>CAJGYO010000014.1:15377682-16577682 GCA_904845875.1 Miscanthus lutarioriparius | reverse complement strand
GAGGGGCTATGGCCAACTCTGGTCCAATGAAGCTCCATCCCTACTGGTATTGAAATTGTTTAACTTTTCACTTTTGATTGGGTCATAAGCACAATAACATAGATGATTTTCATCGCCATGACCTCATAGACAGAGTAAAGAGTGAGCTCAATCTTCAGACTTATCTGATTGCTCAATCTTTGATCATTGAACCCTGTGTTGTATCTGGTGCATGACAAGATTCCAAGTCATGTGTATAGAGAACTGAAAGCAGCCAACATAAACCGGACTGCTCAGTGAAAATTGGGAAATTGGATTGTCAATCAAACTTCTAAATTCATAAAGTGTATCTTCTTTTGCCCAACCATAAAATATTTGCCAGAATCGTAGAATGTAGAATTCCCATCAGCTATCAATGTTTCAATGATTATCTCATTTTGCTTGCATCTGATGAGCAGAATGATTTTGGAGGAGCAACTTATTGTTTCCTAGATGCAAATGTACATTCTGTTAATCATTGATTGATTGGTTCTCTTGTCGATGTACAACGTACCAAAGTAGTTTACTTTTTTTTCTTAAATAAATTGTTTTACTGATAGGAAATAAGTGTTGCCCATAAGAGCCTGACTTGCTTTTGAAATGGCACAGCTTGTATGTGTTTTATTTGCTTACCTATTGCTGCGGAACCAAATTCTTGAAGTAACATAGAAGTTCATAGATCAATTTTATGAGATATGTTTTTCCCATTTTTTTTTTCTTTTGGATAGGATGCACAAAACAGAATTAAAATTTAATGGAAAGGCCTGTATTGTGGGTTAGCTGGAAATATTATCGGTGTTCTTCCATGAGTATTTAGTACTGCAGTGAAGACTGAAGAGGTTTCTTATGCTAGCCTAGAGGATGCTATCATGCTGTTGGCAATACAAGCGGAAGGAATCTGGATGTATCACTTATGCTTCAGTGCATTGCATATTATTAGCTATCTCTCCCTGATGTTTTTACTGTAGCTCATGCTTACGTTATTGTGGTTTTATCCTTTCCATACTAGCCTTTCACCTTTTTTTCCCTTCTTTTGGATAGGGTCATCAATCAACTTCCAGTGATTTGCATACAGTACATATTAGGCATTGCCACTTCTGTGGCCTAACATTTTTTTGCTTCCAAGATGTTCAATAAAATGATCATGACCAATTAGTGATCGCATTTGTCATGATCACCGATGAGTTGATGACCTGTCAGTTCGTGGCAACGCACGCGGGCATCTGCTATACGTCTGTCGGGTTAGAATAGAACCCACCGACCCAATCTATGATCTGTAATGCCGCTTGCGTGCTTTGCAACCTGAGCCTACGAGATGTTGGGCCCGTGTCGCATGCATCTTTCAATGCGGGCAGGCAGCCGGGTTAACCACAAGATGCATGCAGCTCTGGTTCATACACAAATACGCATTTTTTTGTCTAATAAATATGCCACATCGGCAAGTGAAGAGAAGACGCATCCCCTCACATCATATCTATATCTTTCGGTCATTTTTTTTTCGTTCATCTTTTTTTTTCCGTCTTCCCCTAACTAACTCCGTAAATGTGGAAATTATCCCTCTTCATGTCTGTCTATAGCTCTTGACAAATGTATGACATCTTCAAATAACCTAAATATAACTAGGAATCCAAATACAAGATGTTCCGATCGGATTCCTTTTGTGTTTGTTTTGGAAACTAAGGCACCACGTGTCGTAAACGAACCCAATTCGCTCACGTTGCTTCAAACCCTCATGACGGTTGCAAAGGGGCATCGATGATTTGCATCTCTTAAATCCAATAATAAAATACAAAAGCATAAACAAATAATATACTAATAGACGACGAATTTCATGTAATTCTTGCCTCTATTCTAGCACTCACACACGAGAATACATGAAACTCGGGATGTAATGTACACGACTGGGACTACAACTTTACACAGGTACCACTTCAGCGCTTCGTCTAGGTGGTTTCGATCTGGATTACACAGATTTTTCAAGGTAACCTAGATAGTCAGAAATCCTAATCCAAATAGATCCCTCCGGTCCTGACTAAGCTGAATAGAAATTCCTAAATAAAGTCAAAATCCTATTGTAATGTGTAGTATGCTCCAGTTCTAAATAGACCTACACACGGAGCCTTAGCTATCCATATTTGATCCTTAGAAAAAGACAATTAAATATTCTTGCGTGAGAAAAAAAAAAACAAGTTTCATCTCGCAAAAAAAAAAGGAAAAAAGAAGTTTCAATAATAAAAAGCAATCCGTATAGAATACTATAAAAGCATTCACAAGCCTGTATAAATATCGGACACTGCGGAGCAAATCAAAACTTCAAATAATTGCTTCTCCTCACGAAGATGACAACCTACACCTTGCAAAGAAGTAACTCGCCGTTTTTAAACCAAAAAAATATGCTACATGCTGCAACATATCACTACGGGAGACGCGCTCTTTGCCGAGTGCTCGGAGCTTTGCCGAGTGTCGAAACACGGGCACTCGGCAAAGAGGCAGTTTGCCGAGTGCCGCACTCGACAAAGCCGGCCCTCGAAAAAGGCCGTCTTTGCCGAGTGTCAAACACTCGGCAAAGAGGGACACTCGGCAAACGTCCTATTTGCCGAGTGTCAGACACTCGGCAAAGAATAACCCTCGGCAAAATACCTTAGCCGACGCGGTGGCCCCTCCGTCATCCTTTGCCGAGTGTTGGCCGTTAGCACTCGGCAAACGTGCTGTCTTTGCCGAGTGCTGCAAGCTTGGCACTCGGCAAAGAGGTTCTCTTTGCCGAGTGCCAATTCTGACACTCGGCAAAGTATTTTTATTTTTTTATTTATTTTTGTTTTCAAATTTTTTCTGTGGCATTTATACAGTACCTTGAAGCACATGTTTCAATTTGGAACTTTTCTATGACTTTTTGGTATATTTTTTTAATTTTTTATGTTTACTTGAATTTTTCTCGAAAAAGTAAATTTGAACTGCAGGTGCATGAAATATTAGAATTTAGCGATTCAAAAAATGGTATTCATGTTTTTTAGTGTATTTTGAGGCCGTGTGCAGAGACATTCGTGAAATTTCGAACATCTGCTTCACGAAACATGACCACCAACTTGTTAAACAAGTGTTTTTAATTATATAAAATGCAAACGAAGTATGAAAATCATGAAACTTGTCGAGGTGTCGTGCAATCGCATGTAGAGGCTGTGGTAAAAAAGTTAGAAGTTTCTGAGCAAGTTGTGACGTACGATGTCTAAAACCTAAGAAGTTTCCGAGCGAATCTGAGGAGGGGAGCGAACCCAGAGACTGGCCGAGTCTTAGGGATGAAGAGTTATGACTACCACATATGGATTGAGCGGCTTCTTCCGTGTAATCTCTTCTATTTTGTGCAGCATCAATCGGGGGCGGCGTTGAACCACCTTGGAGGGTCGCCGGGATCGCACTTTGGGCCATCCCAACCCGGACCGTCGCCGTGAGCTTCAAATGGCAGCCGTTGTGATATAATGCACTTGTGAACTTTGTGAACTATGCTTGTGTGTTTGGACTTTGGACTTGGGAGTCGAGATTGTGATACTTGTATGTTATGTTTGTGTTTGTGGTGGATTGTGATATACATTTGTATTATATATATATTTGTGTGATATATAGTTATGTTATATATATATATATATGATGTATATCTTGTTTGCATCGATGGAAGACTAAAAACAAAAAAAAAATGAATTTTTCACTTCTTTGCCGAGTGTCATGACCATGACACTCGGCAAAGCTGTGAATCTGGGACACTGGGCTTCCCAGCTTTGCCGAGTGCCATGGTCAAGGCACTCGGCAAAGAAAATTCAAAAAAAAATAAACTGCTTTGCCGAGTGCCTACCTACAGCACTCGGCAAAGAAAATCAAAAAAAAAGAAAGCATGCTTTGCCGAGTGTCAGATGCAGACGCTCGGCAAAGCATTTTTTTTAAAAAATAAAAAACACATTTCTTTGCCGAGTGTCGACACGTGGCACTCGGCAAAGGGGCCGTCACCGTGACCTGGCCATCACGACGGCTTTTCTTTGCCGAGTGCCGTCGTGGCACTCGGCAAATCCTTTGCCGAGTGCCCGACATGCGGCACTCGGCAAAGAAGCCTTTGCAATGAAGGGATATGCCGACAGCTCTTTACCGAGTGTAGCACTCGGCAAAGGCTTTGCTGAGTGCAAAGCCTTCTTTGCCGAGTGTAATTGCACTCGGCAAAGCACACGTCTCCCGTAGTGTATGGCTCTCAGGTTTTTCTCTTGCCACGCTCATACCGTCAACTTCAGATATGTTCTGTGACAAACTTTTCTTCAAGCCTGATAATAGACACAACATTAAAAGAAGCTCCCATATTTGCCGAGAGCATCTAGAAGTTATGAAATTAATCACAAAACAGCAGATTATACGAAGTTGAATTTTATGATAAACTAACTGTCTATATATTTTTAATGATAAAGAGAGTAACTAAAAAAATAATATGTACCATTAGATTTTATGAATCTCTAAGGGTCTACATTAAATATAGAGTTAAATGCATGGATGGTCCAACAACTTGCGCTATAGTTTTACTTAGGTCCATCAACTTTGAAACTACATTTTTGGGTTCATGAACTTTTAAAATGGTTCACTGCAGGTCCATGCTATTTATTTAATCTTAAATCCAACGTACATTTATAGAAAACCCCCTACCTTTCTTTATCTTCTACGCGGTCAGACCCTTCCTGCTCAACGCATGCATGCACGTCGGCTTCGGTGCATGGTCGACGAGGGCGCATGCCCACGTGACCGATCGGCCATGCTGTATCACAGTAAGACAAGCTGAAGAAGAAGAAAAAGAAAGCAGGCTGAAGAACTGCAACTCTCGCAGAGACAGTCAGACAGAGGACCACTCTATCTATCTGATTCATTCTAGGGAGGGACACACAGGGTCCGGGGCAAATCTTTACCTTTTTGTCTGCAACAAAGGAACCTTGCCATGCATGCAAGGATTGCGGCTCATAACGGCAGGGCACGCAGCAGCGTATGGCCCTGGCCGGCTGGCCCCTCCTGCGGTCCGAGTGTGTGTGCAACGCGTGCATGTGTTATGCGTTGCGTGCGCGCACGGAAAGACTACAGCTGCAGATGCCTGGGTCGCCGCGGCAAGGCACATCGGCACGTCGACGTCGCGGCATGATCCGCGCTCCGTGTCTGCGTGCGTGCGTGACCAGGGCGCGGGCGGCCGGCCTGCAAGGGGAGGCCCAGGCTGGGCCCTGGGTGTGGGGGACTGCATCCTAGCAGGCCGAGAGGCCGTGGACCACGCGCGCGCGGCCGCCGTGGCCCGCGGCTCCGTCCTTTATTCGATGGCGAATGCCGATTGCCGAGAGCTCAAGAAACGACAGCAACAAGCAAATCCCAGTACGTCCCAGGTTACATACACTGCAGCCGCGGCATGCCTTTCCACGAGGAAAAGAGGCAGCCATGGCGTGATCATGTAGTGGCTGAAGCGGCGCAGCATATAGCATGGAGCATAGCCTGGTCTTTTCCTTTCGGGCAAAGAGAATGAGTGATCAGTGGTGTGGCGAGTGAATAAAGGTAGCGTAGGTAGGGGAATGTTTGGGAGCAAACTCTCAAATCCGGCACAGGCGGCAAAGCGTTGGCAAGCTGCAAAGGCGCGCACCGAGGGGATGGGGGGGGGGATCCAAGCAAGAAAAGGGCCCCGGCTGCATGCTTCTTCTCAATAGGTATCCCCCACCACACAGGCATCCACTCATCCTCCCTTGACCGGCTTTTATTTGCCGCCGATGAGGCGAGGCCGTGAGCATGCATGCATGTCCTGCAAGCTTAGACGACTCATAAAAGGGGATAGATTGATCGCTGTCATTCACGCTGCGCTTTTGAGCGTGCATGGTTTAGCAGCAGTCTTATCACTGCAGCAAATAAAGCTTGACAAAACTGCCGTTGTTGTAGCTAGTAGTAGCTACTCTGTTCAAAGCAAGTCGTCTCTGTGGACTGTGGCCAGCCGCATGCTTTCATCAGGGGCCAGGCCATACATGGCTTTGAGTGTAGCAGCGAGGTAAATACGACGTACGTACGTATATAGGGGAAAAGGAAAAGCTACAGCTTGCTGGACGCCCGTCGCTCACACGAACCGACGGACGGAAAGGCATGCATGCAGAGAGTTCGTTTTGTGGTTTGGCTCCAGGAGCTAGGGACGACGACATGGACAAAGCAAATGACCTTCGAAGACGACGAGCGAGCGAGTGAGCTAGGCGTGACGACCGGTGATGTGTAGGCGTCCAATTGAAGGCTCTGCCTCTGCGTGGGGCGGCGGAACTACTCCTGTGACTCAGCAGCGCGCGGGCGATAGCCAAGTACTCGTAGGATCGATGCGCGCAGAGACAGCCAGCAGGGAGGAGTTGGCGATGCGCCGATGCCGATGCGTTGTTTGTCCCATTCGCCCTCGTCAACCATGCACCGAAGCCGACGTGCATGCATGTGTTGAGCAGGAAGGGTCTGACAGCGTAGAAGATAAAGAAAGATAAGGGGTTTTCTGCAAATGTACGTTGGATTTAAGGTTAAATAAATGGTATGAACCTGCAGTGAACCATTTTAAAAGTTCATGGACCCAAAAATGCAGTTTCAAAGTTAATGGACCTAAGTGAAACTAGAGCGCAAGTTGATGGACCATCCATACATTTAACTCTTAAATATATATTAGTTAGAACTAAAGTTTATTAATTAGAAAAAATCTCAATCGAGATAAGAAAAACATGACTCTTATATATACCTAATTAATGTATATCTCACCACATGACGTGAAGTTTTTTATCAATAGGAGTTCTAATCCGATTCCAGGGTCTAATGAATACAATGCTCTCACACAAAAAAATATAAAAATATATATCTTGCAATCCCTATCAAGGGCTGCCATGTAAAAAATGAGAGAAGTCTTTTATCATAATCATCGGTAGATAGAACAAATCCTTGATGTATCCGCATTTTTAATTTGGGAAGAACCAGCCAGCTGGTTTCTTCTCAGAGAGCACCAAGCATGTGTTAAGTAGTGTATGTGGTGTGTGTGGGTTGTGCTTGATAGGCGTGTTCCGAGTATGCTCGACCATTCTCATCCGTGTTTAATGTGTGGTCACCATGGATGCCTACTAAAGTTCTTGTATGATATATGCCACTGCTCCTGATATTTTTTTTTAAAAAAAGAGAGAGATTAGTCATTGACGTGTTGGTAATAAACTCTCTACTAACTTTAATTAGAGACTATAGTCATAATTTACTATTAATGCTTGATAGTTTTTTTTATCTCTCGTTGCAATGGAAGGGCATGTTTGCTAGTATATATAATAATACAACATGTTCGTGCGCATCCAATCCAAAAACAAATTGTGTTCGGTGGCGCTCGGTACACAAATAATTTAGCATTTTTTGCCACAACGGGATGGCCAATACAAAGGACGCGCGGCAAAGCCGCGCGGTCTTTTCTGGTCTATGATCTGTATGCCGCTTGCGTGCTTTGCAAACTGAGCCTACGAGATGTTGGGCCCGTGTCGCATGCATCTTTCAATGCGGGCCGGACAGCCGGGTTAGCCGCAAGATGCATGCAGCTCTGGTTCATACACAAATACGCATTTTTTTTGTCTAATAAATATGCCACATCGGCAAGTGAAGAGAAGATGCATCCCCTCACATCATATATAATAATACAACATGTTCGTGCGCATCCAATCCAATCCAAAAACAAATTGTGTTCGGAGGCGCTTGGTACACATGATACCGTCTTCTAAACTGAGGAGAGTTATGTATCGCCATAGCTAATCTGCTGCATTGTTTTACGAATTTGACTTCACCCGAAAGAACAATAAGAAGTCAATGGGTTTGGTTTCTGACCGCACTTCTCTACAGGCATCCCATCCATCATCTTCCTCCAGCAGCTCAAGGTACGCAAGGAAACCACATCTTGAACCATTGAATTCGCCGTGATAGGTTTCTTCTTCCGCTCGGTACTCATATACCCTAATCTTCCCCTCACAGTGGATTCCACTAGGTTCTTAACCTCTTTCCAATTCTTAAACTGAAACATGCGATGTCTAATCCAACTCGGCACCTAACCAGCTTGTCAGCATCGTAAGTTTGCCTCAACATTCCCCCTAGAAATAGAATAAGAATGTAAAACTACTTTCATTTATTTATTAGGGATGAGACTTTCTTTTTTTTTCTTCTAGAACTAGAATAAGTAAGTATGCTATGGAGTAAAAGGATTCGAACCTTTGCATGCCAGTACCAAAAACCGATGCCTTACCACTTGACTATACTCCAAACGGTCGGTTCCTGGGGAGAGGGGGAAGGGAGAAGCAGGGCTCGAAGAAAACAAGCCCTGCAAGGACGCGGGGATATAGCAAGTAAGCTGCAAGGTTTTCCCGTTAGGATAGACTACAACAAGCTCGTGACTCTAATAGAAACTGAGGGTCAGCTCTCTGCTCTATTTGCTTGCAATGCATTGCCTATCGAAGTTGGCGAACGTTTCCACCCCCTCTTGCCCTTGTTACGCAACACGCCAACAAAGAACCTTGGTTCCGTTGCGCCCTGTATTCCGATGCGACCATTTCGCGCAGTTCGATCCATTTCCCAATCCGCAAAATCCGATAACGTACCTATATGAGTGGGATGGATGGTAAATCATTTGCAGTCTTTTTCGGCAGGACCTAGACACGGAGGTTCAGGAAGTAGAGCATGACAGCATTCACTGGTGAAAGGACTGGTAGCAGTGAGAGCATCATAGTTGACATGGTCAGAGCTACAGTCCCATATCCGTCTCTACTCTTTCTGTAATTGACTCCCTCCCGCTCCCGTCCATCAAAAAGTGTTATTTCCTCCAGCTCTCGACTCTGCTTCTCCCGATTTTTTTATTTTTAGCCCTTTTTTGAAAAAATTTCACAAATATGTCCCTGGAGGTATGATTTCAAAATCTAAACCCTTAGCTCCGTGCCATCGTCGTTGGCGCCGAGCTTACACTACTCGGCGCCATCACTGCTGGCGCCGAGGTCGGGGCCACGTTGGCGCCATGGACGCTGACATGCCAGCCAGCTCGGCGCCGTGGATCTTGGCGTCGAGCTTGGCGCCGAGCTCGGCGCCAACAATCCTGGCGCCAAGCCCTCCCTTACGTATGGGCCCGAGGTTCTTTTCTCTCTCCCTCTCTCTTTCTCTTTCTCTCACCGCCGCCCTCTCTCACCGTCGCCGCACCGTCCTCGCCTGCGCTCCCGCGCGCCCACGCCCGTGCCCTCGGCGGCCGTCACCGCCCACGACGGCCCCGCGCCCGCGCCCCTTGTCCTCGGCGGACGCCCCTCGCCCTCGGTGGCCGGCCCCATGCCCTTGCCGGCTATCCCCGACCGCGCCCGCACCCTCGGCAGCCGTCCCCGGGCCCTGCAGCGCCCGACCGCGCCTGGTAAAAATTGTGAATATGCAATGTAGGTGCTTAGTTAGCTTTGATTGTAATGTAGTAGTTCGAATATTTGTTATTTACTAGTTAATGTGATGACTCAGGTAGTTGATTTAGTTAGTGATCTAGTGAGATAGATATGTAGATAGATAGAAACATAGATACATAGGTACATAGATATAGTTAGATATGTAGATAGATAGAAACATAGATACATAGGTACATATGTACATAGACATAGCTATTTTGTGAGTACACTGTATATATATACGTAGTTATTATCTTATTTACTTAGTTTGTAGTTAGAAAGTACTTGTTAGGTACTATCTATCGTCTAATTTGGACTAAATGACATGTGTTTTATTATGTGTTTGAACTAGATGGATAACCTAGTGACCATATATCATGGAGGCACCGTTGAATGCGATCGCTATGGATATGTTGAGTTTGTTGACATGCAAAGCATGCCTGTACTATTCAATGATAGACCTTCATTTAGTGAGATGGTTGCAAGGGCTCGGGAGCAGCTGCATTGCCTTGGAGATGATGATGATGGCATTGCAGTTGAGGGTGTACTGCACCTAGGTTCTCCTCCCAACATCCTTAGGCGAATGATCCCAATTGGATGTGCGGATCAGTGGGAGAACTATGTGAGATCGACTATGAAGAGCCAGCTACAATGTTTGGACGTGGTTGTGCGTCGGGTGTTAGTTGATCCCATCCCTCATGGGTTTTCCCCACCAATGGGTCAGTAGGCACACTTCGACCCTCCCGTCCCGAAACCTGATATGGATGCGGAGGTTGCACCTATGGTTCCCGATGCTCAATCTGCCTCCAATGAGGTAGTTGGAGATGCTTGTCTGACTCAAGTTGTTGTGGCAGATCCTCCTCATGAGATCCCTTTGACACAGAATCATCCGAGTAAGTGTCTTATCCGCATGGTTATTGGGAGCTTACCCCGTTTCTTACATCCATTTCTTTCATTCTTTCCTTATTTCTCTACTTATGTTGCAGGAGACATTCCTGACAATGTGGATGTGCCCCCTGTTGCTGCGTAAGTGCACTGTGGAGATGGATTCCGTGGCTCCAATAGTGTTGAAATTATGAATGATTCAGAGCCATATGAGATGGCAAGGGCTCTTGATTCTGATGATGATCGCCCTGTTGGAGAGATGACAGAGAGTGATGTTGAGATGCTGAGGCATATCTTTCTTGGCCACCATAATCCAAGAGTTCATGAGTTCAACGATCCTACTCATTCCAATCAGGCGTGTGCAGAAGGACGTGATGATGAGCTCCTAGAAGCTCTTGAGGGCGGCCCTAACATGGTAATTGAGAATGAGAGGGTATTCAAGGACATCCCAAAACCAAATGTATGGAAGGATGGGAGGCGGATATTCTTTCGTGCTTTTTGGTGCTTCCCTCAGTGTGTCGAGGCCTTTAGGTACTGTTGTCCCGTCTTCTCCATTAATGGTATGTTCTTGATTGGCAAATACCAGGGCACACTTCTTATAGCCATATCATGTGATGCGAACAACAAGTTGGTTCCTTTGGCATTTGCTTTGGTTGAGAAGGAGAACAATGACAGTTGGAGATAGTTCTTGAGACTAGTTCGGATACATGTGGTTGGGCCTGGCAGGGAGGTTGGCGTCATATCTGATAGGCACCAGGGCATACTTAATGCTGTGCGAGAGCGGATAGAGGGGTATACACCTTTGCACCATCGTTGGTGTACTCGGCACCTTGCCGAGAATCTACTCTGGAAGGATGATGTGAAGGATAACTTTGATCTGTTCTAGGAGGCTGCTCGACAGCTTGAGGACAAGTACTTTCAGAAAAAGTTGGAGCAAGTCAGAACCTCATCAAATGCAGAAGGTAGACAATGGCTCACAGATTTTATGAGGGATTTGGAGAAATGGACAAGAGCTCACGATGCCGGTGGATGGAGGTACGAGTTTCAGTGTAGCAACATGGTGGAGTCATTCAATAAGTTGCTATTGGGGATACGTAGTATGCCCGTGAATGCAATCTTTCAATTCACCTTCTACAAGCTTGTTGTCTGGTTCAACGATAGACACGCCCATGCATTGAAGTTGCGGAGTGATGGAGAGATATGGGCTCCGAAACCAAAGGCACACCTAGAGAAGGCAAATAAAAGGGCGGGCACACATGAGGTTACATGCTTTGACCACGCCATAGGGACTTATCAGGTCGAGCATAGGGGTGGTACAACGTCCGACGGCGAGGTCCGAGAGTCGATGATGCATGTGGTTATCCTCCAAAATTTCACATGCACTTGTGGTAAACCAAGGCAGTACCACTTTCTATATTCCCATTTGGTGGCAGCAGCTAGGCATCGCAACTATAATATCGAGAGCAGGATACCTCACGAGTTCAATGTCGACAAGCTTGTGCACACATGGAGCCCCCGCTTCATGCCTTTCCGGGACCCTAGAGAGTGGCCTCCATATGATGGGCCAAAGTACATTGTGGATCCAGCTTACCGTTGAAACAAGCGTGGATCAAGGAAGAGGACGAGGCACAGGATAGTTATGGATCAGATACCCAGAAGAACGAGGCGTGGGAGGGGAACCCCATTTCTTACTGACCCCGAGCAGTATGAGTGCGGTAAGTGTGGTAGACTGGGCCACATTTCACGCACTTGCCATTGGTAGATTAGTGAGGTGTGACTATTGGTTGTTTTCATTATTTCATATTTGTCGTATTCATTTAATTAATTATGCATGTCTCACGAGGCGTGGGAGGGGAACATCAATCTGAAGCTCCTCGATCTGGCGGATGAGCTCCTGCTCCCTATGCTCGAACTCAGTAGCCTGCCTAGCAGCCTGGAATACAGTCCTGATCCTAGCTGTCTCTCTATTTTTAGCAAGACGAATGACATTGTCCATCTCAGCACGGACGCCCTGTAATTCAGTCTGAACTGCATTTCTTTCAGCCTGAGCTTCATTTCTTTCTCTCACTACAAAGCCAACCTGCCTCCGGTGAGCTTCTAAGGACATCGTGTAGCATTCTATCTGATGCTGAGCTGCCCGGAGTTCCCTTCGGTGCCTGCGCACACGTGCTCTCATCCTACGTTGTGCGACTTGTGCTCTTTGGAGCTCTAGCATGCAGTTGACGTAGCTATCTTGGCAGGAATAAAACATCCTCATGACTGCATACATGGCACTCATTGCAGTACTGCTACTCCTAGCTCTTTCATCCCTGTCTCTGACTAGAGCATTACCACTTGGCTGGTTCCAAGTAGTCTGTGAGACATCCACACGGGGAAAAGATCCGACTGGCCCATTCACCAGCTTGTCCATGAATTCCTGACAAATCTCACTGAGAACCTCAAATGCTGCCACTTGTGCACCTTCCCATGGAGTCTGTCCATTTGACTCAACACACCACCCCTGCCACTAAGGATTGTCCTCATGGGCTGCGACAGTGACTCGCACGTCATACCACCCTTGTCCTTCGGTCACCACTTCGCTCCAAACGTAGCGAGGTGGTTCCACGTACCCGACAGAGTTTAGCACCCACCACAGTAAGGTGGGGGTCCCAAACAGTGTCAGAAAGGTGTCACTGGCAACAGGGGCTCCTAGGGCTGCCATCTGTAACAAAAGGTTACACTTAAGTGAGGCACGTGCTATAGAAACGGTTTACTTAACGATAAGGTCATTTAAGGGGGAAACAATGCAGGAACATGAATGAATAATGCACCATGATGTATGCTCATTCCGTACGTCCTCACAAACTTAGAAAAACTTAAAATTCTAGCGACATACACGCTGGCATACATACGTTCTCTCATATACGTATCTAGTCAAGCTACATGTTGCGTTGTTAGTGTACCTGCAAACAAATTCATTGCAGCCCATCCCACAAGAGCTAAATAAGCATATAATGAAAGCAGTAAACTAAGATACGCTCCATATATACATCCCATATGTACATACTTTGGTATCCAAAGCTACCCAACAGATGTACCCACAATTAAGTACATTCATATATACATGAGTGTAACATGTAAATATTCCAGTAACCACAACTAACTCTCCCCTAGACCGATTGTTGGACGGTCATGCTCTCACAACTCACACTTACCTGTGTGTAGAGGCATTTGATCCACACATTACCATTCAAGTGAATGGCATCCATACAATAGCACGCCGTATGGACGACGAAAGTAAAACCCCCCATGTTAGTACTTAGATAGCCACCTAAAAGTCCTTAACTGGGCATAAAGGAGATGACCACTGGCACACTTTAGATTTTTATAACACAAAACCTTTTGTTTTTAAATACACATATGACAAGTTTTAATGTTGAATCCTTGCTCCGATGCCAGCTGTCACAGAACCGTCCAATTTATAAGAGCACAAGTACAATAGCAATCACCGAAGCGATCAAACCGTCATACTTAAACCCATATAAACCCGGTTGTCCGAAGAAATCTCGAAGGATCTCAAACAACCAACATACAAACCAAGATCATAGAGATTCAACACAACCAGTCATATGTTACATCACAGTTCACAAATATGTCTCATACATCGGAGTCCAAATAGTTATTACAAACCAAGTTCAAAAGTAGCGGAAGCAAAGTAGTTTAACAACAATAGCACACGTAGTTTTAGTACAAGCCAGTGTCACAGTCATCTCCACCAAAAGCACAAAGGTGAGATGATATACAGAATGACCATTGCCCATGGTCCTAGTCCTCATCCACGGCAGGAGCAAGACAGTTCTTGCAGTAGCCATGGTACATCACGTTATCTGCAACAATGGGAATAAAACCCTGAGTACGAGAAGGTACTCAGCGAGACTTACCCATCCAACTAAAATACTAAGACACCAAGGAGTATGCAAGGCTTATAAGTAGAGCTGGCAGACATTATTTGCAGAAAAAGCATAAGTTAACCAACATCTCTTTAATTGTGAATCACTAGTTATTAATCATATCTCATACTAGATTAGCAACTATCCTATGCCAAACATGTTGGTACCATTAAGTCATCACAATAATAACCATATCCAGTTGAGTTCTTGCATAATCTCATAACCATCATTTCCATTATTTACTACGATGAAGTGTACTCCTGTCAAGTTCTCTCTATCCGGGAAAGACGGCGATTCGAATCGATTCCTACCCAGCTGAGGAATTATTCCTAACACACACCCAGGCAGACCAGATCATTAATCACCTTAGGTCACCTTTGGTACAACTTAGGAACCAAATTCGCGGGTACGACCAGCGCCGCACAATCAGAGAACCACTCTGCCAAGGGTGATCGGGACTCTAACCCGCCCTTGGGCTTACGCCAATGGCTCTCCGCATATCCTTACTACCATCCAGAGTGCGCACTTTAACTGCTCGTGGTCCTAGCCTAAGTTGAGCTACTCGGCTTCGCGGTCGGAACGACTTATCCGGCCAACTATGTGAGAGGCTGCGTTCAACATGACAAGATAAACCTCCAACGGCCGGTCCTTAAACGACACAGACGGAATCACTACGATACCACATATAAGACTCCGCCCGGTCTTCATTTATTCAACAATACCAGGTTATGTTCCACGATAGCACCATATAGCCAACCGTGATCAAGTTATCACCTATAGCTCGTAGGTGACAGGAAATCACCCGACTTCTACCGGTCTAAGCAGAGCTAAGCATGATAAACGTTCCTGGACTTAAATGGGATTCATGGTAGATATTTCTGGTCAAGGAAGGTAATATGCAGCAAGTGTTTCCAAACAACTACTGTCACGTAATGCAGCAATACGAATAACTTTAAGTGACATTATAAAAGTAGGGAGTCTTATAATGCTCCGGGGCTTGCCTTTCACAAACGTCGAAGGCTAGTGATCGGGGCACTCGGGAAGGTGATCGGCTTCAGGCTCTCCTTCACCGGGAATCTCCAGGTGCTGAACTTCCTGCTGCTCCTCTTGCTGCTCGGCGTCGAGCTCCACAAGCGTGATCCCTTTGGTTGCACCTATTGCATGCATATGCATAAGTAAGTACCATGAATGCATAAGATGGATCACGGAGGATGTGATAAGGAATGCACATGCTGCGACAATGGTGTTAAGTAGCAAAATGATGACAATGCCAACTCCTTATTTACCTAGTGGGTGCATATCTCTTCTCTAGTTACTTACAATTTTCATACAAAGCAATATCTAAGCTACACATGACAGTTACAAGTTTATATCATAACTGGAGTTATATTTATCCAAATGCTGTGACCTTAGACTTTATGGAAATCTTATAAAATTTCCTACAAGTCTTATTTAATTACCAAAAGCTAATTCACACTCTATTCTAACCAAAATAGGCAATCAATACAGTGCTGTCCAGAAATTCCAGAGAGCAAGCAAAACTGTGATCCAACTTTGAATAACTGTAACTCCTAAACTACTGGGCCAAATGCCACCAAATTTTAACAGGAGCTAGATACATAAGTTATCTACAACTTTTGTATTCACCACTTTCCCAGTAAACCAAATTATCATGGTGAACTTTGCAAAGTTCCCAGAACTGTCCAGAAAGACAATGCAAGAAAATAATTATTAACTTATGCTGCAAACATATAAATAGACAAAACCAACTTTACTAACTCGTCACACATATCAAAAGGACGCCAGAAAGTAAGGTGTTCACCACCAATTCATTTCTTTTAATGCTTTTCTTAATTCATTTAATTATTTAAGGGGAATAATAAACATATATGAAAACTACACTATTTAATCTACAAAAATTACAGTAGGTACTACATGATACAAGTATGCTACTGTAAAAATTTCACATCATTTTAACAAGTATAACATCCTACATAAAAATGACAAGGCAGAAAGGCCTAAAATAACATAAATAGGAAACCCTAGTGAAAAGTGTCAAGCAACAGATTTTATATTTTTCTTATCATCCTTAAGGTACTAGGACAACCTCCAACAAATTTTATGAGCATTCGATTCATAGATAATTTATAAAAATTCACACAAGGATCACCTAGTTATAAAAGGAAAATCTATAACTCAAAAACTATTCATGCAATGACTCTCAAATTTTTACCAGAGCTTCTACTCATCAAGAATAGCTCACCATATAAATTTCATAATTTTTTGAGCATAATAACTCTAGATATAAATTAAACAAGTTGGCATTCATTTAAAAACACATTTCAAGTTTCATTTTAATTATTCCAGAAACTCAACTACAAGTGCTCATATTATATTTTTCCTAAATACTACACTTCACCAAGATCGTATCAAAATTGGAACCACTCAATTTGGATCTACCAAACTCCACTTATCATTTTTCAAAGTAGGCCTTCAAATCTGTAAAAATGAACTAGCTTTCTATTCCACATACACTGACAGGCGGGACCCTCCAGCCAGTCGGGCCCACATGTCAATGAAATGGAAATAGAGCAACGACACGGAATCGACGCGGGAACGGCGGAGCTCGCCGACGGCGGCCTCTCCGGCGACGGCGTCGGTACTAAAAGCATTCCTACTACCTCCCGCACACATTGATGCAACCAATTTGACCTATTACCGGGGCTATCGACGACGGTGGCGGCCATGGTGGTGCGGCGGTATGGGTCGACGGCGCTACACCGGCGGTGGCCGTGATAACCCGAACTAGGATTTGGCCAAGCGTCTATGAGCTATGACGAAACTAGCGCACCAACTACTTCGGCGAATGGAGGTCAGAGGCGGTGCGGCCACGACGATGGAGTGAGCCGGCGGAGCACCGACGAGGTCCTACGTGGCACGACGGCTTACCGAGCACGGTTGGTAAGCAAATGTAGGCGCAGTGAGACTCTGGGATTACAGTGGAGTGGCTGTGGTGGCGAACGAGGGAGGTGGAGCGAGCAAGGGACGGCAACGACGACGGCGACGCTGCGGTGAGCTGATGCGGCTGCTGCGCTGCTTGCTGCGGGTGAGAGCGGAGGCGAGGGAGAAGGCAGAAAACAAAATGCAAGCGCGGGGAGTGAGCGGACGAGTGCGGGGCATGCAATGCCGTGCTGCAGCTCGACATGGCCCGAGCGATCAGGACGCCGGCGACGTGTGGCGCCACGCGGCGGCCGAACTCTACCGCGGTCGGCCACTGAAGGCCGAGCCGTTTCGGCCATCAAACACCGAGACCGAGCCTGACAGCGCAAATTGGCGACGCTCGTTCTCCTAAACCGTGAAGCAAAATCGAAAACAAGCTAAATCAAAGTTGTAGCCCTATATACCACCTTCAATTTCTATTGAAGAATCAATCTCTAATTCGCAACCAAAACGGAGTAAAATCATCTCCAAGTCGAGCCGATTACACTGGAAACCAGTTCAGACTTAGAATTTCTCTAAGTGTTGGAAATCAGTGAATTGTTGATTTTTTTGAGCACCAAATGACTAAGCTATGCACTGATTTAGCTCAAGACCCAAACATAAAAGTTGTTGCCCTACTCAAATACTACAACTTTGCTTAAAGGTTCACTGCCATGCAAAGACTCTATCACATAGTTCAAACTAGGTCAAACATGACACTTTAAATAATGTCATACACCATACCAATGACTTAGAGCCTAAACTAGACTTAGTCATGAATACCAAAGTGGTTCCTTATGCTATTCTAACCATGTTTAAAGCATTCACAAGGTTCCACACACATTTCATACAATGGTTGCATGCAAACCCTAATCTAAGTAAGGTAATTAAGTAACATCATATGCAATATAAGCCAACCAAGATGGAATACATGATATGCTTATGATCATGAATGCTCAATGATGCTTGTGATCATGCAATGTCAAGGTTAAGTGCATGCTTAACACGGAGGGTGTTACAGCCCTTCCCCCCTTAAAGAAATCTCGCCCCGAGATTGCACGACCTACCATTCCTCGTAGAAACTCGAATAAACCTCTCAAAGATAATCCTCACGTTCCCACGTAGCGCCTTGCTCACTATGATTATTCCAAACCACCTTGTAGAACTTGGTGACCTTGCTACGGGTCACTCTTTCCATTTCTTCAAGCACTTTAATAGGTCTCTCTTCATAAGTCAAATCCGACTGAATCTTGATACTAGTAGGTTCAATAGCTTCTTTGGGCACATGAAGATATTTCTTGAGTTAGGAGACATGAAAAACACTGAATATAGATTTCATTTCCGGAGGTAACTGGAGTTTGTAGGCTACAGGCCCTTTCGTGCAATGATCTGGTATGGTCCAATATACCAAGGAGCAAGTTTTCGCTTTACTCCAAATCTTTGTACTCTCCTCAATGGGGATACCTTCAGATACACATAATCTCCAACTTGGAACACAATAGGACTTTTCCTTTTATCAGCATAACTCTTTTGTCTTGATTGAGTGGCTTCTATATGTTGTTGAATGATTTGAACTCGTTCTTCAGCTTCTTTGACAAAGTCAATTCCATAATATCTTCTTTCACTAGGCTCAATCCAATTTAGAGGGGTCCTATACTTGCGACCATATAACGCTTCAAACGGAGCCATCTTGATACTCTCTTGATAACTATTATTGTAGGAGAATTCAACCAAAGGTAACCACTCCTCCCATGAACCCTTGGAAGAAATCACACATGCTCTCAACATATCCTCCAAGATTTGATTCACACATTCGGTTTGACCTGCGGTCTGGGGGTGATAAGCAGAGCTGCGAATCAATGTGGTACCCAAGTACTTATGCAGATGTTCCCAAAAATGATTGACAAATTAGGGCCCTTGATCAGATACAATACTCTTAGGTACTCCATGTAATCTAACAATTTGCTCAATGTATAGCTTAGCATATTGATGAGGTGGATACTTGACATTGACAGGAATAAAATGTGCAGACTTGGTGAGACGGTCAACAATTACCCATATAGAATCAAGACCTTTTTGGGTATTTGGAAGTCCAACAATGAAATCCATACTAATGTCATCCCATTTCCAACTTAGAATGGACAGTGGCTGAAGTAAACCTGCTGGTTTCATGTGAATGGCCTTCACTCGGCAACAGTTATCACACCTGGCAACATATGCCGCAATTTCTTTCTTCATTTTTGTCCACCAAAATCTAGTCTTCAAATCTTGGTACATCTTGTTGCTACCCGGGTGAATGGATAGCTTGGAAGAATGAGCTTCCTCTAGGATTTGGTTCCTCAACTCCCTATCTTTCAGCACTACAAGCCGACCTTTAAACCATAGAATATCATTCTCATCTAACCGAAAATGAGTACTTTCTTCTTCTTTCATCTTTCTCTTGATATGGAATATACCAACATCAGTCTTTTGCAGCTCAACGATCCTTGACTCTAGAGAACAACTAACTATGATATTGTGTAGGACTGCCGGATGTATTAAGTTGAATCCATCTTCCAACAAGGGATTACCATAATGCTTGCGACTTAAGGCATTGGCAACTACATTGGCTTTCCCCAGATGATAATGCACTTCGAGGTTGTAATCTTTGATCAATTCTAACCATCTTCGCTGCCTCATGTTCAACTCAGGTTGAGTGAAAATGTACTTAAGGCTCTTGTGATCAGTGTAGATATGACAAACGTTACCAAGCAGATAATGTCTCCAAATCTTCAAAGCATGGACAACTGCTGCAAGCTCTAAATCATGCGTTGGATAGTTGACCTCATGCTTTCTCAACTGACGCGAGACATAAGCAATGACTCGGCCTTCCTACATCAAAACACACCCTAAACCGGTTCCTAAGGCATCACAAAATACATCAAACGGTTTCTCAATATCAGGCTGTGCCAACACAGGAGCCGTAGTTAGCAAAGTCCACAAATTGTGAAAAGCTGCTTCACACTCTGGTGTCCATACAAACTTCTCATCCTTCTAAAGTAACCTGGTCATAGGCTTGGATATCTTGGAGAAATCTGGAATAAACCGACGATAATATCCAGCTAGACCAAGAAAACTTCGAACTTCATGAACTGAGGTTGGGGCTTTCCAATCCATCACTTCTTGCACTTTGAATGGGTCTACAGAAATTCCATTTTCTGATAATACGTGACCTAGGAAAGGCACCTTCTTCAACCAAAACTCACATTTACTAAACTTTGCGTACAACTTCTGCTCTCTTAGTCTCGACAATACCATTCTCAAGTGCTCTTCATGTTCTTTTGCCGTCTTAGAATAAATCAAGATATCATCGATGAACACAACCACGAACTTGTCCAGTTCAGGCATGAACACCGAGTTCATCAAATACATGAAGTAGACAGGAGCATTGGTCAATCAAAAGGACATGACCAAATACTCATAAAGACCATACCTAGTGGAAAAAGCCGTCTTAGGTACGTCTTCCGGCCTAATCTTGATTTGGTGATAACCTGACCTCAAATCAATCTTGGAGAACACTTTTGCTTTTGACAATTGATCAAACAAGATATTAATGCGAGGCAAAGGATACTTGTTCTTGATAGTAACAGCATTGAGTGGTAGATAGTCCACACACATTCGCAAAGACTTGTCCTTCTTTTTCTCGAATATGGCGGGACAACCCCAAGGTGACGAACTGGGGTGAATGAGACCCTTCTCTAACAGTTCATGCAACTGAATCTTCAATTCAGCTAACTCATTGGGAGGCATTCTGTAAGGTCTTCGAGAAATAGGTGCGGTACCAGGCAAAAATTCTATCTTGAACTCTATCTCTCTGTCCGATGGTAACCCTGGCAGTTCATCAGGAAAAACATCCGAAAATTCACACACTACCGGAATATCAGCAATGGCCATAGGCTGGATAGCATTGGCCACATTATGGAGATCAAACTCCCTAGGAAGGGGTACTAGAAAAGCCTCATTATTCTTGGGATCCCTCAACATAACAGTTCTAGTTGAGGTATCAATAAGAACACCTTGGTTCTTCATCCAATTCATCCCCAAGATCACATCAATACCCAATCCCGGTAATATCACTAGGTTTGCAGTATACTCCCGTTCACTTATTTGCATACGTACACCTCTAACTATCTGATTGGTAGAAATGTTGCTCCCAGCAGCACTTATGCAATAACCACCCTTTTCTACTACAACTATTTTCTGATCATACTTGGATGCAAATGTTGGACTCATGAAAGAATGCGAAGCTCCAGAATCAAATAAAACAACGGTAGGATGATGATTCACAAGAAACATACCAGCCGTGACCACTTCACCAGAGGGAATTTCTTCCATGGTGGTATAGTGCACATGTCCCGGACGTCTATTGGAATTGCCCTGCTTCTGGTTGTTGTTCTTCCTGGGATAAGGACAATTTCTTGCCCAATGGCCAGTCTTGTTGCAATTCCAGCATGGCATACTGTTAGGTGGAACATTGGAGCTGCTTTGTCCCGTGCTACCCTTAGGTAGAGCAACAGAATAAGCCTTGCAATATGCTTGCTGGTTCTGACTTGGTTGTGCCTTCTTCTAGGGTGGCCTATACTTTGGAGCTGGAGGGTGGAACTAGGGTCTTGCAACAGGAGGTGCTTTTGACTGAGATACACCTGCTTCAAAAGCTCCGTTGCGATTCTTGGACGCTGTATAGATGTTATTCTGGTTTTCTTGGGTTAATGCATTACTAACAAACTCGTTGAAAGTAGCACATTTGTTGTTAGCGAGCGTCTTCATCAGCTTCGGGCAAAGCCCCCGCTTGAAACTGGCAATTTTCTTGGCATCAGTATCCACAAACTCTATAGCATACCTTGATAGATTGTTAAAGGCATGCAGATACTCAGTCAAACTCTTAGTTCCCTACGTCAGCCTCATGAATTCTGTATGCTTCATGCTCATCAGACCTGGGGGAATATAATGCCCCCTAAATGCAGCCTTGAACTGATTCCATGTAATATGAGCATCTTCAGGCAAAGTGCATCAATGATGACTCCACCATATGCCTGCCGGCCTATGCAACTGGTGCGATGCATACTCGGTCTTTAAGTGCTCGGTGAGCCTTAAAAGACGGAACTTCTGTTCAATAGTATTCAGCCACTCACCTGACTGCAATGGTTCTCCTGCTTCCATAAAGATAGGAGGCTTGGTGTCGAGGAAGTCCTTAAAAGTACTGAACTGGTTAGGTTCAGGTCCCTGATGCTAGTCTCTTCCACAACCTTGGCCAACATTCTACGCGAGACCGCGCAGCACTTCACCCATGGCACGTTGAGTCTCCATGAGCTGCATCATCATCTCTGTTGGGGTAGGATGCGGTGGGGGGGGAATCTTCATTGCCATTGCCACGGCCATCGCTACCACTTGCATCATCACCAAAAGTTCCCCTGTGAGTGCGCGTCATCTACGAAGTTGCAACAATAAGTGATTATTGGAGGATGTCTAGAAATTACAGAAGAATTGCAAAAATTATGCCATACTGTAATTACTAGAGAGAATCATAAATTCATACAATAACACAGAGGCATAATAATCCAATTCCACAACATAACATCACCAAATGATCACTTATCGTGTTCGCAACGCGTTCCATACATGCCAAATTTTCATGTTTACGCACAACTGGAATTCCATTAAACAGTGCAATTGCCACAAATAGTACGTGCGTAGTTCCAATAACCATCACAAGGGTACATCATGAGAATGAGACCTACATACGAGTTTGTTACATAATGACCGAGAATAAAGAGCTAAGACATCAAGCTCGCTACTACTTCAGCTAAGCTACTCCTGGGAGTGGTCACTGTCGACGTCGGACACACCATCACCATGGTCGTCCTCCCAAGGCTCCACCTCTTCCTCTTTGGGATCTTCTTCTTCAGCATCCATCTCCACACCATCATCATCGGCAATCAACACATTAGGCTCTTCTTCCATCGCTACAGCTGGAGGAGGAATTGGGTTGATTATGTTGTTGAGGCGGTGAACATCAATCTGAAGCTCCTCGATCTGGCGGATGAGCTCCTGCTCCCCGTGCTCGAACTCAGTAGCCTGCCTAGCAGCCTGGAATACGGTCCTGATCCTAGCTGTCTCTCTATTTTTAGCAAGACGAATGACATTGTCCATCTCAGCACGGATGCCCTGTAATTCAGTCTGAACTGCATTTCTTTCAGCCTGAGCTTCATTTCTTTCTCTCACTGCGAAGCCAACCTACCTCCGGTGAGCTTCTAAGGACATCATGTAGCAATCTATCTGATGCTGAGCTGCCCGGAGTTCCCTTCGGTGCCTGCGCACACGTGCTCTCATCCTGCGTTGTGCGACCTGTGCTCTTTGGAGCTCTAGCATGTAGTTGACGTAGCTATCTTGGCGGGAATAAAACATCCTCATTACTGCATACATGGCACTCATTGCAGTACTGCTACTCCTTGCTCTTTCATCCCTGTCTCTGACTAGAGCATTACCACTTGGCTGGTTCCAAGTAGTCTGTGAGACATCCACACGGGGAAAAGATCCGACTAGCCCATTCACCAGCTCCTCCCTGAATTCCTGACAAATCTCACTAAGAACCTCAAATGCTGCCACTTGTGCACCTTCCCACGGAGTCTGTCCATCTGACTCAACACACCACCCCTGCCACTGAGGATTGTCCTCATGGGCTGCGACATTGACTCGCACATCATACCACCCTTGTCCTTCGGTCACCACTTCGCTCCAAACGTAGCGAGGCGGTTCCACGTACCCGACAGAGTTTAGCACCTGCCACAGTAAGGTGGGGGTCCCAAATAGTGCCAGAAAGGTGTCACTGGCAACAGGGGCTCCTAGGGCTGCCATCTGTAACAAAAGGTTACACTTAAGTGAGGCACGTGCTATAGAAACGGTTTACTTAACGATAAGGTCATTTAAGGGGGAAACAATGCAGGAACATGAATGAATAATGCACCATGATGTATGCTCATTCCGTACATCCTCACAAACTTAGAAAAACTTAAAATTCTAGCGACATACACGGTGGCATACATACGTTCTCTCATATACGTATCTAGTCGAGCTACACGTTGCGTTGTTAGTGTACCTGCAAACAAATTCATTGCAGCCCATCCCACAAGAGCTAAATAAGCATATAATGAAAGCAGTAAACTAAGATACGCTCCATATATATATCCCATATGTACATACTTTGGTATCCAAAGCTACCCAATAGATGTACCCACAATTAAGTACATTCATATATACATGAGTGTAACATGTAAATATTCCAGTAACCACAACTAACTCTCCCCTAGACCGATTGTTGGACGGTCATGCTCTCACAACTCACACTTACCTGTGCGTAGAGGCATTTGATCCACACATTACCATTCAAGTGAATGGCATCCATACAATAGCACGCCGTATGGACGACGAAAGTAAAAAACCCCCATGTTAGTACTTAGATAGCCACCTAAAAGTCCTTAACTGGGCATAAAGGAGATGACCACTGGCACACTTTAGATTTTTATAACACAAAACCTTTTGTTTTTAAATACACATATGACAAGTTTTAATGTTGAATCCTTGCTCCGATGCCAGCTGTCACAGAACCATCCAATTTATAAGAGCACAAGTATAATAGCAATCACCGAAGTGATCAAACCGTCATACTTGAACCCATATAAACCCGGTAGTCCGAAGAAATCTCGAAGGATCTCAAACAACCAACATACAAACCAAAATCGTAGAGATTCAACACAACCAGTCACATGTTACATCACAGTTCACAAATATGTCTCATACATCGGAGTCCAAATAGTTATTACAAACCAAGTTCAAAAGTAGCAGAAGCAAAGTAGTTTAACAACAATAGCACACGTAGTTTTAGTACAAGCCAGTGTCATTGTCATCTCCACCAAAAGCACAAAGGTGAGATGATATACAGAATGACCATTGTCCATGGTCCTAGTCCTCATCCACGGCAGGAGCAAGATAGTTCTTGCAGTAGCCATGGTACATCACGTTATCTGCAACAATGGGAATAAAACCCTGAGTACGAGAAGGTACTCAGCAAGACTTACCCGTCCAACTAAAATACTAAGACACCAAGGAGTATGCAAGGCTTATAAGTAGAGCTGGCAGACATTATTTGCAGAAAAAGCATAAGTTAACCAACATCTCTTTAATTGTGAATCACTAGTTATTAATCATATCTCATACTAGATTAGCAACTATCCTATGCCAAACATGTTGGTACCATTAAGTCATCACAATAATAACCATATCCAGCTGAGTTCTTGCATAATCTCATAACCATCATTTCCATTATTTACTACGATGAAGTGTACTCCTGTCAAGTTCTCTCTATCCGGGAGAGACGGCGATTCGAATCGATTCCTACCCAGCTGGGGAATTATTCCTAACACACACCCAGGCAGACCAGATCATTAATCACCTTAGGTCACCTTTGGTACAACTTAGGAACCAAATTCGCGGGTACGACCAGCGCCGCACAATCAGAGAACCACTCTGCCAAGGGTGATCGGGACTCTAACCCGCCCTTGGGCTTACGCCAATGGCTCTCCGCACATCCTTACTACCATCCAGAGTGCGCACTTTAACTGCTCGTGATCCCAGCCTAAGTTGAGCTACTCGGCTTTGCGGTCAGAACGACTTATCCGACCAACTATGTGAGAGGCTGCGTTCAACATGACAAGATAAACCTCCAACGGCCGGTCCTTAAACGACACAGACGGAATCACTACGATACCACATATAAGACTCCACCCGATCTTCATTTATTCAACAATACCAGGTTATGTTCCACGATAGCACCATATAGCCAACCGTGATCAAGTTATCACCTATAGCTCGCAGGTGACAGGAAATCACCCGACTTCTATCGGTCTAAGCAGAGCTAAACATGATAAACGTTCCTGGATTTAATGGGATTCAAGGTCTATATTTCTGGTCAAGGAAGGTGATATGCAGCAAGTGTTTCCAAACAACTCCTGTCACGTAATGCAGCAATACGAATAACTTTAAATGATATTATAAAAGTAGGGAGGCTTATAATGCTCCAGGGCTTGCCTTTCACAAATGTCGAAGGCTGGTGATCGGGGCACTCGGGAAGGTGATCGGCTTCAGGCTCTCCTTCACCGGGAACCTCCAGGTGCTGAACTTCCTGCTGCTCCTCCTGCTGCTCGGCGTCGAGCTCCACAAGCGTGATCCCTTCAGTTGCACCTATTGCATGCATATGCATAAGTAAGTACCATGAATGCATAAGATGGATCACGGAGGATGTGATAAGGAATGCACATGCTGCGACAATGGTGTTAAGTAGCAAAATGACGACAATGCCAACTCCTTATTTACCTAGTAGGTGCATATCTCTTCTCTAGTTACTTACAATTTTCACACAAAGCAATATCTAAGCTACACTTGATAGTTACAAGTTTATATCATAACTGGAGTTATATTTATCCAAATGCTGTGATCTTAGACTTTATAGAAAGCTTATAAAATTGTCTACAAGTCTTATTTAATTACCAAAAGCTAATTCACACTCTGTTCTAACCAAAACAGGCAATCAATACAGTGTTGTCCAGAAATTCCAGAGAGCAAGCAAAACTGTGATCCAACTTTGAACGACTGTAACTCCTAAACTACTGGGCCAAATGCCACCAAATTTTAACAGGAGCTAGATATATAAGTTATCTACAACTTTTGTCCACACCACTTTCCCAGCAAACCAAATTATCATGGTGAACTTTGCAAAGTTCCCAGAACTGTCCAGAAAGACATAATGCAAGAAAATAATTATTAACTTATGTTGCAAACATATAAATGGACAAAACCAACTTTACTAACTCGTCACACATATCAAAAGGACACCATAAAGTAAGATGTTCACCACCAATTAATTTCTTTTAATGCTTTTCTTAATTCATTTAATTATTTAAGGGGAATAATAAACATATATGAAAACTGCACTATTTAATCTACAAAAATTACAGTAGGTACTACATGATCCAAGTATGCTACTGTAAAAATTTCACATCATGTTAACAAGTATGACATCCTACACAAAAATGACAAGGAAGAAAGGCCTAAAATAGCATAAATAGGAAACCCTAGTGAAAAGTGTCAAGCAACAAATTTTATATTTTTCTTATCATCCCTAAGGTACTAGGACAACCTCCAATAAATTTCATGAGCATTGGATTCATAGATAATTTATAAAAATTCACACAAGGATCACCTAGTTATAAAAGGAAAATCTATAACTCAAAAACTATTCATGCAATGACTCTTAAATTTTTACCAGAGCTTCTACTCATCAAGAATAGCTCACCATATAAATTTCATAATTTTTTGAGCACAGTAACTCAAGATATAAATTAAACAAGTTGGCATTCATTTAAAAACACATTTCAAGTTTCATTTTAATTATTCCAGAAACTCAACTACAAGTGCTCATATTATATTTTTCCTAAATACTACACTTCACCAAGATCCTAACAAAATTGGAACTACTCAATTTGGATCTACCAAACTCCACTTATCATTTTTCAAAGTAGGCCTTCAAATCTGTAAAAATGAACTAGCTTTCTATTCCACAGACACTGACAGGCGGGACCCTCCAGCCAGTCGGGCCCACATGTCAATGAAACGGAAACAGAGCAACGACACGGAATCGACACGGGAACGGCGGAGCTCGCCGACGGCGGCCTCTCCGGCGACGGCGTCGGTACTAAAAGCATTCCTACTACCTCCCGCACACATTGATGCAACCAATTTGACCTATTACCGGGGCTATCGACGATGGTGGCGGCCATGGCAGTGCGGCGGTATAGGTCGACGGCGCTATGCCGGCGGTGGCCGTGATAACCCGAACTAGGATTTGGCCAAGCGTCTAAGAGCTATGACGAAACTAGCGCACCAACTACTTTGGCGAATGGAGGTCGGAGGCAGTGCGGCCATGACGATGGAGTGAGGCGGCAGAGCACCGATGAGGTCGTGCGTGGCACGACGGCTTACCGAGCACTGTTGGTAAGCAAATGTAGGCGCGGTGAGACTCTGGGGTTATAGTGGAGTGGCTGTGGTGGTGAACGAGCGAGGTGGAGCGAGCAAGGGACGACAATGACGATGGCGGCGCTGCGGTGAGCTGAAGCGGCTGCTGCGCTGCTTGCTGCGGGCGAGCGCAGAGGCGAGGGAGAAGGCAGAAAATGAAATGCAAGCGCGGGGAGTGAGCGAGCGAGTGCGGGGCATGCAATGCCGTGCTGCAGCTCGACGTGGCCCGAGCCATCAGGACGCCGGCGACGTGTGGCGCCATGCGGCGGCCGAACTCTACCGCGGTCGGCCACTGAAGGCCGAGCCGTTTCGGCCATCATACACCGAGACCGAGCCTGACAGCGCAAATTGGCGACGCTCGTTCTCCTAAACCGTGAAGCAAAATCGAAAACAAGCTAAATCAAAGTTGTAGCCCTATATACCACCTTCAATTTCTATTAAAGAATCAATGTCTAATTCGCAACCAAAACGGAGTAAAATCATCTCCAAGTCGAGCCGATTACACTGGAAACCAGTTCAGACTTAGAATTTTTCTAAGTGTTGGAAATCAGTGAATTGTTGATTTTTGTGAGCACCAAATGACTAAGCTATACACTGATTTAGCTCAAGACCCAAACATAAAAGTTGTTGCCCTACTCAAATACTACAACTTTGCTTAAAGGTTCACTGCCATGCAAAGACTCTATCACATAGTTCAAACTAGGTCAAACATGGCACTTTAAATAATGTCATACACCATACCAATGACTTAGAGCCTAAACTAGACTTAGTCATGAATACCAAAGTGGTTCCTTATGCTATTCTAACCATGTTTAAAGCATTCACAAGGTTCCACACACATTTCATACAATGGTTGCATGCAAACCCTAATCTAAGTAAGGTAATTAAGTAACATCATATGCAATATAAGCCAACCAAGATGGAATACATGATATGCTTATGATCATGAATGCTCAATGATGCTTGTGATCATGCAATGTCAAGGTTAAGTGCATGCTTAACACTGAGGGTGTTACAAATCATTGCCTCCATTCATGGCCATTTGTTCATGCGCTTGCCTTTTTGACATATAATCTTGCTTTGTATAAAATGTACGTGGCGGCCGGAGACTCACAGCTTCCGGTTACCTTTCGGAGAGATGACAGTCACGCTCCAGGACTTTCAGAAGATGCTAGGCCTGAGGATTCACGGCAACGCAGTCACTGGGCAGTGCAGGTCAGAAGGCTGGAGAGCACGAGTAGAGGCCTTCCTTGGGCGTGAGGTTGGCGAGCAAGGGGATCGCACTTCTGGAGTTCTAATCTCCTGGCTCCGGCAAGAGTTTGCACAGTGCCCCGAGGAGGCAGATGATGAGACAGTTCGATACTACTGCATGACGTGGGTGACACTATGTCGTGGATGTGGGTCCACTACCTCAGTGACTGGGACCAGGCAGGTTAGTACAGTTGGGGCTCTACAGTCTTGGGTTTTCTTTACCGACAGCTTTGCGCGGGGTGTCATCGGACTTCGTCCACAGCGTCAATTAGTGGATGCGTGTACCTGCTTTAGTTGTGGATGTGGGCTCGTCTACCAGTTGGCCATCCCGAAGTTCTGGCTCCTCGTGAGTGGTTCCTAGGTTAGCCTCCACATCGGCAGCCGACGTGGGCATACCTTTGGGACTAGGTTAGGGTTCGGCACGTGAGGTTACAGCGGGCGTACATTGAGTTCACGAACGAGCTAGACACGTTCACGACGTCTAGTGTAAGTAAAATTTATTTCCCATGCTAGTTTGAAATAGTTTAGTATACCATCTAACATCTTGTTTGAACATGTTGCAGGTGTCGTGGGAGCCGTACTATAGAGAGGGGGCACTTCCTTTTCATTTGAGCAACATGTGTGGGTGCGACGACGACTTCTACAGGATGAGGTGCCCTCTAATCTGTTTCTATGATGTCGAGTTCCACCTGCTAGATAGAGTTGCATGCCAATTTGGAGTGAGACAGCTTTGGCCAACGGCTCCATTCTCGACTGGCGTTGACTTACACAAGTAAGTGTTTTGCTATTTCAAATGTCTTGTGATGGTCCATTTTCATTAATATGATGACATGTACATGGATTCAAGTAACGATGACATATGTGTAGGTTGGATTGTTAGAAGAACAGAAAGATTTTTGACTAGGAGAAGCACCACCAGTACTACATTGAGCAATGGGAGCAGATGCACGACAACGTGGACAAGAACAACGAGCCGCACATGAACCGTGAGTTCAGGCGGTACCAAGCTTGGTACCAACATGCGACACGTTGTAGGCTGAGGCTACAGTGGATAGAAGATGACTACGCCGACATCGAGTCCTCCGACGATGAAGACATGGCGTATGACCAATCTACTTGTGCAGGAAGGCAGATGGAGGCAGGACCAATCTTGGATAGAGTGGTAAGTCAATTGCCTTATTTTTCTACGTTAAGTTGCATACCAATACATTATGCGTTAGAGGTATCTATTTTAGTTAGTGCCACCTTTGAGCCATAGCATTCTTATAATATGTTAGATTCTTGTACAAAAGAAAACAAAGCCTGTTGCTATCTGTTCAGAAGTATTATTACTGAGAACTTTGTTGCAGGGCAATACCCTCAAATGCACCGTTGAAGACATTGAGCGCTTTCGTTCGAGAGTCAGGGACGACGACACGCCGTGCGGCTGCTCATTGTGGTTGCAGGATAGGCATGACGCAAGACATGTACGTTGCTTCCGCAGGCAGAGGAGGCTTAGGTTCCTCTAGCCATGCACCTACAAGGGACAAGGACGAGGATGACGACGATGTGGACCAGAGGCACGAGGAGCTTGGCCCCTCTCAGCTCTAGGACACTCCATCGACTCAGCCTACACAACCTCCAGGCACTAGGCGACGCCATCCACCTGACCCTTACACTCCAGGTAACAGCGCTCTTGGTCACAAGGGTAAGGGTAAGACTAGGAGGCAGTGAGGGTTCGTGGTAGATGTTAGTATGTACTGTTATGGATTTTGTAGTCACTTTCCTATAACTATTTGGGACTGTATGGACATTATGGACTATTTGGACTATGCAGGACATGTTATGTAGATTGTGATGTTCGATGTGGTTGTACTGTGCTCTTTGGAAGATTAAATGTTTGGATTATATAATGATATCTCTGTTTGTAACTGTGGATGCTCCTAAAACAAGGGAAACTCTTGCGATTTTTTCTGTGAATCATTAATTATACTACACTGCTAAAAAGGAACAAATGTAGTACATAGATTAAATGTAAATTCATTAGAACTTGTATAGTACAATTGTATTGTACAGACGCTTTGCAGATGAATCTAGGCTTTTCAGTAACAGCGAACGAATCTAGGCTTTTCAGATAATGAAAATAGACTTTTCAGTTACAAGGACGAGGAGTACAATGACAACAGCGATTTATCACTTCACTTACATAGTCCACCTATAGCATCTAGGCTTTTCAGTAACAACGAACAAATCTAGGCTTTTCAGACAATGAAAATAGACTTTTCAGTTACAAGGATGAGGAGTACGATGACACCAGCGATTTATCACTTCACTTACATAGTACACCTATAGGATGGTGTCTCCAGGGGTCGACCGACCCCTAGGGTCACCCGCCCCCTACAAGCTCGCCTTGGGCCCAACCTTGATCAGGTGCTTCTTACCGCCTCTCCAAGGTCCGTGGCATGTGTATTCTGGAAGAATTGTATAGAGGAATGACGGTTTGGTCAAGATAGGAAGGCATGCAAGGAAGCACAACTCCACTCCATCTCCACCATCCATCTTATGATTGTTTGATCCAAGGGCTGAGATAAAGAGGCACATGGATCACTGACATGGCACATTGAGAGGCCTCTATTCCTCCTCTCAACCTATAAATAACCCCTCACTCCCTCTCATTCACACACACAACAAGGAAGAAGAGCACTCCTTAGTATTTTCTTTCGTTGCAGTACCAATGTCTGGAGGGTCGTCCAGAGGGAGAGGAAAGGGGAAGGGAACTACCATTATGTGGGAGGGTTCTCTTGGTCCTGATTTCTTTGAGGAAGCTCTTTATGAGAGGTTCCCAGTTGAGAGCAAAAGTGATTTCACCAAAGAGGCACCACTGAGAGGATACGATGAACGGAAAGAAGAGTGGCCAAAATGCATGCATGGTGAGGATTGCCTAGTGCAGATGTTCACCGAGAGAATAGATGGAGGTCGTCATTTCTTCAAATGCCCGCGAGCATGGGTAATTGCTATTACTATTTGTTTCTTCAATATGTTCCTCTTCTATACAACTTACATGACATACTTATTGCAATCTTTCTTGGCTGAAGAAAACTGTGGGTTCACTAGGTGGGTTGATCCTCGACCTATTTATCCACATGCGGACTACATCTACTACCTGTAGGACCGTATCTTCGATCTAGAAAGGGAAGTTAGCAGCAGTTACAAGGCCGACGAACAGGACAACAACAACAATGGTGCCGATTCATAGGAGGCACTCTACAATGATCCATATTACACCTGCCCTAACCACAAGAACAAGGGGCCACCACCGTCACCCCCGCTACCACCACCACCAACAATGGGAGGCTACTATGGAGAAGGTGCAACATAATTTGCTATGTGGCCACACTACTAGGACGATCCTATCTTATTCACATGGCACATCCATGTGTTTGTTGTTTGGTTTAATTACCTAAGGCAAGTTAGGTTTAGTCGAAGGAACTCCGTACCCTAGTTCGATACATGTTCTCAGATGCTATTTCATGTGTTTTGTGTGTTGAATTATATAATGCCCTACTTCGTTAGGTTGTGTTTGCAGCACGTGATCACATTTCACTACGTCCGCAACATTATACTGAATATTATGACCACAAATAATGAAAACAACTACATAATGAAAAGTCCAATACTATGCCATATTAAACAACATAATAACACTAGAAGTACATGAAGACAGTAGACAACATTGTTCATGAATAAACCATAGAACTAGCAAGTCATGGAGACTACTAAGTGCAACGATGCCACTTTCCCTTCCTCGGGGCATCGAGATTCTCCACCATCACTGCTTTCGCTCAGCATGCATGCTCAAGCTTCTTCTCCCTCTCCTCCCTGTACGCAGCAACACGCCTCCTTTCCTCCTCTTCCTTGTGCTCCTTTTTTGCAGCCTCCACTCCGTGTCTCTTCTCCATCATCTCCTTGTCCTCTGCCTCCCACCGCAACAGTTTTTGCATCCATTCCTTGTCTTCAGGCTTGATCTCAGTGGCGATCCACTGCTCAAAATCACAGAGCGGTGGAGGGGTCTGCAAAAAATGCAATTGTTACAAAACAAAAGAAATCATGCAACATGTCATATGACACAAACATCAATTACGCACCATCTTGTCAATACGGCGCTGACGAAGTGTAGGCTCAAACGCAAAATTGGAACACATCCAATACCTCTACCTATACGTGTCCTCTTCATCGGACTTGGCTACCTTGCAAGGATCACCGCAAAAGCACATGGGCACTGGAACACCACTAGGCAGAGGCAATGGATCGAAGGCATTTCTGGTCATCCGGCCATAACTACAATTCAACCAATTTCGTTTTAAGAACTGAAAGCAATTAACATTAAACCCTAAACCTAGGGTTTCTCATTTGATGCACAACAATGAACCCATAACATAACAACATGCGCTGAGGTTACCTTAGTTTGCTAGCTTTTCCACGTCTTGGCATCCTACGGTTGTATAATACAAATATTAAAAATTGTATGAAATCCTAAGTAATGACGATTCTTAAGTTGAAAAATCTAAATAATATATACCGAATCGATGCGAAAAAAACTAGGAGAGGAGCGAGGATACCTTGCTCTCGAAGATCTATGGATCAAATTAAAGTTTTCAAGGTCCAATATGCCGATTCGTGAGGTAGGGCGAAGTGGGGAGAGAAAAAACTCGAGAGGGAGGGGATAGAAGAGGAAGAAGGATCGGACAGAAAGGTTGGGAGCCGGGTTAAAACACCACCTCGGCGTCATAGAAACTGGCGCCAGGCTCGGCGTCGAGATGCCTGCCAAGTCACCGCCACGTCTACGTCGAGCCTAAGACCTCAGCGCACCGATCAGTGCAAGCTCGGCGCCAGCGACGATGGCGCCAAGCTAAGGGTCTAGATTTTGAAATCATACCTCCAGGGGCATATTTGTATTTTTTCAAAAAAAGGGTTAAAAAATAAAAAATCCAACCGCTTCTCCCTCCGATGCCGGTAGTTTAGATTAATTCATTGACAAAATCCATTGATTCCAAGCAAGAGGATGCGCGTTAAATATAACGGCTTTCGCGCTAGTTGCTCAATCCGTTGCTTGTTTGGTGAGAAAATCGCTGATGCGAACTCGGTAGTGCTACTGAAACCACTTTGTGCATCTTCTATTGCCAGGAAAGAAAGATGTGCTGGGTTAGTCCGACACTTCACGCTTGCTAATACGGCCCGACCGCCTTATACGAAATAGTTTAATCGATTGACCGACTTAACATACACGTTTTTGTTATGGACAAGCTCTCCTTCATGCGCATCGATCGACCGGCGTAAAGGATTTGCATGGGGCGTTGCGCGCGTCGTGTCGGAGATTGTCATACAATAAAGCGTTTCAATGGGTGTAGGTGCAGGGGGGGGGTGTGGCGACGCCATCGACTTTCTGGTGTGCGGGATGCACTTCCCACATGATTGTATAGTAGGCGTTGGAGCCCTCATCAGTGAGGTACATGGAGGTTATCACATATGCGGAGCGAGCTTCCTTCGAGATGCCTTTGACCGGGACCTCGGCGAGAGAGCGTTAAATCAAGGATGGAAGGATTCCCATGGCGGATTTTACGACTTATTGGGGCCAAGATCAAAAGCTAAGTGGGCCAAGCCATGGGAGAAGTTTGATCTTTGGCGACTAAGTGGGCCAAGCCATGGGAGGCGTTTGGACGGTGGTGTGGGCCTCCGTTGGATCCAACTCCAACATGCCCTTAGCGTGCTCGTCCCCTCGTTCCGGACAAATCCCCCTTCCCCATTTGGACTAGGCAGCCGAAAGTGAGTGAGGGCTTCACTATATATAGTATAACATACAATATACAAATACAATATACAAAAAGCAACACAAGGATATACGAACCACAAGAATCTAGATAATATATACGAACTACTCCCTCCGTCCACAAAAGAATACAATTCTCGCTTTTCGATAAGTCAAGCCATTTGAACTTTGACTGAATTTATATAAAAAAAACTACTAACATTCATGATACAAAATAAATAATGTTAGATTAGTCACTACGGGATACGGGAGGTTTGCCGAGTGCCAGGGGCACTCAGCAAAGCCCGAACAACACTCGGCAACCTCTTTGCCGAGTGTTGCACTCGGCAACCAACACATGACAAAGATTTATCGGCAAACATTCTTTGCCGAGTGTTTTTCGTCGGGCACTCGGCAAACGCTTTACCGAGTGCAAAAAAAACACTCGACAAACATTTTTTAAGGAAAATAAAAAAAACAAGCACAGGCCGCCACCACCACCGGCCGCTCCAACGCTCAGCAGCCACACGGGCCACCACCACCGCCTGGTTGGAAGGGCGAGGCAAGGGGGGAGAGCAAGGACGAAGCAACGCAGGGTGCCGCCGCGATGAGCTGGGCACCGAGTTCACCGTCTTAGGCCCAGCCACGGTTGACGGCAGCGAGGAGGCCTCCATGGGCACCTCCCAAGTCGCCGATGATGGGGGACAGGGGCTTCCCGCGCTGGATCTGGCCGTCCCCACCATGGATGGCGCCTGCTGCGCATCTGGCAAGATGCTGGCCATGGCGGCGCCGGCATCCGGCCCTGGCGGAGCAGGGGGCCATGGAGGGCTCGCTGGCCAGGCAGCCGGCATCCGAGCAGGGGCCCGCGGGGCCTACCTCGGCAGAGTCAGCGGTGGGATCTGGTGCTGTTGAGGCAGCCGCCGACGGAGGTGGGGAAAGGGAGGGGCTGGAGGTGGATCTAGGGAGGGGTGAGAGGGAAGGCGAGGAGGGGGCGGACTCCGGTAGCGGTGGCCACGCAACGGCGAATCTGGCCACCATGGGCGCGGATCCGGCCACCACGGTCATAGATCCACCCACCAGCAGCAGATCCGGCCACCACGGTCGCGGATCCGGATCCGGCCACCACGCTCATCAGAGAAGGAGATGGGAGAGGAGGGCGCGCCGGCCGCCGGGGTTGCGCCGCCGCTGGTGGAGCAGCTCAGGGGAGGAGGGCGCGCCGGCCGCCTTTGGAGCAGCTCGACAGAGGAGCGAGCGCCGATGGAGCACGTCGGGGGAGAAGGGCGCTCTGGCCATCGGGGGAGCGGAGGAGGGAGGTGCGGGTGCGGGAAAAAGGAGAAGGGAGGCAGGGCGGTGCGGAGGAGGGAGGTGCGGATGCGGGAAAAGGAGGAGGAAGGAGGAGGGAGTGCGGAGGAGGGAGGTGCGGGTGCGGGAAAAAGGAGGAGGGAGGCGGGGCGGAGCGGCCGAGAAAAAAAAATTTACTTCTTTGCCGAGTGTCCTAGATCTGGGCACTCGGTAAAGTTTTTTTTTTCTTCTCTTTTTTTCTAGAAAAATTATTTTACTTCTTTGCCGAGTGTCCTAGATCTGGACACTCGGCAAAAAAAATCATTTTTTTCTTCTCCTTTATTCCCAGAAAAAAAGATTTTTACTTCTTTGCCGAGTGTCCTAGATCTAGGCACTCGATAAAGTTTTTTTTCATTTTTTTTCTTCTCTTTCTTTCCCAGAAAAAATATTTTACTTCTTTGCCGAGTGCAAAAAAGAAAACACTCGGCAAACCCCCTCTTTGCCGAGTGTTTTTTTACACTCGGCAAACTTCATCTTTGCCAAGTGTTTTTTTTTTGCCAAGTGTTTTTAGCGCAGCACTCGGCAAAGAAGTTGTTTGTCGAGTGCCCGAGAGAATACACTCGGCAAACATAAAAATACTCGGCAAAGTTGATGTTTCCGGTAGTGAGTTATAGAATATATTTTCAAAATAAATTTATTTGAAGACATAAATATTAATACTATTTACTATAAACTTGATCAAACTTGGACTAGTTTGACTGGCACGCTTTCCATAATTGCATTCTTTTACGAACGGAGAGAGCAGTACACACAGATACGGATATAATGCACGTGCACATACATGTAGAATAAGAGCAGTCCACTGATAAGTAGGAACTAAACCAAGTGGCTGTTTAGTTCCTAAAATTTTGCAAAATTTTTTAAGATTCTCCGTCACATCGAATCTTTAGACGCATGCATAAAGCATTAAATATAAATAAAAAATAAAACTAATTATACAGTTTAGACGAAATTCACGAGACGAATCTTTTAAGCCTAATTAGACTATGATTGGACACTAATTGCCAAATAACAACAAAATGCTACAGTAACATTTTCCAAAAAAAATCATCAACTAAACAAGGCCCAACAGCAACTACCAGTCCACTACTCAGCAAGCCTCACAAATATAGCCCTTGTTTAGTTGTAGGAATTTGGATTTTGGGGCTACTGTAGCATGTTCGTTTTTATTTGGCAAATAGTGTTCAAACATGGACTAATTAGGCTCAAAACGTTCGTCTCGTAATTTCCCACCAAAATGTGCAATTAGTTTATCTTTTCGTCTACATTTAATGCTCCATGCACAGACCGCAAACATTCGATGTGACAGATACTATAGCAACTTTTTAGAAATTAGGGTGGAACTAAACACGCCGATAGTAATATATATACTACTAGCAGTCTACTACTCGACAAGCCTATGTACATACTACATGCTGCCTGGTACGGTACGTGGATGCTGGCTATACTACTAGTCTACACTCAGCAAGCCTCAAACCTCATGGTGGGGTACGACGTGGACGCTAGCTGGTGATCTAACGGCGGCGGCGGCGGCAGGCGAACAGGTGGGCGGCCAGGAGGAGGAAGGAGGAGGAGGACCGTGAAGCACGCGCCGACGACGGTCAGTGTGGTGGCGGGCCGAAGACCTCACTGGCCACGGTCACGGTGAGCAGCAGCACACCTGGTGGATGTGCCCAATGCAAGCCCAGAACCCTGATGGAGAAGGTGGTGACGGCGACGGCGAGGAAGACGCCGTAGGCGAGGACGATCCACGTCCAGGCCACCCCCTCCACCACGTCCTGTGGCAGCCCCTTGCTGGCGGGACGAAGGAGGCCAGCAAGAGCAGGAGGTCGTAGAGGTCCTGCATCGTCCACTCCAGCCCCTGCAACTCCTGCAGTGAAGAGACCTAATCAGATCAGAGGAGGCCTAATACGGACGTAGCAGATCGAGCAGATGATGAAAAGTTCCAGAGGAGGCCTAAACCCCAGACCACGGATTGAAAACCCCAGACGAGCAGATGATGAAAAGTTCTAGAGGAGCCCTAATCTGGACGGATTGAAAACCCCAGACCACGGATTCAAAACCCCAGACGAGCATATCATGTTCCAGACGAGTCCTAATCCCACTTGGATTGAAATCCCCAAACCAGAAAGCAGATGAGGAGCTGATTGAAGACCATAAAGCAGATGATAAACCCCAGCAGCCCGTCGTCCCCTCGTCGTCGTCGCCGTGTCCTCCGTGCCCCAGCGCGTCGCCGTGTCCTCCGTGCCGCAGCCCGCCGCCGTGTCCTCCGTGCCCCATCTCGATGTCGCCAGACTCCGCCATGTAGTGCGCGGCGGCGGCGAGGTGGAGGTGCGCGGAGGCGGCGCCGAGGTGGCGGCGCTCTCGCGCTCGCGTTCCATGGCCGCCTTTTCCTCACTGGGTGTTCACTGACTGCTCGCCCTCTCTGACTCGCCGAGACTCTGCTGGCTCGATCACGTTGCTTTGCCGTATTTGTAAACGCGCCGGGGGAGTGAGAGGGAGGTCGCGCGCGTCTGGCACTACGTAAAAAACCATTTGTGGTAACGGGGTAAATTTTTCGCAGGGGCGGCCGGTGATGGAGCCACTCCTGTAGTAGCGTGTTCGGGAGCCCACAGATCAGCCGCCCTTAGAAATAGAATAGCAGGGACGGCTGGTAATACGAGCCGTCCCTACAAATAGGTCGGATTTATATGGGCGTCTCACTCACCAGCCGCTCCTGGTATTGCTATTTGTAGGGGTGGCTGGTGATTGGGCTGCCCCTACAAATGCCCGCGTATACCTATCTCTGATTTGTAGGGGTGGCTCAATCAGCAGCCGCCCCTACAAATGACCCACATATACAACAAATTGCCGCACATTTTTCTTCCTCGGGTCACTCATTCCAACCCGTGAAATTAAGGTGGGGAGGTCTTGGGCACCTCCCAAAAATTGCTCTACTAAGGGGGAAGGTTTTGGCCTTAAATCCTTTGGTGGAGAGGTTGTAGACGGTAAGAAAATATCATTCCACACTTTTTTTTAAGTTTTAATGATTGGTTAGTGAGTAATTAGAGTTTTGTTTTTCTCTCTCTTCTATGGTGATTGAGCTACTTATGAAGCAAATTAGACCCAAGTTTTAAATATACTAGGGTAAATTAGGGAGGGGAACAAGATCATACCCTTATTTGGTCCATGTTTCTTGATTTTAGTGAACAATTAGTTAGTTTTATGGATGTTACATGTGCATGTAGATCTAGATCGAGGGTTTGGTTTTTTATTAATTTCAATTTTTTAATTTGTATTTGATGAAACTGGACTAAGGTTTGCATGAAAGATATTGGGTAAAATATAATTGTTGCTAATTGTTGTCTTTGAAATTGTTTATTGTAATCAACAAATATGTATTTTAATTATTTATGGATAAATGGGCCATTAATAATTTTTCTTCTACCATGGTGTGTTTGTATGCTTCATGTAATTATATTTGATTTATATTCATATATATCTGAAGTATATACAATTATTCTCAAGTAATTATTAATTTGATCCATTTTTATATATATCTGAATAAGTAGTCATTTAATGTTTGTTTTGTTGTGGTTGAAAAAGATGGAGTACATGAACTCTTGATGTATGGTTCCTTAAGGTTCAAGACAGACAGGTTTCCGTTAAGAGGTGGATAAATTTATTGAAGCCGCAAAGAAGCATGCAACGACATTGACAGAGAATAAGGATACAATTATTTATCCCTGTAAAGATTGCAAGAACCGTATGGCATGAACAGATGTGACTATCATCATATCACATTTAATTATGCATGATTTATAGAGACAGTTTGATAGGAATGGCTGGTGAAACCACCCCTACGAAGAGTTACGAGCCGCCTCTTAAAGAAAAAAAAAACGTTTCTATAGTAGCGTGGGGAAATCGAAATACGCGTCTCAGCTCGCGGCACTCGTCACCCTCGATCCCTTTCACTTCGTCACCGTACCCCCTTGCCCGGTCATCTTTACTCAGGCCTCCCTCCCGGACCATTACCAAAAATTGGTTTTGCAATCATTAACCCCAGGTCGGTACGTGCTAATCCTTGATGTAATGTTGCATCTCTGCAACGTGAAAAAAGACCAGTACGTGCAGGTGCATGCGGCCGCGGACCCAAACGCATGCACACGCCAAGTGCTATGCATGCCGGCCCACGCAATTCTACCGCCCGCTCGGCCTGCTGGTGCTGGAATTACCCAATTCTACGCTCAATATGGTGGCCATGACTTCTGTTTCGGCTGCTTTCTGCATCTGCTTGATTGCTTGAAGTTTGGTTTTGATTTCACGACCCCTTTCCTTTCTACTCCCTCTGTGACTAGATTACTGCTTCTGCATTCCTTTTTTTTTCAGGGTTGAGAAATAATTCTTGTAAACCAAGCACACCTCCAATGGAATGGAAAACTTTAGAATTTTTTAGCGAGATCGACCAAAACTTTTTGAAGTTGACTTAATATGATTGTCGGTTACTTTGTACAGACAACCATGACTAGATATATGTGTGGCCCCACATCAAAATCCAAACCCTAAAATTAAAAATCTTGTGTTCACACCGTACCTTAAAATTTTAACGAGATCGATTGAAATTTTCTGAGATGACTTAATATGATTACCGGCTACTTTGTGTAGACCAGTCTAGCTAGATATATTAGTGGGCCCCGCATCAAAAGCTGGACCGTAAAATTGAAAACCTCATGTTCACACCTTAAAATTTTAGCGAGGTCGACCGAAATCTTTGGAGATGACTTACTACGATTGCCCAGTACACCAGTGTGACTAGATATATACGTGGGCCCTATGCCAAAAGCCAGACCCTAAAATTAAAAATCTTGCTTTCAAACTGTACCTTAATTGACTGATCTTTTTTGGAGATGGCTTAATAAGATTGCCCGCTACTTTGTGTAGACTAGTGTGACTAAATATATATGGGGCCCACGTCGAAAGCCAAACCCTAAAATTAAAAACCTCGAATTCACACTTTAAAATTGTAGCAAAAACGACTGAAATTTTTAGAAATGACTTCATATGATTGCCCACTGCTATGTGCAAATCGGTTTGACTAGATATATATACATGGGCCCCATACTGGTCGATCTCTCAAGTAGTCAAGTCCACATAAATCCAATAGACACTGGACTTTTTGATTTGTCCAGCAGATGTTGGATTTTGTTGGATCAAATGAGCATGGACACATTCAAACCCAAATAGATCCCATGCAAGTGCATCCAGAGCAACTAAAGTCTATAAGTAGACTTTGGATTGTCCAAACCACTACCACCTCTATCAGTCTTGAATATGGGCCATTCACCCTATTAATACTGATACAAACTCTGCCCCCTCTGATTGTGCTCATAATCCATGTAATTACTTTCTTATCAAGATCCATTTTCTCATCATAAACTCATCCACAAAATTCCAATTCACAGCATCATGTGCCTTTTCAAAATCGATTTTGAATATAGTGCCCTTCCGTTCATGTAGTGTATAATTAAGCCTACTAATGTCTAGGTACCCCACGTAGAAGTCATTCAGCATGTCCATCAGATCCCCTTTAATCATTTCCCACAATCTCATCTATAGTAATTAACTCCTACTCCAAATTAAATCAACTCTAGAGGTGTCTTAAGTAAAACTATTTTAATTTTGACCAAAATTACTAAATTAGTATCACTAGAAACATCATAAAATACAATCACATGTGCTTCTTTGATGTCATAGATGTTGTTACCATTTTTATATAAAGATGGGCAAACAATTTGACTTCTTAAAGTGATTCTAGGAATTGAATTATTTTAGGACCGAGGGAGCAGTACTAAATCTGTCTCGGTGCCGAACCACATTTCATGTCAAAAACATAATTCTCCACCTCTTGTTCCATATTTGCTGACTCATGCGCAGAGATAAATGAACTCCTCTCTCTCCTCCAGGTCCTTTTAACAATTTCCTTCATTAATTTTCTATAGGATCGATCAGCTCTTCTAGGCTCAAGAAACAACTCCTCCACCCTAGCTCGCCTGTGTGGAGAGAACTTACGAACCACGCGGGATCGGGAGTGGTGTGACGCACAGCATGCATGCAGCGCGCTGCTCGGCGCACCTGAGGAACACACTGCCTCCATCCGATCGTGCACCACGGACAGGTAACATACTCCCGCAGGAACTTAGTCCGACCAGGATGCATCATGCATGGCGACAATGGCCAGGTGAGCGGCGCGGGCACGGTTGGCTTCGACGACGACCCGCACCCAGAGCTCTCCGCCGCCAAGCTCCGAGCTTGCTTGCCTTGGCACGTAGTCCGTCCAGAGGCCTGGGGCACATCCCATCCAGGTCGGTGGATCGGAGTTGTAGCGCCTCACCTTGGTGACCACTTGCATTGGTCAACGAGGAAGACAGGGGTACTTTGGGCATTTTTTGATGAAAATGACATACCAAACTAGTAGCTCTAACGTGACAGAGAGCAACGTGATTCCCCGGAATGGCACGTACAAGGGGGGTAAAGTAAATTGGTGCTAGTGAAGGGAACTCTAGTTTTTTAGTGGTACATAGGAAATCGGTATAGTTAGAATTTGCACTGTGTATAATAATAAGGTTTGTTTGTATAATTTCTACTAGACCCTGTCGATTATAAACGTGGTGGTTCTTCTATTATTATGTAATGTAAAGTATTGATCTGCCATATATGCCATGTCACCTACTGCTATAGTGCCATTTTACGATCTTGGTTAGTTCAACCCAACGCTCATTAAATCTACCAATTGCATACTATAGATAGTCTCTCTCTGTTTAAAATTGTGAATTGTTTTGATTTTTCTAAATATATATAGTTTGTACTACTATATATCTACACATAGCATATATCTTTTTTGAACTCTAGACATAGCATATATCTAGAAACGTAGCAAAGGTTATTATATATCTAGAAAAAATTTAATTTATTAGAACAGAGAAAGTACATTATATTAGACCTGGCTTAGGTCCTGTTTGACTAGGACTGGATAAAATACTCCATACCCAGACCCGATACCTGATTTAACTGAACCTGAACCGAACTATACTTGATCCCCATCTTGGGTATGAAGTCCAGGTACCCGATTTTATTTTGGGAAATTCAGGTATCACTATCCGGTACTCGATTCATCCAAATTACCTGATTTTCTCCCATAGCCCACTACTGCATGTCGTATTCCCATGTCCCGTTGGCCCAAGGCCCAAGCTCCTATCCCGCAGAGCACATAACCACACGCCCACACATAGGGCATGTTTGGGACTGTTTATAATCAGATTGTAGGTGAAAATAATTGAGAATTCCACCCAAACGCCACAATTATTTTAGATTGTCTGAGAATCAAGCAACCAAAACAATCCAAGTTTTAACTAGCACCGGCGTTTTGTGTACCGCAGCCTCCCACGCGTTTTCTCCACCGTGAGGGATTTTCCGCCCGTTACCCTTCCAGTCCGGTCCCCCATCCGCTCCTCTACTCCTCTCCGTCGTAATCGCCTGCCTCCCTCTTGAGGGGGAGCGGAGTCTAGGTGCGCCTACCTACCACAACAACCTCCATTTCGCTTCCTTGCCGCCAGCTTGGTTGGAGGCGTCCTCTCCTCCCCATCCACTCTTGCGGTGGGCTCGGTGACTCCCGTTTGCTCCCGTTGTTGGTCTCCCCGTTCGCTCCCGTCGTTGGGCTCGGTCAGAGGCGCCTCAAGCGCTCCCCGTGCTGCGCTTCGAGGCTCGATCGGAGAAGCCCTCGTGGATGTGTCGGCCCTCAAAGTATGCCCTATGTGTTGGAGGAGAGGTGAGGAGATCCCCGAGACGGGTGCCATAGATCCGCGAAGAACAAGCTTGATACGGGTGGCGCCACCCGATGATGAAGAAAAAGAAGAAGGGCACAAAGGTCATTTTACACCTCAGGTTGCCATAATAATCAAGATTGCCAAACATATTTGATTTTCTATACTGAGATTTTTTAGACCGCGATTTATAAGAAAAATCACAATTAGATTATAATCAATTCTTATATAAGCGCAGTTCCAAACATGGCACAGGCAAAGCGCTAGCCGTCCAGCCCTAAACAGCACCGCAGGAACGAGGGGCGGAGAGGAGTAGGAGAGGCTCCTACTACTCTTGATGAATGCTCGAGCCTCGAGCAGGGGCTGTTGAAGTAGTCTCTTTTTTTTTCGACTATTGAAGTACATCTGCAGAGAGACTGCTAGAGAGCTTCTGACAGTGTGACCCCATAAACAAGGGGCAAAAGAGAGATTCGACCTGTTCATATCATTCTGCAAGCGACTCAATTCAAGCGTTTTGAAGGCGAGCTGAATTCACTGTTCATTTCTGTAGAAATCAAAAGACACGTCCATTTGCAGATGCAGGCATTTAGCTCTCACGAAAAAAAAAAGGTAAAAAAATAATAAAACCACCAAAATCGCCTCTTGGTAGCTCGAAGAACAAGCATGAGAACTGGAAAGCAATGAGACTGAAGATTACCGTCTGAAATTTTACATGCGAAAATTTTACTGACGAGGAAGAACAGTTGCCACTGTCATGGCTGCCTACTAGGCTACTACCATTTACATCTTAGACCTTACTTTTACTTTAGGTAAAAAAAAACGACATACTAAGATCAGTCCAGTAATAATTATTTACCTACTAGGACGACACGATTTTAAACAAAAAACAAAGTTACTGCATCTTCTCCAGATTAATTAACCTTAACCAGCTTGGGTGACTAAATTGAGAGCAGAGTCGTCGGTCAGTCGTCGATGGCCTTGGCCCTCATGCAGCAGGACGGCCCGCGGGCCTTCTGCTTGGGCCGCCGGCTGTCGCGCCGCCGCCCGTACAGGTACTCCACCAGCTGCACCCGCGACCGCCGCTGCACCTGCACGGTGGTGGCCGCCGCCTTGGCCGCGCGCCGCGCCGCGCGCTCCTCCTCGTGCCGCAGCAGCGCGTGCTGGAACCGCTGCAGCTCCAGCTCCAGCCGCCCGGCCTTCTCCGACATCTTGCGCACGTGCTCCAGGATCTTGCGCTGGCTCCGGCTGCGCAGGTCCACGTCGCCGCCGCCGTCGCCCGCCGACGTGAACTCCTCCGCCTTCTTCAGCAGCTTCGTGTTCGCGTCGATCAGCTCCGCGATGGCGTCCTCCGCGTCGGCCATCTGCGCCTTCACGCCGTCCAGCTCCGCGTCCGACGACGCCTCCACGCCGGCGCGCAGCTCCTGGACGATGGACCGGAGGTCCCGGAGCCGCTGCGCCTCCGAGGATAGCCGGTCGATCACCTTCTTCTTCCACTCCCGGTGTGGCTCCGTCGTCGTGGCCGTCGCTGCCGCTGCCGCCACCATCGGCCGTGAGAGGACCTCCTGCTTGTCCACGCTGAGGTCCTTCACGGTCACCACCGGCTCGGACGACGACCGCTTCTTTCCCTTGTCGTTCTCGGCCGCCTCGCTCTGCGGCGGCCGCAGGTCCACATCGTACCGCCGGCTGCCACTGCTCACCCTATCCACGCTCCACATCGCGAGCATCTTGTCGTCAGACTGCGCCGCCGCGGCCACTGAGTTCTTCTTCCTGTGGCGCCCGTGTGAGACTGCAGCTCGCCGGCTAGGAGTCTGGACGAGGTCCAGCTGGATGTCCTTCATCATCCGCTCGTAGTTCACGTCGCTGGCATCGCTGTCCAGGATCTCCTTCAGCTTCAGCATCTCGATCTGCTTCCTTGCGTCCTGGAGGTTGCTGTTGAAGTCGAGCCTCTCTTGCTCCAGGACCACCCCTGTATCTGACACCACCTTCTGAAGTGCTTTGATGGTTCCATGGAGTTTCTGCAGTTCCATGTCCTTCACCATCTTTGTGGTGTTTTGATCTTCGTTTGGCCTCACAGCAATCTTTGACAGTTGAGGTGATAATGGGTTCTCCTGGGAAAATCAATAAGCAGAGCGAGTCTCATGAGTCATGAGCAAGGAAATTAGAGATTCCTGAATAATCTGATAACAGAATATATGTATACCTCCTTCTTGAGCATGCTTGGAGGCAGGCAATCCTTGGCCAGAGACAACGTTTGTTTCTCTAGGGCATCAACTTCCGTTTGCAATGCTCCGAGCAGTGTGAAGTCGCCGTTCAGATCAACCTTCAGCCTTCTGTTCTCAATTTCAATGGCATTTAGCTTGTCCTTGAGCTCATCCACATAAGAGTTTCTCCGGGTGATCTCCTCTTTCAGCACCTCCTTCTGCACCATGTCACTGATCTCAAAACTCTCGCATGTCACGATGAGATCAAGCACCTTCTCCTTGAAGAGAGACGCATTGGCTGTGGCCAGTTGCATGTTGGCCAGCAGTTTAGTGATCTCTGCATCACAAGATTTCACATCAATCACAGGCTGTTCCTTGCTCCTAAGCACTTGCAGTTCATTTTTCAACTTCTGGAGCTCCTCTCTAAGCATTTCATTCGATTTCTCGAGACCAGCATTGTCAACTTCTTTTCGCTGTTCCATGTTCTGGCCAATCTCTTGGCTTTTCCTGCCAGATTTTAATAGCTTTGTATCCCTCCTCATAGCGCGCCTTCTTCCAGAGGAAATTTCTGTACCAGAGCCGTCACAGATGCTTAGAGTTCTACTGAGTTCCTTCTCAAGATAGTTGTTCTCAAGCTGTAGGTCTCCGAGCTTCTTGTTCATCAGCTTGATTTCCTGATAAAGCTCATTGCCTGCTGCATGTAGAGACCCAAAATCCTCATGCAAACACTGCAATTGTGATGTCCTCTCTTCATGAAGGCTTCTAAAAATGACACCAAGGATATCTGTCCTGACCGCCTCACCAATAAGTGTGCTGAAATCATCATCAAATGACTTCTCTTTCTCTTTGGAGCCATAAACTTTGCTAGAGAGTGAAGTGTTCTCTTCAATCAGCTTGACAATCTCTGCTTGCAACGATTGCCGTGACTCTTGCAATTCCGACAGTTGTCGAACCAAGAACTTTGCCTCAGATTTCAGTTCATCCACTTTGCGGTTACGAGTCTCCATTTCCTTCCGTAGCTCACAGCTGATCTTTAGGAGGTCATGCCTTTCACCCTGCAGCTTCAGCAGCTCCTCACTCTTTGTTTGCCACTCTTGCTTCAGAACACTCCTTTCTGACCTCAGGTCAGCCACCTCTCGCCCAAAGTGCTCGAGAAGCGTTACAACAAGGGACTTCTCAAGGATCTGGTTCTGTTTCACATCCTGAGCATCAGAAATAGTATTCAACAGGCACTTGATCTCATGCAAGAGGAGCTGCACAACAACATCAACCTTCATCAGATCCAATGATCCGTATTTCTCATCCAGATTCAGTACTTCAACTACAGAACCTATCCCTTCAGTCAGCTGCTGGTTGTTCTGTGACAAGAAATCAGCTTTCTCCGCTTGATCCTTGCATACCACTTGTTGCTTCTGCAATCGTGCCAAGACATCAGCATTTGCTTCAGCCATGTCGCCTAAGCACCTCTGTAAGATAAAAATCTCAGTCTGAGCTTCAACAATCTTGTGCTCCTCCTCTTGAAGCTGGTCCTCCCTGCGGTGAACTTCTTTTAGAAGTAGGCCTATCTGCTTCTGTATAGCACTGAATTGAGTCATGCCTGAGTTGGTGACTTCTTTGTGTTTTTCTTTTTCTAGCCTCAACAGCTCTCGTAGTTTGATCACTTCATTGAGGGCCTTGTCTTTGTCTTGCTCAAGATCCAAATATCGCCCTTCTAACTCTGCATATTGGGTTTCCAAACTGAGTAGAGCACTATTGATGCTATCCACCTGACAACATGAAAGTATCCAGGGATCAATTGACACAGTTTTCAAACTAGGATGAAAAATAAACAGAAAGCAAGAGAGTTCAAGCATCATACCTCACGCATAAGAGTTCTTTTTCAGATCAAGTACAGAATTCTGGTTGCGAAATGTATGAGTAGATTCCTCTGAATCTTTCAGCTTCCTACTAAGCAACTCCAGCTCTGTATTGTTGTCAGATAACAAATTTTCCAAGAAGACATTCTTCTCTGATAGCTTCTCCATGGTATGAGAAATACCCTCAATCCGTGCAACAAACATGGCTCTCTCAGACAGATGCCCATTAACCTTGGAATGAAGGTGCTTGCGTGATTCTTCCAATGCAGCTTTCTTCTCCCGCAATCCTTCAATTTCAGTAGTTGCAGCTGAAAGCGATCTCTCCAAATGAGCATTGTTCTCCAGCGTCCTCTCCAGCAGCATCAGATTATCAACATACAAGGCTTTTACACCCTCATGATTTTTTATGGTCTCTTTTAGCTCAACATTTCCGTTCCTCACCTCTTGAGCAAGTGATTGGAGTGATTCTACATTGAAATTCACCTCTTGTATTTGCTCCTTGATCGAAAAGTGCTTCCTGTCCAAGTCACCCTTGTTATCTTTGAGGTGTGAAAGCTCATGCTGAAGCACCTTTTTCTCCTCCACATGCCGAGACACCTCCTCTTCAAGACGCCGCTGTGCATTCTTCAAAGAAATTATCTCATCTTGAAGACGAATTATCACAGAGGTAGAGGAGTGGTTTTGATCATCAATTTCGGTTCTCTTCTCGAATACTTTCCAATTCCTTTTGAAGTTGAACTCTGGTTGCTTCAATGTTCTCAATCTTACTTGCTTCCCCGTGCTTTTCAAGAGACACAAGTCTTAGCTTTTCTTGTGCTTGTGTCAATTGCTTCTCCACAGATAGCCGGGCCATTTCTGCTTGCATGCTCTTGAGTTGCTCTTCTTGTATAGAGATACTAAGCTTCTCCAACTCAATGTGCTTCTCATTTAGCTCGTCATGCTTCTCTTTTGAGGCAAGCTTCAGCTTATCTAGCTCCAGAAGCAAATTCTGGTTAGCCCTCTCAAGCAGAAGGCACCGCTCCTCTGCAGTGCTCAAATTCTGTAGTCCATTTTGCATCTCCTCTTTCAGTCTATTGAACTCCTCCTGGGTATGCAATATTTCAGACTTGAGGCTCTGTAATCGATCACTGGATTGCTGGCATTGTGAAAATACGGCTTCCTTCTCTGCTTCTTGTTCTGCAAGGACCTCCTTGAGAGAAAGAACTTCAGATTCAGCCATATTGCTCTTTTCTAACACTGATGAAATTTTCTTCTTGAGTTCTTGATTTTCCTGTGACAAACTTGATATCTCTTTCTGCAGCTTCTCATGGTCCTGCTCATCTGAAATACTAATATATTAGGTTGACCCACCATTTATTAGGATATTCCAATTATTGAAGAATTAAATTTCGTGGGCATACCTTTAGCACGTTTTTTCGAATCACCAGCCTTGATGAATGAAAGGAAAAATGGAGTCATATCTCGATTGTCTGTTTCAGTTTCAGTAGATGCAGTTTCTGTAGGCAGGTCATCATCAAAGTCCAACTGAAACTCATCGGGAAATGCTTCTGCCATTTTTTTATGGGCCTGTCGGAGTTCTCCAGCTGCATGATCATATCTTTCAGCTAAAGCTCGATAAGCACGGTACAACTCCTCAAGCAAAGACATCAGCTCTGGGCGCCTTTTGTAATACATTTCTGCTCTTCTGGCAAATGAGTCAGCATCCTCGTCGATAATCTTGATCATCACTTTGATTTTGCTATCCATATCTGTGTGACCACGCATTAACAAACACTGATTCAGTACAGGGTTTAATAAATGCAGCAAAAGAAGAAATAAACCACCAGATAAGTGCACAAGAACAACCAGCCACCAAATATTATTGCTTTTAACGTAGGAAAGTTAGCTCTCATAGTATCCAAGATTTGAATTTGTTTCAACAGAGTTAGTGGTCCAATCATTATAGAATAGCTGCAACCCATGACTGGTACAGATTTATGCCACAAGCTATTTATGAACTTGTCCCCAACAAATCTGCTGACTTTTGCACAAGAAGTTTAATTGAACAATAATCAGAATCAAGGGCATCCAACTAGATCTGTATTTTAGCATTAAACGCTTATGTTATTGCAGTTAAATTCTTGAAAATAGACAAGACGGTGCTAAGATAACCTCATGCCCAATAGACGCTACAATAGGTAATGCAGAAGTTCTTTTTTCTCCAATTCTGCGACATGATGCCTCCGAAACTAGTAACAGAAACATAATATTGACACTCAAGTACATAGTGGCATGTACACGTTGCTAATTTCTGGCAACGACTAGAATCACTCCAATTTCTAGACTGAATGAAATCGCCATAGTGAACCAAGAAAATTTACCTGTGAGATTCTCCTGGAGCCATTTGGAGTTCTTGGGGGATATGTGACTATCCCACCACCATGAGTACTTGCGCATTGGATTGAATGGCGACATCGCCATTGAGGCCAGCCAAGAGAGCAGAACAACACTCCCTGGCCTCTTAAGAAAACTTCTGTAGCTTCAAAGCTAATTCAGTAGACCCAAGCAACTAGAGTTGAATCTGCTCAAAAGTCTAGCACCAACCTACTACCTGCAGAACATCATAAACTTTCAGAATTAGCACCACGCGCAAAACAGCATTCCTAGAATTCAGGCACTAGGCCGTAGAACTGAAAAATGAAATGTTGGCCCCATTATGGCTTGGGTCGCGCAAGTTTACAGATCAAAGTTGCAATTGGTAGAAAGGATGACTCTATTCCTATTTCTTCATACCACATATCATGTTCTCAGCACAGTCGAAGAGGGGAATAATAGCATCAAACAGTGGTCAAAGATAAAGATTAGCTACGCGTTCATGCAATAAATTACTGCCCTAACATTGGACGGTTTTGAAACGCAGAAAACAAATAATTTTCACAAGATTCTGGTGTTATGGTTTGACCGTTTGAGGAGAAGCAGTTACTAAATCCAGATGGAAAATAACACCTGAGCATCCCGAAAATGTGCAGAAAATTTTGCTCAAGAACAGAAAGAAAAAAACACTGCCCAAATTTTGCCACCACAAAGACCCAAAGTTGTTGGGGAAAAAATATACTTCCAGGGGAAGAATCAGAACCCTACCCTCAAAAACAGCTCGAATAGTGTATCACCTTGCTACACAAAGGCACAGAAACAAGATCACTGCAGAATGGAAGCAACCTCCATTACTGCGAATGGAGCATCAAACAATGGTTAAAAAATTGGTAAAGAAAAAGAAAAGGGCAAAGGAGGGCTGTGAAAAGAAGCCCCCCAACTAACGCAATAAAGATGAGAGAACGCCCATGACCCAACCACCCCAGGCCTGAAATCGCGTACCCAAAAGAAGAACACGGGAAGAAATCCACACCTGCAGTAAGCATTTCATTTCATGAACTGGATGCTGCTGTGGCGGAGATGGGCTCCAATGAGAGAAAAAAAAGGGCAGACCCAGTGGGGTCTGGAAGGCATAAACCGACACAAGCCTTTCCGTCGTAAAATCTACGGAGAGGCTACTTCGAACCATGACCTGTGAGACAGCTCTCACCGCTGAGAATGAGAACAAAAACAAAAAGGACAATATTTAGGACGAACGAGTTCTGAATCCTACTCAAGGCAGGGGCGCCATTTGCTGCTGTCAACGAGGACAATATGAATATGGAGGCAACAACCGTAGAAGGAAAGGAAAGCAGAAATCAAGGCCTACATACAGTGGGTTCACCTGGCAAATCTGTGGGGGCGAAAAGAGGGGCGAAATGGGGTCCAGAAATTACCAAAAAGGCAGGACGAACTCGTCGCGTCCTCCTTCCTAAAGAAGAAGCACAACGCAAAGGAAAATCTTGACGCATTCCCCATTCCGCTGAAGAGCAGTGGGCAGAACAGAATCCATGGCCAAATCCCCGCAGCAAAACGAAGGGCCAATGCAGAGATTATGCGGGCACAGATTGGCGGCCCTGGTCAATGACCACGAGGAACACGAGAATGGCTAACAATAGCGAAACACGCGCACACAAAACAACGGGGGAAAATGGCATATTTCCATGCCCAAGATAAACGCAATCGCAGAAACGGAAAGAATGCCAACTCTTTTCCAGCCCAGGATGCCAGGATGGGGATTGCCGTTGCCTAAATGACTCCACACAAATCGAAGAAGAAACGGACTTACCATGGAGGGCAGGGCAGAGGAGGGGAGGATCTTGGCCAGTCAGCTGCAGCCCCGAGACAGAGAGATCCAGCTCCGGGTGCTCCTTCCTCACCTCCCACACTAGCTCGCCTAAGCCGCCATCATCATTCTCAACACCACATTAACACCTGGGAGGGGGAGGGGGGGGGGGCGGGAGTGGGGCGAAGGGGGAGGAGTGATGGGGGTATTAATTGTTTATTTGTTTTTTATTTATAATAGGAAAAGTAAAGGACAAAGATTAAGGCGCATCAATTTAATATTTTTAGGTGAGTACACTTTGTTCTGCATGCAACAAGAGTAGCAGGTGTGTGAATCACAATCACAGTGGGGTTACTACTGGCTTTGTTTGGGCACAGGGTGTTTTTTTTCTCACTTTGTTACTTTCACTTTTTACTGGTCCGGGTCTGATATGTGCAGTTCAGGGGACAAGAACAGTGATGGTGCATCAGACACAAATTTAAAATTGTTGGATGAATATTTTCTCTCTTGGTTTTACATGCTGCACGACTGGTCTGGTCAGCCCTCAGTGTGATTTAGGCTCCGTTTAGATGTAACCCAAAATCCAAAAATTTTCAAGATTTTCCATCACATCGAATCTTACGGCACATGCATGGAGTATTAAATGTAGACGAAAAAAAACTAATTACACAGTTAGCCGAGAAATCGCGAGACGAATCTTTTAATCCTAAATAGTCCATAATTGGACAATTTTTACCAAATACAAACGAAAGTGCTACAGTAAACAAAACCAAAAATTTCTGAAACTAAACAGAGCCTTAATCTGTCTGTGGGGCTGGACCAGAGAGATTACTGTGAATTTATTTTCTTTCCTTTTTACCGTTGCGGTTTATTTGGAAGACCAGCGTGCGTGTCTGATATGGGCTGGGTTGTTAACGTTTGGGATTTGCTGCTATTTCCTTCGGAGAAGATAAGGAGGAAACGGTCAAAAAGAAACGGTAAAAAACAGTTTAACATGGAATGACCGGTAGCAGTAGACGGTGATTTGTTAGTTTTTTTTAACTGTATTGTCAGATATGCCCTTTGGTCTACCTCCTTGACCCATTCACGTGCACGATGCTCTACTTTATCAACCAAAAAAATCTTGTTCCCGAAGATACTCAGTCTATTCGTTTTGGTACGTGCATTGTCAGTAACGATCGTAAATTTTTTAAATTTGGAATAGTATTTTCTCTCACACAAATCACCAAAAGAAGATTTCTTCATTGAACCAAAGAATCTAAACGAAAGCAGGCAGGTCAACCGAACAGGCTTACTATCAGCGTTATTGCTTGAAGAAAAGAAATGGTTGTTATGGAGAATAAAAAATATACTACTGCCTAGCAAAAAATAATTTTGGCATTTCTAGCACTAAAATATCTTCAGGACCAGTAAAACTTATGACCACAGTTGCAGACTTGTGTTCTTTATCAGGGAGAAAATATGATGTTTTTGCACCTAGTGTACAGGATCGCAAAATGCAGACATGAGTAGTAGTATATCTACATTGCCACTGGCATATCCATGAGTTATGAGTACATAGATCCTATACACAAGGAGCAGGAATTTACAGCCTGTAGTTAGCCACTGTGGGAGAGAGGATTGTGCACCAAACCACCAACTCTAATCATTTTAAAGCAAACATTTGTTGTGTTAAGCATGTGGACTAGTGGAAGGCAGGATGAGAGCTAGGAACCAGGAAGATGCATGGTAGAAAAGCCTGGTGTGCCCACTGAATAATTGTTTATGTGTATAAATAGGCACACCAGTTTCATTGCAGATTTCCAGTACATGGGTCGTGCTGTCTTTGTCTTCTTTTCTGCTCACTTGGAACCACAGTTGATGGTTGCTGTCTGCCTTTATATTACCCTTTTTCTTTTCAATCAAAAAGGCCAGCTTCTAGGCTTAAAAAAAAAGAAGGCAGCTTCTATTCTATATACTCCTAGGACAGGCTCCAACCGCACTGCTAATATGATACTTGACTGAACAGAGCATCACGGACCAATGTCATGCTCAGCCACTGATGAGTGTGGTACCATGAATATTCTCAAGGAATATGGTCAGCTCATTTGTTTGTGCATCCGGCTGTTATTACTTTGGTTTATGTAGCTAGTGTGCTATTTCTCTGCTAATAATCAAGATCAGCATTCCTAAACAAAACTGATGAAGTAGCACCTCATTTGGCTCCAACAGATTTTTTTTGAAGAAACTGGAGGGGCTTTGGGCCCCTACAGGCAATTTATTAAAATAAACAGCGTTTTACAGAGCAGGGAACAGGGAAAGTAACTGACCACACACAGCACAATTTGAAATCAGCAGTATAATGATCATTTATGAGTACTTTCTCCAAATATAAGCACATATAATTTGTTCTAAGTCAAACTTTTTTTAACTTCATATTTTCATATAGATCCATGAATGGCGGGCCTGGTGCAAACGGTAGAGTCTTACCGCCTGTGACCGGAAGGTCTCGGGTTCGAGTCGTGGTCTCCTCGCATTGCACAGGCGAGGGTAAGGCTTGTCAGTGACACTCTTTCCCAGACCCCGCACAGAGCGGGAGCTCTCTACACTTGGTACGTCATTTTATTTTCATATAGATCCATACAAGATTGGAATGATTAGATTCATCAATATAAGAAAAGTATTTTAAAATTCTTTTAATACATAATCGTTTATATATGTTATGTATAGTAAATATTGCTACTCAAAATTTTAAAATAGATTTATTAGATTTTCAATTGGTGGAAGCAATAGTGATTTATGTTAGAGTGCGCAACGGACACATTGGCCCGTAAAAGATTTGCAAGATTTTTATGAATTGTGTTTGGTTACCTCCATAATGTTAGACTATGCTACATGCATGTATACTGCCCCTAAATCAGGTATTAAAATATAGAAAGCAAGATTTTTGTGATAAGCAAAATACTAAAAGACAGTTGAGGTGACAGGAGGTTTATATATGCATGGAAGCCTCCAGTCGATCTCATATGCACATGTCATGGACACATTGGTGGTGATTGATGAGAGTCTAGGTATGATAGAGATACTGTTCCCAGATTCTATGATTAAATTAAATTAAATTAATTGTAGGCTAGTGGAACATTATGAGGAGCAAGTTTTATTTGTCATCATAGTTTTGATTTTTCGTTAGATAACTTTATAATAAAGCTAATAAAGGAAAATAAAAAAAGGTATTGTTCTTTGCTCATCAGAATGAGTCGTGCAGATCATGGTACTTTAGACCTTTGCAAATCTCAAAAGCGTGAAAAAAAAACGTAGTATATTAGTGCAAATTGGATATGGTATGATGAGTGTACGTAGGCGAGTGATCAACAGGCATATCATGCATGGACGCGTGTTTAAGTCCATCTCAAGAGAAAAATATCGTTGGTTATTCTGCAGTAAAAAAATATATATATACCGTGGTGAGTGACAGAGTGTTATATCAATTTGTGCTAACTACTTCTTCTAGAATTACATTTTTTTTCTCAGAAATAAATGTGTTTATTATTTAGGAAAAGCCTATACCTATATCGTGACTTTTCACTTGGGACAAAAGAGGAGGTAAAGAGATTGCTTGCAAAAGGGACTGTCGGCTTGACCTTGTTGCCTGGAGCTACTCTATTACACACCTAGCTAGCGTTTCTTTGGTGCACTGTCAAAGTCCAGTCATTTATTTATCTCTTTGGAAAGCAACTTCATATATAGGGTTTATATAGCAGCCAACTTCACACTCTGTACGAGTGCAAAGGTTTTCGTACAGTGACCAATATATACTCCCTCTGAAATATAAAGGATCCAAGTTTATTCTAAGTCAAAAAATTATATAACTTTAATCAAATTTATAGAGAAAAATATTAATGTACCTATCACATCAAAGATGCAAATTATGAAAGTATATTGCATAATGTATCAATGATACTAATTTGATATAGTAACTATTCTTCTTCTTCTTTCTATTTTGGTCAAAGTTAATATAGTTTGATTTAGAACAAACTTGGATTTTTAATATCTTAGGACCAAGGAAGTATATCATCACATACATATTCACATATCATATATATATTACCTCTGTTTTAAATTATAAGTTGTGTTAGTCTTTAGATACGTAGTTTTAGCTATACAACTAAATGACGTAGCTAAATATACTTTATGTTTAGAGACATAGTAAAAACTATATACCTAACTAGAAAAGTCAAAATAATTTATAATTAAGTTTGTTTTTTATATACAAAACCATTTCTATTCATGTTAGTTGGTTGGTCCAAATCGTATCATATATGTCAGTCATATTAATCCTACCTGTGCCTAGGTTGTTCCGACAACAATGCTACATCTCTATCTAAGACTTCTATGAGTGTGGTGGCGCTCCAAATTAAATGCACTGCATTAAGCGCCGAATTAAATCATCCATTCAAAAGTGCTAACTCTTCGAACTAAATTATGCTGGTACTACAAATTTGTGTGAAGTTTATGTCAAATCATCTCTCTTGTGGTGACCAAATAAAATACATGTTCTCTTAAAGTGGAGGCATTAGTGGGGAATAGTAGCATGTGCAAGCTTGCAAGTACTCCCTCCATAAAAAAAAAGAGTGTCGTTTTTTTTCAGACATTTTGTTTGAGCATTCATCTTATTCAATTTTTTTTATAAATATCATATATTTTGTTATGACTTATTTTATCATTAAAGATACTTTAATAATGATTTATTTATTTTATAATTTATACAAAATTTTTAATAAGATGAACAGTCAAACACGATGCCTGAAAGTAAAAAACGTCACTCTTTTCGGGATGGGGAAGACGAGTCAGAGTGTGGCCCCACACTGATATTAATGGATACACGTACACTGAAGAGGACCCCCCACACCAATTGTGCTCCAACTATCATTGATGCATAGCTGTGGTTGTTCAGGGGATCCCTGGAACTCTCTCTCATCCTATCTCCAAGCTTTAATGTGGCACCAAACATTTCCTTCTGGAATCCTAACACTTGGCAATTTTTCCCAAAAAATACCGTGTAAATAAGAAATTCGATTACTATACCAATTAGACAAGAAGAATTGCAAACATTTTGATTTTGATATTCTCCCCATATATAAGGTGTTTTGCTGCAAATGTCGACACTCAAAAAAAAAAAACTGCACACATGCTCAGCTAATTCCTATTTTTCACCAATGTAGAGCAATCGCAAGCCAAGGTAGCAGACTCACGCCTATTCAACAAGTGCTTGGATTAGACTTACGTATTTGTTAAGTAAAAAACTTTCAAAAATAGAAAACTTGGTGTGTGACAACAAAAAAGTTCTTATCGCCAGTGATTCTTTTGCTGGAACCACAAATCGGATGAGATTATACTCTAGTATATCTATACTCTAGTGATAAAGACTACATTGGTGGCTCCAAATTGACGAAAACAAATTGAGTCGGCTAAGCATGAATGCGATGGGTGGGTTTTGTGACAGAACTCGGTGAGGATGGGCATTTGCAACAAAAGACTTATGAGAGAAACACAAAATCCAAGTGGGATAAGGGATTGATTTTTGTAAGTTTCTCACTTAAACCAGCTTAGAAAATTGTTTACATTGTATGGATATATTTGGATGTCTAGAAACATTGTTTTAACAACTATTTACTACCTCCCGTCTCAAAAAGATGCAATTCTAGGTTTGGTTGAGTCTAACTAACTATCTTAGGTTTGAGTGTTTGACTAAGTTCATAAAAAATAATCATCATTATGACTCCATATAGATATACTCTAAAACTTTATTCCATGATAAATCTAATAATCGTATAAGACAAATATTATATTTTATAGAAATTTAGTCAAACTTACATGTTTTGACTTAGTGCTATGCGTTGCATCCTCCATGGATTGAAGGAGTACCTAGCCAGCAAGCATGATCTAGTTTTTCATATCTGAATTTCCTACCCACTTTGGTGCATCTAAACGACTTGAATTAAATGGGGAAAGTATGTAAAAGTATAGTTGTAGTCTTATAGATCTTATTGAAGGCTACTTTTTTCATATATACAGACATCATCTTCATTCATTCAAAATCATATAAAAAAGACATGACTTTTCCTCTAATAATATCGCTAGCAGGATCTGCGAACCAGCTTATATCATCAACATGCACATTATTTTAAAGTTCGGCAGTGCCAGTGCCAGCGCCCAGACGTCCGGATGGACGTCCACGCTGCACTATGTTTCCCGCGCTCGGGCTAGCACGCCCCCACCTGAGCCCGCATTTCACGCACCCACACGGGGCTCGCGCCGCCAGACTACGTGCAGTGACTCCTCGCACCCCATTCGCTTCTCACACGTATTACAACATGTGCAACACCCGATCTACTTTTGCAACATCCAAATGAAACGCTTGCAACATACGTCCGAAACAGCTAAAACGCTTGCAACATACGCCTGAAACACTTGCAAAACACTTAAAAAAACTTGAAAACACATGTGTAGCCTTTGCAAATATATGCAAACATCAAGATGAAACACTTGCAACATAGGTATGAAAACACCTGAAACACTTGCATATATATGCAACGTCCTGATCTAGTTTTGTTGCAACATCCAAATGAAACGCATCAACATATGTCTGAAACAGATGAAATATTTGAAACATACGTGTATAGCCCATTGCAACATGTGTAACACCTGATCTACTTTTGCAACATCATTATAAAAACACTTGCAACATACCTCTAAAACATCTTAAACATTTGAAATGTACGCTTGCAACATGCATCGTATCTTGGTACGGCCTCCTTCGTCATCTGCATCGGGGCGCCGCTGCCATAGTAGGAGGCGAGGCCGAAGGGGTTGTACGCTAGGGCCCGACGCTTCTCCTTGCACAACGGCCTTAGTGGCTAGCTGGCAGCCGAGGGAGCGGTCGCCACGCGTGGGCGCGGCGGTGCCCGCACCGTTAGGCGAAGCGGGCCGTAGAGCAGAAGCAGCGATAGGAAGTAGTGGGGCGACCGACGGAGTAGGAGCAGGTGGGGTGACTATCGACGCACGGAGCAGAGCGGACCAGTTCTTTCGTTTCCTTCTCCTTTCCTTATCCAACCGATGCAATGGAAAAGACGGACGCATATATCGTAATAAAAAACGAGCGGACGCTGAGCAGAGGTCTATTGTGCTGGTATATAGGCCCACGACGGACGCCCTACACGTAGCATTTCTTTTTTTACGATGAGAGAAGAATTATATTTGATAATAGCTGGGTACATCAACACGTTACAAGCACTCTGGATTACACAAATATCCAAAAATTGATTTTCATCTAAATTGTACCCACGCTGTGAATAGCTCCAGATCTCAAAACCAAACATGTACGACGCTTTGCAGTATGGATAACCACACAGGCAAACACTCGACAAAAATGCCTGAGAACAGATGTCCAACGAACGACGGTCAACATTCATGTAGGTGGAGTTAAGAAACTTCTTCTTTCTGGTGTCTTCCTTCTTCTTTTTTCTGTCACCGAAGAATTAGGAAGACCGATCTAAAACTTATTCTCCCTAGTCCTTCATCGTGGCTAGATCTAACCACAATAAAACGGAGAAGAGACCGGAGAAAAGTATTCCATGGCGACAACACCATCTCCGCCTTGATGTCGTCGTCCGGAAATAAAAGTCTCCATGTTGTCATACTAGTGAGGATGCTAACGCCGTAGTTGTCGCCCCCATCTTCAACAGAGCCGACATGGAGAAACCGATTCCATCCTGCCCTCTCGCCGTCGCCGGAGAGAAGAAGATAAATCCCCAAAACCAAAAAACTTGACATGGAAAACCCTATCCCTAAGGGCTAGATCTATTGGAAAAACTTATTTAAAACGATGGATCCTTACTTCCTCCGGCCTTCTCCGAGTCACAAGTCGCGTGGGGCTAGCGGCTGCGATGCGTAATGGCATCCCGGGTAGCATTTATGTTTTAAGTTTAAGATTTGTTATGTTCGGTCAACAATTTGCCTAATGCCCTAATCATACAAAAGGTTCACAGTACAAAAACTATAACATTAAATTTTTTTATTTAGAAATACTTGCTAATGATCGAACTTTCATTTTCATAAATAAATCAATATTGTAAGAGAAATTAACAATTAAAGCCTCATCTTGAATACCGCACAAATCAATTCGTGCATGCCTTCTATTTTAAGATCGAATGAGTAATAAACTGTTGTGCTGTGAATAACGTTACCTAAAAATTCAGTCAAATATAAAGAGTTTAGTTGGATGCATGGTTGTCGAATACCCTAAAAAGGAGTACCCTAAGCAAGAACCGAAAAGATTGCTTAGGCCTTACAAATATCAGAGCCAAAGGACAACCACGAGGTCTCAGCTGATTCTCCGATTCGCCCGAGGCCCGCACCGCAAAGGCCTCGGACGAAAGGCCAACTCTCCACCTTGCCGAGGCCCTCTCATCGAGGCCCTCTCGCCCGAGACCCCGCCCCGCAAGGCCTCGGACGGGTTACCAATTCTCTGATTCGCCCGAGGCCCCGCGCGTAAAGCCTCAGACGAAGTACCGATTCTCCAAACTCGCTCGAGGCCAGCTCAGCAACAACCTCGTCGCCTTCGTCTCGATCGACTTCTCTGACAAAACGTCAAGTCCAATTAACGCGTCCAACCACTTCAGCAACGTCAGCCGCACGTCGACGCAGTACAGTAGAGTGGCCGACGGGACGGGAGAGAGGACTAAGCAGAGGTTACCGGCCACTGTGCTCAGCACTGCGCCCATAACTGGCGCCCGTACTACACTGTGCTACCTAATTCCTGCTCCAGGAACAGCGCGGTGTGTGGAGTCAAGTACGGGTCACTATAGCCTCAGAATCAGTGTATAGGACCAACTGCTCCCTCCAAGCCTCGGCAATCCACTCCAGGGTCCCAACAGCCTCGGGATTCACGCCCGCTGAGCCCCCCACGATGGCTCAGCCTCAGCACCAACTGAGCCTCGGCTTTTTACACTATCAACGTATAGCGACCGGCACGTCGTCGGCCATGCCCTGCGCCAAGCTATCACTGGAGCGCCCACGTCGCACAAGATCGGGTGTGGCCGGCGCGTTGCTCCAGTGCATCAAGGACAAGACCGCTCCATTAACCATGCCGCCACAGTAGTAAGCTATAGGACTCAGGCATGCCACCTTCGCTCACCGCATAGCAAAAACATGTATCACCCCTGTCCCCCCTTCAACTATAAAAGGAGAGACCGGGACCGTTTCTAGAAAGAAGAAGACATACGAACATACGCATAGGCTCACGTAGATTCAGACACACGCTCCCCCGCTGCCTGAGAGCAACGTCTCAAGCAGCCCACACTGCTCCACATAGAGACCTGGGACTAGCTCTCTCTCTTGCCCAACTTGTAACCCCCTACCACAAGCACTTCGGTGCAAGGAATACAAGATCGATCTCTCAGACTAGACGTAGGGCTCCGATTGCCTGAACCAGTATAAACCTTGTGTCTCTTTGCATCACCATCCGGGATTAGGGGCACGCAGTTCAAATTCACTAGTTGGTTGAGGACCCCTGGTCTAAAACACCGACAGTTGGCGTGCCAGGTAGGGGTGCTACTGCGTGTTAGCTTAATCGTCCCAACAAGTTCCGGATGGCAGACCACATATGCCCACTACGTCTCAGCACGGTGATCTGGTTTGGGAGCCTAGAGTTCATGTCTCTAGGATGTGAATACGACCTAGTACTCCTCCCATCTAGAGCCCCTTTGGCCGACGATGGCATCACGCACCGACAGCCGGTAGCAGCAGCGGGCGCCGGTTGCCGCGCTCGTCGCTACCGCCCGCACACGCGAGTGGGACCACCACGACACCAAGACGAGCTCGAGGCGACATGCGCCACGCTTTTTGCGGTATCCCTTGCCCATTTGTTAGTACAGAGTCCTGGTTGGGGACTGTCTAGCTTAAGCTCAGGCGGGGAAAAGACCTTTGGTGACGCAAAGAACGCCCCGACATCGAGTTTCGTACCGCCACCTCCTGAGGAGCCAACTCCGGTGGAGCAGGGCCCGACAATGGCACCATCCCGTGCCCCTTTGGGTTGAGAAATGCCACCGCCACCTTCGCTCGCCGCGCCTCGCTTCCGCTCACACAGAGCCCTCGGGGCGCCACCAACGTTTCGCCCTTGACCTCTTCACCACAACCTCGGCTCACACCCCTGCGGCTCCTCGGAGGAGGGCGAGGCGTGGGCGGGAGGCTTTCGGCGGGCTTCATGACCCTCAAGGCATGCGCCTCTTCTTGGCAGCGCGGCGACTCTCGCCCGGCTACTCTGACTCCGATGATGAAGGCACTTACGATCCCACACGAGTGTTTCCACATCGGGCTCAGGATGCCAAGGGCGAGTAATGAGAGTGAAGGGGCAGGCAACTGCTCCCCGCTCCGCCAAGGGGCAGGCAACGCCACACCTCCGCTCGTCGAGCCTCGGGCAGCGCGGGACGAGAACGCCGCCCCTGAGGAACTTTAACGCCTAGACCTGGAGTAGCTCCGTGAGCTTCAGGCAAAAGTCGACTAAGACCGACTCCTGCTGTAGTAGCTCCGAGACACTCTCGAGCAGGAGCAGCGAGGTCGCGGTGATGGCGGAGGAGCCCGACGAAGGGCCCGCAACGTCCACCACCGCATCAACAACGACGAAGGGAGTGAGCAACCCCCAATCTTCAATCGCGCTAGCCAGAACGTTGCAGCAGCAGCGATGCTAGTCCGAGCGATGCCTGAGCCCTCTACCACGGAGGGGCGATGGGTCCACGATGAGCTCTGGGATCTCCTTGAGACCGCCGCGATACAGCAGGCCGAAAGCTCCGCCTCTAGACGTCGTGGGGGCGCTTCGGAGCTACCCGCAGCATCACCTTGGCAGGAAAGAGAGGCCTCAGTTTGTCCCAAGCCCGCTCGGGCGTCGATAGCCAATAGGGCCCCCTCGGTGCATGACAGACTCGGCGGCTAGCGCTAGGCGCAAGGCGACCACAATGTGGTCAGCAGACGACGGCGCCACGACAACGACGGGCCCGCCCGAGGCTACCACCCGCACCGAGGCGGCCGCTACGACAGTGGCGAGGACCACAATCCTTCTCCTAGGCCACCTGGCCCTTGAGTATTTAGCAGGGCCATCCACAGCGCTCACTTCCCAGCCTGGTTTTGGCAACCGGCCAACCTCACAAAGTACAGCGGTGAGACCAACCCCAAACTTTGGCTGGCCGATTACCACCTGGCTTGTCAGCTGGGCGGTGCAAACGATGACATGCTCATCATCCGCAACCTCCCATTGTTCCTATCAGACTCGGCGCAAGCCTGGCTCGAGCACCTCCCTCCCTTGCAGATCCACAACTGGCGCAACTTGGTAAATGTCTTCGTCGGTAACTTCCAGGGCACATACGTGCGCCCCGGGAACTCCTGAGACCTCAAGAGTTGTCGCCAGAAGCCGGACAAGTCTCTCTAAGACTTCATCCGACGCTTCTCCAAGCAGTGCACCGAGTTGCCTAGTGTCAGCGACTCAGAAGTTGTCCAGGCTTTCCTCTCCGGCACCTCCTACCGAGACCTGGTCCGAGAGTTAGGTCGAAACGTACCAACCTCGGGTGGCAGCGCTCCTTGACATCGCCACCAACTTCGCCTCGGGCGAAGAGGCGGTATGGGCCATCTTCCCCGACGACGACGCAAAGGGGAAGCGGAGGGATGAGGCCCCTAGAGCCTCGGCCTCCCGTTTCTCCAAGAAAAAGAAAAAGGGGTGCCAGGGAAAGCAAGAGGCTCTCAAGGCCGATCTAGTCGCAGTCGCAGATCATAAGAATCCCCGAGGCCCCACTAGGGGCCCCGAACTATTCGACGATATGCTTAAGAAGCCCTGCCCTTACCACCAGGGTCCGGTGAAGCATACCCTCAAAGAATGCACCATGCTCTGACGTTACTACACCAAGCTCGGGCTCCCCAACGATGATGCCAAAAAGAAGGGCACCGGCGATGGAGACAACGATAAGGACGATGGGTTCCCCGAGGTGCACAATGCCTTCATGATCTTCGGCGGGCCCTCAGCGTGCCTCACGGCGTGTCAACGGCAGAGGGAACGCCGGGAGGTCTTCTCGGTGGAGGTAGCTACTCCCCAGTACCTCAACTGGTCTTGGGAGGTGATCACCTTCGATCGGGAAGACCACCCCAACTATGTCCCGAACCCCGGGCAGTACCCGCTCGTCGTCGACCCGATCATCGGCAACACCCGGCTCACCAAGGTACTGATGGACGGAGGCAGCGGCCTCAACATCCTCTACGCCAACACCCTAGAGCTCCTAGAGCTCGATCAGTCATGGCTTCGAGGTGGTGCTGCACCCTTCCACGGTGTCGTGCCGGGGAAGCGCACGCGACCCCTCGGGCGCATCGACTTGCCGGTCTACTTTGGCACTCCCTCCAACTACCACAAGGAGACCCTTACCTTCGAGGTGGTTGGGTTTAAGGGGACTTATCACGCTATCCTGGGCACCCGTGCTACGCCAAGTTCATGGCGGTCCCGAACTACACCTACCTCAAGCTCAAGATGCCTGACCCCAACAGCGTCATCACCGTTGAGTCCACGTACGAGCATGCATATGACTGCGACGTCGAATGCATCGAGTACGCCGAGGCTATTGTGGAGGCCAAGGCCCTCATCGTCAACCTCGACCAACTCGGTAGCGAAGTGCCCGACTCCAAGCGTCGTGCCAGGACTTTCGAGCCCATAGAGACCGTCAAGCTCGTCCCGGTCGACCCCAACTGCTCCAATGGCCGGACGCTAAGGGTCAGCGCCACCCTCGACAGCAAATAGGAAGCCGTGCTCGTCGACTTTCTCCACACGAATGCCGATATGTTCGCATGGAGTCCCTTGGACATGCCGGGCATACCGAGGGATGTCGCCAAGCACGCCTTGGACATCCGGGCTGGCTCCAGACCAGTGAAACAGCGACTGCGTCGATTCGACGAGAAGCGCAAGACCATCGGCGAGGAGGTGCAGAAGCTCTTAGCGGCCGGATTCATCAAGGAAGTGTCCCATCCATAGTGGTTAGCTAATCCTGTATTAGTTAAAAAGAAAAATGGAAAGTGGAGGATGTGTGTGGACTACATCGGTTTAAATAAAACAGGTCCAAAGGTTCCATTTCCATTGCCTCGAATCGACCAAATCATTGATTCCACTGCAGGATGCGAGACCCTATCTTTCCTTGATGCGTATTCCGGTTACCATCAAATCATGATGAAAGAGTCCGACCAGCTCGCGACTTCTTTCATCAGCCCATTCGGCATGTACTGCTATGTGACCATGCCATTCGGTCTCAGAAACGCAGGGGCCACATACCAGTGGTGCATGACCCAGGTCTTCGGTGAGCACATCGGGCAAACTATCGAGGCCTACGTGGACGACATCGTGGTTAAGTCTAGAAAGGCCAGTGATCTCGTCGATGACCTGGAGATCGCCTTCAAATGCCTCAGGGAGAAGGGCATCAAACTTAATCCCAAGAAGTGTGTCTTCGGGGTCCCCCGAGGCATGCTATTGGGGTTCATAGTCACAGAACGCGGCATCGAGGCCAACCCGGAGAAGGTCTCGGCCGTGACCAACATGGGGCCAATCCGAGACCTCAAGGGAGTACAGAGAGTTATGGGATGCCTTGCGGCCCTGAGCCGCTTCATCTCACGCCTTGGTGAAAAAGGTTTACCTCTGTACCGTCTCTTGAGGAAATCCGAACGCTTTTCTTGGACCCCCGAGGCCGAAGAAGCCCTCACCAAGCTCAAGGCACTGCTCACCAACCCTCCCATCCTGGTACCGCCAACCAAGGGTGAGTCCCTCTTACTCTACGTTGCCGCAACAACCCAAGTGGTCAGCTCGGCCGTAGTAGTCGAGAGGCAAGAAGAGGGGCACGCTCTACCCGTCCAACGACCTATTTACTTCATCAGCGAGGTACTCTTCGAAACTAAGGCACGCTACCCCCACATCCAGAAGCTGATCTATGCCATAGTCTTGGCTCGGCGCAAGCTGCGTCACTACTTCGAGTCCCACCCGGTGACCGTGGTGTCATCTTTCCCTCTGGGAGAGATAATCCAAAACCGGGAGGCCTCGGGTAGAATAGCCAAGTGGGCCGTCAAGCTCGTGGGGGAAGCCCTGTCTTTTGCGTCTTGGAAAGCAATTAAATCCCATGTCTTGGTTGATTTTGTGGCTGAGTGGACCGACACCCAGCTGCCACCTGCTCAAATCAAAGCGAAATGCTAGACCATGTACTTTGACGGGTCTCTGATGAAGACCAGGGCAGGCACGGGTCTGCTCTTCATCTCTCACCTCAGAGTGCATATGCGCTACATGATTCGGCTCCACTTCGCCGCCTCCAACAACGCAGCCGAGTACAAAGCTCTCATCAACGGCTTGCAGATCGCCATCGAGCTTGGAGTGTGGCATCTCGACGTATGGGGTGATTCGTAGCTCATCGTCGACCAAGTCATGAAGGAGTCGAACTGCCATGACCCCAAAATGGAGGCGTACTGCAAATTGGTGCGTCGCTTAGAAGATAAGTTCGACGATCTTGAACTCAACCACATTGCGCGAAAATTCAATGAGGCCGCGGACGAACTGGCGATGATGGCGTCGACACGGGCCCTGGTCCCCCCAAACATATTCGCCAGAGACCTGCACAAACCCTCGGTCAGCTACGCCTCGGCGATAGAAGAGGGCCCACCGGTCGAGCCCACCACAGGGCCCGAGGACCCCTCTGCCACCAAAACCCTGGCGGCCGAGCCCGAGGCCATGGAAATCGACGCTGGACCTCCCAAGACCGATCAGGACACGAACTGGCGAGTTCAGCTCCTTGATCATCTCATTCGAGGAGTGCTTCCTGCGGACAGGATCGAGGCCCAACGGCTTGCGCGACGAGCCAAAACTTACATCCTCAGCAACGACAAGTTGTACAGGCGAAGCCCAACTGGCATCCTCCAACGATGCATCACCACCGAGGAAGGACAATCCCTACTTTGGGACTTGCACGCGGGGGAGCCTACGGGCACCATGTTGCGCCTCGAACGCTCGTCGGAAATGCCTTCCGCCAAGGATTCTACTGGCCAACGGCGGTCGCTGACGCCACGAAGCTGGTACGCTCCTACGAGGGATGCTAGTACTATGCACGGCAGACGCACCTCCCGGCCCAAGCCCTCCAAACCATCCCCATCACGTGGCCGTTCGCCGTGTGGGGGCTGGACATGGTTGGGCCTCTACAGAAAGCCCCCAGGGGCTACACCCACTTGTTGGTAGCTATTGACAAGTTCTCCAAGTGGATCGAGGCTCGTTCGATCACTCAAATCAAATCCGAGCAAGCGGTATTGTTCTTCACTAATATCATCCATAGGTTCGGGGTTCCAAACACCATCATCACCGACAATGGGACACAATTCACCGGCCACAAATTCCTGACGTTCTGCGATGACCACCACACCCGTGTGGTCTGGTCAGCCGTAGGACACCCAAGGACAAACGGCCAAGTAGAACGTGCCAACGGCATGATCCTATAGGGCCTCAAGCCAAGGATATACAACCAGTTGAAGAAATTCGGCAAGAAATGGCTGGCCGAACTCCCATCGGTCATCTGGAGCCTGAGGAACACCTTGAGCCGAGCCATGGGGTTCACACCGTTCTTCCTGGTCTATGGAGCCGAGGCCATCCTCCCCACTGACTTGGAGTACAGTTCCCCAAGGCTACAGGCCTACAACAAGCAAAGCAACCGAACCGCCCGTGAGGACGCCCTCGACCTACTGGAGGAAGCCCGGGACGTTGTGCTGCTACATTCGGCCAAGTACCAGCAAGCCCTATGACATTATCAAGCCCGGCGCATTCGAAGCCGAGACCTGAAGGTAGGTGACCTGGTGCTGAGACTAAGGCAGAACAACAAGGGCCGCCACAAGCTGACCCCGCCATGGGAAGGGCCGTACATTGTCGCCCAAGTGCTAAAGCCCGGGACCTACAAGCTAGCCAACAAGAAGGGCGAAATCCTCACCAACGCTTGGAATATAGAACAGCTAAGTCGTTTCTACCCTTAAACTTCCAAGCATTGTATACATTGTTTCTCGAAATATATTAAAGAAGCGTCCTTTAATTGTTCTAAATTTTTCGAGAAACCCCCCGAGCCCATCGATAGGGGATTGGCCTTACGATAACACTATAAGGGAGACTTGGCTCTGCATCTGCCGAAGCGAGCCTCCCTCGGGGGCTTGAAGGGGGGAACCCCCCCTAAGTCCCAGGCACCATTTTTTAATAATTTTTCGAATAAATTTCTACGCCAAACTCTCTGGCATGTTCTGACAAATCAAGTGTAAAAAACCTAAGGACCGAAAGTCTGTCTCAGGGCCAAAAGGCTAGCCGAGCCGCGAGAACAGCCTACGCCTCCGGGCTACGGCAACTCCCTCACCACCTTTAACCCGAGGGGTAGCTTAGGCTCCGAGGAAGTTTTCTGCAAATGATATGTTCAGAGGCGAGACAGAGGGCAGAGGCTCGGAAATACAATAAAATCATTAAAAAGCGTATACACATAAGTACTTTAAAAAAGGCCTCGACGGCCATAAACGTCATGGTACGATAATGATCCTAATTTGTTTACATGGCCCCTCTGGCCTAGGTCAAGGCTCAGGGTGTCCTACATCGGCGGTCGGCGTGGGAGGAACCACCTCCTCTTCGAACAGACTAGCCAGCGCCGTGCCAGGGGCCTCAGCCACCTCCATCAGCTTCGTGACCTCCTCATCGGCCTCCTCGTCATCCTCAGCCAAGACGTAACCGTCGCTGATGGCCTCGAGGTTGACGCTGGCGTAGTGTGAGGAGACGATGGCCAGGGCACGCTTGACGCCCGTGTGCAACGCCCCCCGAAGTCGCTCGCACACTTGGCCACTCAACGCAGTCAGACGGCTCTTAAGGGAGCTACTCGACTCGACCCCCTCAACCTCCAGGGCCTCGCAGATGGTACGGGCGGCGCTCTGTAGCGCATCGTGTTCCCCGATCTCAGCCTCGAGCATCGCCTGCACTGCGATAGAGGCCTCGGCGGCCCGCGTGACCTCCTTCTCCAACACTGCGCCAAAACAAGCAGCATACGGTTAAGCGCAAAAGAAAAATAAGCCAAACAGGGTGAAGGCCTACGGGACTCACCCTCGGCTTTCTCGCTCCAGCGCTGGACTTCGACCTGAGAGGACTCGGCTTTCTCTTTCCAGCGCTGGACCTCGACCCGAGAGGCCTCGGCCGCCCGGGAAGCTTCCTCCTCCAGGTTTGTACCACATCGGGGAGTTAGGGGTCGAACGCAAGAAAAACAAATAAAACAAAGGGAACGGGACTCACCCTCGCACTTCTTCTTCCAGGCTAAGGCATCGACCTGGGAGGCCTCAGCCACCTTGAGGGCCTCGTCCAGGGCACCCTTCGTCAGCAGATGCGTGCCCTGCTCCGTACCTAGCTGTCCAGCGGTAGCCTTGACGGAAGCCGTCGCTTCTTCAGCCCGGGACCTAAAGGTGTCCCGCTCACCGGCCACCCGGGTCAGCTCTTCCACCAGCTCCTTGATCCACGCCGCCAAAGGGGTGGCCTACTCCCGAGCCGTGGCTGCCTCGGCCTTCATATCAACACAGCGAAGGCGGAGATCCTCAGCCTCCGCGCTTCGTGCCGACAGAAGCTCATTGGCATTGGTGAGTAGGTCCTTCTGCTGCCGGAGCTGGTCCCAGACGTCCCTCTCCCAATGAAGGAACAACGACTTCCTGAGGGACCGGGCCTCGAGCTCCTGGATAGGCAGAACAGGGGTCATGCACTGCGAGGAAACTCGGAACAAGACGACACCGTACGAGAAAAGAAGACACGTGCACAGGCGGCGACGGCGCGATCGTCGACCATGATGACGGCGCTATATCCACAGTGACCGCTCTGCCAGACGACGGTATTGCTCGAAAGTACTCCAGCGCCCCTCCTCGGCCGCATCCTCAAAAATGACAGAGGCTCCCCTTAGGGTCGTCCTGCTCCGCCCACCATAAGACACGCTGGTGATCCCACCCATGGGGCTCAGTTATACCGCCACGAGGGGCGCGCCTCCCTCGCCAGAGGTCAGAGCTGGCTACTCCACGGTGCTGGCTGCCTCGACATCCGCCACCCCCTTCCCCCGAGAAGTATCGTCGGAAGGGATCAAATGGACCCCCACTTAACGGGCGCTCTCCTATGACGACGGCGGGCCTTGAACCAGTGGCGGTGCTGAAGCTTGCCCCGCCCCCATATCCACATCCTGGCCCGCCGGCTCCATCATGCCCAAACTAGCCTCCGTCGCCTTGACCTCGGCAACCTAGGGAGCCCCGACGCCAGCCGCTACGGCCTCTGAAGTCCTAAGAGCCTCGACTTCGACCTCAGTGGCCTCAGCGACTAAGGGTGCCCTGGCCCCATCTGACTCATGGGACTTGACCCCGCGAGCCATAGGCTCTTCCTCCTCCGCTTGCTCCATGGCCGCCCCGGTAGCCTCTCCCTGGGTGATCGGCTCCTCCAGACCAGCCCCGGTCGATGCCGCGCCACGCTGCATGGCGGCCTGTGCCTCCACCACCCGTTGAGCGGTGGAGCTGGCGCTCAGCTTGAGTGTCTTACTGGCGCCAAGGCGGGCTCCTTCGCCGACTCGGCGCCGAAAGTAGCACTCTGACAAGGTCAGCATACGACCAAGGAACGGATGGGAGATGCTACCAACTCCGCCGAAAAGACACTCACCTCGAACGGGGATGCAACCGCTTCGGCACTGCTACCCTCCTCGGCAACGGCGGTGGTGGCGGCAGAGGCACGGCCTCCGTGTCCGCCGGTGCCGGCCGGCCTCCGCCGGACTCCAGCGCCCCCTCGACCCTCTACGGAGACGGTTGCGTCGCCCCGGCCACTGCCAGCTCCACCTCTGCCGTCGAGCCCACTGGGCTGACGGCGCGCTTCCCTAACGCTCGTGCCTCGGGCGTGTCGGCCTCAGACCCGGGGCGGGCGATCGCCGGCCCCGAGGCGTCCTCTCCTCCTCCCCCTGGAAATGACAGGCTGCTCGCTGATGCCCTAGGCGCTGTCCCCCCGACATCGGGGAGATGGTCAAGGGGACCCCACCCCCCCTCGCTCTCGTCATCTTCGCGCCGAAGAGTCTGTCGACAGCGACGGCGACGGAGACGCCTCCACCGGGAGACCGTCCTTCCTCTACTACCGGCGGCGCTTCTCTAGCTCTTCGTGCTCAAGGTTCTTCCTCTTGCGATTTGCCTCCTCGGCATCCTTCTTCTTCTTCTGCGCCTCGGCATGCGCTCGGTTCACCGCCCACCGCTTTGCGTCCTCAGGAACGGGTGACGGGGAGGCTCACACATCCCTTATCCCCTGTAGGCAAACGCAATAAGGGAACAGGAAAATACAAGGAGCAAGAAGGCCTCGGAGGCCACGGCAACGCGTGACTCGCCAGAGGTATATACCCCCATGACAGGTGCATTGGGAACGGGGACAGACCACCGCTCTTCGTCCACCCATCCACCGTCCCTTTCACCTGACGTAGAATCTCCTTGTCGGAGAGGGCAACGGCGGACATCTGGATGCCATCGATCGGCTCGTCCGGTTTCATCTCGAACAGGCGCCACCGCCGAGCCATCAGTGGTAGCACCCTTTGGCGATGGAATGCCGCCACGACCACAACCGTCGTAAGGGCACGGCCGCACAGCCTCTCCAATGCCTCCAGAAGTGGCTACAGCTTGGGCTGATCATCCCTCGTGACGCCATACCTCCACATCTCCGGCTGGCTCTCCATGATCTGCCCGGTATAAGGGGGAAACCTGCCGTCATTATTGCAGAGGTAGAACCAGCTGTTGTACCATCCGTGGTTGGACGACACGAGCTGAGCTGGGATGTAGAGGGCCTGCCGATCTTGGCACACTTGGAGAGTGCAGCCGCAGGCCCTTATTGCCTTTCTCACGCCCGTCGTACCCGTCGACTTGGTGGTGAGCCCCGCCCAGAAGAGGTGGAGCCACAGTTCCCAGTGGGGGGCAATGCCCAGGTATCCCTCGCAGACGGTGACAAAAATGGCCGCCTGCGCAATGGAGTTGGGGTTGAAGTTATGAAGCTCCACGCCATAGTAATGCGGGAGCGCCCGTATGAACCGGTCTGCCGGCACACCAAGGCCACGCTCGTGGAAAGACACGAAACTCACAATGTAGCCATCGCGCAGCCTCGGCTTCGGCTCGTCCCCCGAAGCAATCCACTCCGACCTGTTGGGTCGGTGATTGGGCAGAGGAGACCATCATCGACAAGCGACTGCAGTGTCTCCTCTAACACATCAGACGGACCCCAAGGATCCGCCGGGAGGACAACAGCACCAGCCATGAGTGCGGAGGAGAATGCAGGCTACGATGGTAAGGCTCTCTCTCTCTCTCTCGCCCTTCTCCCTTCTTCTCCCCGGCGCTCTCTGTTCTTAGCAACGGCTCGAAGGCAGAAAAGGCAAATGCAGGCGAGGTAAGGAGGAGAGGGGTGAGGCTCGCCATGTATTTATCTGAGGAAGGGGGCAAAAGCAGACGGCGGCGACGCAATCGGGAAGTTTCCCCAAATCGCACTGATTAATCTAGATCCGATTTAATCGCCCACGCGCCCACCTTTTCCTCATTAATTAATTGCAAGACGGTAACATCCCATCCGCAGACATTACGTCGCATCCAACCGCAGCAACAGCGAGCACCGCGTTCGAGAAACCGCCTCAAAAGGCGCGTCAGCAGTTGTCAGCCGATGGGAGGGAATATCACCAACCGATTCCTTTCAGCTAAGGAACCGAGCACCGAGCCGTGCACGGTCCGAGGGTTCAAAAATTTGGATCCCGAGGGTCTCGGCAGCCGCCCTAGGACAACAGAGTCTCGAGACAACTATGGGCGAGCCCGTACATGGCGAGGCCGAGCAAGCGATCGCTTCGGGATGCCCTAAGTCGTGTTCGAGAGACCGCGGGAGGTCTCCGAATGGGATCCCATCATAGGGAGGCACCGAGCCCCTGGGGCCAATCGAACGGCCCTATGACCCACTAGAGAAGCCCTCTGGTACTTTTGGAGTGCATCTCTGGACCGCTAGCCGACCCCTATCGAATGGAGCACGGGCCTCCACTCAGACTTACCCGATAACAGCTCACCAGAAGTGTCACTGCTCGCGTCCATCGAGGGTAGCCTGACATATTCCACCCCTCCTTCCGAACGAAAAGGATGCGTGAGGGTCGTACAAAAAGCCAGGGGAACTCTTGATCGCCCTCTCGCTCCGTGCAGAGGCTCGGGGGCTCTACCTACAACTATGCCGAGACCCAGCGACCCAGGCTCACACTCGAGGGCTCGGCAAACAACCCCTCCTTCCGAACGAAAAGGATGCGCGAGGGTCGCACAAAAAGCTAGGGGAACCCCTGATCGCCCTCTCGCTCCGTGCAGAGGCTCGGGGGCTCTTCCTGCATCCTTACCGAGACCCAGCGACCCAGGCTCGCACTCGAGGGCTTGGCAAACAACCCCTCCTTCCGAACGAAAAGGATGCGCGAGGGTCGCATAAAAAGCCAGGGGAACCCCTGATCGCCCTCTCGCTCCGTGCAGAGGCTCGGAGGCTCTTCCTGCATCCTTACCAAGACCCAGCGACCCAGGCTCGCACTCGAGGGCTCGACAAACAACCCCTCCTTCCAAACAAAAAGGATGCACAAGGGTCGCATAAAAAGCCAGGGGAACTTCTGACCGCCCTCTCGCTCCGTGCGGAGGCTCAAGGGCTCTTCCTGCACCCAGAACGAAAACAAGCAACCCAAGCTCGCACTCGGAGGCTCATAAGAACACGATAAAAAGGGCACTGAGCCTGTTACGGTCTAGGGGTTCGAAGGCTAGGCCCCCTAAAGGTTTCGACAGCTACCCCAGGACAAACAGAGTCAGGGATGACTGTGGGCAAGCCCGTATATGGCCAAGGCCCAAGCAAGCAAATGCTTGGGAAGCCCTAAGTCATGTCCGAGACCAGCAGGGAGGTCTCCGAATGGGATCCAACCGTAAGGAGGCATCGAGCCCCCGGGGCCAATCGAACGGCCCTGGGACCCACTAGAGAAGCCCTCTGGTACTTTTGGAGTGTGTCTCTGGACCGCTAGCTGACCCCTATCAAATGGGGCATGGGCCTCCACTTGGACTAACCCGATAACAGCTCACTGGAGATGTCACTACTCGCGCCCACCGAGGGTAGCTTGGCATGCTCCACCACTCCTTCCGAGCGAAAAGGATGCGCGAGGGCCGCCAAAAAAGACAAGGAAACCACTTATCGCCCTCTCCCTCCGTGCAGAGGCTCGGGGGCTCTTCCTGCAACTAAGTCAAGGATCAGCGACCTGAACTCGCACTCATGGGCCCGGCAAACGTGATAAAACTCCTTACTCAATAGAGAAAAAGCCCCTAGAGGAGTAAATCCACTCCTCCAGGGCCTCGGGGGCTACACCCGGTGGGTGTGCTCGCGCGCACCCACTGGAACCAGGAGTACAAAATACAATCCCGACGGGAGCTGCTGCAAGCCAAAATCTCGACAATGCCTCATGGAGAGTGCTCGCACTCTCCCCGAGGCACGGGGGCTACTGTCGGATACCCTAAAAGGGGTACCCTAAGCAAGAACCGAAAAGATTGCTTAGACCTTACAAATATCAGAGCCAAAGGACAACCATGAGGTCTCGGCTAATTCTCCGATTCGCCCGAGGCCCGCACCGCAAAGGCCTCGGACAAAAGGCCAACTCTCCACCTCGCCGAGGCCCTCTCGCCCGAGACCCCGCCCCGCAAGGCCTCGGACGGGTTACCAATTCTCCGATTCGCCCGAGGCCCCACGCGTAAAGCCTCAGACGAAGTACCGATTCTCCAAACTCGCTCGAGGCCAGCTCGGCAACAACCTCGTCGCCTCCGTCTCGATCGACTTCTCTGACAAAACGTCACGTCCAATTAACGCGTCCAACCACTTCATAACGTCGGCCGCCGACGTCGGACGTAGTCTGAGAGAGTGGTCGACGGGACGGGATACTGAGGATCGAGCAGAGGTTACTGCCACTTTGTCAAAAGATCGCGCCGATAACTTGCGCCGTCGTCTTTGCTTTGTGCTACCTAATTCCTGCTCCAGGAATAGTGCGGCGTGGGGAGTCAAGTACGGGTCACTATAGCCTCAGAATCGGTGTATAGGACCAACTGCTCCCTCCAAGCCTCGGCAATCCACTCCAGGGTCCCGGCAGCCTCGGGATTCACGCCCGCCGAGCCCCCCACGATGGCTCGGCCTCGGCACCAACTGAGCCTCAGCTTTTTACACTGTCAATGTATAGCGACCGACACGTCGTCGGCCATGCCCTGCGCCAAGCTATCACCGAGCGCCCACGTCGCACAAGATCGGGTGTGGCCGACGCGTTGCTCCTGTGCATCAAGGACAAGACCACTCCGTTGACCATGCCGCCACAGTAGTAAGCTACAGGACTCAGGCACGCCACCTCCGCTCACCGCATAGTAAACACATGTATCACCCCTGTCCCCCCTTCAACTATAAAAGGAGAGACCGGAATTGTTTCTAGAAAGAAGAAGACAGACGAACACACACATAGACTCACGTAGATTCAGACACATGCTCCCCCGCTACCTGAGAGCAACGTCTCAAGCAGCCCACACCGCTCCACGCAGAGACCTGGGACTAGCTCCCTCTCTCGCCCAGCTTGTAACCCCCTACCACAAGCACTTCGGTGTAAGGAATACAAGATCGATCTCTCAGACTGGACGTAGGGCACCGATTTCCTGAACCAGTATAAACCTTGTGTCTCTTTGCATCACCATCCGAGATTAGGGGCACGCAGTTCAAATTCACTAGTTGGTTGAGCACCCCCAGTCCAAAACACCGACAATGGTGGATTGACCGCGAGATATCGTCCTCCACAAATCTTGCAAGGATAGTGGTGGACGTACACATACGAATTAAACGTACGAGGCGATGAAGAAACAAGCCACGGTTATTCCTCGGTCATTTTCATGTGCATCAACAATAAGGCCTCGTTCGCTGGTCTGAAATTTGGCTAAAAAACACTGTTCCGGCTAGTTTGTTGTGAGAGAAAAACACTCTTTGGCTGGTTTGGTAAACAGTAACTTGAGAGGGAGGATCAATCGGCTGGCTGAAAATTTCAGGCCAGCGAATAGCCCCTAACTATGGTTCTTTAGTCGCTACTAAAATTTATGTCACATCGAATATTTAGATACTAATAAAGAGCATTAAATATAGATTAATTACAAAATCAATTACATGGATGGAGGCTAATTTGCAAGACGATTTTTAAGCCTAATTAACATGTCATTAGCATATGTTTACTGTACACCACGTTGTCAAATCATGGACTAATTAGGCTTAAAAGATTCGTCTCGTGAATTAGTTGTAAGTTATGTAATTAGTTTCACAGAATATAATTAGTCTATATTTAATAGACTCTATATATCTCTAAATAATCAATGTGACCTGAATTTTAGAAGTGCACGTACAAACAGGGCCTACATATATCTCGCGCCTTCATCTGCCTTCATGCTGGTAAACCCTAGCTAGAGCAGACCGTGATGGATCATCATCGGAAGCCGTATTTTTGGTTCGATCCGTTTGACTCGCCGCTTGCCCTCTGTCTGACGAATTATTGGCAGTGATTGATGAGACGGCGATGTGACTAGTTTAATTTACCGTACTAAATGTCGCTTCAGCTGTACTGTAGTACACGTCAAACGAATCCATGGCTGTAGTGCCTAATTTTTTATAATTTAGTTTTTTTTTTAAAAAAGCCTTGTTTAGATTGGCTCAAAATTCCAAGTTTTTTCGCTCTTTCTCCATCATATTAATTTTTAGGTGCATATATGGAGCATTAAATGTAGGTTAAAAAAAAACTAATTACACAATTTGGTTAAGGCCAAAAGTACGATTGCCGATGAGAAACTCAAATTTATCTTTGTACTCTGGAATTGGCACCATAAATCCTGACATAAAGATAACACGTCGAGCTAGCCGTACGCAGCAGGAAATATGATATTAACGTGACCGGTATCTCCGCGCCGCGCACCCGCGCGACGGGATGGGTACGGGAGACCCGCGACCTTTTTCTGGGTGCGGAGCAGGAGTAGGGCCTGGTTTGTTGACGAATTTTTTAAAAACATGGTACTATAGTATTTTGTTCTTATTTGATAATTATTGTTTAATTATAATTTAATTATGTTTAAAAAAATTCGTCTCGTTAATTTCGTCTAAACTATGTAATTAGTTTTATTTTTTATTTATATTTAATGCTTTATGTATGTGTCTAGAGATTTAATGTGACGAGAAATATTGAAAATTTTTGTAAAATTTTGGAAAGTAAACTGGCAGATACGAGCATGGCAGTCTACAGTCACACCCACAGGCCACATTGGGCAGGTAACATGCCGGGCCCTTTTGCCGACTCGAGTGTCGCGCCCGCGCTGTTTCAGAGGACGGCGTTCAAAAAGTGCTACCGTAATCATTCCATCGAATCTTATAAGGCATTAAATATAGATGAAAAAAATTAATTACACAATTTGATTGAATATCACGAGACGAACATTTTAAACCTAATTAGTTTATAATTAAACACTAATTACTAAATAAAAACGAAAGTACTACAATAACCAAATTTTGAAATTTCACGGACTAAACACAGCCGGAGCCCGGAGAGAGGTGGTGGACGTCAAACCTACGCTGCGTGTAGCTGTAGGAGTAGCTACTGTATTCTGTTCCTGTCGTGTTCCGGCGTCTGCCGTCAAAACGTGGAGGAACGTGCCAGTATTCTAAGAGTTTTAAAAAATAATATCAAGATTTAGGCCTATTTTTTAATATATCTAATGTTACTTATTTTGTATAATAAGTTTTAAAATTTATAAATTTAAGATAATTTAACTGAGTCGCTGTTGCTGTTATGGAATTGTATCTTTTATGATCGAGGGAGTTGAATGGGAAAAAAATAGTTGGCACAATTGTCATGGAATATCGTAGACATCTATTCCGTACGTACTCCATTATAGATTCATCGTACAAGTGCATTCGTCTACTCTAAATAGAGCAGTCGTTAAAAGAAAAGACAATAATCTACGTACATGTTACTAGTACTAGATGGCTACGCTAAAATGTTTTCCGTTGAGTTGCCCTTCTTTTTCACGGACCAGCACATCGTTAGCGTAGGACGCGACGTGACGTGACAGCACCTTTAAAAGCCTATCCATCTACGACCAACAGGGCCAGGCAAGGGTGATGTACCGTGCGTCCGAGACTCCGAGTTCGAGTATGCTGGCCAAGGGCTTGGCCATCTGGCCGGGCCGGCTCGGCACGGCCCGGAGGAAGTCGGGCCCGCACAGCACGCCGTGCCTCCCGTGCCGTGCCGCTGCAGGCCTCGTGTCTTGCCATCAGCTCAAGCGCGGGTCTATGGGCTGTTTTTCGTGCCGGGCCGGCCCGAGAAGCACGGCCCATTTAGCGTGTCGGGCCAGCCCGGGGCCCACGATTTAATTGCGCAGCGACAGAGAGAGGGGAAGGGAGGAAGCGTGAGCGGCAATTTGGAGATCGTGGCGTCGGGCGGAGCTCGTGGCGATCGGCATCGGGTGAGCTCGTGGGTTGGATCTGGCCGGGCGGAGCTTGGGGGGGCCAAGGCTGCTCGTTCATGGGCGGGCGAGGTTGGATCATGGAGGCAATGGCGGCGCTCAATGTTGGATCCCACGAGAGGAGAAGGGATGGAGGGATTGATGAGCGAGCATGGGAAGCAGGAGCTCGAGGCGGCCGGGCGGCATGACGACGAACACGAGGTTCTTACACACTCGTGTGGCGTGAGCTGACCAGAGAGAGGGGGAAGGGAGGAAGCGCGAGCAAGGTTGGGCCACTGGACGGCGCTTGAGAGGGTCACCGGAGTAGCTCACGTGGCTCCAGCGCCAGCCTTGTTGGATGAGAGCTGGGAGGCTAAGTCGGGGAGGAGTAGAAGGAGTTAGGGTTGGGGTGGGATGGGGGCTGGCGCAGGGAGAGCCATGGGCGGCGTGCAGTCTGACTTATATATGAGGAGGGGGCAGTTGGCCCTGGCCCGGTGGCCGGTGGCCATGAGGAGGGAGGAGGAGGAGGAGGAGGGGTGGGTGGACGGGCGGCCGGGCCGACCGACTCAGTCGGTCCGGGCCGTGCGTGCACCCACCACAGCCCGATCTCGAGGCCGAACACGCCCTCACTTTGCCTCTCGAAATTTGGGCGACTGGGCCCGCATGTCACCGGGCCGTGCCGTGCTCGTGTCGGGCTAAAAAAGCGGGCTTCGTACCGTGCCGTCGTGCCTCGGGCTACATAGATAACTATAGCCAAGGCCGTGTTTGGATTATTGGGATTATTTCGTTGTCTTATAGCTAAATCCATTGTTAAGCATTTAGATATATTTTCATGAGCTCTAAATATTTTATTTAGATTTGGTGTATCCAAATCTATCTTCAGATTTTTTTAAAAAAATTTAAAAGATTACAGATTTTTTTTGTAGTTTTAAAAACCTTATTAAGTATTTACTAAACTTTTTTAACTAAAAAAATAAAGCCATCTTGAAAATCCCTCCAAATCAGAGTAGGAAGGTAATTCGATGGTTTGACGACCGTTGAATCGAATCCCCGATTAGAATACTGGCACGTTCCTCCACGGTTTGACGGCAGACACCGGAACACAAATACAGTAGCTACTCCTACAGCTACACGCAGCGTTGGTTTGACATCCACCACCTCTCCGTCCTCTGAAACAGCGCGGGCGCGACACTCGAGGCGGCAAAAGGGCCCGGCATGTTACCTGTCCACTGTGGCATGTGGGTGTCGACTGTAGACTGCCATGCCCTTACCTATTCCTGATCCACACCCAAAAAAGGCCGCGGGTCTCCGCACCCGTCCCGTCCGTCGCGCAGGTGCGTGCCCAGGTGGCCGCCAACACACGTGGCATATGTGGCGCCATGTAGTCTGACGTTGAGGTACCGGTCAATACCCCTGGTATTCTCTGCTGTGCACGGTTAGTACCTCGAAGTCAAGATCTGTAGCGTTGAGATATGTTATCTCGACGCTAGAACTTGTGGCGCTGACCCAGATTAAAAAAAAATGAGTTAAATCTCCTAATGAGCCAAACCTAATTTTTTTTCACAAAAGGAGACTAAATTGTAAAAAATTAGGACTGTAGTACCCATGTCTCAGCTGCCCGGATCATTGGAGGCATCCATGCATAGCATGCATGTGCGTGGTCGTTAGGTAGTAGACGACTAGTGGTGAAACTTAATATATATAGTAAACATTGTATATACTATCATCTTGTGTTCTCTTCCCCTTGGAATGTTGCTGTCAATGCAACCATCAACTTTTCATCACATTAGTCATATACTCATATATGATCGAGGAGGCTTTCGGTTTGGATTTGGGGATATTTCAGTGGATAGATTCGGTCAGCTAGCTAGCTAGAATTTAGAAAGATTCACCTAATCCGATCGCTTGTGTGTTTGTTCACTTTGCATATAGGTCGTCGGCGTCGGTTTGTGTAGTAGATAAAAAAAAGGAAATCGCTGACCGGGAACAATTGTGCCTAGCTGTACGCTGTTGTATAAATAATACGTGAACAACAGCAGGGCACGAATATACAAGCATTTGGACGATTTGGTTATTTGGATACTCCTATTGCAGCCACTTTTCAATAGTACGTGTGTGAAGCATGCATGGTCTCGATCGCATGCAATTAGCGCAACCGCGCGCCATGTGATGCGAGCAAGCAACATAAAGCGACGGATCTTGCTTTCATCGATGGCCAGCCTCTTACCACCAGTGATCCATCGATCATCCACGACGACGATGATCTCGCATCGCATGCATGCTCATCTTTAATTAGCCTTGCCTTTGCGCTTTTGCTTGTGAGTTGTGATCTCTCGCGGATCGTTCCGGACCCAACACGCACCTTTTCCGGATGTATGCATGAGATGCGCACATGAAAAGCCACTGTCGTTCCAGACGACTTTTACAAATTAAACCGACGGATCTCCTTCCAACGTAAAAAATAATCACAGGGCCGGGGGGTCACTGACAAGTAGACAACATCTGCCACGTTATTACTAATGTGTGCTACGTTTGATACTTTGATCTGACCTAACAAACACCGAAATGTTTTTGCCCTGGACTAGGCACAATTTATACCATGCCTTAATTAAGGGTTTGTTTGGCATGGTTCCTTCTCTTAAAGTGTTTAGTATAGCTCTTCCGCAAAAGCCGTTGCCAGAGAGCCATGCCAAACAGGCCCTAAGTATATACAATTTGACATTTTGACTGAACATGGCTAGAGTGTATGTTTGCATGCCTTAGCTCTCGCTGGCACATAATGTTTAAGCAGCAGTGCACCACAAAACCTTTGCGCCTACTTGAGGACCTATGTTTCGAGAGAAGACTTTTATTCATTATTATCTGTAATTCGTAAAATATGTGATGATGCATCATATTTTGAAATATTTTCCTTCAAAACGTGGCTTGCAAACAAATTCATCCTAATAACACATGTTTTACTTTTAAGTCCAGTCACACAAAGGTCATATCATCGTCGCATATATAACTATAAGTCAAACACCATATTCGACAATCGTAGGACTTAGGGCCCGCTTTGGAGGGTGCTCCATCTGGCTCCGACTTTAACGCTATAGTAGTACTATAGCGGAGTTGGCGGAGCCTCAAAATCGTGGCTTCAGGAGCTCATCCTCTTTCGCCATTGTTTTTGCGATAGGCAGAGTCGTTTTTTCCACTATGTATAGCGAAGCACGGTGCCGCACAGTACCCACGTAGAGGAGCCGGAGCTCTAAGGAGCTAAACCATACAAGCCCTCAAGTTCGATGAGTGGTTTAACCATTTAATACTCACGTCTATCTCTACTGCGAAAACATCTGGCCTCTCAACAATCGATCCTTACTACGAGCCATTAAGGGGTCGGGTGCCTGAACTGATTTTGTCTCCTTCTGCATAGCTCAAGCAGGGAGCTAGAGGGGGGCTTATGCCCCTTTGCCTCCATGTTGGATCTGCCTTGACGTCTCATCTAGCAAGATATGGTCCTGAATACATAGTCTCTGTCATGCCCAACTCAGCAATCAACCCTATGGTCTTATCATTAGTCCAGTTGGGGAGGCGTGGATGGTAGCAGAGGAGAAGGCATCGGGCATGGTGAGGAGGTGCAACTGCTGACGGAGGGGAAGGAATCAAGGAGGAGGAGAGGCGGGGTTGAGGTCGGGGAGGGAGGGCGGAGTAGAGAGAGAAGCGGTGAATAGGGACCAAACTAAGAGCAAAGAGGTTGGAGAGTTGTCAAGGGGCCTGGGCCCTGCCCTCTATAGAAGACCATAGCACTATTATGGGGTGCTTGAACTGACTTCCTTCCACATATAGTTCAAGTAAATGGGGTTGAGCCCCTTCGCCTCCACATTGGATCTACCTTTTCCCCATAAATACTCAAATATAATTAAAACTTTAAAGCATGGTACAATGGATTGGGAAATCAATTCCTAGGTTACAAGTCTATACCATCTTAGCTACAAAGATGGAATCAAAACATAGACTCTTATAAAGATGCTCATAGACAGGGAGATAGAGCAGACTAATAAGCTGAAATCCACACATTTGTATCTTCAGACATAGGTGATGTCTTCTTTAGGGACACCGAACCAAGAGAGATGTGGTCCTCACCCTCGTTTGGTGCACATGGATCTCACAAAAAACAACATCTCTCCAATACCTATGATGATCATGTGAAATATATAGTAACCACGCTAACATTGAGGTTTGAAGCGCAATTCACAAGCACGAGCGTGCCAACACTTTGACAAGCGCCGTTCTCGTACCTTGACGCTTGCTCCTTAGTCCTTATGCGTGAATCTTCTTCTTTTTGGATCCCTTGTCCCAAGCATGGCTGATAACTCTTGGTCCACTATACTTAAAGAACGATCCACTATATTACAACCATATATTTAATTGTATTGATTCATTTTCAGCCTTTGTCAAACCTTTAAATTTATTTTCACCGGTACAACCTAGCTAGCCTCCATCCATTTACTTTCTTGCGCACCAGTGGCGGAGCCACCGCCACGCCACCAGTGCCGTCGGCGATTTTTAATAGAAAATTTCCTTTATACCAAAGAAGGGGACTCTAATTTACTAGCTAAATTCTTTTTGCATAGTGAAGATTGTCCAGGCTTCTAAGAGTTTCTGGCTCCGCTAATGTTGTGCACACATGTACTCGGTGGCAAAAGGAAGGGAGGTTCGACACCCCCAGCATTTTTGTCTCATATTGTAACCCCCCTCAATTATCTATTTAATATTCCAATTATCTAGTTAGTGTTGCTATTTATGCTTTTGTTCATTGTCCTCTCTAATAGCATCTTATATATCTAACTAAGAATTAGGTCTTCTATTGTTTTCTACATCTCTTTTGTTCTTTTTATTATTGTCTACTAAACATCTAGTTTGTCCCCCACGTTACATCATTTAATTAGCTAGTTAATTGTCATTAGTGCTTTGCTTGTTTTCTCCCTCTGAAATAATATGCAATGACATCTATATTATTTGAGATTAGCCTTCTTATTATCTTCATTATCTCCTTTGTTACTATTATTACCGTGATTCTTTTTTCTGGCCTAATAATTAGATCGATCATGTGAAAGTTAGAGACTTAAGACTAATTAATTTAATTTCCTTTTTCTTCATATTATTCAGTGCTCTTTTAATTTGCTCTGCACTTCTTTTGTATCATAACACAAACGTTAACTATGTATCTTTTATCGCGTATATATTTCGTCATGTATGATTGTTATTGGTTTGAACAGATCCCTTATTATATCTAAATCTTGGCCTCACCCTGTATATAATACATTTTTTACATAGATAAAAAATGAAAGGAATAAGAATAATAGATTGGTGATTGGTGAAGATACACATACACAGCATGAGGATCCGAGGCTCGAAGATGCGGTGGAAAGGTTGGGATGATATGGACGGCCGCGGCGGGTGGAAAAGCGTCGAGGGAGCAGCAAGCTGCAATGATGGGTGCCTACGTGTGCGCGCGTGGCGCACAAGCCCCGCCGAGAACGGCACTTCTCCGCTGCTTTCTATGCCCAGGTGGGCCACATGCTGCACAACAGTCCAGTCCTTGTAGTGGGCCCACGTCCCTACTGGGCTTCGTTCCACATGAGCATCCGTGGGCCCTGGACCCACCACTGCCGTTTCCTTCGGTTTGTAGGTCCTCAGTCACCTCGTGTGAGAGTTGAGCAGGATTTCTATAGGACAGCAAACACACTTTCTGAATCTCGCAATGCTACACCCTGAAAACGCTGCCTCTATTTTCGCTTTTGCAAGCATATCAATATGCCACCTTTCAACCCTGTAATAGCATTCGTTCATGTAATGCACGGCCGTCTATATTTTCCTCTAAAAATAGTACAACTTCGAACCAAATTGCTGTTTGAAAGACAACAAAAAAGGAAGAGAGAAAAAAGGCCCTAAATCATCCAAATCGGAACGTCGGCACGAAACACACAAGGGTGTGCAGCCTTTCGCGACACGGGTCCCTGTCAGCTGTACTGTACTGTACCACTGTGAGCTCGCCGCTCATCAGTGCTCTCCAGATTTATATTTGTATTTATATATATATACTCGTAGAAAAAAGAAGGAATTCGTTGCACAGTCAGATCTTATGATTCTTCTGAAAAGACTGGGAAACAAGACAGCTTATTTTGTCACACATGTCTATTTTTCGAAAAAATGGTCACGCAATGTTTGTAGCATGCACAAAATAGAATCTGTCCATTTTGTTGTTCTTGTCAGCTGAACTCGAAGAACAGAACACGAGGTATCTGAAGCTCCGGTGGCCACTCCATGGTGCTGATCTCCGGTGGCCACCGCGTGGTCAATCATCCATGGGCGCCGGGCCGCCGGCCAATCATTCCGCCGCCTGGTTGGTGAGGCCGGCCCGGCGCCGGCAGCCCGGCACGGCGGCACCCCATCTGCTTGGTGCTGCTTGGTGGCGCCCATGGCTCACATGCTCCCAGGTTTGTCTCTTTGGGACAGGGACATGCATCTGCATGCGTAAGGCCTGATTGGCACACACCTGCCCCCGTGTTGTTCCCGTCGTCTGAGCTGTTTGCGTTGCCACAGCACGTTGCTGCCACTGTTCAGGGGACACGGGACACATCATCTCCTCTCTGGCCTTGCCACCGGGCAACCTCACCTCATGGGCATGAATGAACATCAACTGATGCATCGCCCTCCAACAGGGTTGCAGTGTGAGGTTCCATGAATCTGGGCACTCTTTGACAATGGCACAATGCCACATAACATGGATAATATCAGGACATGGCACCAGGAACTCCCATTGTACAAAAATGAGAATGTCAACAGATCAGTGGCATCAAGCACTTCAGAACAGGTTCATGATTTACTGTAATTTTCTAACTGAAATCATAATGAACTTATTACTGCTAACCATAGGCAGGATTTCAATATAACATGCACCATAAATTAGCACTAGGTACATACATCGGTCCAGAACTCAACTCATTGTCAAACTAGGCATTATATATCTACAGTACAGCACAGCATTATTAAGTATACGCCGACGAAAATTTCTCACGCTATCCCTAGCTAGCTAGCTAGACAAGGCTCTTCATCTTACGCCTCAGCCACATTGGCCTAATATCTACACTCAGCGAGAGGAAAATCTCCCGGTTGCTCGCGTCCAAGAAGACGTCGGGCGCCAGCGACTTCTCGACCGGCGACAGCTCCGCCATGGCGCTCATCACCTCGATGCACCGCGGGATGCTGAACCTGTTGTCCCCATGGATCTCTGGCTTCTTCTCTCTCTCGGGGCGATGGCATGGGCTTCCATAGCATCGGAGGTCCCGTCCTCGCTGGGCCTCCTGGAGAAGCGCCATATTTCTCCGCTGCGGTTCCTCGACTGGCCTCCTGGAGGGCTGCCAGGAGGATGGCTCGGGGACGCACCTGAGCCAGTGGTTTAGGGTACAGGTGTCCGTTCATGGTCTGGACTTGACGCCGACTAGAGTCTCCTGTTGGAATGAAGACTCCCTGGACACTGGAGACGGAGGGATTGGGGAGAGTTGTCTGCTGATGTAGAAGTCATCTTCGTCGTCGCTTGAGTCAACTTCAGTCCCATTTCTTTCCTGCAGTATAGGTGCAGCAACACTGCTTTTACCATCCAAAATAACGCCAACTGCAGAATAAGAATGAGAAATATCTTAGTATCAGGAACAGGTTCAAATTGCACATTGAAATCATATCTTATCCCATTAGTTAACAAATACCAAGCAAGCCATCATCTGTTAAAAAAACATACATGTTACTCTTTATCCGAACAAAAATAGGTGGTACAAGCTATTCAGGAAGACAGCATAACATATCAGGTTAACTTCAAGATATCCAAAACTACCAGCCAAAACAAAACAAGCTATTCAGGAGGCTACGAAAACACTTCAAATGAGGGCTTCTTTCTATGGCCCTGAAAAGTTTACCCTCCCTTATTTCACCCAAGGTTCAACTATCATCCCCCAAAATGACACTCCTATCCAACTGTTCATTTTTCTTCTTAATGGTGTTAAGTGTAGTTTAAAAGGACAATTTTGCTCCGAGGTAGAAAGTGTTCAGTTTGTACAGTATATCAGGTCTCTATATGTTGTTCTCAAATAAAGATCACACCAAGATTATGTTGCGAGATACCAACTATGAATATGAGATATATTTAACACGAATTGATATTTTAGAGTGGAAACTCAAATGTATGTTTCCATTTCAAAACGTCCAACAGCAGCATAGAAAGAGTACATGCATATTGCGTATTGCCAGATTTCAGAACTTTTGAGCTTAAATAAACATATCTAGTCGAAGTGGCGCCTCCACACTACTGGCACCATGGGCCATTGCTCTGTTGTTGCAGAACACAAATCGCCACTCAATATCGGTCATGACACCTCACCACCGCGAGTTATGAGCTGTTACCACAGCCATCCGTCGCCGTCGTGAGTTCACAGCATGGGACGCCATTGGCCTGCAGTTATCGCATTCTGCACCTTGCTATTGCCCGCACCCACAGTGCCGCCTGCTGCACACACCACGGCAACACCACCGACCTGGCGCCGCCAGCTCCATTCGCGCATAGAGCATCGCCTCCGCTGCTAGACCCTGCGGCTCCCACGTAAAGCATCAAAACCTGTGCTTTCCCACGACGACAAGGGCACCTGTGCAGCTCTCCTGGGCCCGTGACACTCCCGCAGAGAACACCCATGCCACTCCTCGCCCATGCCCTTCTCAATTGGTCCCGTGACCACACAGTTCCTAGTCAGAACAACATCAGCATTGCCATCGAGCTCCTGCCTCTTGCTTGGCACAGTGCCATCGACTGAGCTGTCCCACAACATAATCGAGCGAAGCCTGCCCCCACACCCTCCTTAGCTACATCTGCGCCGTCACCTCCGACCACAGGCGCTTTAGGGTTTGGTAGGATAGGGATAGGGAGCAGTGAATGGATGAGCGGCTGCCCGTCGGCCGGATGTCCCTTGGATGGCAGTGTCATTTTACGGATGAAAGTTGAACCTAGTGTCAAGTAAGGGAGGATGAACTTTTAAGGGCCATAGAAAGAAGCCCTCATTTAATCATTTTACCAGTGTCAAATAAGGAAATTTCTCGACTACACTTTACATACCATACTAGCATTACAGTCTCTAATTCTATTTTAAGACAGCACTCCAGCCAGTGAGCACTGGCATGAAGTCAACTACTCTGAAAAATTACCAAAGTATATGTAGTTCCTCAAAAAGCATTCTCAAGAATAGCCTGCTTATTATTTCTCATCAACTTGAGATAACATGCCTTCCTATCCTAGATATTGTTGCTGAGGACTCACTGCTGTTCTAATGACCCCTAGTGGTCTTGGACCGATCTCACAGCTAAGAATAGCCAGCTCCAAGCCTTGCAAATAGGGCCATAGTAAGCTCGATGGGGTTGGCAGTCACTTTCGTTAGAATGGCTCCATAGTCAAGGTTTGCCTAGAGGAAGGTACGGTGGTTGGCTGTCATAACAAGTTGTAGAGATTAATTAAGAGATCAGTTACCTTCCAACAGAACAGCCTCTGTTCCTACAGATAGGAAAAGGGGTAGTGCAGGCCTGCTGAGACTTTCAGAAGAGCCTTTGATCATCTGCCTAAATCCTCTAATACAATTATACAGCAGACAACTACTGAAAAAGCTGCTCTAGCTAGGAAGCTAACAAGGTACTTCATAATCTCTGTATTCAGATTCTAATGTCTCTACGAAAAACGATAGCTTCAAGAGAAAGATAATGAACCTAATCATGCTTAGTCGCTTACACCCTCTCTCTCTCTCTCTCTCTCCCTCCCTCCTCCAACCCCTCTGGGCCCTGGTAAGACTGGGCAGTAACATTGGGTGACAGGTTCTATTGGTGCAGAGTTCCTGACAACACTATCTAGCTGTTCCTAAGAGTGCTAGAACATAAAATTGTTCAAAACAGTATCAAGCAATGAAAAAAATCACAAGTCATGCGAAAAAACTATCTAGTTGGCAGTTAAGGAAGAAACGTGTGCAATACTAAGGTGCCAAACAGAATTAAACTACTCCCTCCATCCCAAATTGTAAGACGTTTGACTTTTTTGGCCCCAAGTTTGACCACTCGTCTTATTCAAAAATTTTGTGCAAATATAGTCAAATTTAAGTCATTCTTGAAGAATTTTTATTAATAAACCAAACCACGACGAAAGAAGTGATATTTTACACAAATTTTTGAATAAGACGAGTGGTCAAACTTGGTGTCAAAAAAGTCAAACGTCTTACAATTTGGGATGGATTGAGTAGAAGATATCTGATGCAAAACTCCCACATTAAAATCATTCGCTAGACTCCATTCCAGCTCCTTAATTGCATTACCTTTTCTCCCAAATGGGTTTCTACAATCATCGCATTTACAGTTGATGGAGCATCCTGCCCCTCCCTTCAAATTAAAAAAAAAAAACATGTTTCCTTAATCACAAACTGTCATAATGAAAATGAAAATTAATGGGACAAGGCTGAATATGGAACCTGGTAGCAGTCACAGTACTTTTTAAGGCAGCCTGACTTCTTGCAGGTGCATTTTCTTCTAATAAGATCCATAGGGGACCTTATGACTTGTTCCTGAAGCCAATAAATAGCAGGATCACCAAAAACAAAATGAAAGAAAGAGTATAAAAAGATATAGATAAGGTGATGTAAGAAGAAATTCATACCACTATGTCTTGACCAGCTTCTGATGTTTGGACAGGTTTCAGAGGTAAAACCGGTGCAGTCCGTGGAGCAACTTGCAGTGGTTGCTTGTTTTCACAAGGTTCGCATCCACATGACTCAGTACAACGTGACCCAGAAGCAAAGCACACACAATAACTGTTACAGAATAACACAGATAATGATTATACACAAAAGAGAACTTAAATTAGCAAGAAAAAACAAAAAGCAAGGCACACAAACACATGGTCAGGTGTGGAGGTTACATGCCAGTGCATAGGCAATGGCATGCACTAAGCGTCCACAGGACCACAGGTGTGTGCATAAACCAGCCCGATTTACTTAGCACAGTGTTTTCAACACAGCAGACTAATCGCGATTACTCCATGATTCATAAACATATTGGTAACTGGATGTGATCAGGTATATTGACTTTGGTTAGCATAGACAACCAGTAGGCTAATATTAGTCACAATTAGTTTGCCAAGTCTGGGCGATTGACTTGCAGCCAGTAGCATGAGCTTGGCAATTCTGGCCCAACAGTATATGAGCCCATTAGAAATCAATACACACATATAACATTTGCAGCTCTGTTTTTTTACCTAACTCGAATCTATTTGTTCTCTGCAGTCTCTATTCCATGCTCTGCAAGATGTTAATGCCCTCAACATGAGTTAATAGGGTTTACACAATCAGGTACAGCCAACAAACTAGGTAGTAGGCAGCATGAGCCAACAGGACAACTTGGTCGACTAGCCAACGGACTAATCATGCATGTGTAGTTGACTAGTTGGTAGTGGTGCAGTGCCCAGGCAAGTCCACCTGACTTTATAACACTTGAAAACATTGGTTCAGCATTCACCTTTATTGCAATAATGACATGTATGTTAAACCCTCATCGGCAAACTCAGCTCTCTCCACAGGATGAGTGGTACACAGCATTACATCCAAATACACCAGAAAATGCAGCATGCTCTTCTTCCACTGTGCAACCACACAGTGGGATATAATAAAACGAGAAGCATTGCTACACTTAGAACTAAAACAATGGAACCAGCTTCTTCTCATTAATCTATATCGAATTATGAACTGGACTACTGGAGTTAGTGGAGAGCTCAAGATACTAAATAAAACCGCAGCATTATGCTACTAGGCAGTGTGAGATTGACGAAACAAAAATTAGCACCGTGCATTTGAAACATATAAGACTAATCAGATCTAAACCTGCCTAAAACAATACTGAATTCGTCAGCGACAGCAAACCAGATCAGCAGCGCATAAAAAATGGTAAAGACATCCTAGGCGCACACTGAGGACGACATGTTGTACTGAAAGAAAAAGCTCGTTTTTTTTTTCTCTAGCCATACCTCATCACTTCATCAGTCATCCCACGGTGAAACATATACTGCTGGGGCGAACGAAACAATGGAGAAGGCTGCAAGCCCGGTGTGGGGGTGAAAGAGGGGAACTTACAGCTTCATGCACCTGGACTTCTTGCAGCTGCAGGTCTTGCACCCGTCCCCGTCCTCCGCCTTCCTCCTGATTCACCCAGCAAACAGAAGAAAAACAGAGTTGCGAAGGGAGAGAAAAAAATGTTAGCAGGAGCGAATCGCACGCAACGAACCAAAAGAGGAAACCGGAAACTTTGCAGAAAAGGGGAAAGCGCACGGACCTCCTCTTCCTGTCGGAGTTGCCGTTGGCCTCCGCCGGCGCCGGCGCCGGCGCCGGCGCTGGAGCCGGTGGCGAGACGGCCGCGGAGGCGGTGGGAGCGGCAGCCTCGGCGGCGGGGGTCGGGGGCAGGACCGGGGCGGGAGGTGGCGGGGGCGGAGGAGGAGGAGGCGGAGCAGGAGGAGGCGGGGAGAGGCGCGCGTCGTCGGGCTCCGATCCGGCGGGCTCCGGCAGCGGGAGATTCGGCGCCCCCACCTCCGCCTCCATCGGATCGGGCGCCGCCGCCGCCGCCGCAGCTGGCGGCGCCCCGATCGGCGGCTCGGGCGGCGTGGTGGGGCTCGCCGTGGCGACGAAGCGAAGGCGAGCGCGTGAGGGGGTGCGAGGTGCGGTCGGAAGGGGAGAGGGAGGGCACGAGGGAAGGAAAGCCAACGGGTGAAATGGAATGGGGGTTAGGGGTGCTTTGAGATTCGCGCTCGCTGCTGGGACGGCTGTGATCGGCTGTTTCCTCCTTGGATCCGGTTTGGTTCCGTTTCGACCTGGGCCTGGCCTTCTGCTGTCACAAAACGTGATTTAGCACACACGCAGCATAAAGCCGCAGCCTTTTTTTTTGGTTTGGCAGGCTGTGATTGGTAGTGGAGTGATTAAATACTCTAAATTAATGTCGTTTTTTTGTTTTCTAGACACATAGCCTTTTATCTGTGCATCTAAACATATACTATATCTAGATTCATAACTTCTGTTGCGTATTTAGAAAAGTCAAAATGACTTATAGTTTGGAACGGATGGAGTAGTAAATTACTAGTAGCTGAAATTCTGATAGATTAGTAGCAGCTCAAATAATGAATGAATTTGTGTGTGCACACATAAATTCCCACGAATCCAAATGTTAAATGAATACGAACATGGATAGTCGAAATTGATATTCCAAATCCTATGCTCCAGATGAATCAGTAGCAGCTCGAATAATAATTGGAGGGTTTTTTTTTTGGTGTGTACATATAAATCCAAATCCAAGAATGAAATGAATACGAGTATGGATAGCCAAAGTGGATACTGGCGTACTCATTGCTCGGGATACGGTGTTTTACAGCTATGTTGTCTGGTGCACTTGCTTGGCACGCTCTCTCTTCTACTGCTTCATGCTACATCTACATCATCTTTTGTCCTTATAAAAAACATCAAGGAAGCATTATTAGTATGGATATCTTTTGTCCTTATAAAAAAACATCATTTTTGTCTTTTGTGCAAAAATATCACTTAGTTGAAGTTAAAAGATATGATAGTAACTATAGTGACGTCTAAGAGGTGGGAAAAGATTGCCTTGAGCTACAAGTTATAAATGATTTGTATCCGAGAAGTGTTCTTTAAAAAAGTACTGTGTATGACATAAGTGATAAGTGGGATCAAGGAAGCATTATTAGTCTCAAAATCTTTGCTTGCTCAGAATAGGGATGGACTTCATGGGATACTCTGCGTTACGGGATCTACCATTTCCTCATGACCGAGGCTAGCAATTTGACATGTCCGAAACTCCGAATAGTCTTCATCATGTACCATTTCCTTGTGACCGAGGCTAGCAATTTGACATGTTTATCATGCATATTCTAGCCAAAACAAAACAAACAACAAAAACACAAAAACAAGGCAAAAGAACACATTTGGCATGTTTCTTTGGTTGATTTTGACTGAAATAATGTTTCGGTTAGTCTTTGATTTGTTATGAGAGGAAAACACTATTAACTAACCGATAAAACCGCGATTGAAACCAACGAGCGAACAGACTGATGGCTCATCCTGGGCTCGTGATCTTGCATGCAAATTTCCGCCGAGGGGCATGTCGTTATCGATGAGTGACGTTGGCCATGGATACTATCGCGTTCGGGCATGCCGTCCTACGGACAGCGCCAATCCACCAACAAGTTGCCAAGGAACTGGGTCGAGGCTTTGATGTGATTTTTTGGTCATTTTATTAGGAGCATGGTGATACATGGGCCATGTTTAATTCCCACCAAACACCTGAAAAATACACTATGTAAAAAGAAGGTTCTCCATCATATCAAACTTGCGGTATATGCATGGAGTACTAAATGTAGATGAAATCAAAAACTAATTGCGCAGGTTTAGTTGTCTCTTTACTGAGTCGAATCTTTTGAGCCTAATTAGTCAATGTTTTAGACAATAATTCATAAATACAAACGAAACATTATAGTAACACATTAATTATTTGACCACTTCTAAATCCAGGAACTAAACAAAGCCATAGAAGGACAAGTGTTTCAGCCTTGCCTCTGACCTGACAAGTGACAAGGCTGGGGCTGGACCGAGACGAAGGGAGGTGCTGGGTCCAAGCCGCCAATAGGAAGGTTGGTGGATGTACATTGATTTTTTTTGGACTTTTCTACTATTCAAAACCTGTTCTGAACGTGCAGTCGGGCCTCGTTTAGATCACCTCCAAATTCTAAATTTTTTCATTTTCTTCATCATATTAATTTTTGAACGCATACATGGAGCATTAAATGTAGGTAAAAAAAATAACTAATTGTACAATTTAGTTGTAAATCACGAGACAAATCTTTTAAACCTAGTTAGTCCATGATCAGACAAAGTTTATCAAATACAAACGAAACGTGCTACAGTATCCAGATTACAAAAATTTGCGATCTAAACGAGGCCTCGGTTGCTTCTTGTAATCTCTTTTTTTTTCCCTCTCAATGAAACACATGCTCAGGCACGTTCCTGAAGCCTGATAAAAAATGTAAAAATAGTTTGACCTTAGATAAATAAGTCTTGCAGTTCAACCTCACATAAATAAAGTCTTAACAGTTCTGTCATCAGATACATACAAGTTCTACATTTTGATCCCAGATAATGAACATAAATTATACAGACATACAGCCACAGGTAACACAACGACGACGTCCTTTGAGCTAAAACATAATTTACCAACAAACCAAATGCCACCGGTGATTCTGGGAGGTAGAATCTTGCCATCACACAGTGGATTATTATAGCAGTACATAAATAATCGTCAATCAAGAGAAATAGAAATGATGAAAGGAAGCTCGCTTGTCCATCGCTATCTGATGGTATGATAGAAACAATTCTGGTACAGTCGGCGGGTGGGTGATCTCGTGAACCAACAGGAAAAGCCTGTACAGGAAGAGACATATTAGTTGAGTTGAGACAGGGAAGAGGATTAACATCTCAACAAGAAGCAACGGTAATAACAGAAAAATAGAGAGGCAAAGAAGTTCACCACGAGGGACAAAAGATGATAAATTCAAGGCGCTGGTGACTTGGCCTTGGTATCCTCGTTGTTTACATCACCACCAAGGGAAGGGAAAGAAGGGATGGACTTGAGAATCAGCTTCCTGCCACTCATACAGATTGGAGATAGTCGAGTACCCATTCGTGGGGGAGAGATTCGCTTCTTATTTGGTGACACGACTTTAACAGAAGTTTGAGGAGATGAATTTCCCTTCAGGATATCTGATGTGCTATCGCCAAGGACCATTTCCGCGTAGTTTTCGAATGGGGAGAGCACAATGTCGGTCTTTGGAGGAGCTTGTAAGTTGCACAACCGAGAAGGATGTCCAGTGAGTTTTGTTGAAGATCGTGGTTTTTTGGAGCTTTTCTTGGAGCTTGGGGGTGGAAGACAAGCCAAGGGTCTGGGAAGAGCAAAATGCATTAGAATTCAGTATATTACATAGAAGGCAGGATTCGCAGTAACAGATGTGTATTGTGCAAACATATGACATACAAACCTGCACTCCACCATGGAAGGTGTGGTCAGTACATTCTCAGCAGGAGCAGCATCAGTAGTTTGGTAGATGACAAGCTGTTTATCGATTTCACTTTTTTCTTCTTTCACACAAACATTCTTTTCTTCCAATCCCTGCTTAGGTTCCTCTATGCCTAACACAGCAGCCCCTTGAATCAGGTTTTAAAATAAAAATACTTTAGAGAAATAGTAGCTTTTTATGGATAGCAGAATATAGGACATGGTTAGTTGGTTACTGAGACAAATTGAAATAGCTAAGGTAGCCATAGTATATTACTTCATATAGTAACCAAGATCTAGTATTGTATTGTATAGGGCACCCTTTCAGAATGGTATAGCTAAAAGTAAGCAGCTTGCTTTTAAATAAACCAAACATCATACAGCACAAGCTAATCTTAGGAAAGTTTTACCAAGAAGCAGAACTAAATTATTTTGTTGAAGAGACAAAGACCCCAACTCCAAACTGAAGCAGCATAACCAGACTACTGATGCCAATGGTCACCGTGGTGATTGAGGAGACAAACAAATTAAAGAGTACTCCAAATTAAATCAGGTAGCAAGAGATATAACTCCAATATGTGCAAAGGGTTTTTTTTTTTTGCTTTTCTTAATCGGTAAGTCGGTAACCAATTAACAGAGAGGATATATGGTATTACATTTTCAAGTTGAAAGGTCAAACATGAGGTCCTAAAGAACTCAATGAGTCCAGGTTTCATGTGAAGCTATAACTAGTAGCACGATTGATTAGAATCATCTCTTAGCTGCTTTTGTAACTTGTATATCGAATAAGACTGCAAGGATGCAACTATGATCTTAGAGCATGCATGTTGCTGTTGCAGTTGTTTAAAACAGAAGTTTATGAAAATGGATTTGACTCACCCTCCCGTTTTCCAAAAGCATTCTTACAGCCCTCGCATCTGCAACTTATGGAGCATCCCACGCCACCCTTGATGAAGAGTAAAGATAAGATGCATACAAAGGGATTACGAAGAAAAAAAAGAGAGCACTAAATCAATGTAGGAGTTGAAACCTGAAAACATTCACAGTATTTTTTTAGACACGACGACTTCTTGCAATTGCATCCTCTTTTGTGACGAGCTGAAGCAGGAGTTTTATTGGAGAAGTCCTACAATATTGAAGATAATGATATTAGCAACAGACAAGACTAAAGGAAGTGCTCAAGTACAATAAGTTAGTGTCTCTTACCCCTAATTCCAGACCAGGCTCAGATGTATGAATTACTTTTGGAGCAAATGCTAATGGATTGCGAGATTCAATCTGTTGCCGTGTAGATAGAACTGTTTCCGTATGACTCTGGTTGTTCAGATAGCCGATACACGAATAAGGCTCAGAACAATAGACTCCAGCGACAAAACACTCACAGTAACTGCATGACATTAAGCAAAAAATTATCATGTAACAGAAACCAGACAATCTATCAGTATAAAGACAGTTTGCCAGGAACAGAACACAGATCCCTTCTCCCTTCAAAAGAGTCAGAGGATTGAAACTAATTCAGGAAAGGGTAAACATTCATTGGAGAAGGATCAGACACTCAGACCAGACAAAATATCAGTTTGAAGACAGAATTTGGAAGGAATAGCATGGAAAGAACATGGGTAACTCTTGAAAAGGGTCAATGTTTTGAACCTAGTTCAGAAAATGGTGAATATCCATTAGAGAGGTCAGATGGATGGCAATGACTTCAAGTAGAATGGCAAGTGAAGGAGTGCATCATTTAGGGAGGGATAAATCTAGAACAGCTAGCCAAAAGAAATTAGCATGGCATGGATTTTAACGACTGGGACTTTTTTTATTAAATAAGGTAAGATGCCATTGTTTTTTGTAGGAATTATGTGACTTGTCCTATAAACAATCAATCTCAAATAAGGAAATATATTTACTGAAAATAAATATCACAACTAAGTCATTATTATCTGTGATAAAGGGATTAAACCAACCAAGAATAGAATCCATGATGAACGCTAATGAGCATAATAATGTTATTCATGAATACAGGAATAAACAAGGTAACCAGGTATAGAGATGACTGTAAATCGAAACTTGAACACCTCGCAACAACTTGATTAGGATTGATAGAACTATTAACTGAATGTTGTTACTAGCCTACCTCAACTTGCTTGTGACTAGAAGACTATTATACTTGTTATTTAACATTCTGCCCAAAACTGAAAAGCACTTAAACAGTATAGTGGCAGACACACCTACATGGCTATACATCTTAGTCAAGGAAAAACATGAATGGATAAATGATTAATCATTTAATCCTAACCAGAGTTACTCATAAGTCATAAACAACAGCACCTTTTTCATACAATGATACCTAAAATGAACCAAATATTCAAACTTACAGTTTCAGGCATTTTGACTTCTTACAACTACAACGCTTGCATGAAGTGTCATCACCATTATCAAACTTCTGCCTGGAAAATACTATTGCATTTCATGATTTTTCCAATGAAATAGTGCTATTTGACCTAAAATAATAGCCAAAGACATAGTACCTTTTCTTCTTGGGACTACCCTGACTAGAAGCTTCGGCGGTTGCAACATCAGTTGTTTGATTGAAATCATCATTTATAATGATTTGCTCAGAAGGTACTGGAGAAGATCCAGAAGGACCTATCAAGTTACTCAATTCATTTATAGTAGACTGAATATCTATTTTCTCTTTAGGTATTGCAGCAAGGGCATTCAAGTGCAAGCCAATACCAGGCAATGCATGTGGAGGGGTTCTTAGAGGCTTTGAGTTGTCACCAGAAATAGTTTTGCATTTGGGGGTAGTTGAATTTACAGGATGATGATCTGAAGCTTTGTCTACACCTTTATTACTAACCCCAGCCTTTTCGTTGAAAAGGCTGCGCCTACGCATGCCACGTAAATGCTGTGGCAAGGCCTGAAACAGCAGAAAACATGTCCTTTCATAAGAAAAAAAAGCATTGATAGTTCAGCCAAATTAGCACAGCCTATACAAAACTAGATTTACAGGAAAGAAAATGCTATAAAGTAAAGAGAGCTGAATACTGATGGGTGATGGCAATCTTGTTAACACGTGGACACAAGATTATGCAATTTAGAGCAATACAGTGCACAAGGCACATGAATGGAAAACTGCTAATAAACATGGGCTTGTTAAATCCATTCTCGTACATATAGTATCCAAGCTAATATTAATTTGTATGTACAGATATATTGCACTAGTCTTCAAATTAGATCAGGCCAATTACCACTTAGTCACAAAGCATTAGTAAAGCCAATATACAAAACTTTTAAATGGTAACACAAAGCATACATACATTTTGCTCAGTAGGCATGTGATCTTTTGTCTCATTGAGCTTGTTACATGGCATCAACTGACTTTGCAAAGCACCAGGGAGTGTTTGGGGAGTATAAGCTACTGCAGCCCCTTCAACTGCCCCAGTCCAGTACAGATGGGGTTCATGCACAGAATTTTGGGTGCAATATCCACTTGACTGATCATCCAAAAAGGATTCACAAGAGTAGGGATCATCAGACTTTTGTGTATCATTCACTGGTTGTGTTTCTGTTCCAGATGTTACAGCTAAAGTCAGCATATCACTACTTGATTGGTGTGTAATCATGTAATCCCCATTATATGCTGCAGGTTCATCATTGTTTTGTTCAGATAGCTGGTTTTCGTGAACAACTATCCCAGAATGTGATGAATCCATTTTGTCTAGGCCACTCTCATCAAGGTTCATACCTTCTAGGCCTGTGCACTCCTGGGACATGGTAAGGTCTGCTTTACCATCAGCGCATTGATCCTTATTGCTTTCCATACTGCCAGCAGCATCCTGTATGGATTGAATCAATTGGCCTGTAGGGTTTGATGTATGATCTGAAGAATCAATAGATGCCTCGTTTAGTTGACAAGTGATATTGCAATTCTCTGGCACAATGTCTTTGCATCTGATCATTCTAAAAGAGCCTGAGGGACATATTCGAGTCCTGATACTGCTAGGTGAGTGCAATTCTTGAGGAAGCTGAACAGATTCATCCCTACCAGCATGAAATACAAACTGTAAGGCAGAGCCAAGACAGATACATAAAAGTCTGACATTAGCTAGAAGGCATAGGGAAAAAGTGAAAATAACCTGATAAAAAATTTAGTTTCCTTTGCTGGATTAACATGTGGTGAGGCAAAGATCGAAGAAACAGGCGCCAAATCTGATGACTTGAATAGCTGCACATTATGTGCTGTGTCTAAAGGTTTAGGCGGTGGTATAGGAGAGAGATTGTTGATGAAATTGAAGACAGGAGAATCCTGCAAGCAGTAAAATCAAATTAGAAAAGTAAAGCCACAGGTCTTTATTTCATCACTAAATATGAAAGCGAGCTTAGTGCCCTGATGTCAATGAATTGAGGATTGGCCAAATCCAAACCATGACCCTTTTTTTAGCAAATAGAGATTACCACAATCTGCTGTAAGAAGGAAGTCTGCTAAACCCCGTAACGTACACCAACTTTTGCCCCAACCCACTTAAGAGAACAAAAACACATGCAGGCACAATAAGACCAGCATATCCAAAGTAATGCACGGAGTTGCATGCATTAAATAGGATACACGTTTATCTATTACGAGTGCTTCATGAATACTTGAATTGTGATGACAATTAATTAAGATAGTTAAGTGCCTCTGCTGATTGGAAAGCAGTCTTGCAAGGAACCCCGAGATGCATTGAAAGGCCTAGAATGATGAGCTAAACAAATGTAGAAGTGCTGAGAAATATAATACTTGCACAAGGAAATGAAGTGAGGGGTTTGATACTAGGACGTCCTAATTGCTGAGAAAGTCTTTCCATGACAAAGCAATGTGCATGATCAGACACTCCTATCCAAGCTACACGCAGGAGTTCGTCAGCCAAAGGCACAAACAACCTCAGACTCCGAAGAAGAACTAGCATTTTCCATGGACAGAAGACCACCAAACGTATCAAACTAGCAGGCAACACTGAGATTTGCCGATCTAAGCGCTAACGTTGGAGACCCAAAGGTAGAATCCCTCCATTTCCGAACAATGCGCACATCAGAGCTTGTCAAATCTCGTAGGAAAGACATAACAATCAAAACTGACAGGCGCCGCCCGAGAACTCACAGAATCAGCAAGCCAATTGATCCATCCAGTAGAAATGATTCATTCCAGATGGTTGAGTAAGGCTAGGCCCCCAAATGCCCCCCTCTCAAACCAAACCCCCCCACCCACCCACACACACACACGCGCGCGCGCGCGCGCACACACACACACACACACACAGAGAACCCCCTGAAGACTGAAGACCTCGAATCCAAGTCCAACATCGGGGAAAACCGCGACAGGGTGCGTCGATCAGAACCCTAATCCCCCACCCACCCGCCGAAATGCGCCCTCCCAGTCCCCCAAAACAAATCACCGAAAAGTCAAGCAAATGCGGCGCAGCAAATCGCATCGGCCGCACAGCCGCCCGCCGACCTACCGACCAATCCAATCCTAATACAGGCACGGCCGCCTACCCACGAACAGCCCGCTTCCTCGCCCCTAAAATCCCTAGGAAAAATGGCCCCCAAACCCCACATCAGAACATGGAAAATCGGTGGGGAACAAGCATCAGCGGGGGCGGGCGGGCCCCGGGCCGCGAGCGAGATGGCGGACCTCGAAACCGGCGGCGGCGGAGCGGGGCCTATCCGGCGTGTCCATCTGGTCCGGCGACCCCGCGGTGGGCCTCCCGCATCTGCGTCCCCTTCCCCGCCGCCTCCTCCTGCTACTGACGAGTGAGTGATGAGCCCCCAGCACCACCAGCACTACTACTACCAGTCCTAATACTAGTAAATTTTACTGGGCCTGATGCCTGACGAGGGGTTTCGTGTTATACTACTGCTGCGAGCCTGCGACTGCGTCCCACACCCCAGCGCTCCGGCCGCGTGCGGTCGGCTCGGGTCGGGTGCGGCCGTGCTTTTCAAGGAGGCGACCATGGGCGGGAACGGGAACCCCAGGTTTTCGGCGGTGGGGGCGAGCTGTCAGTGGGGACGGGCGCCTGGGCCATGGGCCGCCAGCGCCGCAGCCGCAGCCGCAGCCGCAGCCAGCAGGCCAGTTTCGGATTGGGCCTTCCATGTGGGAACGGGAGAAGGAAAAAGATTTTGTCCCTGTTTTTTTTTTTTTTGATGATTGGGTGAGTTGAGTAGGACATAAACTGCGGATTTGAGATTCACCTGGCCGATTTACGAGGCCAGTCTGGAACCCTTTTTTCCTACCTTTTGCGTAGGCTACGGAGATGCAGGGGATTCAGGGGTGGATTGAATTGGGTGCCCATATTTGGAAGAATGTTGTTGTTTGGGAGGCCGTACGTGGAAAAGGGAAACAAAGGGCCAAAAATTGTTGGAGTGGGCTTAGCTGTGTCTTTCCATTTTATGATAACATTTATTTCATCTTTGATCAACATTAATTAACAGCTGCAGGTGTTTTTACCTAATACTCAATCCATCTCAAATTGTAAGACGTTTGACTTTTTTGACACCAAGTTTGACCACTCATCTTATTCAAAAATTTGTGTAAAATATCATTTCTTTCATCGTGGTTTGGTTTATTAATAAAAATTCTTCAAGAATGACTTAAATTTAACTATATTTGGACAAATTTTTTGAATAAAACGAGTGGTCAAACTTGGGGCCAAAAAAGTCAAACGTCTTACAATTTGGGATGGAGGGAGTATTATGCACTAATCATTGATTGATGGCATAGTTTGGTAGATGGTTATGGATGAGTGGCATGGAACTTGGTAGGTGTCATTATGCATTCCCCGGAAAGGTGAACGCTAGCTAGACCTCGTGTAATCTCTCCCTGGCATCGTGCCCGTATTTTGTTAATGGTTTGTTAGGAGCCCGATGGATCCATGTATATTTTCCTAAACGAGTTGATTTGCATCATCGAAAAAAGGAACAGCAATATCAACAACATCATCTTATCTTCCTCTCGCATCCACTTTATCGCTCTTATTGGCCACCTCCCTTCTTCTCGTTCTCGATCTACCCTGTTTGTCATCATCCCATGGCCTCCAGTGCCACATTCAGGCAGCGCCCCTTATCCATTGCCTCCTTCTACCTTTTGCGATCATTGGCGATTTATACTGCAATTCACCCACACGGTTGTTGCTCCTCGCGTGCCTCTCACCTAACCACTTTAGTGAGCTACCCACACACCGATTCTTTCAATCTACTCCCTCGATTCCAAACTCTTATAATTTAAAACATGGGGAGTACTATGCTCCACAATCAAAGTGGTTAGTGCCTCTGCTAACCATTGCCAATACCCTATCACCATTGGCTATGTTGGCCTGATGACATCTGTGGCCATCTGCCCCTCTCCCTCTCCCACGCCTGAAATTCTTAATTCTGAACGTCAATGCTAATTCTGACCCTAAATATCGCGAAACATCACAAAAGGAGGTTCTCATTCTTACTTGCTACTACGTTGCAAATTTTTACACTGTTCATTGGACTCCTTTCTCCGTTTCAAATCATAGCAACTTTCCCTTTGGACAAGACTCCTTTCTCCGTTTCAAATCATAGCAACTTTCCCTTTGGACAAGTAATCGATTTCTAAATCCAGAAGGTTCTCATATTAGGATGAAACCAAAAGTTTTCTTTTCTTATTTTTTCTTTTGTTTTTGAGAATCATAGTACCGATGTAGACTTAGCCGCTAGATCTTGCATCTCACTGCTACTACTAAAAAAGTAACAGCCTTAAATCCTAAAAAATATATCCCTAGCATGTCTTTATCATTGAGGAAACAACACCGTTAAATTCTAACGTAAATAAATCTAAAAAAATACGAAAGTCTATAACTTAAACTGAGATGGTATGTCCACCACAAGTAGCCTAACCCACTAAGCTTCTTCTCCTTTTGCAAACACCCTACCGAATAATAATAAATAAGTAGGCAGCTATAAAAGAAAATTAGTTAGCAAATATTGATTTCTGCTAGTTCATGCCAAAAAATTCCTTCTATTAATCGATTTATTTATACAATTATACCGTCCGAGTCACACCCACGAGTGCTGCTGCTCATCCCATCATCCGCTCCGACACGCTCGCGCAGTCGCGCTGGAGAGAGCGGGCAAGGGAGAGACGTCGCGGACTCGTCCGACAGGTCACCGCCCTTGACTGTCTTCGAAAGCTTAGCCATATGGCTACCAAAACCCCAACTGAATATTGGATGATACTATTTTGGTCTCTAATACCTATACGTGAGATATGTGAGATGTATTTTGGGTTATAGCAGACTCACAGTTCAAATATAAATATTCTCTCTTCTAAAAACTTATTTATAGAAAATGTTCTCTTTTAAATTATATTATTGGAAAAAAAATATTGAACTCTTTATTTGCAACGCTGTCAAATGTGAAATGGGTGCTGTAGTTGGACTGACGACGCCCATCTCTGCGTCGCGAATTATTTCCCCGACCCGTCGACGCGCCACTCCGCCTTGCTCACCACTGCTCTCCAAGCCTCCACCAGCCCAACCACCGCCACTGCGTGATGGCCTCCCGCCTCCTCCACCTCCACCTGCGCCGCCGCGGGCGCGGGCGCGGGCGCGGGCGCGGCGGGAGCCCGGCGGGCAGCCCCGTGCCCGCGCTGCCCCTCCTCGCCGCGCGGCTCCTCTCCTCCTCGTCCCCTACACCCGCCGCAGCTGGGCCCTCGTCCTCGGCAGCGGGCGGCGGCGGGGGCATCGAGAAGGTGCTGGTGGCGAACCGGGGCGAGATCGCGTGCCGGGTCATACGCACCGCGCGCCGCCTCGGGGTCGCCACCGTCGCCGTGTACAGCGACGCCGACCGCGGCGCGCTGCACGTGCGCGCCGCCGACGAGGCCGTCAGGATCGGCCCGCCGCCCGCGCGCGAGAGCTACCTCAACGCCGGGGCCATCATCGACGCCGCGCTCCGCACCGGCGCCCAGGTCCGTGTACCAACAACCCCTGCCGCTCGTCGCTGTCTCGCTCATTATTTCCCCTAGCTTGCCTGCGTCTTGAGCCGCGTGCCCTGCCGTGTCACTCTGTCAAGGTGGGTGAGCTACTGAGCTGTCTCACTAGGCATACTGATTGTCGGTCGTTGCTTGAAATGAGCATCTGATCCCGCGCCACACAATTCCACTGTAGGTGATACAGTACTAGTTAGCGTCTGAACCTCTGTAATCCTGCCACTTCATCAGTCCTCGAGTTGTGTCGAAATAGTGTTGGCTGCTACATCACATTTTCGTGACGATACAAGAACCGTGTCGTAGGGAAATAGTGTGAAAGTGGGAAACAGTACGAAAGTTTTATGAGACATTTTTTTTCTATTTGCTTTGTGCAGGCTATCCACCCAGGATACGGTTTTCTTTCAGAGAGTGCTGATTTTGCGCAGCTCTGTGAAACTGAGGGGCTCAAATTCATTGGACCACCAGCCTCTGCAATCCGAGATATGGGGGACAAGAGGTAAATATCTTGTTGTCTGGTGTGTGCATACAGAGTGTTCTGTTTGGGCTTTTGTTCAGAACGGTGCACCCTAAACATGATTTGTGAAATATAGTGCATCCAAGAGGATCATGGGTGCTGCTGGCGTGCCGCTGGTTCCAGGATACCATGGGGCTGACCAAGACATTGAGCTGTTGAAACTTGAAGCGGATAAAATCGGTTATCCTGTTTTAATCAAGCCCACCCATGGTGGAGGGGGCAAGGTATGCCGAACTGTTTCTCAGATTGTCTCATACAGGAAAAGTGTTTATTCTAATTTCCTATGCGTATAGCTTTATACTGTTCCAGAGAAGCCTGCTCTGTAGTTGCATGACCTATCATATGTGTGTCATGTCTCTAACCTTTTCATCCTATATCCTTTCTTAAGGGGATGAGAATAGTCGAAAGGCCTGACGAATTTGTGGATGCTGTACTGAGCGCTCAACGGGAAGCTGCAGCATCATTTGGTGTAAACACACTATTGATTGAGAAGTATATTACTCAACCAAGACATGTAGAAGTCCAGGTAAGACTCAATTGATTTTGGACCTGCCACAGTCTTTTATATAATTGGAAACCTGCAGTAACTCCCTGTTGTCTTCCCTGGTACTGTATTGATGTTTGAAGGTATTTGGCGACCAACATGGGAATGCAATATACCTCTATGAGAGAGACTGCAGTCTACAAAGAAGGCATCAGAAGATTATCGAGGAAGCTCCAGCTGTAAGGATCTGTTATCCAACAAAACCCTGGAACTTGCTTGAAAACATATTGAGGAAGCTCTAAGGCTTTGCTAGCTGTTTGTGCCCTGAATTTTACTTTGATAGAATAATTGATTCAGTTGTCCTTTTGTATATGGTGCAGCCAAATGTGACAGCTGAGTTTCGGTCTCATATTGGTGGAGCTGCTGTATCTGCCGCAAAGGTGAATGCTTCTGAACATTAGTATGTGTTTAGGAGACAAATTTAATGTTTTCAGTTCGCTATTGTTGGTTAAGTTTTTCTTTTCATTATCTACGATGCCAATTTTTTTCACACCAATATGGAATGACAAATGTGCAAGCAATTTGCTTCACATGAACTTCAGTTCAAAGTTACATGCATTATCTAGTAGCTCATGTTACTATGTTAGTCAACTTTTTGTTGAATAATACTCGACAGTTGCAAGCTACCTAACATTTTCATGCTGTCTGTCACAAAACAAGTAGTTCTTTCTTTGTTTCTCTGTTGATATGTTCTTTAGTAGTTATTCTGTTTAATCCTTCTATTTCACATACAGGGTCACTTATTGGATTATTTGTGTTGAAGGCAGTTGGTTACTACAATGCTGGCACAGTGGAGTTTATTGTGGATACTCTTTCTGGAGAGTTTTATTTCATGGAGATGAATACTCGACTCCAGGTAATATGTCTACGATAATAATCTGATATACTGAGTACCTTGGCTTTGCATGGTACTTCATTGACTCACTTGGTTAAAAGTCAAACACAAAATCATCTTGTGAATCAATCTTGGAAGGTTGAGCACCCAGTGACAGAGATGATTGTTGGTCAAGATCTTGTGGAGTGGCAAATACGTGTTGCGAATGGAGAACGACTGCCATTATCTCAGGAGCAGGTTCCATTAAATGGTAAACCTTAACAATAACTCATTGTCTCACCCAAAAACTTTACTGATGATTTCTGATTGTCATGTTGTCTCTTGGCTACTATAGTTTGTTTGCATCATGAGCAGCATTGTCCATCTTATCTAGTTCTATTTGGGCCATAATTTTGAAGATGCCGCCTTTAATTATTAACTTAACAGTTCACAGTAATGCACTGATTTGATACATTTTTGGACTCGGATTACATCATTTTATTCAACTGTTTTTCATGCAAATGGGCTCTAGCCTGGTTGGTTAGCTCATTTGAGAGAGGGGCTTCCCTTCTGTGCACAGGTGCCATCTCATATGGCAGGGGCCTGAGCCCCTATAGCCCTTTTCTACAAGCTGTTTTTCATACATTAAGAAATGTTCATTACTTGTAGCCAAGTACCCATTAAGAAATTAAGAAATTTATTTATGATTGTGGAAACCGAACTTACATGCTGCTATTGGTTTATGATAAGAAGCTCGAAAATATTTTGTTTTCCTTTGAATTAGGATTATCTATATTTGCATATGAGCCTTCTAAACTTATAACACCACTCAGCCAGATTACTTCTTAACTACTGCTTTGCCTTGATATAGGACATGCATTTGAAGCACGGATATATGCTGAAAATGTTCCAAGAGGGTTTCTCCCTGCAACAGGAACCTTACATCACTACCGACCAGTCCCTTCTGATCCAACAGGTGAAATATGGAGATATCCTATGACCAATTATATTACGAGTTACATTTCAGTATTGCACAATTAACATATTCTTGCTCAGTAAGAGTTGAAACTGGAGTCCAAGAAGGAGATACAGTCAGCATGCATTATGATCCAATGATAGCCAAACTTGTAGTATGGGGTGAAAGTCGCACTGCTGCACTAGTCAAGCTAAAGAACTGTTTATCAAAGTTTCAGGTATAATCAGTTCACCAGAATCAATACATTTCTTTTGACGTATTATCTGTTTATATCTTTTCCCTTCTCTAAGAGGTCATCAGTACAGTGACGCTTTCATGTTGATATAATTTTAGTTGTCTTAAAGAACTTCACAAATGTAGGCATATTATGTGGGAGTCCAATTGTGTAAGATGTCTATGCTAGTTCAGTTCAAGAAGTGTCACTAATCTTTATGCTTTTGCTGATATCCTCGTTCCATAATCCACACAGAAGTTAACGTACCCCCCCTTTTATGGTGGCTACTAAAGTTTTACATGAGGCCTAAGAAGTGACAGTCCGTTGATGATAACCAATATTGATTTTCTATGCATAAATAGTCCATTGAACTTTGGAAGTGTAGTCGTGTAGAAATGCAATCTCAATACTGTCATTTTGATGATAACCTCCCTGACATGCCTTGGTTAATGAATAAACAGATTGCAGGTTTGCCAACCAATGTTGGTTTCCTCCAAGAACTCGCAAGCCATAGTGCCTTTGAAAAAGGCCTAGTTGACACTCATTTCATTGAACGTTATAAAGATGATCTTTTGAGTATTTCTACGAAGTCCTCAGAAGAATATCATGGTGTAGCTGAGCTTGGTGCAATTTTGGCTGCTGCATGCATTTGCAAGAAGTATCACATTACATCTAAAGAATCACAACGTATGTTAGACCTACCATTTGTTTTTTTTTTCAACAAAACATTGCTAATTTGACCTGGTAATGACATATGCTACGTGCTTTTCAGGAGCCAACAACACACTATCTGTATGGTACAATAATCCACCTTTCAGGATGCATCACTTTGCTAGGCATCCCCTGGATCTTGAGTTGGAAGAGAATGATGGATTCAGTGAGAAACTTCTTAAACTGTTCATTACTCATATATCTGATGGAAGCTACTTCATCGAGGTGATTACTATATATAGGCACATACTACTTTTCAAGTTTTCATAGACATTTCCGTATTTGAACTTGAGCTGATGGGATCCATGTCACAAAATGCTTACTGCCTATTAGGCACAAACAAACTTCATATGTTTTATGGTGAATGTAGCAAACCAAATTCATGTGGCCAATCTGATATGTCTTTACATAATTGATAGTCAAAACAAAGAATATTTGACAAAACAACTCATATGGCCTACATATTGAAAGAGAGTATTTCTAGTAAACCCCACTAGAAATCGGTTTTCACTGTTGAGACCAGACACAGGAAAGTATACAAATATGACTGATGTATGTGTCCATTGCATGGCTTCAACCCAGCAGATTAATCAAATGGACTCTAGCAATATAATACGCTTCATATGTCAGTTGATATCTTATTAATTGTATTTCTATCTTGATCAGACAGAAGATGGCACTTCTGGTTTAGATGTCAAAGTTGATCACAAGGGTGACCATGATTTTCGTGTCGATGTTTCTGGTCTGCAAACCGATGTGACTCTAGCATCTTATTCGAAGGTTTACCTGAACTTTGGTCACAGTGAACTGAGGCATACATAATCCGTTATTTCTGTAATTCCTTCACTAAATCCTCACCTCGTTTCTTGCAGGGCAACAGCAAACACATACATGTCTGGCATGGGAAGCATCATCACCATTACAGACAGACTGCAAGAGCTGAGCATGTAGTTGATGATAGCTCCCAACCTAGTCATGCTTCTGAAGGGAAGTCACATCCAAAAGGGAGTGTTCTGGCACCAATGGCTGGTTTGGTTGTGAAAGTTTTGCTTGAAGATGGGGCACAGGTGGAGGCAGGGCAGCCTATCATGGTTATGGAAGCAATGAAGATGGAGGTCTGGATAACTTTTTCATGGTTCTTTTTTCTAAGTTAACGAAAATAATCCTAATTTTTCTCTTTTTACTCTTTTCAGCATGTTGTGAAAGCGCCTCGTGCCGGATATGTAGAGGGCCTGAAGGTTACTGCTGGCCAACAAGTTTTTGACTCCAGTGTCCTTTTCACAATCAAGGTATGTAGTATTTTGTTATAAAAATATCCTGGAATGTTGCAGTTTGCCTTTTTTTTGGTCACAACAAAGCTAGTGCTAAGTTTCATCATCATTAGAGGCAGACCAATAGCAATCGAACTTATTTAAAGGTATTCAACTTAGAAGATTAACTGAAATCAAGGAAAAACGTATAAAAGTCAGTAGGCGACGAAAATTAGAATATTGTGATGTGCTGCATAAGCATCTGCAGCTATGCACCCTCTGTAGCATAGCAGCAGCAAAAAGCATCTTTTGCATTGATTTGCTAACTTTTTAATATATTTTAGCTATCTATAATGGTTTGAAACAATAACGGTGTTCATAGTCATCTCTGGGGAAAGCAAGCAGTAGCAACAATGTTTCACACGGCGTAAAGCCTTACTATTTGTAGCGGAGTTGTTGGTTCAAACGGCCCCACCAAATTGATCGCGGCGTTTTATGTAGAGAGCAGGGCTCCCCCTTCATCTACAAATGTTTCACACGTTCCTTGTGTCAGCTTCTCATGGATGGAATCTATACAATTATATATTATAATATATATGATATGATACGACTACAAAAGTTATGTTTCCTTCGAGTACAGGCCTAGAACTCAGCTGAAATCCAAACGCACCTTTTTCCAATTTTCCAGGACAATGCTGCAAGCTGAGATGGAGCGATCACAGCCCAAGTAGCTGCGCTGCAACTGTATTAAACACTCAACGGATGCCTCAGGCGTTGGCCAACGACGCTGCTGTCTCCTGTCTAGATAGAGAAGCGAAGGAAATAAACAAGCTGGGTTCGTCTGCGGGCAATCCGGCAATGCAAGCAGACGGCTCATGGTGTTCCCAGCTTGATACGAATCCATCATTCGCCGCAATAATTCCATTGCATAGTGTACACGAACATGAAACTGTACCACGTTGAGCAAAGAAATAAGCTTGATACGATGGTCGGTTGATTTGTCTATACGACGGTACATCGCTTCTGCTTAATCGGTTGATTTGTCTGTTTAAACAGCCGGTTTGCCTGTTTAAACTGACAGGATAACACTTATGCTCATCAACTTGGGTTCACAAAGAATGGATTCCAGGTTATAAACATAGAAATAAAAACAGAACAGAGTCTGGTCCGTCTGTTTTCATTGCTATACCCAACCAAATGCCACTCTTGCAACCGCCTAGAACAAATTTTGAGGTGAAGGTCAGCGTCGTGAAGAGATCACCAAGTTCTCGCCGAATATATGCAATGGTTTGTCGGTTAGCGAAAATGATGATAAATATACGAAATGCGCAGTCAGTGAATGGACGGGAAACCAAATGATCATCCACAGTTAAGAAATATAACAGTAATAACCGAACATAGTAGAGTAGAAGGGCCCAACAGCGGCTCACTTGCTGAATCGTAGAGTACATTTATGAGCTCCGAGAATAATGTCAGGATGCAAACGAAATACTGGTTCATGCTCATCCCAGTCTGCTCATGTAAGTCCTGAAACCTACATAGCTATTTCTAAGCTCTCTGAATTCGATGGGACGCAACATGTAAAATCCCGGTGAATTCCATGGTAATTGACTTGCTGCTCCTGTGTAGTTTGCTGTTAATTGGAAACCAATTGATCCCCAGAAATCCTTTGCAAAAGGGCATCCCATAATAACATGGTCTGCCGTTTCCTCCTCATGACCGCAAACTTCACAGATGGCACTGTCGAGCACCTGTACAGGCCATTTTTTTTAGAAGGGCGGCAAGAGCCTTGCCGTATTTTTATTAGACGATAGAAACAAGAAAAAAGGTTTACAAACAAGAACAGCCGACTAGGCCCTGTACTACCACGGTCTCCTGACCGCCCCCTCGACCTGAAAACCACCCAACCCGAAACAAGAAAAAGAAGTTCTCAACTGAGACAAAACCATGAAGACAAAACAGAAGAAAAAAGCATGGCAGAAGTATGGAACAGACACTACGATTGCTAGGACCTCCCATTGTTTCCTGTTGCCAACTGGTACTGCTCTAGTGCTTCCTTGCAAAGAAGAGCGACTTGTCTTGGCTGCATCGATTTGTTTTGAAAAGTTCTTCTGTTGCGCTCTTTCCACACGTTCCACCACAAGTAAATCATTATGCTGTCAAATGCTTTCCTCCGGTCTTTGTCAATCTTGGCGCGACACTTACGCCAGTATGAGTGGATTGAGCCTGTCATGGGCACTATGTCTAGCACTGTTAAACCAAGCCACTGCTTTAGATCAGACCATACTTGTTTTGAGAAAACACAATCCTTGCAAAGATGTGTTGGTGTCTCTGGCTCAGTACCACATAATTTGCATATCGGATCATTCAGCTAGTTTCGCTTGATCAAATTGTTGGCTGTTAAGATTTTTTTATGTAGTAACGTCCAAGCGAAAAATCTGCATTTTAGTTCTGCCTTTGCCTTCCAAATCGGCAGGAGCTTCAACTTGCTGAAAGTTCCTTGGAATTGAATGCTGTACGCACTCTTGGCTGTGTATTCCCCGTCTGCCGTCCATCGCCAACGGATGCTATCTTCCCTGTCCTCCCGAAGCTGCGTTTGCCCTATGGCTACCCACAACTCAACATATTCTCTAATTTCCTGTGCCGTGCTTAATGGGATGATATGGGATATCCAACGATTATCTTGCAAAGCCTTTTCCACCGTTAAATTTTCTACGGACCAAATTTGTTCTGCACAGAATCCTACCTTGCATTAGCAGCCAGAGGAAGAACTGAACACGTTTTGGGGCGTAGCTATGCCAGACAAAACTTGCCTCTGGCCTTGGACTGTGCCATCAGGTGACTTCAGCAGTTTTAGAGTCCTCCTGAATCGAACTTTCTATTTGGTAGGCAGAATGTTCCACTCCTTGAATCAGCGGTTTTCTGGAACTCTGTATCTGCTAGCAGCTGTCGCACCTCCAGAAGTTCAGCCTCCGCCTGCAACGACAGTCTGCTGACAAGGAAGCCCTGATCATCAATTCGATCAACTTTATCTGTGCCACCGAAAGTTTTTTCTGAACGCAGTGACTGTATAGTGCCGGGAAGCGGTCAACAAAAGCTTCTTCAGAAGCCCAGGTTTACCAGAAAGATGTGTGTGCCCCATTGCCAATGTTTACCGTGGTGATCGCCTGGTAAAGGGGACAGTGTCCGAAGCACATCCTAGTGTGGAGTGTGGACCACAGAGATCGCCCTCGAGCGATGCAAGGCTGACATGCTGCCTTGCCGAAGCTGCCCAAGCCGAGTCTTCAGCCACATGCAGGCCATGGATGAGCTTTAGAAGAAGACAGACATTCATCAAGCTTAAATCCTTGATTCCCAGGGCCCCGTGATCACGATTCCAGCAGACCCGTTCCCAAGCCACTAAGCTCTGCGACCCTGTCATAGAGCTCTCTCCAGACCAAAGAAAGGAGCGGCGGTGCTGGTCCATTTGAGAAATGATTCCAGGCAGCAAAGGGAGGGCGCACATAGCGTATATTAACTGTGAATCAAGGACTGCATTCACCATAACCGCTCGAACCATGACATTGAGAAGAGCTGCTTGTCAGCCTGCCAAGTATCTATCTGTTTTGGCAATGCAGGGGGAGAGAAGGCGCGCAAGGGTAGTTTATTAACCGACAGCGGCAGTCCCAGGTATACCTGTGGGAAGTCTTCACGTCTGCATCCGAGGATTGAGATGCATTGTTGAGCTTTGTCATCTTACATATGAATTGGGACTGCTGTTGTCTTGCTATAGTTTATTTGTAGCCCCGTTGCCGCTGCAAAAGAATCGAAGATCATCTTCAAACTCTGAACATCATCAGGCTCACCCCGGACAACAATGAGGGTGTCATCCGCGTACCGGAGCACTGGGCACGGGTGTTCAGGGGAGACAGGGTGCCTAATAGATTCTGAGTTAGCCTTGATTAGTTGTTGTAGGACATATGCCACTGTTAAGAAAATAAACGGTGATAGGTGGGTCCCCCTGCCGAAGACCTCGCTTGCAAGAAACCCAAGGGCCAGGGCAGCCATTAACCAGAACTGCCGATCTTGAGGACTGAAGAAGGTGAAGCATCCAGTCCCGCCACATCTGGTGAAAGCCCCTTGCCTGTAGGCCCATCCAATTGACAGTGTCAAAAGCTTTGGCGACCTTTGGCGAAATCTATCTTGATAGCAATTGAGGGGACTTTCCTCTTATGACAGTGCTGCACTAGTTCCACCGTATGGACAAAGCTCTCTGAAATAGACCTGCCCTGAAGGAACCCTGTCTGATGTCCATCAATGAGCTTCAAGATCACCTTCTGTAACCGAGCAGTCAGTACCTTGGCAATGAGTTTTACTGAGCAGTTCTGAAGACTTATTGGTCTGAATGCATGTCACAGCACCAGATTTCTTCGGGATAAGAAGTTAAGAACCATATAGGCTCGGTTGATCCTTGCCAAGTCAACATTGCCGCTGTGAAAGCTTTGAAGAAGGTCCATAACCTGGGGCTTAACTGTTGATAAGAGAACATGGTCCCGATTAGATCGAACAACACTGAAACATGTGCAGGTCTACTGTAGAAAATGGAAAACAAGACAAGTGCACTTACTTTTGAATTTCATTTTTTTTTCTTCCTTAGCTTTTCACATTTCAGCATCTGCATTTGAAGCTCCTTGGAGCTCAAGGTACACCGACAAGTCTTTGTTAACAACAGCAGTTGCACAATCGGCTGGAGTTTCATTGTTCTCTGTCAGGATCTGAAGAATTTCCAATAAAAGATCAGTGCTTTTGTTCAGGAGCTTTTAGCTAAGGTGGATTTTTTCTTTTCGTAAGTAGGTAGTAGAATATAAATGTTAACAGCTGAAGAAAGCCAAGAAGAAATGTTATTCAGCAAGAACCAGTGGGTAAACTGGTTGTAGATGAGGTAATAAGGGTCCATTTAGGTTTCAGCATAAATTCCAATCCATAAAGGATAAACTGGTTGTAGATGATGAAAGGGGGATGATATCTCTGGAAAATAACACAGATAGTCATATAGAGGTGCAAGGTATAACCTTGAGATGTGATATGGAAGAAAGACACAAGATTGGAGATTGATAACATTGGATAGTGGCAGCACTCTTGGTCTCAGCGAAGTGCGAAAGCAGGATGTCTATAAAAAAGAAGAAAATATCAATAAGATATCACTCCGTTTTGCAAAATCAGACCGTCTATAAAAAAGAATAAAATATCAATAAGATATTATTCCATTTTGCAAAAGCAGGCCGAAGGAGAATCAACCAAGCAAATACTAACACAAAAGAAAACAGATGGTTATACCTTTCATTTGAATCTGTTGGTGGCTTCGGAGACCTTATTCTGTTCACCAGCACCCAAGTCAATGTCCATTTCATTTTCAAGTCTGTCATTGCTCCATTCCTGTCACGAAGAACAATATGTTCCCATGGGCAAATAAGTACTCAAAGGCTCTTTCCTCAAATCATAATTGAATCTTTACAAGGAAAATCTTTTTTTCCCCACCTGATTTTATTGATTTTTGGGCTTGCTTTGCCCTGTTACAAGATTGTCTGAACACAGTTTTACATCAGGAGGTAGAGCCACTTGAGATTTTGGGGGGGGGGGGGGGGTTGCCACAACCTACACCATTCGTCGGTTACAGCTTTATCCCTCCTTGGCATTCTTGCCCCTGACTTGCATGAGAGCATCAACTGATGTAACGAAATGGCTTCGTTGCAGAAGGCGATCCCATTCCTCCTTTTCCACAGCTGCCAGCAGCATAAGGCGATGAAAGAGCTGTACTGGGCATCAGGGATTGAGTTGACCTTCGACAGACAGTGAATGTTTTCAATGCGCTGTCCTGGTTGTAGTTGAAGCCCAACAGCTGCCCAGAAGCTCACTGCGATAGGACATTCGAGGATGAGGTGTTCCGAAGTCTCTTCAGGCGCCCCGCAGTGTGGCAACGATTTTCTTTCGGTACAGGTCAGACCGGCATTGGATTCGACCCTTGAAGAGTAGCCAAACGAAGAGCTGCACCCTCGGTGGAGCAGCATTGTTCCAGATGAAAGAAGATGTTGGATCCGCTGATTGCCTTCGCGCCTTCAGCAGCTTGTGGTTCGCTGAGGTGTCAAGCTTTCCCAGGCCCCGACTGAATGGTGATTGTCTTCTGCCCGGTTCATCAGAGAGGACTGTTTGAGCAGTTAGAACCCTGAGTTGCTGCATCTCTTGTTGAGCTTGGGTAGACAGACGAGTGACAAAGGCCCGATGAAGATCAGAGGTCACGGCCTGGTGAACTGTTGCGTCCTTCATTGTGCAGCGACTGAAAAGACTCGGGAAACGATTGGCAAAGGCATCATCTCCGATCCACACAGGCCACCCAGGCGACCAGACACTTCGTAGATGAGGTGTCCTTGTTGCCAGCCCATAGGAAAGCTCTCCTCCGTTTGTCAATTTGTTTGATCACATCCGGTGGTACCTGTAGAGCTGACATCACATAAACTAATTGGCTGTCGAGAACCGAGTTGATGAGAGCTACCCTTCCCATATTATTATGAAGAGAAGCCTGCCTTATTACTATCTCCGGAGGCAGCTCTTGCTGCAAACTCTTGACAACCGTTGAAGAACTAAGGTTCAAAAGTTTCTATAAATACATATCATAGCTGATACTGTACCAGACAATTTGTAGAAGTAACGGTTTTCCCTATGGCCTTATTACACACTGAGAATATCCACTTGAGGTAAGTGTAGTTGGGGATTGCCAAGAATTTGGCGTAGCACGGCCGCCTCAAGATGGCGTGGTAGGACCCTAGGAGGTCTACCACTTCGAAGGTGAGGATCTCTGAGCGGAAGTTGGCTCGGTTGTCAAATGTGACGGGTAAGTCGATCTACCCGAGTGGATATGTCTGCGCTCCCAGGATCACCCTGTGGAAGGGAGAGCCTGCTAGGCGGAGTTCCGACCGGGGGATGCGCATAGCGTCGAGGGTGCCGACGTAAAGGATGTTGAGACCGTTTCCTCCGTCCATCAGCACCTTGGTGAGGCGCTTCTTGTGGACGATGGGGTCGACAACGAGCGGGTAACGTCCTGGTCTCGCGACGTGGGAGGGATGGTCCCTTTGATCGAAGGTGATCGGGGATTCCGACCAGCTGAGGAAGGAGGGGACGACCGTCTAGACGGCGCATGCCTCCCTATAGCGCACCTTGTGCTGGTGTTTGGACCAGATGGCGTTGGATTCACCGAAGATCATGATGTATTCCTCATGGTCGGGGAAGCCATCTCCGTCCTTGCCCGCCGCGCTCCTTTCTTGGCTGCCGCCTCTTTGCCGTCTCCTTCTTTCGGCCCGCCGGCCTGTCGGACGAAACGTTTGAGGAGCTCGCAGTCCTTGTAGAGGTGTTTGACGGGGTAGGCGTGGTTGGTGCACGAGCTATCCATGAGCTTGTTGATGTGGTCAGGCAGGCCCTGCTGGGGCTGCTTGCCCGTGCGATCAGCTGCGGCGACCAACGCGGTGTTGTCCGGTCGGCGCCGATCCTTTTTGTTCTTCTTGCCTCTCTATGTGGAGGGGCCCTCGTCTTGGTCCGCGCGCTTGGCCTTGCCTTTGTCCCGACCTCCGTTGAAGACCGCTCCGACCGCCTCCTCGCCGGAGGCGTGGTTAGTGGCGACGTCGAGCAGGTCGTGGGTGGTACGGGGCTTCAGGCAGCCAAGTTTGCGGATCAGGGACTCGCAGGTCGTCCCGGAGAGGAATGTGCTGATGACGTCCGCGTTGACGACATCAGGGAGGGAGTTGCATCGTTGTGAGAACCTACGGATGTAATCCCGCAGGGACTCGCTGGGCTCCTACTAGCAGCTCTTGAGGTCCCAGGAGTTACCAGGACGGACATACGTCCCCTGAAAATTTCTGACGAAGACCCTCTTGAGGTCCGCCCAGTCACGGATGCTGTCGTGCGGGAGGAATTCGAGCCACGCCCGAACATGTTCCCCCACATAGATGGGGAGATATTAAATGATGAAAAGGTCATCATTCACCCCTTCGGCTGGGCAGGCGAGCTGGAAATCTTCGAGCCAAATACCAGGGTTCATCTCCTCAGTGTACTTGGCGATGTTGTTGGACAATCGGAAGCGCTGTGGGAACGACGCTCTCTGGATACGTCGGCCAAAGGCCCGTGGTCTCGGGCCCTCAGGGCTAGGACTCCGGTCGTCTAGCCGGTGACCATGCCTGGGGCACGTTTCACCGCTCCCCTCGATGGTTGGGCCGGGACCCGTGTCGCCTGTCCTCATCGTCGCCTGGTGGACGTCATCATCATGCTAGGCCTGATGCCGGTTGCTGATGACGCTGCGAGCATCTTGGTACGGACCGAGCCGTTCGCGTACCAGCGGTCGGTGTAGAGCAGGCGCCAGGTCGGACCACGGCACATCCGCTGCCTCCCAAGCCGCGCTTGGCGGCTGTAGCGGTGAGCGGATGGAGCGATCCGTCTGGTGCGTCCCTACTCCCCCAGTGGGGAGAGAGGGCGCATGTCGGAGTCGTGACATGGAGCTTTCCGCCTGTTGAATGGCGGCGGCTTCTACTAGCGCCCGGAGGTTTCGGTAAACCGCCCGCCCCTGGGGGTCGACGGGATTAGGAACACCGCGTAGAAGCATTGCCACAACGGCGATGTTCTGGCTAGCCCGAGCGAACTGTGGGGGGTCGTTCCCCTCGTTCATACTGTCGCGCTGGACCTAGCGGGCGCGACCCTGGGCGCCGCCCGCTGGGTCTTGCGCATGGGGCACAACGTGCTGCACCGAGCGCACCGACGTAGGCGGTGGCTGGTTCTGCCACCGTCGTCGTAGCTCCTCGGCGTGCTCTTGTGCAAGCGCGAAGGCCCCGGCACACGGGTCCGGAGGGGTGTAAGTCTGCACAGACTCCACAACCACCGGCGGCTGCCTCGGAGCATCCGCCATAGCGCACTCCCAGGACGGACGGTGGCTAGCCGCCATGTTGCTAATGCTAGAGCCATCGCTCTCAACCTCGTCATCCAGGAGTTCGTGGAAAGTGGTGGGAGCATAGCTCGCCATTCCTACGAATTCGAATGTAAGAGGGAGCGACGCCAGCGTCCTTCGAAGCCCCCGAGCACACGCATCCACGGGAGACACGAGGCCGTAGGGGAACCGATCGTACGGTGTTTGTGGTGCGGACAATACAGTTCCTTCGGATAATCGGCGGGAGGTAGTAAATAGAGAGTAAATAACAGTATGCACATTACTCACAGCGGGGTTTGAGCAGAGAGTTTGCTCGGAATGAAGCGCAGGAGCCTCGTTGTTGAAGTCGTCGTGCGTCCCGAAGCCGATGGAGGGCGCCCCTCCGACGGGCGCCGGAACGAGTGCCTCCTCGCGGAGGTGTAGTACACCGAGCCGGTCGGCAATGAAGTCCAGGCTTCCGAAGAGGAAGGCCTAGGATGGCTCGAAGACGGGTGGAACCCGCATCCCAACAGGCGGGAGTGCAGGAAACTCCAATGAGCCAAAGCGAGTCGTATAGCTTGAGCCCGCCATGGCGAAGGTGGCGGAAAAGTGGGCCATCTGATGACCAAAAAAGTGTTGAACGTACAACGTCTTCCCCATGGATGGCGCCAACTGTCGATGCAGAAAGTGATCAACACGTAAATATTTGTAGTTTTGCCATACGTTGTGATCGGATGTGGCCTAGCACTCAATGACACAAGGTTTATACTGGTTCAGGTAACGTGCCCTATGTCCAATTTGAGTCGATCGGTGACTTTATTCCTGAGCCCAGGTGCTCGAAGTTTGCAGTGGGGTTACAAACGGAAGGAAGAAAGATGGGGGTTACAAGAGGTCCGGTCGGACTCTGGTCAGAGGGACCGAGAGTGACGGGAGCTCTGCTATGTGCTAAGTGTTCGAATGTGTGCTTGTGGTTTGAACCTGGTGGTTCTGTTGTTGTATACTAGTGAACTGATTGATCTGAATGAATTGTCTTTTGAGAGAGAGCGCATCCCCTTTTATAGATGAAGGGGATGGCCTTTACAAGTGAGAGGGAGAGAGTACGTATGCTGCTAAGTCTTGCTGCCCACGCCGACGGGTACAAGATGATGGTAGGCGCCCACAATACTGTTTAATGTCAGATGCACGTGGGAGGTTGCGTTGTCTTCTTCAGGTATGGCAGACGTCGGTGCCTGCCACATTGTTGATATCCAGAGGCATATAAGGGGTTTTACCATGTTCGCTTAGCACGGTAAATGCCGACGCCCACAACACTGTCGATGCCTCAAAGACACATGGGGGGAGCCTTACCGTATTTGTCTGGTATGGGAGTTGATGGAGCCCACAACACTATAGGGGAAAATGTCGGCGCCTACAACACTGCTTTGGTTCTGTCATGCCAGGGAGGTCGCAGGGTACTGTCCTATAGGTGTTCAGGGTACGGTCCTTGGTATTGCAGTTGACTTGAGTGCCCTGCCTTACTTTCTCTGTCTGTTTCCTGGTCCTTACCGAGCGAGCATCCCCGGTCGGTTGGTCCCAATCGGCTCTGATTGCGCTAGTTGGAGAAGAGTAGTGAGCAGGGGTTTGGCACGTTCCCGGTCGAAGAAGCGGGTCAGAGTCGAAAGCGGTGTTTTGGCCAGGCCTTCCGGTCGGAGAGGCCGTTCGGAGGTGGGCTGGAGACCGAAGCGAGCGCTCTGGTCAAAGAGGCGAACCGGAGTCGGAAGCGGGCGCCATTCCTCCTCGGCCAGGCCTTTCGGTCAGAGATTGGATCGTCCTTCTATGTTGTTTTAGGTATTTGGGCCAGCCCATGAGTTGCACATCATTTACAACGTTGTCTTGCTGGGCCGAGCCTTTATTGGGAAGCTGGTTCATGAGGGACCGCAGGTTTATGAACCCGACACATGGATCAAGGAAGAGGACGAAGCACAGGATGGTTATGGATCATAACCCGGAAGAACAAGGCGTGGGAGAGGAACCCCATTTCTTATTGACCCCGAGTAGTACGAATGCGGCAAGTGTGGTAGACTGGGCCACAATTCACGCACTTGCCATTAGCAGATTAGTGAGGTGCGACTATTGGTTGTTTTCATTATTTCATATTTATCATATTCATTTAATTAATTATGCATGTAATTGTGTCAATTACTTGTATATTTCTAAGTTCATGTTTCATTGTATATTGAATTTCTATTTCATTGACTTTTTTTGTAGGATGGCGCAATTCCACCTGCTTGACCCGACGTACAAGGCGACCTACCGAGGACATCTCATAGCGGAGGGGCAAGTAATAATCTATACGTTTTATTCAAATTTTTGTGAGCGTACATGTGTTCGTGAAGTAACGGGAGACTATGTTTTATTCCATGCATGACCTTCTGCTCCTTCGTCCTATAACCCACAATGGGTTCTTGGACATGTAGTACGACAACAGGTACACTCCTTTCCTACAAAGAGCTGGCCTGGATGTCATCTCTTTTCAGGTTCGTCGTGGGTTGCCCAAGTTCAACTCAGCGGCCATAACTGCGTTGGTTGACAGGTATTATCGCCTCCATTCATGGCCATTTGTTCATACGCTTGTCTTTTTGACATGTAATCTTGCTTTGTCTAAAATGTAGGTGGCGGTCGGAGACTCACAGCTTCCACCTACCTTTCAGAGAGATGACAGTCATGCTCTAGGATTGTCAAAAGATGCTAGGCCTAAGGATTCACGGCAACACAGTCACTAGGCAGTGCAGGTCAGAAGGCTGGAGAGCATGACTAGAGGCCTTCCTTGGGTGTGAGGTTGGTGAGCAAGGGGCTCGCACTTCTAGAGTTCTAATCTCCTGGCTCCGGCAAGAGTTCGCACAGTGCTTCGAGGAGGCAGATGAGGAGATAGTTGGGTACTACTGCAGGGCGTGGATCCTACACCTGTTTGCCTGTGTTCTCTTCCTTGATGCCACGGGTGACACTGCATCATAGATGTGGGTCCACTACCTTAGTGACTGGGACTAGACGGGTCAGTATAGCTGGGGCTCTATAGTCCTAGGTTTTCTTTACCGGCAGCTTTGCGAGGGGTGTCATCGGACTTCGTCCACAGCGTCACTTGGTGGATGCATGTACCTGCTTCAGTTGTGGATGTGGGCTCATCTACTAGTTGGTCGTCCCGAGGTTCTGGCTCATCGTGAGTGGTTCCTAGGTCAGCCTCCACGTCGGCAGCCGACGTGGGCGTACCTTTGGGACCAGGTTAGGGTTTCGCACGTGAGGTTACAGCGGGTGTACATTAAGTTCACGAACGAGCTAGACACGCTCACGGCGTCTAGTGTAAGTAAATTTTATTTCCCATGCTGGTTTGAAATGGTTTAGTATACCATCTAACATCTTGTTTGGACATGTTGCAGGTGTCATGGGAGCCGTACGATGGAGAGGGGGCACTTCCTTTTCATTTGAGCAACATGTGTGGGTGCGACGACGACTTCTATAGGATGAGGTGCCCTCTAATATGTTTCTATGCTGTCGAGTTCCACCTGCCAGATAGAGTTGCACGCCAATTTGGAGTGAGACAGCTTTGGCCAACGGTTCCGTTCTCGACTGACGTTGACTTACACAAGTAAGTGTTTTGCTATTTCAAATATCTCGTGATGGTCTATTTCCATTAATATTGTGACATGCATATGGATTCAAGTAATGATGACATATGTGCAGGTTGGATCGTTAGAAGAATAGAAAGATTTTTGACTGGGAGAAGCACCACCAGTACTACATTGAGCAATGGGAGCAGATGCATGACAACGTGGACGAGAACAACGAGCCGCACACGAACCGTGAGTTCAGGCGGTACCAAGCTTGGTACCAACGTGTGACACATTGTAGGCTGAGGCTACAATGGACAGAAGATGACTACACCGACATCGAGTCTTCCGGCGATGAAGACACGGTGTACGACCAATCTACTCATGTAGGAAGGCAAGTGGAGGCAGGACCAATCTTGGACAGAGTGGTAAGTCAATTGCCTTATTTTTCTACGTTAAGTTGCATACCAATACATTATGCGTTAGAGGTATCTATTTTAGATAGTGCCACTTTCGAGCCGTAGCATCCTTATAATACATTAGATTCTTGTACAAAAGAAAACAAAACCTGTTGCCATCTGTTCAGAAGTATTATTACTGAGAACTTTGTTGCAGGGCAATACCCTCAAATGCTCCGTTGCAGACATTGAGCGCTTTCATTCGAGAGTCAGGGACGACGACACGCATAGCTTCCTAGATGTAAGATTAAAAATATTCTTTCAAACATATTATTAATACATTAGATTCTTTCCGTTAACATAATTTTATACAACAGAGGCTATTATGTCGGCTATGCCGTACGGCTGCTCGTTGTGGTTGTAGGACAGACACGACGCAAGACATGTACATTCCTTCCGCAGGCAGAGGAGGCTTAGGTTCCTCTAGCCAAGCACTTACAGGGGACGAGGACGACGACGACGTGGACCAGAGGCACGAGGAGCTTGGCCCCTCTTAGCTCCAAGACGCTCCCTCGACTCAGCCTACATAGGCTCTATGCACTAGGCGACGTCGTCCACCTGACCGTTACACTCTAGGTACCTGCGCTCTTGGTCACAAGGGTAAGGGTAAGACTAGGAGGCAGTGAGGGTTTATGGTAGATGTTAGTATGTACTATTATAGATTTTGTAGTTACTGTCCTATAACTATTTGGGATTGTATGGACATTGTGGACTATTTGGACTATGCAGAACATGTTATGTTGATTGTGATGTTCGATGTGGTTGTATTGTGCTCTTTAGACGATTAAATGTTTGTATTATATAATGATGTCTCTATTTTTAACTGTGGATGCTCCTGAAACAAGGAAAACTCTTGCGAATTTTTTTCGTGAATCATTAATTATACTACACTGCTAAAAAGGCACAAATGTAGTACACAGATTAAATCTAAATTTATTAGAATGTGTATAGTCCAATCGTATCGTACAGACGCTTTGCTGATGAATCTAGACTTTTCAGTAACAGTGAACGAATCTAGATTTTTAGACAATGAAAATAGACTTTTCAGTTATAAAAACGAGGAGTACGATGACAACAGCGATTTATCACTTCACTTACATAGTACACCTATAGCATCTAGGCTTTTCAGTAACAGCGAACGAATCTAAGCTTTTCAGATAATTGAAATAGACTTTTCAGTTACAAGGACGAGAAGTACGATGACAGCAGTGATTTATCACTTCATTTATATAGTACACCTATAGCATCTAGGCTTTTTAGTAACAGTGAACGAATCTAGGCTTTTCAGACAATGAAAATAGACTTTTTAGTTACAAGGATGAGGAGTACGATGACAGCAGCGATTTATCACTTCACTTACATAGTACACCTATAGCATCTAGGCTTTTCAGTGATTTATCATGTCAACGATGAATAGACTTTTCAGGAAACAAATCTAGGCTTTTTAGTGTTCATTAAAATAGTCTCTTCAGTGAAACTAATTAGGCTTTTTTGACCAGTTATAACACATTGAAACGACAACTAAACTTGCCTCTGCCTATATATACGTAATGCTGGATGCATTGCTACTTACTTCCCAACTAGTATTTTCTTTCGTTGTAGTACCAATGTCTGGAGGGTCGTCCAGAGGAAGATGAAAGGGGAAGGGAACTACCATTGTGTGGGATGATTCTCTTGGTCCCGATTTCTTTGAGGAAGCTCTTTATGAGAGGTTTACAGTTGAGAGCAAAAGTGATTTCACCAAAGAGGCACCACTGAGAGGATACAATGAACGAAAAAGAAGAGTGGCTAAAATGCATGCATGGTGAGGACTGCCTAGTGCAGATGTTCATCGAGGGAATAGATGGAGGTCGTCATTTCTTCAAATGCCCACGAATATAGATAATTGCTATTACTATTTGTTTCTTCAATATGGTCCTCTTCTATACAACTTACATGACATACTTATTGCAGTCTTCCTTGGCCGAAGGAAACAGTGGGTTCACTAGGTGGGTCGATCCTCGACCTATTTATCCGCATGTGGAGTACATCTACTATCTGCAGGACCGTATCTTCGATCTAGAAAGAGAAGTTAGCAGCGGTTACAAGGACAACGAACAGAACGATAACAACAATGGCGCTGATTCATAGGAGCCACTCTGCAATGATCCATATTGCACCTGCCCTAACCACAAGAACAAGGGGCCTCTGTCATCACCCCCGCCACCACCACCACCAACAATGGGAGGCTACTGTGGAGAAGGTGCAACACAATTTGCTATGTAGCCACACTACTAGGACGATCCTATCTTATTCATATGGCACATCCATGTGTTTGTTGTTTGGTTTAATTACCTAAGGCATGTTAGGTTTAGTTGAAGGAACTTTGTACCCTAGTTCGGTACATGTTCTCACATGCCATTTCATGTGTTTTGTGTGTTAAATTATATAATGTCCTACTTTGTTAGGTTGTGTTTGCGGCACGTGATCACATTTCACTACGTCCGCAATATTATACTGAATATTATGACCACAAATAATGAAAACAACTACATAATGAAAAGTCCAATACTATGCCACATTAAACAACACAATAATACTAGAAGTATGTGCCGATAGTAGACAACATTGTTCATGAATAAACCATAGAACTAGCAAGTCATGGAGACTACTGAGTGCAACGAGGCCACTTTCCCTTTCTCAGGGCATCGGGATTCTCCTCCATCGCTGCTTTCGCTCGGCGTGCATGCTCAAGCTTCTTCTCCCTCTCCTCCCTGTACGCAGCAACACGCCTCCTTTTCTCCTCTTCATTGTGCTCCTTTTTTGTAGCCTCCTCTCCACGTCTCTTCTCCATCATCTCCTTGTCCTCTGCCTCCCACCACAACAGTTTTGCATCCATTTCTTGTCTTCAGGCTTGATCTCAGTGTCGATCCACTGCTCAAAATCACAGAGCGGTGGAGGGGTCTGCAAAAAATACAATTGTTACAAAACAAAAAAATCATGCAAGATGTCATATGACACAAACATCAATTGCTCACCATCTTGTTAATGCGGCGCTGACGAAGTGTAGGCTCAAACGCAAAAGTGAAACACATCCAATACCTCTGCCTATACGTGTTTTCTTCATCGGACTTGGCTACCTTGCAAGGATCCCCGCAAAAGCACATGGGCATTGGAACACCACTAGCAGAGGCAATGGGTCGAAGACATTTCCGGTCATCCGGCCATAACTACAATTCAACAAATTTCATTCTAAAAACCGAAAGCAATTAACATTAAACCCTAAACCTAAGGTTTCTCATTTGATGCACAACAATAAACCCATAACATAACAACATGCGCTGTTTGCTAGCTTTTCCACGCTTTGGTATTCTACGGTTGTATAATATAAATATTAAAAATTGTATGAAACCCTAAGTAACGACGATTCTTAGGTTGAAAAATTCGACTAATATATACCGAATCGACGCGAAAAAAATTAAGAGGAGAGCGAGGATACCTTGATCTCGAAGATCTACGGATCAAATCAAAGTTCCAAGGTCCAATATGCCGTTTCGTAAGGTAGGGCGAAGTGGGGAGAGAAAAAACCCGAGACGGGGGAGAAAGAAAAGGAAGAAGGCTCGGGCACGAAGGTTGGGGGCCTGGTTAAAACACCACCTCGACGCCATTCCTGGCCCCAAGCTCGACGTTAAGATCTACGGCGTCAAGCTCGGCGCCAGGATCTATGGCACTGAGCTGCCTGTCAAGTCACCGCCACGTCTACGTCGAGCCCAAAACCTCGGCGCCAGCAACGATGGAGTCGAGACGTGTAAGCTCGGCATCAGATGGTGCCGAGTCAAGGGTCTAGATTTTAAAATCATACCTCTAGAGGCATATTTGTGAAAAAAATTCAAAAAAAAGGTAAAAAATAAAAAATTCGGTGCTGCCGCCGTCTAACGTACTAGTACAAGCTAGCAGGAGAACGGAAGCGAAGAAAAACAAGGAGTAAATGATGACAGGTTTGGTTTGATGCACAATAATGAACCCATAACATAATAATATGCGCTGAGGTTACCTTGGTTTGCTAGCTTTTTCATGCTTTAGCATCTACAGTGTATAATACAAATATTAAAAATTACATGAAACCCTAAGTAATGACAATTCTTAGGTTGAAAAATCCGACTAATATATACCGAATCGATGCGAAAAAAACTAGGAGAGTAGCGATGATACCTTGCTCTCGAAGATCTATGGATCATATCAAAGTTTCCAAGGTCTAATATGCCGATTCGTGAGGTAGGGCGAAGTGGGGAGAGAAAAAACCTGAGACGGAGGAGAAAGAAGAGAAAAAAAGGCTCGAGCAGGAAGGTTGGGAGCCAGGTTAAAACACCACATCGGCGCCATAGATCCTGGCGCTGAACTCGGCGCCAAGATCTACGGCGCTGAACTCGGCGCCCCTGCCAAGTCAGCGTCACGTCTGCGTCGAGTCCAAGACGTGTAAGCTCGGCGCCAGCAATGATGGCGTCGACTTAAGGGTCTAGATTTTAAAATCATACCTCCAGAGACATATTTGTGAATTTTTTTTAAAAAAAAAAGCTAAAAAAATAAAAAATTCGGCGCTGCCGCCGTCTAACGTACTAGTACAAGCTAGCAGGAGAACGGAAGCGAAGAAAAACAAGGAGTAAATGATGACAGGTTTGGTACGATGCTGGCGCCTCGCACACGGCCGGCCGGTGCCTGCTGGCTCGTCAGTTTTGAGAATTTTGTTCCCCCCCTGGGCCCCGGCAACGACACTCTTACGCTGCACGTGCGCGACTTGGCACGCGGACGCGACGGACCCAAGTGCATGGATGGAGCGATCCGAAAGCGACTGCAGAGTGCAGACGCGTGAGCCGTGACCATGCCGGCCGGCAGTCGGCAGAAGCTGATGCTTCACGAAACGACAAGACGGGCCCTTCCCTGTTCCCTCTGTGGCCTGTGTGTAGCAGAGAAACGAGCAGGCCTGACATCCAGGACCATCATCGTCCGTCAGTCAACGTGGCCGGACCGCCGAACCTGGTGCTGCTGCTTATGCAGGTCAGGACGTCAGGTTCTACTAGGCTTCTCGATCGTGGTCGTGGGCAGTGTTTGACTCTGCGCCGCACGTGCGTGCACGCGTGGCGTCGACGCCTCTCGACTCGGATCCAAAAGTCAACACAACAACCGGGCACGGCTGCCCAACCAATTATTATTCAATCCAATTCTAAGTTTTTTTTACTCTCTTTCCATCACATCAAATCTTTGGATACATACATAGAGTATTAAATGTAGATAAAAATAATAGTTAATTACACAGTTTGATTGTAAATTACGAGACGAATCTTTTGAGCCTAGTTAGACCATGATTAGACAATAATTATCAAATACAAACGAAAGTGCTACAGTGTTAAATACTAATTTTCAACCATCGTCTAAACAAGGCCCCAATTCAATTCCATTATTCTTACACGCTGCGACGACGTACTACGACATGCCATTTGAAGAGAGAGAGAGGGGGGGGAGGACGACGATTATAAGCTCCGGGGAATATACTTTCTCCAGCGTTGTAAGCCAATTTTAGGTTGGTTTGTTTGTTTTTATTACTCCCTCACTCCGTCAAAAAGAAGCGCAATCCTAACTTTGCTTTTTTACATTAATCTACATGATTCTTTTCTTAGGTAGGTATGTATGCTTGTTCATTCCCATAATCCCATTCAAGCTTCTTTTAGAACACCGGAATTTTATAGGAACCCATTCATTTTTTTCATAGGAAAAACACAAAAATAGAAAAAAAAAATCTCACATTTCAAAGGGAGTCTCAATGTTTTGCTGCTTTTGTTGTCCAAAAAATGTTTTGCTTCTTTGCACTCCTCCTTGTATGTTTAACAAGTAGTAAAGTGATATGGACTCAAATTCACTTTACTGTAGGACAGGTAAGATGCTCCTAAATTATCCACTTTCGTCGTTATTAATTTAGGAAAGCTAATTCAAGGCATGCATACACATGTCATCATGCAAACCACTTGTACATGTACGCAAAAAGCAATTATTGTATATATCAGTTTTTTTTAGAAACACAGTAAAGATGTTGATGCTCACGTATGTATATATATACGTAAGCTCATATCCCCTATGAGCATCTGACCAGTAGTCAAAAGTATCTTATGTTTGGCCAAAGTTATACGGAAAAGTATTAACATTGTGGATGTCGTAAGAGGTAAACATATACAGTACATAATAATGCTCATGCATTTGGTACAAGTATTATCGTTTTTTTTTCTACAAACTTGGTCAATCTCAGAATAATTTGAATGAGGACAACTCAAAACTCAAAATTCAATATTTCAAGGCGGGGATATTATTATACATATAAGAGTACTTTGAGCTCTTTTTTAGTTACGACATAGGTACTTAATTAGATGTACTATTTATGCATGCTAATTCAAGGAAAGATCAAGCAAATTGGGTCAAACCCACCGCGACAAGTAAAGGTACAAATGATGCACGAGTTTTCACATTAAAGTACAAAGGTCAATATCCTATACTTTATGTTGTTGCCTGCTTGTCCATTAGTTATGAAATATTCCAAGGACCAATAATGCAATCATGCAATTCGAAAAAGAGGACCAATAATGCTCAAAGTAACAACCGCATTATTGTGAATGCATGAATTTTATTCACAATAATTTATCAAAATAGTTCAATGGCACCATGAATGGGAAATATTTGTCACCTTCCAGAAAAGGCCTAAATGTAAACACGACTGTTTAAAAAAAAATAAAGCCGACCAAAGTATGTGCACATGCACACACTATCCAAGTACACGGGTGATGTTTATAGCATATTCTTGGAGAATAATTCTGTCAGAATCTCCAAGTGACAAGAAACCCCAATATAAGCTAAAACTGTTCAATGTTCATGTTCTTATATTTACAAGATGGTTGTTCAATCTATATCAGGAGGATATATATATATATATATATATATATATATATATATATATATATATATATATATATATATATATATATATATATATATATATATATATATATATATATATATATATAGGTAAGACTATTCTGCAGTTGGCTATAGAATAAGTTATTCTGTAGCCACCTCCATTTACGATAATTTTATATACTAATTTACCATAAAGTGAATACATATTTACGATAGTTGTGTTACTATAACACATGAGGATATTTACCATAACGTTATAGTAAATCACTTAGTAAGGGGTTACTGTAATCTCATAAATTAACATAGTAATTATCGTAACTCAAAGTGGCCACAGAATAAGTTATTCTATGGCCAGCTGCAGAACAGTATATATATATATATATAGAGCTCGCATTATTCCTAGAAGGTAAGAGTAAACATCCAGAGTCAAAGCTAGAAATGTATTCCCTCTTTCTTTTTTTAGGAAGGGTATAGTAGTACAATTTTTTTTCTTCAAAATTTGATCAAATTTTAATTTTTCAGTGGAAATTATAGGGACTTAGTCACTTAGGGGGTCTTGCCCGGTTGCCCACCTATCTCCACCACTGCACACAACAACCAAATCTCATAGTCATTAGGTACATAATTACATACTAATAGTGCAGACTGCAATTATTAGTCACTTAAGCGTTTTCCCCAAAAAAGGGGTTTAATTTTATTTGGTCATTCAGATATCAAAATCAGGTAGTGCTTTGATGCGATGCATGCATGTAAAAAAGTCTTTTTTCATATGTTAACGTGTCGACATACATGAAGGGGATAATATTTATTTTCTTGTTCTTCCTAGGCCGATTAGACGCTTCGGACGTAAAAACAAATGAAAAATGTCACATACGGTGCATGTCGTAATAGATCAAACCACTTTGCATAAATGAACCTTTTTTTTACATAATTGTTCGGTCGCAATCCATTTGAATAGATCATTGCCGGTTTGAATCAAATAACTCATGGTATTACATATGCTTCCTTGATTACAAATGTAAACCCATATATGTTTGTCTTAACTAAGTCAAATCATTTTAAATTCGATCATAATTATATAAACACACTTAGATCGAGTCACAATACAAAGTGATTGTTAACATTTATAAATATAAATCTTCTATTTAAGATCATATGTTAATGTGGACATTTCCAATCAATGTGACGCATTGGAGATAGCACCTATGTGTTGATGGACTTTATATTTATGATGAAAGTGGTGTTATCCTAAAAGCTAAATACTAGTAAAAAGTCGTTGACTTGTCATTCGATCATTGTTTAGACTAAATGGACATTAAATGGGATAAACAACCGAAACAAAAATGATATACCACTATACAATGTTTAAACAGAATGTAAATAGGCTGAACAACCATTTAGACAGATAATAGATATAGATTTGCCTATTCTCTCATATAAATTAGTTGTATATGTGACCAGAACATTGTATTATTGTTCCTATTGATTTTTTATTTTTAATCCTCTTTAATCAATATTTTAATAATAACCGAAACCAAAAAGACTAATCAAATCTCTAGCCCCTTTCTAAAAAAAAATCCTAAACGACTTTTTAGGTCTATCTAGATGAGTTAAGGATCGTGAGCTAACAACTAGGTGAGGATTTAGATACAAATAAACAATATATGTATTAGATCTTGGTATCCAAAGATACCCTTATGTTGGGGTCTTTGTGATGGCTAATAGTCCGATGGCTCACACCTAATAATATTGGATGGTAATATTTGGCTGTGTTATTTAAACCTAATAACTAAAAGGTGAATGTATGGAATTGTCTATATTACACATATTCCTACCGTCTATATTACATAAAGAATATGCCATGCCAGCAGGGTCATCACCTGCCAACCCACCATGGGTCGACTACTTAACTGTAGATCACTTTTAATATGTCATGAGATTCGTGATTGTATTTATTTAATTTAAAATTCACATAGCACCTAGTATGGTTTTTGTAACAGAACCGACCAAATCATAATAACGTAAGTACAAAAATAATCACCGAAGTGATCAAATTCCTGTCCTTAAGCTCCCATAATCCCGGTAGTCCGGAAATCACGAAGGATTTCAACCAACTCTCGACATACAAACCAAGACCGTAGGGATTCAACACAACACATCATTCGTTACAACATTTCACAAGTAGCATTCGGATTACATCCATCAGAGTTCAAATAAAATATTACAAACCAGGTTCAAATTTACGGAAGCAACATAGTTTAGTATATAACTTCATAGTTTCAAATACATTGCCAGATCTTAGTCATGTCCCACAAAAGCATCTTCAGATACGAGAACTAGGAGAGACCGTGCCCAACGGTCTAGTCTTCATCCCCAGCTAGGAGAAGGCAATAATTGCAGCAACCAAAGTAGAACTGGTCACCTGTAACAGGTGGGGGAGATAAACTCTGAGTACGAGAAGGTACTCAGCTAGACTTACCCGACAAAACCAGAAATAAAAGACACCAAGGATCATGCAAGGCTTATAAGGTGGGCTAGCTGGACACAGTTGCATAAAAGAGCTTATGAATATAGTGACCAATTTAAACTTAGCATCAAGCTTATCATCATTTACCTGTCCACTAGATTAGCACATGTACTAGAGCACTCATTTATTAGGAGCAATCAATATTAACCATAACAGGTATAATAAGGCTGTCATCATCATATCATCATTTCTGAACCATTAGGTTATTTAGTGTATCTACTTTGGAGATAAGCCCGTCAAGTTCTCACTAACCGGGAGAGACGGCGACTCGAATCCAATTACAACTTAGCTGAGGGGGTATTCCTAACTCTCACCCTGGCATACATTGCAAGGGTAGCCGTGGGTCACCTTTGGGACAACTCAGGAACCAACTTCACGGGTTCGATCAGCGCCAGCACTCTCAGGGATTACCCTTCTTCCAGGACGATCATGACTTTTAAATCACCTGCCCTTGGACTCACGCCTACGGCTCCCTTCCGAGGCGCACTTTATACTTATCGACTCTCGGTCTGAGGTGAGCTACTCGGCTTCGTGGTCGGTCTTCGGACACGGCCAACTAAGAGAGAGGCATGCGTTCAACATGAACAGGAAAGGCTCCAAGATTCAGTCCTTAAACGACACAGACGGAGTCACTACAAACCGGCAAGCCTCCGCCCGGTCTTTATTTCAAATTAAGACAGGTTTTTTTCCACGATAGCAAATATAGCCAACCGTGCCATATGTATGTCCCTATATCTCGCAGGTGACAAGAAATCACCCGACTTCTACCATGTTTAAGCAGGGCTAAGCACTACACGAACCTGAGCTACACAGGATTTAGGGTATCAATATCTGAACAAGGATTGGATAACCAATGCAGCAAGTGTTTGCATTCAACACCTAAACTTAATGCAACAATATATATGTAACAATAATACTTTAACTGCATTTCGGAAATTAGGAGGCTTAATATGCTCCGGGGCTTGCCTTTCACAAAGTTGCACGGACGGTGATCTGGGCACTCAACGGCGACCTCGTCTGACACTTCTCCTAAGGGCTGCACCTCCAGAACCTCCGGTGTTGGCTGCTGCTGCTCCTCGCTCGGTTCCTCGAATTCCAGCAGTGTCACACCTTCCGGTACACCTATTGCATGCCGATGCACAAGATAAATATCATGGATGCATAGGGAATGACATGATGCTCATGATGAATGGATCACAGTAAGCGTTTAACGGACATCACTGAACACTCGTTTACCGATTAAGAATAGCTCTATTCAAATCACTTTAAACATGTATCTAACTTAATTTAAAGAATGAGATCAACTTACCTAACTTGCATAACCTAAGATAAAGATGCTCATCTTCAGTGAAAGGCCTAACACCTAGGAACATTACCACCAGCTTAGGAAATAGTAAAGGCATACTTAAATCAACAGTTAAGGTTTCATATGCAAACGAGCAGTTCCTTAATTCAATCACTACAAGAGTTCTATAAATTCAAATGACTTGTAAGAGGACATTCTGGAAAGCTTATGAAATTCTCTACAAATCATTTGTAAACATCAAAGCATGATTCTTACGTTAACCCAATCGAATTCAAGTAAACCTAGAATCTATACAGAAATGACAGGTTTACTAAATTAATTATTTAGTGATGACGCAAAAGCATAATTGTACCAAACCAAGTTTACCAACTTGTTGTGCATACCAGAGGAACAACAGAAAGTATAGTGCCAACTTCTAAATAAATTATTTAATGTCCTTTTCTAATTTATTTAGTTAATTAGGTGATTAAAACAATATATAGTAAAACTATTCAGAAAAATCTACAAAAATTACAGTAGCTATCTCATGCTCCACATAGACTACCATAAAAATTTCAAAGCCATTGGGCAAGCAGAACCTGTTGTATCCAAAATAACAGGTGGCATGTCTATTTCTAGCATAATTGGGAAACCCTATTAAAAAGTGTCAAGCAATAGATTTCTCATTTTTCCTGGCATCATTCTAGCATAATAATAACACTCACCAAATTTTACCTTTACTGGATCTATAGAAAAATTATGAAAATTCACACAAGATCCATCCATGCAAAGAAGATAATTTTCTATCTCCTACATACAGTGTCCAAAATATATGAAAATTTAACTACAAGCTATTCATGATATGAGCAGTACACCATAAAAATTTTATGCCATTTGGAGCTACATAGAAAAAGATATAATTACCCCTATTTCCTTTATGATTAAAAGAGATAATTAGCAACTCCATTTTTCATAATAGAACATGGCATAAATTATATTTTTGATATAAACTAGACATTATCATGAACTCAACAAAATTGGAACCACATCATTTGGATCTACCAACTAGGAGATACACATTTTTGAAATTATACACAAATATGTGAAAAAGAATAAACAAAACAATTTGAAAACCTAACCGTACTGCTGGGCCGGCCCGAAGGACACGGCGGCCCGCGAAGCATGCGCTGGCGCGGCCCAAAACTCAGCGCGGCCCACGCTGGCTCCCGCCTGCGCTTCAGCGACTGACAACGGGGCCCCGCGAGACAGAGAGACAGGCAGGGGAGGAAGAAAAGACGGCGGCGCAACTCGTCGCCGATGGCAGCTCCGGCGAGGCCATCGGTGCTACGGTGTTCGCCTCACTAGTGCGCGTCTAGTGGAACCATCTATTGAAGCTATTGCCGTGGCTAAAGACAATGGCGACGGCCATGGCGGCACACGGCCACGGTTTGGCCGGCTCCGGCGAGGCCCGACCCCGCAGGGTGCGGCTAAGCTCAGGACGAGCTTCCGAAGTTCACTACCAACCTAAACAAGCAAGGAAGAGGGGATGGGAAGGCCACGGTGGCAGTTGGCCGCGTGGAGCGCCAACTCCGGCGAGGTCCCGCCATGGCGGCGGTGGAGGAAATGGCGAATACGCCCTTACCAAGCCCCAAACGACACGGCTGAGAGGTGGAGGAGGTGGAGAAGAACACAGCGCAGCTAAGGATGAACTGGCCGACGCGTTTTTGTAGTGGCGAGCGCGTAAGGTGATGGCGAAGCTCGACCGGCAATTTTAGTCAATTTGATCCACATGAACAATGTCCCATCAATTACCCTAAGTGTAGTTAAGGTGTATTAGACCATAATCAACCACTTTACACAAGTGCTACACCAACTTCTAATGATCACATGTGATGAAGCAACAAAACAATCAATTTCACTCTAATGTTGCAATTCCATGTTTCACATGTTTCATGCCTTTGTTGCAATTTTTAACTTGCCACATTCCTACCATGTTGCCATGAAGAAACTCATGTTGCATTCACATGTTGCACTACTACCATTCATAAGCAATCGAGTATGAAACAAACAAAATTTGCGAATATTGCATATGTATGTTTCAGTGACAATGGCATGATGACATAGATGATGCATATATTTATGAAATAAAATGTAATTTTGTAGAAGCCAAACACCTAGGGTGTTACAGTTTTAACATGCGCTTTATTTCGGTTTCAAACACAGCCCGGACACGGGAGTTGTTTATTTATCGTGATGAAATTCCTTTGTTCAACAACAGGTGGCACGACTAGCCGTGTCAACGTTGAAAACGTGATTTTAATCCTTCTCGTAATTATTGCCTGCGATTCCGACTCCTCTGACAATCCATCTACCACGCGCGGCCCAAACTTCTGCAAACGCCTCTTCTTCCACCTGCTCTGCTCCTGCCTCCTGCGCCCCAAACCCGCCTCGCCGTCGCCGCAGCCTGCTCCCGGCTCCCGCCTCGCCGTCTACCGCATCCCGCAGCCACGGAGCCGCGGCGCCTCGGATTCGCCTCTCCTTCCGCAATCCTCGCCATCCTCCTGCTCCGCGCCTCCGCCGCCCCTCCCTTGTACTGGTGCTGGAGCTGCAGATCCACCGCGACCTGGCGACCGATTCCTCCTCCCGCTGGTAAGCACGCCCTCACTTGCTCGGGCGGAATCACTCGCTCTTATCGGAGCTAGCTGCAGTCGAATCCAAATCCGAATCTTTCTCTCTCCCCCCTCGCTCCAGTCCGCCCATTGCGCAGCGATTTGCTTGCTTTGTTCTGGAGCAGTGCTTCTGCTCAGTTCGTGTCCCAAGATTTCTTTTAAGGGCTCACTTTCTTCAATTCCGCCGAAATCCGGCCCCTTTACACCTCCTTCCTGTTTGTGTAGAAGAATTGGCGACCTTGGCCTCCGCCCCCGGCGGCGCGGAGGGATCAACTGTGGTAGCAACCACCGCGGAGGCTGCAAGCCTCCGGTAACGGAGGGAAATTGACTTCTTGGAAGCCGGAAGCCGGTCCCGGGCCGCGATGGCGTCGAGCGGCGGCGGCGCGTCGTCGGCGGCGGCGAAGAACGAGTCCTACGTGCGGGCCGACAAGATCGACCTCGAGAGCCTGGACATCCAGCTGGAGAAGCAGCTGGCCAAGACCTGGGAGAAGCACAAGGGGTCGTACAACCAGGGGCCCAGGGAGGACTGGGAGATCGACCTCGCCAAGCTCGAGATTCGCTACGTCATCGCGCAGGGCACCTACGGCACGGTGTACCGCGGCACGTATGATGGGCAGGACGTCGCAGGTACCCCCTGTTCTGTTTCCTCATCCTGGCTTCGTCTGCGGTTTATCTGTGCCTCTGAGATTACGCGGTTCGGCTGTTGCAGAGGATTTCTTGGTTTTCATCAGTAGATAGGTGAATCGTTTTCATAATGTCCGGACAAGCTAGCATGGCAAATGACACATTTAGTATCAGCTGGTTAAAATTAAAAATGAGGCATACATACATAAGAAACAAGCTCTTACTATACGTTCTGAATATTCGTTGTTCTTGGTCCTCTTCTGTTATTGGCTTCTAGCAAAGAGTTGCCTCTGCCTTGTTTCACCTTCCGTGTGAGTTCAGAAACAATGGTTGTTCATGGATAATAATAGAGCTCTCATGTCTACACACGGCATAAATGGATTGTAGCACAACGGCACAAGTGATCAGTATATAATTATGCGTTATGTGGCAAAGAGCTTCTTTGCAGTGGTTTGTGTGTGAACTGTGAAGTATTAGCATCTTTGTGGATTCAGGTTTTTTCTTGTAGTCTGAGGTTTTGATTGGCAATTCTGAAACCTGTTACAGCTTCAGTTTCTTAGGTATTACAGCTTCACTTTTAACAGGTGCCTGATTTTGGGGCATTTGTGGTGTCATGAGTCATGACTCATGAGCTTATTCAGTGTCCTGGTCCTTTGCGATGGTTAATTCCTGTAGATCATCTAAGACAGCTGTTCTCACTAGCATGTTATCGTACTGATGAAGTCACCTGAACCGTGGACATAATAAAATTGAAATTTGTACCTTTTCTAGTATGTTGCGAAGCTTTACCAAATAATCAACAGCACCACCTTGATCTTCATATGTTTAGCTAATTCTTTTTCTTTAATGACATATATAGTAAAACTATTGGATTGGGGTGAAGATGGCTTTGCATCAGAAACTGAAACTGCCACACTGCGAGCATCATTTAAGCAGGAGGTTGCTGTCTGGCATGAGCTCAACCATCCAAATGTTACAAAGGTGAACATTTCAGCTTACTATGTTTTAGCACTAAGCTGCACACTCATGTATCTTCTGTGCAATGTTTATTCAGGAGTCAGGACTGTCATGTCTTGGTGCTGTCTTTACTCTGTAGTAGTAGCCTTTTTCTTGTGGTCCACTTACATAGTTTGTTTACTCGTTATTTTCTTTATTATTGCAGTTCGTTGGTGCATCAATGGGTACTGCAGACCTTAAGATTCCAGCCAATAGTTCCAACAGTGGTGGGCGCACTGAGCTGCCGCCAAGAGCATGTTGTGTTGTGGTTGAGTATCTCGCTGGAGGAACACTAAAACAATATTTAATAAAGAACAGGCGAAGGAAGCTTGCATACAAAGTTGTTGTTCAGATAGCACTGGATCTTGCTAGAGGGTAAGCAAGATACATAAAAAGCCTTTTTTTTTAAAAAAAAAAACTTGGGTCACTATAGCTTATTTTTCTTGTATCTTGTGGTAACTATCTTGTTGGTCCCTTCTGCAGATTGAGCTATCTACACTCAAGAAAGATAGTACATCGGGACGTAAAAACTGAAAATATGCTGCTCGACACACAGCGAAACCTTAAAATTGCTGATTTTGGTGTTGCTCGTGTTGAGGCTCAGAATCCAAAGGATATGACAGGTGCGACAGGGACACTTGGCTACATGGCCCCAGAGGTATACTACGCTACTGTTTAAGATTTGTACGAAAACGATTACTCTCAGTTGTATTTCCTTTCTGTATCGTGGCAAGTGCTTTGAGTAATTATTTGTTCTTTTTCTATTGGTGTCTGCAGGTTCTTGAAGGCAAGCCATACAATAGAAAGTGTGATGTCTACAGTTTTGGCATATGCTTATGGGAAATATACTGCTGTGACATGCCATATGCAGACCTCAGTTTTGCGGATGTCTCATCCGCCGTTGTTCATCAGGTTTGTTTTCAGTTTCTGGATTCACTGCTGATAATCGTCCACATACTGAACATATTGGGCAGAACAGATCAATAATGCTTTGTGTGCGCATGCATGTGCCAAACCTTCACTACACCTGATGGTTTCCACCTGTTTGTGTGTGCAGAACCTGCGGCCTGACATTCCTCGCTGCTGTCCAAGCCCAATGGCGAACATCATGCGGAAGTGCTGGGACGCGAACCCGGATAAGCGTCCTGACATGGACGAGGTGGTGCGGTTCTTGGAGGCCCTCGACACAAGCAAGGGCGGTGGCATGATACCAGAAGGCCAGGCCGGCGGGTGCTTGTGTTTCTTCAGAGCCCGTGGTCCTTAGAACCAACCCTGTCCAGCCCTCCTTCTCTCCTTGCCTATACCATACTACAATATTGGAGCCAGATCTAGGCCTTTATTGCTCATCGGATAGTGGATACCAAATAGCCCCTTCACTGTGCTGATTGCAGATAAGTTGATGACAATCTTTGTGATTGGTTGACACTCGTTATAAGTTTTATAGTGATGTGAATACCAGTGCGGAGTCCATAATACAGAGGGTTTCAGCCAATTCATGGTTGCATTCTCTTAATGGTTTGTTTGCGGAAATCACATGATGGGCCATCGAGGATGAACTGGGGAGAACAGGGTGCATGCCTGTGAAGCGATATGTGATATTCCGATCCACCGTTGTTTCGAATACTTGTACTGCGATACACGATACACGTTTGCCATTACTTGGAAATTGGTTTATATGTGATTGATTGATTATTTTTTGATAAAATAAAATTAATCTGTAACCATCTCTGCACAAAGTAAAACCACCACAACCACATTATATAAATTGAAACTATCACAACCATTTTTAAAAAGTGAAACAACCACGACCATTTTGTACAAAGTGGTACTTCTTTCGTTCCAAATTATAAGTCATTCTAAGAATTTTGGAGAGTCAGAGCATCTCAAATTTGACCAAATTTATAGAGAGAATTGCAAAGATTTATGACATCAAATAAATATACTGAGTATACTATAAAAATATAATTAATAAAGAATTTAATGATACTTAGTTGATATCATAAATGTTATTATCTTATTACATAAATTTGGTTAAACTTGAGAAGTTTTGACTCTTCAAGATTCTTGGAGACTTATAATTTGGGGCTGAGGGAGTATCTATTTACACTCTGAGATATGCTCCTTGCACTTCCAAGTTCCAAGGAATGGCCATCTGTGATACGTATGTAGGGCAACGCATGGTGTAAGGAAGGATGCCTTGAGCACCTATGTAGATAGTGGAACCACCACAACCATGTTTATAAAGTAGTCTATCATCAGTCACTTTTTTTTAGACAAAAGGCCACCCTTGCTTTTATATTTCAAAAAGCAAACAAACATTCAAGTTCATACAGGTTTTTGGCACTGATGCCAGAACAAAGTGCAGACTTAAGTCTATCCAAGATGCTTATTACAGCTTTCAAACGCCTGAGTATTTTCATTCCTGGCAACGATGGCGACTGAGGACTGAGCACCCAATAGACCCGACTGTGATGATGACCTCATTGTTGCCTCCTTCCACTCGATCTAGGCTGTTGTCTTGACAGTTCTCATCATATTCACTTTACAAAAGTAGAACTACCAAACCATTTTTATAAAGTGGAACAACCAGAGTCTTTTTTAAAGTGAAAACACCATAGATGTCCTCTCCAAAAGGTTTCTAAGTATTATTACAGATTCATCATGAAACATATTTTCATAGTATAACTATTTGGTATCACAATGTTTGACAACTTTCTCTATAAATTTGATCAAACTTAAGATAAGTTTGACTTATCTATTATGACTTGTTCTTAACTATGATATTTGTTTACATGTGACAAATTTAATTTTGAACCCTTGACTAGAACATATATTTATTTAAATTCTAACTTATAACACAATAGAAGAAAGCTTTAAACCCAAGACATGAGACTTGTGACTCCGTGAATGGACACAACTTTAGTATTATGATTCCAGACTCACTTTATGTTAAAAATCCATCTTAAAACTCAATGCATAATAAAGTTTCACCTAGATTATAGCCTTCTCTATTCACAACATCGAACCTTTTACCAAAAACTTTCGACTTATAACTTGACGTTAAATGACTTCTCCACTTAAGACATGCAACGCTTTTGCCTTGTAGTTTCTCATGCCTAAAGGTAGAGACAACTACAATAGATTATAGAATTGAAATCATATTTTGATACGTGAATCTTTGCCTACATATGCCTTAAAAGGGCCATTGGAGGACCTTGTGTGGTAGCCATTTACATGCTACCACATAAGGTCCTACAATGCAAACTACTAGAGGTGCACCTAGCGCACGAGTGTAGCACCTAGTTTTAAGGACAAAACTAGATACATACCATATGTGAGCCTAAAAAGTCAAATCACACATATGGCTACATATAGAGGTAATATCAAAAGACAATGCTTAATACATAATATATTAGTACAAAGAAGATAACCTTAGGCACAGACAGCGGATAGACAACTCTGATCTTCGGGTGAAAATCCACTCCACAGGGACACTGACTGGTTGATCACAAGCCTAACTTCTTCAAACTCTAGCAATCTAATACCCATCCGAGACTTTTATCCAAGTAAAATGTAAAGACAAGCGTAAATACATCTCATACTCAACAAGAATAACATGAGGTTCATGAGGATCAAAAGGTAGGCATTGGCTTACTGCATTAGCTTTTAGTAAGTCACAGTTTCCAGCAATTGAGTAGCAATAAGTTTACCACAAGCCCATATAAACACATAATTAGGTAAACATGAATAATGAATAGCATAAACAAATAATCATTAGTGATCACCTATTCCATAAGGGTCTAAGACCGTTCGTGACCGTGAGCACGACTGATATACCAGTTTTACACTCTGCAGATGTTGTACACTTTCACCATGAGCCGTGATTTACCCTTTCGCTCGAGGCCGCGAGCCACTTGACCCACTACCAAGGAAGGTCGGCAGGGTTTACTATGAAGTCTTTCAAAGGTTCGTCTAACAAGTTAGGGCCGATAGGTTTCCGTGGCAAAGGAATATAGATCCCTCCTTTCGAATGGCACATTCCGCGCAGGCTACATACATAGGGACAAAGGCCATATGTAACAGAACCGACCAATTATACGAAATTAAGTAAGAAAATCATCCACCAGAGCAGACGATTGAGCAAACTTAAGCCCGTATAACCCGGTAGTCCGTGAAATCACGAAGGATTTCAAACCAACTCGTGTCCCAGCCATGATCGTAATAAGTTTAGCGGTCACCAATCACATATTACATAAAAGTTTCCATAACAGATACATCAGAGTTTAAACATAGTTATTACAAAACAAGTTCGAATAAAAGTAGCGGAAGTCATTTGTTTAAAACCACACACACCCCCACACGGAGTTCAAATATAGTGCCAGCGAATGATCATCTCCAACAAAAGCATTAGATGAGACGTAAGGAATGACCATGCCCATGGTCCTAAGCATCACCCATCGCAGGATAGAGGCGGTTGATACAATAGCCATAGTACATCTCGCCCATACGCAACAAGTGGGAATAAAACCCGAGTACGAGAAGGTACTCACCCGGACTTACCCGACATAACCGAAAATAAATGACACCAAGGATTATGCGGGCATTATAGTAGGGTAGTGACTCTTTTTGCAAAAGAAGCATTTTAGCATTTCAAGAACCTTTCTAAAAGCAAGATTGTCAAGTTAATTATTATTAACTGTCGACTAGATTTTCACCTATACTAGAGTAAACATGTGATTAAGCAATTAATGATAACCACTGATCATTAAACAACTTCCATCTTGTCATATTCACTATAATCTGTCCAAGTGTTCCATAAACATTTACTACGATGAAGTCACTCAAGTCAAGTGCTCACTATCGGGGAGCGATGGCGATTGAATCGATTCCTAACCAGGTGGTGATTTATTCCTTACACAAATCTCACTCACCCGCTAAAGTGAGATATTGATCACCGAGTCAACTTTCCAGTATCTCGAGTTTGCCAGAACCACATGTACCGGGGCCGACCGATCGCACTTTGGTCTTATCATCCCGCCCGTGTCCTACCACACTGCCCGACAAGGTCGTCAGCTGGGCAATCTACTCGGCCCGAAAAATCTCCCGGCCAGCGGTCGGAAGGTACTTTATCCGGCCGACTAAATGTAAGGCATGCGTTCAACATGACTCGAGGCCCAACAACGGTCGGTCCTTAATCGACCACGACGGAAACACTACGGTCCAAAACCCCCGCAAGTCTCCGCCTTGGTCTCAACTTCATTTAACACTTAGTTATACCATGACTTCATAGCCATCCAAACAGATCCGGTAACCACCTATAGCTCGCGGTGTGAAATCACCCGACTTTCTACCGGTCTAAGCCGGTTAAGCATTGACTGATCATTGCGGATACCGTGGTAACAAGGATATAGTATAACAAAGGTAAACAAGGTATAATGCAGCAACGGTTGCAAACAACTCCTGAACGTAATGCATCAATTTAAAGTAAAGCATTTAACGAAATCATTGCAAACCGGGAGAAAGATGCTCCGGGGCTTGCCTCTCTCGAAGGAGCTCGGACGGTGATCGGGGCACTCCGGAAGTTCTTCAACGTCCTCCTCGTCGGCTTCTGGCACTTCCTGCGGCTGCACCTCGAACTGCTCCTCGGGCTCCTCGGGAATGACGACTGGGTTCTCGGTTTGCGATCCTGTATGATGCAATGCGTGTAAGTGCCTATGCAATCGGTGCATCAAGGAGATGAATGCGATGAACATGTTGAAAGGCAAGGTAGACAACATCATCCAAGAAACTATGCTACAAGCACATGTCATCTACTGCATTCTCTCTCTACTACTAATATGTCAAGTTAACCTATCTTGTGAAATGCTTCAAAGATACACCAAAGCTTTACTAATTTCTTAATCACACTTAGGGCAACACTTGCTTATACCTTAATTAATAATAGGTTTGAATAGCAACCTATATTTCTGATGCTCCTAAAAATCTGAGAAAATTACAGTAGCATACTACTACCCTAAACAGACTACCATAAAAATTTCATGGTATTTGGATAAGTAAACTATCCTACACAAAAATGACAAGCTATAGCCTAAAAATGAGCATGAAATTACTTTGTACTATGAAAAGTGTCAAACAACAGAATTAATATTTTTCCTAGGTTCTTCATGGTATATAATGACTGTACAAAAATTATCACATGCATGTTTTATACAAAGTTTGCTCTCTAGCAAAAATAACAAAAATCAGCCATTTAAGGTACTTGAACTACACCTCTAAAGTTTTCCACAGCACATGCATGAAATATATTTTTCCTAGGAAGTACATGACATAAGAAGATTAACAAACTTGGAATCATATTTTTCTGAAGCCTAGATATTTTTCTACATATTTTTCAAGTTATCAGCAATATTCAAGATTAAATAAAATCCTATAGAAAAGTATATCAAAAATGACATGCACTATTTTTCCCAAGTAGATCTGGTGATAAGGAACCTAGAAAATTTTGTTTCAACAAATTTGGAACAAGTTTGATCATCCAAACATTTTTCAAACCATTTTTGATTTCAAATAACAAATAATAAAGGAAATCAATTCACTTTAAACAACATCTGGCCGGCCCATTGAAACAGCTGGCCCACGGCCATCATCGCCTGCGCTGCCCGAAAGGCGAGGGAGGGAGACGGCCCAACAGGCGTCACCACGGCACAACTGCTTTGGCCCGGCCACCGAGGCAAGTGCCTCACGGGTGCCAAGATGGCTGTAAGCTTGCGGTTTTTCGGCCACGAGGCCGGCGGCCAACTCCGGCCACGGCAGGCGAACAAGCGAAGCGCACGGGATGTGCGAGAGACGGCGAGTGCGGTAGGGGGTAGCTAGGCTAGGCGGGAGAAGAGAAGGGAAGCGACTTCCATGGCGGCCGAGCACGGCGGCGCCATGGCGTCGTCGTGTGGAGGCGAGCTGGGAGGCTCTGGACCGCGCTGGAGGGGAGGCGCAAGTGCGAAAGCGCGACTTGAAGGAAGGCGAGGCGGAGCTGTGGGCGCGAGGAATCGGGAATGGCGCGGTGGTGCGGGAGCTCGACGCCGCGGAGGAAGCCGGGCCTTGGCGTAGGGCGTGAGCTTGGCTTTTTGCTCTGGAGGAGAGGGAAGGCAATGCGGGGGAGGAGTGAGCGCACTGCCCAGCAGAGTAGGCGGGCGTGGGCTGGCTCTCGAAGCTGGCACGGCTGGGCGTGGCGACGCCAGCACATGGTCGCCACGTGGCGGAAATCTCTCTGCCATGGATCGTTGGCGTGGACGAGCGCCGGCAGGGAACGGCGCTGGGCTGGGCCGAGGCGGCCGCAGTGGATGGATGGCGTGGTGAAGTTGAGAGGTGTCTGGTCAGCGAGAGTGAGGCGAGGCGAGGCGCCAAGGAGGCTCATTGGGCCGGCCTGGTGGCGGGCTGGAAGCGAGGCGGGCGGTTCGCTAACAAAAAACATTCTTTTAAATTTTATTTTCAATAAATTTTTAAATAACAGTTTTCAAATATTATTTTGAGCAAGAAAATGACCTCTTTTGAAAATGTACCAAAAATGAAAGTTGCTTAGAATTTAATTCTCTACAACTTTGCTTTTAGGACCACAGCCAAATTCTTTCTAGATTTTGAATTGGAAGATCAAAGTCCACGTTTAGCTCAAAACCCTAATTTTTTGGAATTTATTTTTGAAGCCGAATTTTGAATTAATTTGAATACAAACATTGCTCCAAAAATTGAACTAAACATTGCTAGATGATTTACAATAGCAGCCAAACATGTTCTACTAACCTAGCAAGCAAGAATCAGAGCAAAACAACTCTAATAAGTGTATGCATCATTTACGTTTCACAAACATGTTTCGTATGTTTCGAAGTAATGTTTCAGTTATTATATGCAAGATTATTCATGTATGATTAGGATGCTTGATGATGCATGATATGCATGATTTGCAGTGCCTAAATGTAGGCATAACACCGGGGTGTTACAGCCCTCCCCCCTTATAAAAATCTCGTCCCGAGATTTGGGTTACGAACCATTTGTTATAAAATTCTTCATAAGCTTTTTGTAGATACTCTCCTGTTTCCCAAGTTGCATCTCCCTCATCATGATGATCCCTTGTATCTTGTATGTTTTCACCACACTATTCGAGTAGCACGTTCCTTAGTGTCTAACACTTGATTTGGTTGTTCACGATACACCAAATCTGATTTGAGTTGGATACCTCGAGGTTCTATTCTTTCCTTCGGAACACGCAAACATTTCTTGAGGTGTGAGACATGGAAAATCGGGAAAATCTGTACTCATTGTCTCGTGTAACTCTAACTTGTAGGCTACCGGACCTCGTTGTTCCAAGATCTTGTATGGTCCCACTGAATCTCATGACAAGCTTTCTTCGGACTCCAAACCTTTTCTTCTTCATTGGCGTGACTTTCGAGATAAACATAGTCACCAACTTCAAAACTAAAGGGTCTCCTTCTTTTATGCGCATAGCTTTTACGACGTGATTGGGCCGCTTTCATATTTATTTGAATAATATGAACTTTCTTCTCGGCTTCTTCTACAAAGTCAATGCCATAATACCTTCTATCACCGTGCTCGACCCAATTCAATGGTGTTCTACATTTTCTCGCCATATAAAGCTTGAATGGGGCCATCTTGATGCTTTCTTGATAACTATTATTATAAGAAAACTCACTAATTCAGTAACCATGACTCCCATGATCCCTTGGAAGACAATACACGAGCTCTCAACATATCCTCCAAAACAAGCATTTACTCGTTCGGTCGACGACCATCATCTCGAGGATGATAAAGCGGTCTCATGAATCAAACTAGTTCCTAAGCCTTTGTGTAAATGTTCCCAAAAATGAGCCGTGAACTGTGAGCCTCTATCGAGATATTATGGTCTTTGGTATACCATGCAACCTCACAATTTCTGCGATATACTTCTCGGCATATTGAGGTGGTCGATAAGTGGTTTTGTGAGGTAGGAAATGAGCGGTCTTGGTAAGACGATCCACAATTACCCAAATCGAATCATGTCCTTTTTGAGTAGTGGGCAAACCCGTGATAAAATCCATACCGATATCGCCCCACTTCCAACTCGGGATTGATAAGGGTTGCAACATACCGGCGAGTTTCATGTGAATTGCTTTCACTCGACAACATGTGTCACATCGACAACATATGTTGTAATTTCTTTCTTCATTTTGGTCCACCAATAATGAGATCTTAGTTCTTGATACATCTTACTACTTCGGGATGGATAGATAGCTTAGAAAGGTGAGCTTCATCCATGAGTTTATTTCTAAGCTCTCGATCCTTGGGAACCACAAGACGGTTGTCAAACCACAACACGCCTGTTCATCTATTTTAAAGTGTTGAGACGGCTTTTCTTTTATTTTCTCTTTGATGTGGAATATCCCCTTGTCAGTTTTTTGACCTTCTATTATCTTACTTTCCAACGAGCAACTAATCTGAATACTATGTAACACAAACAGGATGCATTAGATCGAACCCATCTTCAAGTAATGGCTGCACATTCAAGTAATGTGACTTTCTCGCTCAAAGCATCCGCCACTACATTGGCTTTACCAGATGATATTGCACATTCAAGTTATAATCCTTGATCAATTCCAACCATCTCTGCTGTCTCATGTTTAGCTCTGGTTGGGTAAAGATATACTTAAGACTCTTGTGATCCGTGAAAATATTGCACACATTACCAAGCGGTAATGTCTCCAAATTTTAGGGCGTGCACAATCGCCATAAGTTCAAGATCATGTGTTGGATAGTTGACCTCGTGCTTCCTCAATTGACGTGATGCATAAGCAATGACTCTCCTTTCTTGCATAAGAACACAGACTTAATCCGGTCTTTGATGCGTCGCAAAACACATCAAATGGTTTCTCGATATCGGGTTGTGCTAGAACGGGAGCGATGGTTAATGATTTCCGCAAAGTGTGGAAAGTCGCTTCACACTCTTCTCGTCCACACAAATTTATGATCCTTCCGAAGGAGACTTGTCATTGGTTTGGCGATCTTCGAGAAATGGTATAAAGCGACGGTAATAACCCGCTAGTCCTAAGAAACTTCTAATCTCGAGAACCGAGGTCGGTGCTTTCAATTCATAACTTCTTGCACCTTACTTGGATCGTTGAAACCCCATCTCTCTCTATTGAATGTGACCAAGGAAAGGAACTTCCTTCAACCGAATTCGCATTTGCTAAACTTAGCATACGATTGATGATCTCTAAGTCTGGTCAAGACGGTTCTCGAGATGCTCTTCATGATCTTTCTCATTCTCGGAGTACACCGAGAATGTCATCGATGAACACTACCACAAACTTATCCAATTTCGCATGAAAACTGTATTCATCAAGAACATAAAATATGCGGGGAGCATTTGTCAAGCCAAAAGACATGACAAGATACTCATACAACCCGTATCTGGTGGAAAATGCAGTTTTCGGTATATCCTGTGGCCTAATCTTAATCTGATGATAACCGGATCTCAAATCTATTTTTGAGAACACCTTGGCCTTGGATAATTGGTCAAGCAGAACATCGATATGTGGCAAGGGATATTTATTCTTGACGGTCACAAACATTGAGTGGCTCGTAATCTACGCACATTCTCAACGTGTCCCTCTTTCTTCTTTTTCACAAACAAAGCGGGACATCCCCACTCGGACTTGCTTGGCGAATAAACCCCTTTTTGACAAATCTTCTAATTGCTTCTTTAGCTCAACTAACTCATCTGGAGGCATCCGATATGGTCTCCTTGAAATCGGAGCTGTTCCGGTACTAGCTCAATTCCAAACTCAATCTCCCTATCTCGCATGGAAGACGGGTAACTCATCTGGAATACATCCGGAAATTCACACACTACTAGGAATCGATGAATAGGAATGATCGCCGTAGCACATGTAACACTTATAAGGTACATTCTCCGAGGCAATGGTACTTGGAAAGTACCCTCACCCGTGGGATCCTTAAGGGTAAGTACTCGACTTCGATATCTATGACCGCTCCCCAATCTTTCATCCAATTCATCCCTATAATGACATCCAAGACTAATCCAGCATAACTATCAAGTTCACTCGGAACTTCCTCGCTACCTAATTCAAGGGTTGCCCTCGAACCATCCGGTTAGTCAAAACATCGACCCCCCTCGCCGAACTTATACGGATAACCATAACCCAATTACATGCATAGTTGTTCATGTTTACGTGCAAATGCTTGACTCATAAAAGAATGCGATGATCCAGAATCAAATAGAACAACCGCAGGGGTTTTCGTTGATGTGAAACTTACCAAAGCAGTGATGACGGGCTCTCCTCCGAATTTCATCCATTGTTGTACTGTGCACTCTAGCATTATAAGTCTGCCGCTTCTTCTTGGTGGTACGGACAAAACCTCGAGAAATGACCGGGTTGATCATGTTATAGCAGGTCCTCTTTATCATCGTGAGATCCAAGAGATCCTAGGCGCCTTGAATCGCTTTGTACCGCAGCTTGCGGTGCTTTGTTAACTGATCGCCATCTTGTACGGCTTTTGAGGTCCACGGAAATTCTGACTTCTTGGCTGAGGTGGCCTGAATCTAGCGCCAGGTGCCGAGGGGCGATATGAAGGACGACCTCCCATAGGTGCTCTAGCTTGAGACGGCCCACCTTCAAAGGCTCTCTTGCGTGTCTTGGCTGCAGTGCTGGCGTTGTTATTCTTCTCCTGCTTCAGACAGTCGCTGATGAAGTCATTGAATCTGACACGGTTGTTGGTACCAACATGCTTCATCATTTTTGGATTGAGACCTCTCTTGAAACTGGCTATTCTTTTAGCATCTGTGTCAACCATGTCAGGAGCATAGCGACACAAGTTGTTGAAAGCATGCAGGTATTGCGTCACGGTTTTGGTGCCCTGGTTCAACGCCAGAAACTCTCCCAACTTCATTTCGGTCAGCCCTGGTGGAATATAGACTCCACGAAAAGCCTCAGCAAACTCTCTCCAAGAAATCTGAGCATTTGGAGGGAAGGTGGTGCGATGGTGCTTCCACCACATTCCCGCCGGTCCCTGCAATTGAAGTGCAGCATACTCCGTTTTTAGAACCTCAGTCATTCTCAACACACGGAATTTATCTTCCATTGTGTTGATCCATTCCCTCGACATCAAGTGGCTCTGTGGCTTCCTTGAATACGGGTGGCCTGGTGTCCATGAAATCCTTGAAGTCGCTATATTGGTTCACTCCCATGCCACCACCTTGATTGTTACCACGTTGAACGTTGTTGGCGATGGTGCTGTGAGAAAATCCTCCATGTTCTTCGGGATTGTTCCGTGTTATACCGACTTTAGCATGGCATGAGAAACATCTCGGGGTAAACGGGGAGGAGGTGGCAAATGTGGTTCATGGGAGGTTCATTGTTGTTGCCGTGGTTCCCACCATCACCACCACCACCGGTCCCCGCACCATTAGCACCGGTCTCCGTGACTTCATACGTGGTTTGGCGAGTGTTTGTCATCCGTGCATATTTCAGCAACAAGTAACGATTGAGTGAAGTGTAATGATTGCGAAAGTGAAGAAAAATTATGCCGCATCTTGAATTTCTTTGGAGAGAATAAATTCATGCAATAAAACAGAGGCACAACAATCTCATCCCAATTAAGACAACAACACTTAATCGAATTACTTCAATGGCAAACATCGCATCCATACAGTCACATTGCCAGCATACATACACTGGACTTTTTATGCGTTCAGATATCGCATTCGAAAATCAAGTTCCAACCACATGCCAAGTCTCATACGTTCGAAACAACATACGATAGGTTACATGCCAACAAAAGAAAGGTCTTCGCGACAGGACCTAGATACTAGCGCAAGGCAACTAGCCTATTCCTCGGGGCCATCGTCGGGATCGGAGACGTCACCATCGCCTCCAGGTGAAACTACAGGCTCGTTCTGGTTGTCGTCGTCGATGTCCATGCCAGCGGCGTTTGCTGGAGCATATGGGCCAACCCCATTGTAGAGCGCGTGAAACTCCTCGTGCAGGTTGCCGTTGTATTCCTCTAGCTCATCGACTCTCTGCAGCAGAAGGTTTCTTGCGTTCCAGGCTTCATTCCTCTCCTGAACCAATTGTCCAATCATGCGGTCTGCATTGTTGTTGGCTTGAGTCAACGTATGCACTCGCTGCATAGCTCTATCACCTCTCTCAACCGCACCGATCTCGGCCAGAATTCATATCACCAACCGCTTCCCGCAAGCTAACTATGGCTCGTGCTCGTCTCTTCTTCTCGCTTCTTCCTTTGAGCTTATCCTCACTCACGCATAAGCCGGTCAAAGTCCAGTAGGTACTCTCGAGACCCTCATACGCTCTAATGGCGGCGAACATAGCACTCATTGCCTGGTTGTCGCTAGCCTGTCCCTCAGCTGGACCTCTAACCAATGCACTTCCCTGAGGCTGAACCCAAATGGCATCACGAGGATCATCCCTAGGAAAAGTACCAGCCTAGAGCTCTTGCGCAAGCTCTTTGGGAAATCTGCTCATAATGTCCCTCGATGACACGGAAGGTCGCTCTCCTCTGCACCCTCACCGGAGTGCGACCCTCAAACTCCAAATGCCAACCATCCCAATCTGGAGCATCACCGAGAGCAGGAACCGTGATCTCCACCATCGCAAGTCCATCATCGCCAATCGGCTCTCATTCCAAGAGTACACTGGCTCTTGACCCTCTCGGGTACCCCACATCATGGAGCACTCTCCAAAGCAAAGTTGGCATGCCAAACTTCGCTCAAGAAGGTGTCCGTGGTGCGGTGCTCCCTCAGGGCCAGCAGACGTCGGGGTGCTCTTCCTCCGGTGGACTTTGGGGCGGTGCCTGCTTCGTGCGGGCCATCAGAGTAAAAAGTTCTCTTATTACTTCGGGAAACATACTTTTGGTGATCGTCTTTTATCAAAATGAGATAATCAATTTATAAGGAGGAATGCATGAGATGAATGAGATGCACAAGTAACATGATGTATGTACGCATCTGCACGTTCTCACAAACTTAGGAATAAATAATTTCTAACGACGATTCGGTGGCATACAACGATCTCTCAATACGTAGCTAATATCGTTCTACGAGCGATAGCGTTGTTATGTACTGCAGGAAAATTCATTTCAGCCCAATTCCCAATGAATGCATAAAAGCGATAAAGTTTTATCTACACGCTCTACACGAATCCCCAGACACGTGTACAACGGTAGTAACTACCGAACCATCGTCCTATTGACGGCATCGCCTCCATGCAGACGGAAGACCCATACATGAGATACCTTTGTAAAACATGCGTAGAACATGTAATTACTCCGGCATCATATAAGCATTTACCCTAGATCGGCGGTGTATCCGATCATGCTCTCACAACTCACACTTACCGAGGCGTAGAGGCAATTGATCCATTCATTACCACTCAACCAAGTGGCACTCATACAATAGCACGCCGTATGAGAGCGAATTTAAAGAGAAATATGATGCAAGAACCCGAACAAGACTTAATTAAGCCACCTAAAGTCCTTAACTGGGCATAAAGGATATGATCACTGGCACACTCTATAGTTTTAAAATCACGTTTCCCAAATGCCTTTTTATTTTAAATACACTTGTGAACAGTAACACGCTAAACCATGCTCTGATGCCAGTTGTAACAGAACCGACCAATTATACGAAATTAAGTAAGAAAATCATCCACCAGAGCAGACGATTGAGCAAACTTAAGTCCGTATAACCCGGTAGTCCGTGAAATCACGAAGGATTTCAAACCAACTCGTGTCCCGACCATGATCGTAATAAGTTTAGCGGTCACCAATCACATATTACATAAAAGTTTCCATAATGGATACATCGAGTTTAAACATAGTTATTACAAAACAAGTTCGAATAAAAGTAGCGGAAGTCATTTGTTTAAAACCACACACACACTCACACGGAGTTCAAATATAGTGCCAGCGAATGATCATCTCCAACAAAAGCATTAGATGAGACGTAAGGAATGACCATGCCCATGGTCCTAAGCATCACCCATCGCAGGATAGAGGCAGTTGATACAATAGCCATAGTACACATCGCCCATACGCAACAAGTGGGAATAAAACCACGAGTACGAGAAGGTACTCGGCCGGACTTACCGACATAACCGAAAATAAATGACACCAAGGATTATGCGGGCATTATAGTAGGGTAGTGACTCTTTTGCAAAAGAAGCATTTTAGCATTTCAAGAACCTTTCTAAAAGCGAGTATTGTCAAGTTAATTATTATTAAACCTGTCGACTAGATTTTCACCTATACTAGAGTAAACATGTGATTAAGCAATTAATGATAACCGCTGATCATTAAACAACTTCCATCTTGTCATATTCACTATAAGCTGTCCAAGTGTTCCATAAACATTTACTACGATGAAGTCACTCAAGTCAAGTGCTCACTATCCGGGAGCGATGGCGATTCGAATCGATTCCTAACCGGTGGTGATTTATTCCTTACACAAATCTCACTCACCCGCTAAAGTGAGATATTGATCACCGAGTCAACTTTCCGGTATCTCGAGTTTGCCAGAACCACATGTACCGGGGCCGACCGACCGCACTTTGGTCTTATCATCCCGCCCGTGTCCTACCACACCGCTTCACACAGTTATGTCATGGGCAATCTACTCGCCCGAAAAATCTCCCGGCTTCATGGCGGTCGGAAGGTACTTTATCCGCCGGCTAAATGTAAGGCATCGTTCAACATGACTCGAGGCCCAACAACGGTCGGTCCTTAATCGACACGACGGAAACACTACGGTCAAAACCCCGCAAGTCTCGCCCGGTCTCAACTTCATTTAACACTTAGTTATACCATGACTTCATAGCCATCCAAACAGATCCGGTAACCACCTATAGCTCGCGGTGTGTGAAATCACCCGACTTCTACCGGTCTAAGCCAGTTAAGCATTGACTGATCATTGCGGATACCTGTGGTAACAAGGATATAGTATAACAAAGGTAAACAAGGTATAATGCGCAGCAACGGTTGCAAACAACTCCTGAACGTAATGCATCAATTTAAAGTAAAGCATTTAACGAAATCATTGCAAAACGGAGAAAGATGCTCGGGCTTGCCTCTCTCGAAGGAGCTCTTGACGGTGATCGGGCACTCCGGAAGTTCTTCAACGTCCTCTCGTCGGCAACCGGCACTTCTCGCTGGTGCACCTCGAACTCGCTCCTCGGGCTCCTCGGGAATGACGATTTGGGTTCTCGGTTTGCGATCCCTGTATGATGCAATGCGTGTAAGTGCCTATGCAATCGGTGCATCGAAGGAGATGAATGCGATGAACATGTTGAAAGGCAAGGTAGACAACATCATCCAAGAAACTATGCTACAAGCACATGTCATCTACTGCATTCTCTTCTACTACTAATATGTCAAGTTAACCTATCTTGTGAAATGCTTCAAAGATACACCAAAGCTTTACTAATTTCTTAATCACACTTAGGGCAACACTTGCTTATACCTTAATTAATAATAGGTTTGAATAGCAACCTATATTTCTGATGCTCCTAAAAATCTGAGAAAATTACAGTAGCATACTACTACCCTAAACAGACTACCATAAAAATTTCATGGTATTTGGATAAGTAAACTATCCTACACAAAAATGACAAGCTATAGCCTAAAAATGAGCATGAAATTACTTTGTACTATGAAAAGTGTCAAACAACAGAATTAATATTTTTCCTAGGTTCTTCATGGTATATAATGACTGTACAAAAATTATCACATGCATGTTTTATACAAAGTTTGCTCTCTAGCAAAAATAACAAAAATCAGCCATTTAAGGTACTTGAACTACACCTCTAAAGTTTTCCACAGCACATGCATGAAATATATTTTTCCTAGGAAGTACATGACATAAGAAGATTAACAAACTTGGAATCATATTTTCTGAAGCCTAGATATTTTTACATATTTTTCAAGTTATCAGCAATATTCAAGATTAAATAAAATCCTATAGAAAAGTATATCAAAATGACATGCACTATTTTTCCCAAGTAGATCTGGTGATAAGGAACCTAGAAAATTTTGTTTCAACAAATTTGGAACAAGTTTGATCATCCAAACATTTTTCAAACCATTTTGATTTCAAATAACAAATAATAAAGGAAATCAATTCACTTTAAACAATCTCTGGGCGGCCATTTGAAACAGCTGGCCCACGGCCATCACCGGCTCTCTGCCCGAGGCCGAGAGGAGGGAGAGACGCCCAACAGGCGTCGGCACCACCACGGCCCGGCTTTGGCTCGGCCACCGAGCAAGGTGCCTCGGCAAAGCGTCTCTGCTGGCTTGGGCTTGTGCGGCTTTCGACCCACGAGGCCGGGCGGCCAACTCCGCCACGGCAGGCGAAACAAGCGAGCGCGCAGGATGTGCGAGGAGACGGCGAGTGCGGTAGGGTAGCTAGGCTAGGCGGAGAAGAGAAGGAAGACGACTTCCATGGCGGCCGAAACGCGGTAGCGCCATGGCCGTCGATGGCGGCGAGAGGGGAGGCTCGACTGTGCGTGAGGGAGGCGCAAGTCGAGCGCGCGACTTGAAGGAAGGCGGCGGAGCTGGGCGCGAGGAATCGGGAATGGCGCGGTGGTGCGGGAGCTCGGCCGCGGAGCTTCCGGGTGGGCGAGAGCCGGAGCTTTTTTTGCTCTGGAGGAGAGGGAAGGCAATGCGGGCGGGAGGAGCGAGCGCACCGGCTCCAAGAGTAGGGTAGCGTGGCGCGGGCTCAGCTGGCATGCTGCCTTGCCGGCGGCGGCTGCACATGGTCATGTGGCGGAATGTCTCTCGCCATGATCGCAGCGACGAGCGGCAATGAGGGAACGGCAATGGAAATTTGGGGGAGGCGAAGCTTGCAATGGATGGCGTGAGCAAAGCCAGCCAAGGAGTCTTTGAGGTGGGCCGGCGAGCGAGGCGAGGCGAGGAGTGAGGTGCTGGAGGCTCGCTTGGCCAATGCCGGTGGCGAGCGAGAAATGGTACCCGCTAATGTGAAAACATTCTTTTAAATTTTTATTTTCAATAAATTTTTAAATAACAGTTTTCAAATATTATTTTGAGCAAGAAAATGACCTCTTTTGAAAATGTACCAAAAATGAAAGTTGCTTAGAATTTAATTCTCTACAACTTTGCTTTTAGGACCACAGCCAAATTCTTTCTAGATTTTGAATTGGAAGATCAAAGTCCACGTTTAGCTCAAAACCCTAATTTTTTGGAATTTATTTTTGAAGCCGAATTTTGAATTAATTTGAATACAAACATTGCTCCAAAAATTGAACTAAACATTGCTAGATGATTTACAATAGCAGCCAAACATGTTCTACTAACCTAGCAAGCAAGAATCAGAGCAAAACAACTCTAATAAGTGTATGCATCATTTACGTTTCACAAACATGTTTCGTATGTTTCGAAGTAATGTTTCAGTTATTATATGCAAGATTATTCATGTATGATTAGGATGCTTGATGATGCATGATATGCATGATTTGCAGTGCCTAAATGTAGGCATAACACCGGGGTGTTACACCATACTATACTCAGCTCGTCAAGCCTCTTTTGCGTTATAAAGATAACCACTAACAAACTAGAAAATGTCCTCATACTTGACTAAAGCCAAGCAGAAAATGTCCTCATACTTGACTAAAGCCAGAGCCATATAGCACTCATGGTTGTATTGTAAGTCCTAGATGATCACTTGCAGATAAGTCCTTAAGAAGAGGAATCTAGAGCATCACAAAAACTATGCTCTAAGCCCTCTTGTTTCTTGTTGCTAAAAAGCATCTTTTAGTGTTTATTGCATATTCCATTAGTCAAGTTATATGATCATGGTCTTTAATTGAGCGCTAGTATCATATTACCCAATGCATAAACCCTTAGGTTACAAGGTACAATTACAAAGCTAGGATATCCTTAATGGTGAGACACCAGCATATGATTAAAATGTGATTAATGTAAATAGGACAATAAGGATGATCCCATGCTATACTTGTCTTGCTCAGCAAACTCTTGTTGATCCTGCTAGTCGTCAAAGTACTGGTCATGCTCACCGAAAAGCTGCTCACCGTCTATACTCTATCATCAAACATCAACACACAAGCATTCGGAAGCAATCATGTATAGCAAACAAGAACTATAATTAGAACACCAACAATGGAAAAACAAGTTGAAAATTTTATAAACTTATTCTACGCATCGCTACGAACACACAGACGCGAGAATCATCGAAAACATAACTAAAACGAAGAAGGTACGCTAATTATAAGCTATTGATGGCACTTTCATAAATAACGCGAACTATATTCGAATTAAAATAAATAAAATCTAAAATTGAAATCTAGTTAGGGTCGGCGGGCAAAATACGAGAAAATCCAGGGTCTCTTTAGAAAGATTGCCAACGAAAGGGTATCTTCTATTTCAGATCATCTGATCTAGATCTGAGAGCTGCAGTGGCTTGGGGAAGAATCCGCTGGCCAGAACAGGAAGACCGGCACGGTGGCTGCCATAGATGGCGGCGAGGAGCTTGGCGGCGCACATGAAAAACGGCCTACGGGCCACGATTCGACGTGGAAAAAGTACTGGGAGATAGAAGGGATAAGGCAAACTCATCAAGGGCAAATTAGGACACCACCAATAGAGGCTAATATTCTTAGTGGTTCTAGTACAAATAAAGTGATTCACATAGACTAAAAAATATTGAGATAACTGTACACACAATGTAAACTATCACTACTTGTGATTTGCATAGAAACTTTTTACTTTCATCATGCCTCACCTTTATTTTTTCTTCATCTTTAGCATTGACCATATTCTCTCTTCACAAACATATGTAGCTTATGCGAGTCACTGTGACGAGTACAGTTGATCCTACATGGCTCTCTGGCCTATGAAGTTAAAAAGTAGCATCGGGGAATGGCCTCAGTCGACGAGGAACGAACGAGGACAGTGTGCGGCTCGGAGAGGCGGGCGGTGATGCTCTGCAATGTTCGGCGGTGAACAGTGAGCAAACAAGAGCGAGACAAAGAGTTAGGACGGAGCGGGGAGGTCCACTGCCACGCGAAGATGCTCGGCGGATGTTGCCGGTGACGGAGAAGTGGCGGACGGCGACCACAGCAGCGGCGGCTCCGGTGCTTCTCAGCGAGATCCAAACGGCGGCGCTCGGCAAGCTCAAGGCGTGACGGCTGCTAGCTAGGGTTAGGAAAAAGCGTCACAGCATCTGGGCTTGAGTTTATATAAGGGCATAGGCATCACGCGCTCGCCAAATCGCGGAGAACAAGGAGCTGGGCGATGGGATTCCATCCCCAGGCGGAGTCCGTCTCAGCCACGGGAAAGAAGACGACGCCGCTGGCCAGTGGGACCGGGGTGTCGGTGAGAGGAGGCGTGGGACCCGTCAGTCAGCGAGACCGAGCGAGAAGGGAGAGTGGGCGCCCACGCGGCTTGGAGCTGGGCCGCGGGGTGGAAATGGGCCTGCGGGGGAAAGAGGGAGAGGGACGCAGGGTTGGGCCAACAGGCCGAAAGGGAGAGAAGGAAAGAGAGAGGGAGTCTTTTCCTTTTTCTTTTTCTCAAACAATTTTTCAAAGGCATTTTCAAAAAGAGTTTTGAATCCTTTTTGAGTTTGAATTAAAACCACTCAGAGCAATAAAACATATGCACCAGCATGTATGCACAAAAATGTTGCTACACCCTATGATTAATTTTAATCAAATAAAAAATTATTATTTCCCTATGTTTTCATGAGCACAAAAATTCATAAATAACTCAATTTATCTCTATTTCAAAAGAAGCAAATTTTAGGGTGTTACAACAAGTGATGAGAAAAGTGTTGCAGGTGGTACGAATGACAGCTAGGAAACCATGTCCCTCTTCCTACTTAATTCCCTATCCAAGTTACGAACCACTACACCAATTTGGTTACTATTTACCCAAAACTGCCATCGGCTTTTAAAGCTGAAAACCTCTCTTACCATTCTACCCTGACCCCTCTCACATCCATCTGCTCATTGCTCTCGTCCATAGGCGATTAGGTTTTGGGTGCGCCGCCATTCCCCACCTTCCCCACACCATCTCTAAGTAAAAAACCTATCATCAAGCGGGTACGATGCCAATTGCATCCTCCTCCATGACCCGTCATTAGCCGCGTCCCTAATTTAGGAAGACACTAGATCGCATCTGAGCACTGCTCGACGACCACCCAACAACGCTAGCTGGAGTATCATCAGGCTACCACTCGACCTCGCCGAACTCTCCTCCAAGCTATTGTCCATCCTCGTCGATCCTCCTCTAGACCATTGGTAGGAGCGTTGATTGGTCCAAGGCCATGAAGGTGAGGCCCAATTTCTCCCTCCCCCTCAGATCTAGATATGTGAATGCATAATTCTTGAAAAAATGATTGGTATTATATATGAATCTAGTTAAGACAACAAAAACCGCACCAAGGATTTGATTCCTTTGAGGCCTACAACACAGATCCTCCGAATGGAAGTAGCTATAGCTATTGTGTCTTTGTCATTGTTATTGATAGAAATTGCTGCACAAAACAAATGGAAAATTGACTAGAGGTGTACAAATTGATTGCGACTTCTACATCATATTTTATAATTTCTAATTCTATTATATGTAAATGTTAAAGTTCTAGAGTAACCTTGTGCAATTAATATTTCATTTGTTTTATGTCAATGCCAACTTGTGATCTAAGGCTATGTTTGTATGTATAAAATAATTCAAACAACTCACTAAGTTTCATCATAACCTTGTGAGAGATTTCTCATTAGGGGGTAACGTCTTGGCATGCTGGTTCTCTTTTGGGCATTTGTTTGCAAGATTTAAATGTGTCCTATGTATAGAATTTACAAATTTGGGTGAGAATGGGAAGTTTCTATGTTTACTGTTGTAACTAAATTTGCATGAAAGAACCATAAAGATTAAATGGCAATGGATGTCGTGTCTTCTACACACTACATTAGGGTTCAAAGCACAACTCCAACACAACCTTCTCTTTTGGGAGCTAGGAATTAGTCATATTGCCAAATCGGTTTAGAGACAGATACACTTCCTTTGAAGAATCAAGAGCTAGAGCTGGAGCTAGAGAATCAGGTTGTGGAGCTCTTCCAAATAGGGCATAAGGTTCTTATGGTTTTCATGTAATGCTAGCAAAGCGTTTCTCTTCTTGATCTGTTCAATTTATATAGGATTAACGAATGACACCTCAACTAATTTGTTTTCAAGTAGTATCTCCTTTTTCTAAACCTTGAATTAACTAAGTAATTGAATAACTTTATACAACTATGAAGTATTCTATGTGATCTGTGCATCCTTTCTATGTAGGTATCAAGGACACTAAATCACTTCAAACTTCTTCGAAGCCCATTAGAATGGAGAACAACAGACCATACCAAGCTAAGAAGTCTATGTCGCGCTCAAAGACATACCTGACTTGGACCATGCCGACTTTCAAAGAGCCTTATGGGTATTTTTTTGTCATGACTACCTATTCAAAACTCTTATGACGCTTCGACCAGAGTTGAGGAAGGACTGGCTACTCACACAACTTGGATGACAGTAAGGCTTGTTGTATCTGCCACACATATCATACCGACAACATGCTTCATAATGTGGCATTTATGTCTTGTAATAAGATTGGTTAAGTAATTGTTAGGGGTCATGCATTCTTTTCCTAAATTATCTGTCTCAGTTTCATCGGACCAGGTATGGTTTGTGGTTTTGTCTACTTTGGTTTCTCCTTTTCTATGTTATCTCTTTTGTACATGTCAAATATTTTGAACCTAGAGGTAGAACATATTCACTTTAAGTTCCAACTTATGCCCCAATTGGATCTGCTAAAATCTTTATAAATAGCAACAACCAGAGAGAGCCAGTTAATAGCTTTTTATAAGCTTGGTGGTTGGATAGTTTGAAACAGGCTATAAGCTAGACTATAAGGTGAGCTGTTTGGACCGACTATAGTTTTTAAGCAGTTAACAACTTATTTTAGATGATTAAAAGAGGGCCTTGCTATAACGCAGTGGTACAAATTTTTTTACCTTGTGAATGCATACACTAATTGGTAAGTCCACAGTTAGAATGATAATTATAACTCACTTAGGGTTATGCAATTATTTTGAATAACATCACCTTTGTTACGGTGATCCTTAGGTTCACCCACAATATATATACATGTATATTTAGTTGCATGTTGTATATGTGCAGCATATGGACAATTTGTGTTTTAGGTACGGTAGTCTATTTTTGTGTCAGAAATTAGAAATAACTTCTATTTCTGATGTTATTTTTATTCCATATTCAACCTCTAAGAGACCAGCACCTGCCTCTAACTAATAGATACTATAGTTAGAGCAGATTTAAAGATCAACTATAGAATCACATTGTTTTTTTCCTTCAACAATGAACTATGGGCTCTCATGTTATTCTTTGGTTCCAAAAGAAGGGAAGAGGCATTCTTTACTTCTACTAGTTTTGTTGGGCTTGTCAAACTATTCATCTAGTTTACCATTGTATGCATTGCTTAACATGTTGTACTTTTCGTTGGATCTTCTACGAATTATGATGTGTTCTAATAGCTTGGCTTCTTTCTAATGTTATACGAAATTAGAAGCATGTCATTGATGTTAAAAGCATTGATTTTTGCATGGCAAGATGGTGCACCCTGTGTTGCCCCTCCTTGAGACCTTCTACGACGAGAAACACCAGGCCCACTTGCTAATGGACGTGGACCCCTAGCCGGAGTTGGCCCTCCTGCAGCTCTGAACACACACACACCCCATCAGTGGGATGCATGTTATGCCCCTTGCATTAAGCATGTTGGCTTCTTCTAGCTTGCCTAGGTGGTCAATGTCAAGATCCTATACCTTGACAGCCCTATTCTCACCGCCTTGGTGGATCAATGGCGATTGAAGACCCACACATTCCACCTCCCTTGCGGTGAGGTGACTATAGTGCTGTATTACCTGTCTCCTCGTGGACGATTATGCGGTCACCAGGATCCTTAATAGAGATGGGTGGAAGGACACGGTGAAACAACACATCGGTACAAAGCCCCAAGACCATGTGGAGGGCGCAAAGGTTAAAGTAAGTAACTTTACTCTCAAATCGTGCTTTGGTAACACCAATTCATGGATTTACAAGAAAACCTCTTGCGCTCATGCTGGATGGATCACGACCCACTTCGTCATGTGCTCTCCTATGGTTTTCATGTAATGCTAGCAAAGCGTTTCTCTTCTTGATTTGTTCAATTTATATAGGATTAACGAATGACACCTCAACTAATTTGTTTTCAAGTAGTATCTCCTTTTTCTAAACCTTGAATTAACTAAGTAATTGAATAACTTTATACTACTATGAAGTATTCTATGTGATCTGTGCATCCTTTCTATGTAGGTATCAAGGACACTAAATCACTTCAAACTTCTTCGAAGCCCATTAGAATGGAGAACAACAGACCATACCAAGCTAAGAAGTCTATGTCGCGCTCAAAGACATACCTGACTTGGACCATGCCGACTTTCAAAGAGCCTTATGGGTATTTTTTGTCATGACTACCTATTCAAAACTCTTATGACGCTTCGACCAGAATTGAGGAAGGACTGGCTACTCACACAACTCGGATGACAGTAAGGCTTGTTGTATCTGCCACACATATCATACCGACAACATGCTTCATAATGTGGCATTTATGTCTTGTAATAAGATTGGTTAAGTAATTGTTAGGGGTCATGCATTCTTTTCCTAAATTATATGTCTCAGTTTCATCGGACCAGGTATGGTTTGTGGTTTTGTCTACTTTGGTTTCTCCTTTTCTATGTTATCTCTTTTGTACATGTCAAATATTTTGAACCTAGAGGTAGAACATATTCACTTTAAGTTCCAACTTATGCCCCAATTGGATCTGCTAAAATCTTTATAAATAGCAACAACCAGAGAGAGCCAGTTAATAGCTTTTTATAAGCTTGGTGGTTGGATAGTTTGAAACAGGCTATAAGCTAGACTATAAGGTGAGCTGTTTGGACCGACTATAGTTTTTAAGCAGTTAACAACTTATTTTAGATGATTAAAAGAGGGCCTTGCTATAACGCAGTGGTACAATTTTTTTACCCTGTGAATGCATACACTAATTGGTAAGTCCATAGTTAGAATGATAATTTTAACTCACTTAGGGTTATGCAATTATTTTGAATAACATCACCTTTGTTACGGTGATCCTTAGGTTCACCCACAATATATATACATGTATATTTAGTTGCATGTTGTATATGTGCAGCATATGGACAATTTGTGTTTTAGGTACGGTAGTCTATTTTTGTGTCAGAAATTAGAAATAACTTCTATTTCTGATGTTATTTTTATTCCATATTCAGCCTCTAAGAGACCAGCACCTGCCTCTAACTAATAGATACTATAGTTAGAGCAGATTTAAAGAACAACTATAGAATCACATTGTTTTTTCCTTCAACAATGAACTATGGGCTCTCATGTTATTCTTTGGTTCCAAAAGAAGGGAAGAGGCATTCTTTACTTCTACTAGTTTTGTTGGGCTTGTCAAACTATTCATCTAGTTTACCATTGTATGCATTGCTTAACATGTTGTACTTTTCGTTGGATCTTCTACGAATTATGATGTGTTCTAATAGCTTGGCTTCTTTCTAATGTTATACGAAATTAGAAGCATGTCATTGATGTTAAAATCATTGATTTTTAAATGGCAAGATGGTGCACCCTGTGTTGCCCCTCCTTGAGACCTTCTACGACGAGAAACACCAGGCCCACTTGCTAATGGACGTGGACCCCTAGCCGGAGTTGGCCCTCCTGCAGCTCTGAACACACACACACACCATCAGTGGGATGCACGTTATGCCCCTTGCATTAAGCATGTTGGCTTCTTCTAGCTTGCCTAGGTGGTCAATGTCGAGATCCTAGACCTTGACAGCCCTATTCTCACCGCCTTGGTGGATCAATGGCGATTGAAGACCCACACGTTCCACCTCCCTTGCGGTGTGGTGACTATAGTGCTGTATTACCTGTCTCGTCGTGGACGATTATGCGGTCACCAGGATCCTTAATAGAGATGGGTGGAAGGACACGGTGAAGCAACACATCGGTACGAAGCCCCAAGACCATGTGGATGGCGCAAAGGTCAAAGTAAGTAACTTTACTCTCAAATCGTGCTTTGGTAACACCAATTCATGGATTTGCAGGAAAACCTCTTGCGCTCATGCTAGATGGATCACGACCCACTTCGTCATGTGCTCTCCTAGATCATATGATTTTTATATGATGATTTATCATTAAGCATACTTCATTAGTGCTACAATATACCTTGAACTATCTAAAATCATTTTATATTAGAGAAAGGATAGAATAAAATAAGGGTGCCTAGTAAACGAAAACGGAGGGCTGCCCCCCCACCAAATTCCAACCCCCACTATCCCAATTTCTGCCCCTCCAATCGGCGACGGCGGCGGCGATGGGGCGGCTCGAGATCGATTGGGACGACTTGCGTCTCGTTTAGATGCCATCCAAATTCCAAGTTTTTTCACCCTCTCTCCATCACATCAATTTTTAGCCGCTTGCATGGAGTATTAAATGTAGGTAAAAAAAATAACTAATTACACAGTTTAGTTGGAAAATCACGAGATGAATCTTTTGAGCCTAGTTGGTTCACGATTAGACAATATTTGCCAAATAAGACGAAAGTGGTACTATTCATCGAGTTTATTTTTTTTTTCAAAGTGAACGAGGCCTTGTTCGATAACTCGTCCACCGACCACGAGGAAGGCATCTACTTGGGCTCCCCATCGCCGGCGGGCGCGGGTGGGGCTGGCGGGCGCGGGCGGGGGCGGAGGGCGTCGCGAGGGCGTCATTGGGCGACGAACAGCCGCGAGGGACCCAAGCCCTCCACCTGAGGTTGGAAGCACTGTGCAGCGAGCTCGAACGACGCGTGGGTGAGCTCCGACCCGTCGAGCGCAGCCCAGTGACCCGCGCGTCCGCGAAGGTGCATACACCCATCCTGTTGTCGCGTATCGAACTGGAGCGTTCGATTATGGATCGATTGACTTTGCGCTAGTTTTGTAGATCTGTGGGATATAGTGCGCATTGTGTTTCTCATGTGTGTGCGGGCAGCATTGTCTGTTATTCAGAGAAGTATTGCTCGCTTGGTTTGCAGGCAGCTGCTGATCGGGGACAGGATACTCGTTCCGCTGCCGAGAATGTACACAATTTCAGTAAGATTTCGACACTTGCGGCTGTCATTACCATTTTTAACATGGATCGGAAAATGTTGGGCTCATCCGCTCATGTGATGGATTACTGAATTTACCATAAGAAGTGCTGTGTAGCACTATAACCTCAAGTCCTCAACTGAACGGTTGCTGAGTCTGTTCCAGTTGTTCACTAATACGAACTGTCACTGATGTGCTGTGTTATGTGTCACTCTGTTTGTAGATCAAGTGGACGAGCAGGGGGAACATGTGGCCTGTAAATGCTGTCTCAAGTCATCTCCTGTTTTAGTCAGAAGAAAGAAGAATCATGAGCAGGTATTATGTAGTGTCTTTCTTTTACCTTGTTTATTATCTGTAGGCATCTCTTGAAACTATGATGGGGAATTGTCAAGGTAGCAACCCGTGTGAATAAACGCAAAAGCTGAGGGGCATGGTGGACAAAGGATTAACCAACCATTGTTCTGTTTGGTAGCCTGATGGCCATCGCAAAAGGGTTCCTCGTGCTGCAGTGAAGAATGACGACAAGGAACCTGCTCCCCAGAGGAAATCTTTGAGGCGGTCAGAGAGATACCGAGCTTGGAGCGTGCTGGTTTACTGAGAGCCTACAGCACGCTCATCCGTGATGATCGTTTGTTCAGATCTCTAATGGCGCTGCCTAAGGACATGAGGAAGGACTGGCTGCTCATGGAGATCGAGAACCAGTGAACTGAGGCTTGTCCTGTTTGCGCTGCATGCACACAGCAACTGACAACATGCGTGACAATTGAGTAATTGACAATGTCGTCGAGTGATCTGTTTATCTATCTAGTGCTGGTTATGTGGTATTCGTTTCCCAGATGTAATTATCCTAGCCTCTTGTTGGACCATGTAATGCAATGCCTGTGTTGTTTCCCTAAGCTAGTATGAATCTTCTTCACTGTTTGCGTGTGAGTGTGTGCTACATCGTAATATTTTTTCTTCCCTCTCTCAAGATCTTGGGATGCTTCTCTCTATTGTTATTGTGCTGCTGTTCTTGCTGGCTTTGTTACCGTTATAAAAGGCCAACCAAACAAATCAAGTAATGGCTTACATTGTTTACATTAGTGCTGTTTTTCCATTCCCTGTGTGTTAACAGGAGAGAAGGGATTGGGGAAGGAACTCAGGGAGGAAGGATTCGAGTTTAGAGTTTTTTTTCCTTAACCTGTCTCTCTTCTCTCACACGTTCCTCTTAAGCGTCTGGACGCAGCCGAACACAGCTCAGTTACATCGGCCGGATCGATCCACTCGGAGCCGAAGAAACGTTTGCCGGGCCATCGGGTCCGTTTACTCCACAGGAGGCCATCGTCTTGCGGTGGCGCCTGGCTTTTGTTGCCGTAACACCGTATTTCCTTAGCCTAACCAAACACTATCTAAGAGCAACTCTGACGGGTTCCTACTTAAACCCTCAAAATCAAATTACACAACCGGAGAAAAAACAGCTGTAGCAGAGTCCCTGCTAGTCATAAGTTTTCCATGCACGCGCTTCGCTACCGCTTGCTACTTAAACCCTCAAGAACAGGGAGAGCCCTCAGATAAACAGTAGGGGGCCGGTTTTGATGGTTATTGCTAGAGTTGTCCTAAGGGTGTAGTCGCAAGTCGCAACCATTTCCTTCACAAGCTGGATCAGGCCAGCTAGGGCTGAAATCGGATTGGATGCAGATGGATATTAGAGATCTTGCATTCTATCCCTTATTTTTTCAGATCTCGCAACCAGATACTGATCATGTCGGATATTGATATCTATCTCATATACATATGAGAAATTTAATTTTGAGTATTCAGATTCGAATATAATACGTATATTAAATGTTCATATTCAGACATGGACTGTCAGGTGCGTTTAGTTGCAGGACGAAGTTGGATGGGATATAGCGATCCATGGATATTAGGATAAGGATATCCATGATGCATGTTTGGTTAGATGGATGTAACGAGTCATTTTTCTGTTTGGTTGGATAGATGAAAGTGGATGGGGTGGGAATAGTTGACTAACTATATCTATTATTTAAAAATAATAACAACTAATTGGACACTAATAAATATGCACTAATACTAATTTTGTCATGATAATCACTACGTTAAAATAAAATATGTTAATTATCACCACTAATATCCTAATTAGCACACTAAACATGCACTAATCAACTTATTAGCACTTATCAAAACTAATCCTACTACCATAATTACTAAGTAATAATATAACATCCTAATAATCCTTAATTCATTTACTAATGAGAAAGATTAGAAGACATGTATAAGTTAGTCCGCCAGATTTTTTTGGACCATGAAATCCAGCATCTGGAGATATATTCCCCATCTATAAATTTGCTTAACCAAACAATCCATATCCATGAATGGATCCATGGATATCAAGCAACCAAACAATTTTGAACCTTTCGGAGTGGACGGGTATCGAAAAATATTCGTCTCATTTTCATTCCTAAGCCCAGCCCATGTTATTTGGCCCATAGCTATACCACACGCAGCCCAACCCATCCCTTTTCCCCACCCGCTCTTCATACGAAGCCCTAACACCGCGAGGCTCATCGGCGGCGGCGGCCGATGGCGGCGGCGATGGGGCGAGTTGTGAACTTGAGCGACTTGGCGGATGCGTTTCCCTGCAGCCCTTCCTACCCCGGCGTCGAGTTCGAGGTCTGCTTCGACCCCCCCTCCGCAGCGCCGCACGCTACCGCAACAAGGGCGCCGCCGCGCGCTGCTGCAACAAGGGCGGCGTCGGCGGCGCGGAATTTGGCGCGGGCGCGGATGGGGTCCGTCGGGAGGGCGTCATCGAACGACGAACAGCCGCGGGGGAACCCAGGCCGCCTCCCCCGCTGGCGGAGGTTCGGGTTGGAGCGCCCCAAGGCTCCCCGGCGCGCAGGTGGAGAGCGGGGCGCGCAGCCCAGTGACCCGCGCGGCCACGAAGGTGCATACACGGTCGCGTATTGAACTGGAGCATTCGATCGATTTACTTTGCGGTAGATCTGTGGATTTGTGAAAGATAGCGTGCATTGTGTTTCTCAGGTGTGTGCCCTTTGGGCTACATCGTCCGTTATTCATAGAACCTTTACTCTGCTTGGTTTGCGGGCTGCTGCTGATCCGGGACTGGATGCTCAGTCCGCTGCCGAGAAGGATTCACACGGTTTCATTAAGATTTCCACAATTGCGTGTCACTAACGCTTTTAACCTTGCACGCCCACCATTAGCAAGAGATGGATTGGGAAATATTGGGTTCATGTGATGGGTTAGTAAATTTGTCACAGAAAATGCTGGCTATTCGCGTGGAGTACTAATATGAATAGAACGGTTCTTGCTTGTGTTCCAGACTTCCAGTTCATTAATACGAACTGTCAGTAATGTGTTGTGTCACTCTGTTTGTAGATCAAGAGGATGAGCGGGTTGGACATGTGCCCTGTAACTGTAAATACTGTTTGAAGCCATCTCCTCTTTTAGTTGGAAGAAAGAAGAATCATGTGCAGGTATCATATAGTGTCTTTCCTTCACCTTTTTATTATCAGTAAGGCATCTCTTGAAAGTTGAAACTATGATGAGGGAATTGTGAATGTAGCAACCAATGTGAATAATCGCATAAAAGTCGAAGACATGGTGGACAAAGTATTAACGAACATGTGTTCTGTTTGGTAGGTTGATGGCAATTGCAAAAGGATTGCTTCGTCCTGCATGAAGAATGACGACAAGGAACCTGCTCCCCAGAAGAAATCTTGGAGGCGCTCAGAGAGATACCCAGGTTGGGCGTGCTGATTTACTGAGAGCCTACAGCATGCTCATCCGCGATGATCGTCTGTTCAGATCTCTCATGGCGCTGCCTAAGGACATGAGGAAGGACTGGCTGCTCATGGAGACTGGGAACCAGTGAACTGAGGCTTGTGCTGTTTGCGCTGCATGTACACAGCAACTGACAGCATGCGTGACAATTGACAGTGTCATCGATTTGTCTGTTTTTCTAGTGTTAGTTATGTGGTATTCGTTTCCCAGATGTAGTTATCATAGCCTCTTGTTGGACCATGTAATGCTATGTCTGACGTTTCCCTAAGCTAGTATGAATCCTCTTCAAATTGTTAATATGTGCTGCTGTTTGTGTGACTGTGTGAGCACATGAAACTAGTGGATTGCATACCACTTGTAGACCGTTTGCTGATCCTAACAACATGTCATTTTTCATCAATTTCATCAGGTCAATGCACCCATAAATTTCACTACTCTTCAATAGGGAAATGCAGCAACATGTTACGATTTTTTTTTTGTTAGCTAGCTCATAGCTAACTATTAGCTGGTTTTGCCCAACTAGTGAAATAATTGTTAATTGGATATTAGCTAACAATTTGCTAAACTATTAGCTGGATCCTGCTCGGATTCAAAGTAGCTAATTACTATTAGCTGGTTTTGCCCAACTAGTGAAATAATTGTTAATTGGGTATTAGCTAAACTATTAGTTGAATCCTGCTTGGATTCAAAGCAGCTAATTACTATTAGCTTATTTTGCCCAACTAGTGAAATAATTGTTAATTGGGTATTAGCTAACAATTAGCTAAATTGTTAGATGGATCCTGCTTGGATTCAAAGCAGCTAATTACTATTAGTTTGTTTTGCCCGATTAGTGAAATAATTGTTAATTAAGTATTAGCTATCAATCATCTAAACTATTAGTTGGATCCCATTTGAATTTAAAGGTGCCCATTATTAAATCCGTCTGTCCCACTATATCTGTCGTTCTGGCAATGCATTTAATAGATTCACAATATGTTCCATGTATTCGGACACACCGTATGTCCAGGTTTAGAGAATCTTTATTGTACCTAGTAGAAAGCTAAAACGACACATATAATGGGACAAATGGAGTAACTATTGGCTGCTTGGATCCAAACATGACCTTAGCGGGTCTGGGCCTAACTAACTGGTAATTGATGCCGGCCCATAAGGCCCAGCACTATCGAACCCGTGCCCACGCTGCAGCCCAATCCTTCGGCGTAAGCTGATGATTTAGTTGAGCGACAAAATAAAGTGACAAACCTCCGTTTCTTCTACTCACGCTCCTTGCGTGCGTTTCACTCGCACAAAAACCCAGAACGCAAAACCCCCCGGTCGGCCAGTCCCATACCACCTACCCCCCGTTTGAATCTCCCCCTCCCTGATCGTAGGCCGATCGGCGGTGGCCATCGTGCAGAGGCGGAGCAACATCGACTGGTATAGCGTGTTTCTGTCCTACTTCTCTCACAATGGCGCGGTCGATGCCAGCTCCGACTCCCCTACGCTAGCACCGCAAGCCCCCAAGTCTCTAGGCGGCCGCCAAAGGTCCGAGGAGCTGTGCAGCGAGTTCGAGCGGCGCTTCGATGAGCGCAGCACTGGCGCGCAGGTGGATGACGGGGCGAACTTCTGAATCACCCGTCTGGCGGCCAAGGTATGCACGCCTGCTAGTTCGTTCCTCTCCTCGTGCAACGAAAATGAGCTGTGGTGTTTGATTTTTTTTGTGCGCTTTCTATTCCTCAGTTGTGTGCGTACTGCGTAGGTTTTGTTCGCTCCCTTTAGGAGCTACATCCCATCAGTTATTATTCATAGTACCATTTCTGGCTTGGTTTGCAGGTTGCTGTTGGTTTGGGACCGGATGTGGATGTTCCTTCTGCTTCTAAGGGCGTATGTGATTTCAGTAAGATTTCTACACTTGTTGTTACCATTTTAAACCTTGCACGTCTACAGATGGTTAAAGGTGGGTTGGGAGATAGTAATGCTATCTCACTGAAATTTGGCTTATGCTGATTTGTTGTGAGAACAAAACACTGTTCGTTCGCTAAAAAGTACTGCTAAAGTAGTGCTGAAGAACAGGGCGTCAATCAGAATAAAACAATCATTGAACCTGTTATATATAGCTATTCACTGGTACAAGTTGTCACCGATTTGTTATGTTTCATTTGTGTGTAGGTCTGGTGGATGAGGATGTGCAGGGGGAACATGTGAGCCGGGAACACTCTTCGAAGTCATCTCCCAAGTTTAGTGGGCAGAAGAAGAAGAATTGTGGCCAGGTAAAATACACTTTTTTCAACCCCCCTCTCTCTCCCTTGCTTTGTTGATCCATAGGCATCTCTGTCTTGGACACTTATGAGGGAATTGTGAATGCAGCTACCCTTGAATAAAAGGAAAAGCCAAAGCCATGGTGGAAAAAGGAAACCTTCTGTGAACAAACGGAGGGCTCATGCCACTGATCCTGAGGAGTCTGATTATGAAAGTTCACTTCCCAGTAATATTACCTTTCTAACTAGTAATTTTTATGATTTTATGTGTGCATCTTGTGCAACCATCCGGGTTAGTGAAAATGTGACCTTATATGGAAATTTGTATGCTTTTTAAAGATATTCTCTGCCTTACTTAATAATTATGTTTCACAAGCATTTGCATATTCTGCACATATGGTTTATATATTGGCATGCATGATGTACTAAATTATTATATTTTTACTTCGCCCAATCATCAGCTCTAATCCCGCATCCTTCTATGCAGGAGGAAGCAACAGCTTCAGAATTCATCTTCTGTTCATTCTTGGAAGGTTGGTATCTGATACTAATTGTTAGAATGGCATATCCTAGCCATTACTGTCTTCCAATCTCAGTCATTACTAGATCTAATAGTAGACATATATCTGCATGTACTTTTATAGCCTGTATTAATTAGTCTAGATTAGAGGATATCTTTGATTCTTTCCTTGCATATACACTCACTGTTGTATAAGTACAGCCTACAACAATAGAGAATTTATTTTCCCTATCTTCTTTCACTAAGCTATACCAAGAAGTGTAATTTGTGAATAATCATTTAATTTCTTGCTCCGTAACTAATCATCCATGTTTTCCTATTGCTTGAATGTTAAAGTCACACAATCCTCATTTTGGATTAACTGCTAAATGTGAAAACTAGATTATGTTGCATTTCCTATTGCATGCAATGTGTAATGAGCATATCATGATGTTTGACTTTAGTGGTCATATATAAGAACAGTAGAGATCGTAGTGAGTTGTTGTTTACCATCAAGGACATTTCTTTGCATTATTGGTGGCTCGATTGCATTAATCATTGCTCACTAGTAAGGCTGGGTAAGGTTGAGAAAAATTAACTCTCTTTGTTAACATGGCGAGGTTACAATTTATGGTATTTTGCACTAAATCTTGTCTTCAGAAAGGTTGGGTGGTTGTTATCCTCTTTAATAGATAACGCTATACTTTCCATTGACAACTTACCGGTATTATTTGTTTATAATAAGTTTGGTTGTCATATGTCACATTGTTAAGAGCCAGGCCGTTTATTGGGCACTCTACCATGCTTTCTCATAGTAGTTTGATCCTGGCACCACTTTTACATGTAATTTTGACCTTATACATTTATTTGTATGAGTTGCCTTTAAGGTTCAAGATGTGGTTCTATTGGATGATGAGGATGTGGAACCTAAGGAAGAAGTAAACCGTGAGATGTCTGACAGACTGTAAGCTCCTCTCTAGTGTTGTATTCATCATGTATACTGTTAGCTTACCTTTTAGTTTATGTTCAACTCAACCAATTGTGTTTTCAGGAATGAACCTAAGATCTACTACCCATCAAGGTGAATATTGTGCATTTTTCTTCAAAGATCATGAATTCATGGTCGATGTTCATTTTACCTTCCGTTGACTTCATTATGTGAACAGAGATGATCATGAAGCTGTCGAGCTCACCAGATCTGATATTAAATGTCTTGATCCTGAAATATTTTTGTCTTCAGCAGTGATAAACTTCTACATCAAGGAAGTGGTAACTTTATATTTTGATTTTTTTTCTTAAACTGCTTCAGTGTATCGCTTACATTTCAAACAAATATTAATTAATGAATGAAAGGGTTACTATGGGAGTATTTAGGTGTTAATGCTTTGCTATTTGTTTAAGAAATTTAATGCTTGGTCTTCTACTTTGTTTCACATTGTATTGTCTTAAACACCACCAAATTATTCACTGTGAGCTATTTAGCTGAAGAATTTGTAAAGTAGTAGTATATGAACTTTGAGCTATGCTATGTCCAAGGCGGTATTAAGACAGTACTATGATTTTTTCTGTGATGTTGCTGTGCAGGTACATCAAAAGGACCAGACTGTGTAATGAAAATTTCAGAGACAAATTCTATATATTTAACACGTATTTTTTTGGAAAGCTTGAAGAAGCATTGTATCAGCCAGTACGATATTTTTTGTCATGAAGTCATACTTCTCTTACCAAATGTCATGCATTATGTCTGTTCAAAATTGGGATAATTATACTATTCTCGGTATGAAATACATGAGCACCTTGTAATAAGTTTATGTTATTTTTTCCCAAACCGTCAAGAGACACTACCGGAGACTGTGTAGTCACCGAGTGCCCCGACAATTACCGAGTGTCAAAAGTCGGGGCACTCGGAAAAAAGTGATTACCGAGTGCCAACACTCGGAAAACATAAACACCCGGTAGTCAACCGCTTTACCGAGTCAGCACACTCGGTATACTCAGACACTCGGTAAAACCACAAGTTTACCGAAGGGGTGCACTCGGTAAAAACGGTCACTCGGTATTGACGTGCCACGTCACCTAGGATAGCAACCGTGCCCAAACGGCGTCAAGGCATGACATGTTTACCGAGTGTTATGATCATACACTCGGCAAACATGAAATTTTTACCGAGTGTTGGGCCAATACACTCGGTAAACACTATCTTTTACCGAGTGTATTTTCCCAACACTCGGTAAAATTCAACCAAATTTCTTGTTTTTCCCTTCATTCTTTTTCCTCTATCCACATATGATATTTAGTACTCCATTCCAAAATATGGTGTTTATTTCGATTTATTTACTATATTTCACAAAATTTTCATTCTTTATGAAAATTAGGAACATATCGTGTGAATTTAATTGTAATAATTAAAATCGAACTCGATAAATCACAAGATTGGAAGAATTAACATTGAAGCATACATCTATGTTATAGAAAAAAATTCATAACGTTTTGGAAGTATTTTTACATTCGTCGCTGCCGAACTGGTACATCTCCCAAAGGGACGCTAAACATTCAAAATGACGAGTAGGATTTCTATTAAGAGTGAAATTCAACATTATGATTTGAACTTGGAATTTTTTAGATAGTAAATAGATGACATGAAATAGTTCATGTGAAAGTTTGGTGAATTTTAGGATTAAATTGGCATTTTTTCTTTTTTGTTTTGCATGAAATAATGGATACTTTTTACCGAGTGTGACCTCAAACACTCGGTAAAAGGTTAGCCACGGCCCACCACACTGCCATGCTTATATATTTTACCGAGTGCAGTAGATCGGGGCACTTTCGGTAAACATGTACCGAACTCTTGGTGCTTGAGTTTACCGAGTGCCGTACATCTAGGCACTCGGTAAACAGAAGCATTGAACAAGCCGTTTCTCCCTCAAATCGTTTCCTACTTTCACACACACACCGCACACGCCTCCCCACCGCTTGTGGCCGCCGCCTCCCCTCCACCACCACCGCCACCGGGCGGTCCCCCAACCGCCCGCCCTTTGGAGAGGCGAGAGAGAGAGGCGGAGAGAGAGAGGCAGTGGCACCGGCAAGACCGGGACGACGATCCCCTCCGCCCGACGCCGCCCGTGCTCCCTCCTTCGCTCCCTGCCTCATGAGGTGGGGTGGGGTGGCCCCCAGCAGCAGCAGCATGACGGCGAGCACTCTCTCCTCCCCCCACTGCCGCGGCCCTTCTTCCGTCGTGCTCCGCCGCACCGGTGGCGACAAGGACCCCTGCCTGCTCCCGTCGACGCCTGTGTACCTGCCCTGTGCCCACCTCTCTCCCCTCAAATCGGTGGCGCCGTGATGCAACTAGTATTAGTAGATGGCTGCAAACATCATGGCGCTGTGATGCTTTTCATTTGATTGAGTGTCCTTTTTTTCTAAGTAGGTCATGATTTGTTCAACCTGAATGTAAGGAACCTTTGTTTACAACTACATGACACAACTGATATATGTTCACCACTAAGGCCTGATTTGATCAAAACAAAGGACAGGTGGGGAAATTTTAGAGGATTGGAACTATAGGAAAATTTCTTGGAGAGAGGTGGACCACAAAGACCGGGGTTTCCAATGTATATGGATGCCTGGTTATCAAGCACCTGTAGCTGATTCCCAGACGGTATTTGTCCTGACAAATTGTTGTAAGACAAATTCAAGTGGCTGAGTGCGCTTAGAGATGATACGCTCTTAGGGATTTCTCCAGAAAGCCCATTACGTGATAGATCCAAAGATTCCAGCGACTGTAAGGCACCGATATTCATTGGGATTGTCCCGCTTAGATCATTCCAAGAAAGGTTTAAGCTTGTCAGTGCAGTAAGTGCACTAATTTCTTCAGGAATATGCCCTGTTAAGCTGTTGCAAGACAGATCCAAATTTACCATAAACCTGATTCCAGTTGTAAATTCAAGTTGCTGCCCTTTAGTGACAACTGATAAACTATCATTGTACAACGTGCTCATGTGAATGAACTCATTAGGCCCAAATCTCATCCCTCCAGAAAATGACAATCCATAGTAGACGACAACATTTGAAAGTGACAATCCATAGTAGACGACATCTGAAAGTGAGCCATTGCCAGCAGGAATGTGGGACATGGCCTCCAAATTCACAAGTGACGTGGGGATCATCCCTGAGAAATTGTTAGAAGCTAGGTCTAAAAACTGAAGATCTTTCATCTTGCTAAGCTCGAAAGGGATGTCACCAGTGAACATATTTGAACGTAACCTCAGAAATGCTAAGGACGACAATTTCTCTCCTATCCATGTCGGTAAGCTCCCAGAAAACTGATTAAATGCAAGATCAAGAAATATTAGGCGCTGGCATTTTTGGAGAAAAAGAGGGAATGGTCCTGAAAGACTGTTGTCATATAAGTTGAGCATACAGATTTCTGAAATCATCGGCAAGCTTGGGTTGGAACTTGAAGACCCATTACTGGTAGATGTGTTCCCTTCTTCTGAACTGTCCCAGCAATTAGGAAATGGACCTTGCAGTAGATTTCCTGATAGATCTACAAATTGTAAGTACTTCAATTTGCAAAAGGAATTTGGACTGGCTTTTGTTTTCCTCGCAAAGTTGACATCTGCACAATATTGCAAAAGGCATCATGTTAGGTTCTACATGAGTACATAGGTGTTTGCCCAATTCATGTTCAGTCTACTCGACCATGTGTGACGATATCTTGCACATAGAGGAGACCTAAACAGCAACTAACTTGATATGTGTTATCTATTATATGCCTATATATTGATGTCACTGTTAACTGGTCTTTCGAAGGAATATTTGAATTTGGCATACTACCTTATGATTAATTGACAAATATGTTTATTTTCTTTTGCTCCCTCATTCCAGGGACCTTCTACAGCTGGATCGAACAACGATCAAGACTTGGACTTGTCTCCGTTTCTCGGTAGGGCTCCGACCATGTGACAGGACCATGTTTCACTTGTTTGTATGTTGAACTTAGAAGTGGGTTGAACTTTGTGGACTTTGGACATGTTGATGGTGTTTGTGGACTTTGCATTGTGCTTGTGACATTTGTTGTAGCTATATGTTGGTTATAATGAGTGGATGTGACATTTGTGGACATATATGTGATATATAATGTCTATCTGTTGGTAAGCGTGTGATATTCGATATAATTGTTGTTAATTGTGGCTGGATATGCACTTTGAAACAAACAAAAAAATCACGTGGACAAATTTTGCGAGTGTTACACTCGGTAATGGTCATGTTTACGAGTGTTACCCTCGGTAAAGCAGAGAACAGAACCAAATTGTTTCGATTACATTAATTTTGCGAAAGTGGTGCCATTTTTTACCGAAAGTGCCACGACCCCACTCGGATATATGTGCCATTTTTTACCGAAAGTGGAACACTCGGTTAACGAAGTTACATGTTTACCGAGTGTTGTTTGGTACACTCGGTAAACTATATTAGGGAAAAATATTTGCGGAATTGTTTTAATCATGAAAATGGTTATACATTTACCGAGTGCTATGTCTAACACTTTCGATGGCGACGCCGATAACGGCGAGCTTGGGGACAGACGACCGTCACGTCGTAGTTGTTTATCGAGAGTGCGGCGTAGCACTCGGTAATATTTATTCTCCGAGTGCCCGTTAGTTGACACTCGGTAAACTAAACTTTACCGAGTCGTTGTTTACCGAGTCATGTTTATCGAGTGTGGCACTTTCAAAAAAAATTACCAGTGTTTCTCCATATTTGCCGAGTGTTTATCACACTCGGTAATTAATCAGTATCCCGTAGTGAGAGCTGCTGATCCCCTTGTTAAGAATATATGAATTATTAGTACCCAAATACAAAGAAGGCAAAACGGGACACACCCAGTTCTGAAAGCTCCCATACAAGGCGAGGTCTGGAGAAATAAATTTCTAGACAAACCTTACCTTTTTCTTATTCTACAAGGAGGCTGGTTCGAACCCAGGACCTCCAAGCCACAAGAAAAGGGAATTTATGGACAACCTTACCCTTTCTTATTCTGCAAAGAGGCTGGTTCGAACCTAGGACCTCCAAGCCACAAGTAGAGAGACTCAACTACTGTGCAAGCCCGCCTTCTTGAGTGTGAAAATTCAATTAACCAATTATTTTCTTTTTGAGTGAGGAATTGCCATTTTTTTTCTTGTGCCCCTCGTGACCTGGACTGATTATCGGTTGGGTGCACATTTTGGGATGTGTTTGGTTCCTCGCATGAAGGTCATCGTGCACCGGTGGATGCGTATAATCCTATAGAGAAGAGTGTTTGGTTGCCCGCACGTGCGGATGCAGAAATACACCATCATCGATCTCATATGAGTGCAGCCCACAAATTGAGCTTCTCTAATGCAGGCTTGGTGGATGCATTGCATTTGCTATAGGCCCCACATGTCAGTATTAGGTGCAGTGGTCACTGCACCCGCTCATACAGGCAACCAAACATCTTTACAAGGTCATTGCATCCGCGTATACAAGGTCACTGCATCCGCCCATGCAATCGACCATTCTTCTTTTTAGTTCACTGCATCCACTCATCATGCTTCCACTCATTCAAGATATACAATGCAGGTTTAAGATGGCAACTAAACACACCCTTGAGTTTTATTCAACTGCATTTCAATATAGTTCATTTGCACTATTTTTCTACCAGTCCTTCACAAAATTTGATCATCTTATTTTTCTAATAAAAAATTCTCTCCTGCTTTTCTTCTCTCATTTCTTTTTTGTTCATGTGTTGACATTATCTTCTGTGCTACTTGTTTATTCATCATGTTTTTTATTACCTTAACATGTTATCTTATATGGAAAAATTTATTTCTCCCGTTTGATTTTGTTCTAGCTTGACTTCCCAAAGTTGAGAAGATGGTGGAAAGGTGTCAATATATTCAATAACGCATATATCATGTTGCCGATCCATGCGAAGGTAATAAGTTGATACTGGATAAGACATTTACATCATCTCTTGCCTTTTAGCATATGCTGAATGCGTTTGAAACCTACAATCATGTTTTTCATGCTGTACCTTTTGATATAGTATATTTTATGGAGACTTTCCTATTTGCGTTTGTAAACCAGGGAGCACTGGAGCTTGGTAATCATTTGCCTTCCTCCAAAAGAGAGAATTTCAGAACCAATCATACTTCATCTGGACTCCCTAGGGATGCATCACAGTGCTAAGATCTTGAACACAGTTGGGAGGCAAGTAACAATCTCAGCTATAGTTATCCAGCTAATTTTAGCTATTTTTCACTCTTGCTATTCAGAAACAAGAAATCCCAAAATATGGCCGACTTGCTTGCTGCTGAGTTTTAGTGTAAGTGACCTACTGTACTCTGCACAACACTGACAGCATCAACTACATGTTTCAGGTACCTTGAAAAGGAATGGCGTTTCTTATCCGTTGCAGAGCCAGCATGGCCATGTCTTCCAAGTGATATACGCAAGGAAACTGTCCAGGTACATACAGTTTAACAATGTTGCAAAGTAACGCTATAATAAAGTGCTTCCAGTTCCTCTTGGTTTATAGGTTAATTTCCAGGTGTTTGCGTTAAATATTTGTTGAGATTGAGATTACTTGGTACAGTTTACTCGTAAATCAATATAACATGGTTTTAACAACTGCTAGGTTCCGCAGCAGAATAATGCGTTCGACTGTGGTATCTTCATGCTTTATTATATTGAACAGTTTATAAAAGAGGCACCAGCAAGGTTCACAACCGATAAACTTGGCATGGTTAGTGCTGCCACCTGCTTTCTGTACTTGTTCAGTTCTTGCCATGCTGTTTCTTTGAGCTTTTAAGACTGACTGAGATGTTTATACTTGACTTGTGTATTCCACAGTTTAATCGTAGTTGGTTCAAACCTGAAGAAGCATCTGGTCTAAGGCAGAGAATAAGAGAACTACTGCTGGAAGAATTTGAAAGTGCCAGGCTGGATCATGCTATATCAAAAGCAGATGCACCTGAGGGCTATGACAGCATAAAGGATGGGGGATTGGAAGCAGACGACAGCTCAAAAATGGTCGTAGAGGTGGGTGACGCTGCTAAGAGTATAAAAGGCATCAGTGTTGCAGAATCAGACGAAGCAAGTGCGGAGTTTGGAGATACTGGTAAGACTAACGAATGCATCAAGGTTTTGGCATCAGGAGAAGCAAGTATGGAGTATGGATACAAAAAAGGTACAGTAAAAACAGATTCCGGCAGCTCAAAAGCTGAGAAAGAAGGCAAATCGATTGTACTTGCATCGCCAGAAAGATTGAAGGGGACTGAGGAGGTCACTGGTAGCACGTCAATTCCTGATGTAGTTAGTGACAGCGGTGTCACTGGTAGCATGCCAGTTCCAGATACAGTTTGTGAGATCACTGGGACCAAGGTGTGGATCACAAGAGTTTACAGACGACCAATAACTTTGCCACTTGACAATTGGTGTCGGAGCAGCGGCGTATCCAGCGGGAATGCACGCAGGGCATTCATAGAACATTTCTCTCGAAAATAGTAAGAACTAAAAGAGCAGTATTTGAACTAGACATCTTTGTTCGTTGTGTTAAAGAAAACATGGTACCTCTTGCGTTCTCAGGAAGATGGGAAATAGTGACAGATGTTGTATGCTATTCTGAGGTGCCTGTTGCCGATGGCCAGACGTTGAGTCCAGTTAGGTCAGGTACCTGTTGTTAATTTGTTATGAACCTTTCGATAAACCGAATACTTAGCATGCAGTGCTTGGGGATGCTTGAGCTGCTTCTTCCCTGCTCTCGATCGGGCCCTTGCTCCTGGAAGCCATTTTCGGTAGGAAGTCCATGGGCATGGGATGGGCATGGGCTCGAAAGTATCTTGTATCGGATATTTATAGCAATGGCGTATTTAGTTATTTTGGTTCCTTTGAGGAAATCAACATATGCTTGGGCCATGGGTGGCCAACCATGCATCTTTAATCCTCCAGCTCGCCATCCGCTCCAGCACCTGGCCCCCGCGCTGCGCGCCGCCTGCTCTCCTTCTTCCCTATTGGTTGAGCTCTCGGCCGAGCGCCTTGGTCGTGTGGGGCGGTAGCCGGCGGCGCGGATCCGGCCCTGCCACGCCCTTGGCTGCCGGCGAGTTGCCGTCCACGTGAGAACGGAAGCGAGTATGAGATACGGAGGAAAGCGAGGACAGCCCTCAGCCTTAGGCGATTTCGATTTCTGAATATGTCTGAAGGTTTCTTACAGAGTTGTGGCACTTATGTGCCTGATACAGACTCTGGCTTCTTAGGACCACTTGACAGTGTAACACGAAAACGTAAATGACTTAATACTACTGAAACGGGAACACGCCTTCTCCGATCCGGTGCGTGCGGATCCGGCGTTCCCCTGCCTGACATCATGTAGGCGTGGTGGCGATGCCTAGGGCGGCGTGAGGCCGCGCGGGGCTTGCTGTCCGACTTGGCGCCGTGCCGGCCGCGGTGCACGTCCCCAAGGCAGGTGCTCCGCGTGCTGGAGGCCGCGGTGGCGAGCGCCGAGGGCCACGACGCGGTGTGCGAGTCCACGCGGTCAGCGGTGCCCGCGGTTGTGTTCTCCCGGTGCTGGCTCCAGTTGATCCGGCAGCCGGGGTCCTGGCATTGGCAGCGGCCGTTCAGCGCCGCTGCTCCCGGATCCGCGGTGTGAAGCCCTCGGCGCCATGTCCCAGCATGGCTGGCCGGATGACGAATATGGTGGACACCAGTGAGCTGCTAGATCCGGTTTTCGTTGAGCGGTCCCTGGCCCGGATCTACGTCGGCAAGGACTATGGTGGGCTGGCGGCCACGCTTGATGGTGTGGCGGCGGTGGCTCGGGCGACGCAGCGAGCATACGGTGGGCAGCTAGTGGATGGTAGTGGCGGGGGCGGGCCTTGCGTGGTGGTGCCCCTAGGGAGCGCAAGCAGCACGTGGTCAGCGTGGGCTACACGATGGCGGCGCGAGTAGGGTGTGCAGGCTGCTCGTGGACGGCTTGGTCATGGAGAGAGGCGGCCACGGCATACGGACGTGGTGATTGTTTGCTCCCAGCAATAGATCTATTGGTACCCTAGGGTGCAAGGATCAGTGAGGAGGCGGACCCTGACGCCAGCGGCAGCCCTAGGGGTGTGCGGCAGCGATAGAGGACTCCAGCAGAGGCGACGACCATCCTGACGACGAGGGCTGCCCTATAGACGGCGGAGGCCTAGGAATCTAATAAAGCGGTAGCGGATCCTGTCGGCTCGCGTCTGATCGGCTAGTTCTGACTAGACACGATGGATGAAGGTGGAATAACCGGTGACATGTGGTGTCAACTCACTTGAAGCAGATGAAAATGGCAGCAGCGGGGGGTTCACAACGATGGCGCACTAGGGGGCGGCGGCGACTTGACGACTTCCACTCATCCAATTTGGCTGTTTCAGGAGAGGATATCGGGAAGCACCGAGGTCGAAATTCTTTCTTTCTTTTTTGTTGTGTATTCTCCTCTTTGTTGAGGTGTGAGTCTAAGTACTTTTGTATTTCTTTTGGTTGTGTATATCCTTCGTGGATATAGAGTCCGGATTAACGAAATCCATTATCTAAATATAATATATGATGGCATTTCTCTAGACTTGAGAGACTTGGGAGTGGATTTATTGTGTGAAGCTGTTACGGTGCAATGGCATAGGAGTACATGTCTAGGTTGGGCGCGAAATTTGGCGTCGGAGGGCGTCGTCGGACGACGAACCGCCGCGTGGGACCCCAGCCCCCCGCCGCTGCCGGAGGTTCGAAACACTGCGCACCGTGGTCGACCGACGCGTGGGTGAGCTCCGCCCGGCTGTGCAGGTGGCGCGCGGGCGGGGCGCGCAGCCCAGTGACCCGCGCGGCCACGAAGGTGCATACACGTTACACGGTCACATATTGAACATTTGAACGGAGTGTTCGATCGATTTGCTTTGCGGTAGATCTGTGGATTTGTGAAAGATAGCATGCCTTGTACGTGTTCCTCAGGAGTGTGCCCTTTGAGCTGCATCGTCTGTTATTATTCATAGAACCGTTGCTCGCTTGGTTTGCAGGCTGCTGCTGATCCGGGACTGGATGCTCATTCCGCCGCTGCCGAGAATTTACACAGTTTCGGTAAGATTTCCACAATTGCGTCTGCCAGTTGTCACTATCATTTTTAACCTTGCACGTCCACCACTCCCAACAAATGTCAAATGGATTGGGAAATATTGGGCTCATGGGATGGGTTAGTAAATTTGTCTCAGAAAATGCTGGCTATTCGCGTGGAGTACTAGAAATCTAGAATGAATAGAAGGGTTGTTGCTTGTGTTCCAATTCATTAATAGAAACTGTCAGTCATGTATATTGTGTCACTCTGTTTGTAGATCAAGAAGATGAGTGGGTGGGACATGTGCCCTGTAACTGTTAATACTGTTTGAAGTCATCTCCTTCTGTTTTAGTTGGAAGAAAGAAGAAGAATCATGTGCAGGTATCATATAGTGTTTTTCCTTTACCTTGTTTTATTATCAGTAGGCCTCTCTTGAAACTATGATGAGGAAATTTGGAATGTAGCAACCGTTGTGAATAATTGCAAAAGCCGAAGACATGGTTGACAAAGTATTAACGAACATGTGTTATGTTTGGTAGGTTGATGGCAATTGCAAAAGGGTTGCTCGTCCTACTGAAAAGAATGACAGCAAGGAACCTTCTCCCCAAGAAGAAATCTTTGAGGCGCTCAGAAAGATACCCAGGTCGTTGGAGCATGCTGATTTACTGAGGGCATACAGCACGCTCATCCGCGATGATCGTCTGTTCAGATCTCTCATGGCGCTGCCTGAGGACATGAGGAAGGACTGGCTCCTCTTGGAGATCAGGAACCAGTGAACTGAGGCTTGTCCTGTTTGCGTTGCATGTACACGGCAACTGACACACAGCATGCGTGGCAATTGGCAATGTCCTCGAGTGATCTGTTTATCTATAGTGCTGGTTATCGTAGTATTCGTTTGCCAGATGTAATTTCCTAGCCTCTTGTTGGGCCATGTAATGCAATATCTGTGACATGAGGAAGGACTGGCTGCTCATGGAGCTCGGGAACCAGTGAACTGAGGCTTGTCTTGTTTGCGCTGCATGTACACAGCAACTGACAGCATGCTTGACAACTGACAATGTCGTCGAGTGATCTGTTTATCTAGTGCTGGTTATGTGGTATTTGTTCCCAGATGTAGTTATCCTAGCCTCTTGTTGGGCCATGTAATGCAATGTCTGTGACGTTTCCCTAAGCTAGTATGAATCCTCTTCAAATTGTCAATATGTGCTGTTATTTGCGTGTGACTATGTGAGCACATGAAACTAGTGGATTGCATTGAGCTAGTCCACACCGTTTGCCAATCCTAACATGTCATTGTTTCATCAATTTCATCAGGTCAATGCACCCATAAATTTCACTACTCTTCAAGAGGGAACTGCAGCTACCTCTTCCGGATTTGTTTGCAGGAACGCTTCTGAATTTTGTTCAATTTTTAAACCAAAACCTAACAATCTGACCTCACACATCCCTTCAGCCCGGCCAGCCCTTTAGCATACTTAGGCCCTGTTGGATCCATTAATAGTAATAGTTAGCTAGCTACTAGCTCATAGCTAACTATTAGCTGCTATTAGCTTGTTTTGCCCGACTAGTAAAATAATTGTTAATTGGGTATCAGCTAACAAATAGCTAAACTATTAGCTGGATCCTGCTTGATTCAAAGCAGCTAATTACTATTAACTTGTTTTGCCCAACTAGTGAAATAATTATTAATTAGGTATTAGCTAACAATTAGGTAAACTGTTAGCTGGATCTTGCTAGGATTCAAAGCAGTTAATTACTATTAGCTTGTTTTGCTCAACTAGTGAAATAATTATTAATTGGGTATTAGCTAACAGTTAGCTAAACTATTAGCTCGATCCTGCTTGGATTCAAAGTAGCTAATTACTATTAACTTGTTTTGCCCAACTAGTAAAATAATTGTTAATTGGGTATTAGCGAACAATCAGCTAAACTATTAGCTGGATCCCATTTGAATTCAAAGTAGCTAATTACTATTGACTTGTTTTGCCCAACAAGTGAAATAATTGTTAATTGGGTATTATTAGCTAACAATCAGCTAGCTGAACCGTTAGTTGGATCCTACTTGGATTCAAAGCAGTTAATTACTATTAGCTTGTTTTGCCCAACTAGCAAAATAATTTTTAATTGAGTATTAGCTAACAATTAGCGATCTTGCTTGGATTGAAAGCAGCTAATTACTATTAGTTTGTTTTGCCCAACTAATGAAATAATTTTTAATTGGGTATTAGCTAACAATATATCAGCTAAACTATTAGCAGGATCCCATTTGAATTTAAAGGAGCTAATTATTATATCTCTCTGTCCCACTATATCTGTCGTTCTTGCAGTGTGTTTAAGTGTCTAGATTCATAGCATGTTCCATGTACCCAGACACACCGTATGCCCAGGTTTAGAGAATCTTTGTTGTACCTGGTTAGAAAGCTAAAACGACACATATAACGGGACAAAGGGAGTACCTATTGGCTGCTTGGATCCAAACATGACCTTAGCGGGTCTGGACCTAACTAACAGTGCCAGGTAACTGACGCCGGCCCACAAGGCCTAGCACTATCGAACCCGCGCCCACGCCGTAGCCGAATCCTCCTCCCAGCATAAGCTGAGTGACAAAATTAAGCAGCAAACCTCCGTTTCTTCTCCTCACGCTCCTTGCATGCGTTTCCCTCGCACAAAACTCCATAACGCAAAAACCCCCCGGTTTGGCAAGTCCCATACCACCTACGTACCCGGCTACCCCCATTTGAATCTCCCCCTCCCCGATCGCAGACTCATCGGCCGGGACGATGGTGCGGAGGCGGAGCGACATCGACTGGTATAGCGTGTTTCTGTCCGCCTTTTCTCACGACGGCGCGGTCGACGCCAGCTCCGACTCCCCCGCGCTAGCACCGCAAGCCCCCGCGTCTCTAGGTGGCCGCCAAAGGTTTGAGGAGCCGCGCAATGAGTTCGAGCGGCGCTTCGGCCCCGGCGCGCCGGTTGATGATGGGCCGCACTTCCGACTCACCCGTGTGGCGGCCAAGGTATGCACGCCTGCTAGCTCGCTCCTGTGCTCTTGCAACGAAAACGAGCTGTGGCGTTTGATTATCTGTGCGCTTTCTGCACCTTAGTTGTGTGCGTACTGCATAGGTTTTGTTCACTCCCTTTATCTGCTATATCCCATCAGTTATTATTCAGAGTACCATTTCTCGCTTGGTTTGCAGGCTGCTGTTGGTTTGGGACCGGATGTGGATGTTCCTGCTGCTTCTAAGGGCGTAGATGATTTCAGTAAGATTCCTACACTTGCCGTCGTTACCATTTTTAACCTTGCACATCTGCGGATGGTTAAAGCTGGATTGGGAGAATTTGGGCTCATGTCATGGGGTTATTGAGTTTATCGCGGGAATGCATGCTATCCCCGTGGAGTATCAATGAACAAAACAGTCGTTGAATCTATTGTAGCTGTTCACTGATACAAGCTGTCACTGATTTGTTATATTTCATTTGTGTGTAGGTCCGGTAGATGAGGATGAGCAACGGGAACATGTGAGCCACGAACACTGTTCGAAGTCATCTCCCAAGTTTAGTGGGCAGAAGAAGAATGATGGCCAGGTAAAATACATTTTTTTCAACTCTTGCTTTGTTGATCCACATGCACCCCTATCTCGCTCCTGTGCTCTTGTATCGAGCTGTATTCTTGTATCGAGCTGTGTTGTTTGATTATCTGTGCGTGTTCAGTTCTTGAAGTGTGTACCTAGGTTTTGTGCACTCCCTTTATGAACTACATCGTGTTGATTATTCAGAGTACCATTTCTCGTTTGGTTTGCAGGCTGATATTGGTTTGGGACCGGATCTTCCTTCTGCTTCTAAGGGCGTATATGATTTCAGTAAGATTCCTACGCTTGCTGTCGTTATCATTTTTTAACCTTGCATGTCTGCAAGTGGTTAATACGTGTCTAGGCACTGTCGCGGAAAAAAAGTCTACAAGTGGTTAAAGGTGGATTCGGAGAATTTGGGCTCATGTCATGGGGTTATTGAATTTATCGCGGGAATGCATGCTATCTATGCGGAGTATCAAGCAGAATAAATCTGTCATTAAATATGTTTTAGTTGTTCACTGCTAGGATCCTGGATCCTACCGCGACTGCGAAGAGCGTAGGGGTACGAGGTGGGAGGCTGAGGTCGTAATTTTTGGCCCCGGGTTGGTGCTGTGGTGACGAGCGGCAGCGGCGCTAGGGTGAGCGGGCGCGCGTGATCGCGAGAGGGAGAAGGGAGGCTCGGTAGATGGCCCTTGTGGCCAGGCAAGAATATTGCCTTGCTTCATTATTTCCAAAAGAGTCAAGGGGTATTTATCCCTTCACCTTACAAGCAAATCAATCACGATCCTATAATTATGGAAATAGGAAAAATATCTAAAGATAGCCTGTCTTGAGCGCCTAGCCCCTGGCCGCCAGTGTGGCCTAGCCACTGGGTTGGCCCCGGTGTTGATACGTGACGTTGGTCATAACATTCACTGATACAAGCAGTCACCGATTTGTTATGTTTCATTTGTGTGTATAGGTCCGGTGGATGAGGATGAGCAGGGGGAACATGTGAGCCGCAAACATTGTTCGAAATCATCTCCCAAGTTTAGTGGGCACAAGAAGAATGATGGCCAGGTAAAATACACTTTTTTGAACCCCCCCCCCTTCTCTCTCTCTCTTGCTTTGTTTATCCACGGGCATCTCTCTCTTGGACATTTGTGACTTATGAGGGAATTGTGAATGCAGCTACCCTTGAATAAAAGGAGAAACCAAGGCCATGGTGGAAAAAGGAAACCTTCTGTGAACAAACGGAGGGCTCATGCCACTGATCCAGAGGAGTCTGATTATGAAAGTTCACTTCCCAGTAGATTCTCTGAGAGGTAGGCGTCCATTTTCCTTGTGTGTTTATAGACAAGTTATTTATGTTATTACCTTTCTAACTAGTAATTTTATGATTTTATCTGTGCATTTTGTACAACCATCTGGGTTAATGAAAATGTGACCTTATATGGAAATTTGTATGCTTTTTAAAGATATTCTCTGCCTTACTTAATAGTTATGTTTCACAAGCATTTGCATATTGTGCACGTACGGTCATATCTATTGGCATGTATGATGTACTAAATTATTATATTTATAACTTATTACTTCGCTCCATTTAGAAGTATCAATCATCAGCTCTAATCCTGCATCCTTCTATGCAGGAGGAAGCAACAGCTTCAGAATTCATCTTCTGTTCATTCTCGAAAGGTTGGTATTTGATAATAATTGTTAGAATGGCATTATCCTAGCCATTACTAGTTTTCATATCTCATTCATCTCGGGACCTAATAGCAGATCATATCTGCATGTAATTTTATAGGCTGTATTAATTATGCTACATTAGAGGATATTTTGTATTCTTCCCTTTGCATGTACACTCACTGTTTTATAAGTACTGCCTACAACAATAGAAAATTTATTCCCCCTATCTTCTTTCATGGTACCAGCCTAATTCATGATCCTGCTGTCAATCCTTCTCTCTTCCTGCTCCTCTCTTTCTTACCATGGGTGAGCACCCACAAGCATATCCTACTGCCACACTAGCTGCAACCATTGCTGCTGCTCTTCCCCATGAACGCCATGGCCCTTCAAGTGAACACCACCTCTCCATGATATACATGGACTCAGGTGCTTCTTAGCACCTCTCCTCCAACTCTGGTAATCTATCCACTCCTCAACACATGCCTCCTTCCGGAGTCAAGGTTGGTGATGGTTCTCACCTAATACTGCCTCTAGCTCTACTCCAATCGTGTCTTCGTGGACCACTTCATCTAAACAATGTTCTTGTCTCACCATCTCTACAACCACTTTGTAGCCACCGCATTGAGCAATGCATCTCATTGTATGCCGACGATGTTGTCTTGTTTGTTTGGCCAACACCGGAGGACTTATCAACGAACAAGGCCATCCTGCAGTTGTTTGGAGATGCATCAGGGCTACAAACAAATGTGGCCAAGGGCTCTATGGTCCCAATACGATGATAGGGTACGAGCTCTCAGTGATCACTATGACCCTTCCCTGTGAGATCAAGGAATTCTCGTGCAAATATTTGGGTTTGCCGCTGTCGATAAGGAAGATGACAAGGCGGAATCACAACCCATCATTGACAAGATCCCCGATATGCTACCTGGGTGGAAGGTAGCTCTACTAAACACCGTCGGGCGATCCGTCCTCATCCATGCGGTGCTCACCATCGTGCCAATCTACATGTTAATAGCCATGGACGTCCCCAAATGAGTGATTCGCGCAATTGACAAATGCTGTCAGGCATTCCTCTAGAAGGGACATCGGGATGTTAGTGGCGGGCATTGACCGATTGCTTGGGAAAGGGCTTGCAAGCCGATCAAGTTAGGAGGCTTTGGCATTCACAACTTGGAGACCTTGGGATGGGCTCTCGGAATGCGTTGGTTGTAGTTGAGCAAGACGGATCATACGCGGCCATGGGATAAGTTCGATGTTGCGATGCACCCTTGTGCCAAATCCATGTTTGCAATCTCGATCACTTCTATGGTGGGAAATGGGCACAACACAAAGTTCTAGACAGACCTATGGCTCCACTGCAAGTCCGTCCAAGATCTAGCGCTGGATCTGATCCCTTCATCAAAAGGCATGCTATGGGATGATGAAACGTGGCTGAGGCACTTCAAGATTGGACCTAGGTTCGCGACATTTCTGGAGGTCTCTCGGTTGCGGTGATTGTCAACTATCTACAGCTTTGAGATGGGTTTGGGACGATTTTAGCTACTTGCGGACCTAGAAGACGTCCATGTATGGAGTTTGTCGAGCTCTGGTCTAGAGTCTGTCGAGCTCTAGTCTATATACCACCAAGTTCGCCTATCATCGATTCTTCAATGGTGCTATTGTTTTTGAGCCTCACAAGTGCATCTGGAACACTTGGGAACCTTTGAAGTGCAAGTTCTTTCTCTGGATGGCAGCACACAAGCGATGCTAGACGATAGAACACCTGGCTCACCGTGGATTGCTTCACCCTCCATGGTGCCCTTTATGTGACAAAGAGAGTGAGACTATTGACCATGTCTTGATATCTTGCGTGTTCTCATGCTAAGTGTGGTTTTTTGTGCTTCATCATCTGGGACTTGATGTCCTTACGCCTTCACATGATGACGACGAGTTCCAATCTTGGTGGCGATGAAGCACACACAGGACACCCAAGGCAGTGAGGAAGGGACTAAACACATTAGTCATCCTCATTGCTTGGATGATCTAGAAACATCAGAATCGATGCATGTTTGAGAACATCTCACCCTCAGAGGCATGCTGTTGCATGAGGTGCACAACCAAGGTCACATCTGGGTGATGGTTGGAGCCAAGGCATTGCGCTCTCTTCTAGGACATTAGTAGAGCTATGTTGTTTTTATCTAATTAAAAGGGCATGAATGTAAAAAAACTAACCCAAGTCGTGGAATTGCCATGTATTCGGACCGTTTTTTCTACTTATTAATGAAATGATAGACAATCCTCCTGCATGTTTGAGAAAAATTATACCCTTTTGGCCTCTCTGTGAAGGATCTTCAAACCAAGATAGTGATGCTTTGTTGCAATAGCTCCAGCGAACTATACCCTATCCCTCCAGCACTGCCACATGCCTTCATTATACCATCCATCGACAACACACTCTGGCATCGTCACCTTGGTCATGTTGGAACTTCTATTCTTCAACACCTCACCACCACAAACACCATCTCGTGCAATAGATCAGCTACTCCTACTTGTCATGCATGTAAATTAGGAAAGCATACCAAGCTTCTGTTTCAGTATTCTTTGTCATACACAAATAAATCTTTCCAGATTGTTCACTATGATGTATGGACATCTCCAATTAAAAGTATATCCGGCAACAAGTATTATCATGTTTGTTTAGATGATTACATTCATCACTGTGGGCTTTCCCTCTTGTACAAAAATTTGACATTTCAATGCCTATGTCTCTACACACCACAAAATACTCGATTCTCCTATATCCAATGCAACAATGGAAAATAATTTGGCAACGCATTCACTCGAGATTTCTTCCTCACCCTTGGCACCCAGTTGCTTTTCTCCTGTCCCTGCACATCGCAACAAAATGGTAAAGCCGAGCACATCATTAGAACTACCAATAACATCATCCAAGCTTTGCTTTTCGAAGTATGTCTACCTCCTAAGTTTTGGGCTGAAGCACTTTTTACATCAACACACATCCTTAATCGCCTCCCATAAAAACCTTAAATTTCACCATCATATGGTCACCTTCGGGGTTTTGGATGTCGATGTTATCCTAACCTTTCCTCCACAATTCCCCACAAACTTGCTCCTCGGTCTATAGATTGCATCCTTCTTGGATACCCCACAAACCACAAAGGATATTGTTGCCTCGATTTGTCTACTAATTGTGTGATTATATCATGACACATTTTTTTATGAATCATGTTTTCCATATGCGGATCGATCCGCACTAGACTCTTCTTCCTAAAGGTTCTTGGAGGAGGATGACTGCTGCATACTTCCCTTTGTCTTGGCTCCAATGCCCTCACAAAGGGCCCATCATGGTGGAATCATTGTGCTACGTGTTCCAAACACGTCTCTATTTTATGAGGCGCTGCTACAATCAACCGACAGCCGCACAACTGCATCCGTCCAGTCTTGTTCAGCACATTCCTACTCTTCGCCCGTCATTTCTTCCACGCTAGGAACACCCCCTATGCCATGCGCAGTCCTTGCGCACACGCCTTGTCGGTGCAGAAAGTGACCAACACGTAAATATTTGTAGTTTTGCTGTACGTTGTGATCGGAGGTGGCCTAGCACTCAATGACACAGGGTTTATACTGGTTCAGGCAACGTGCCCTACGTCCAGTTTGAGTCAGTTGGTGACTTTATTCCTGAGCCCAGGTGCTCGAAGTTTGTTGTGGGGTTACAAACAAAAGGGAGAAAGATGGGGGGTACAAGAGGTCCGGTCGGACTCTGGTCTAAAGGGCCGAGAGTGATGGGAGCTCCGCTATGTGCTAAGTGTTCAAGTGTGTGCTCGAGGTTTGAACCTAGTGGTTCTGTTATGGTGTGTGAGTGAACTGAGGGCTTTATCTATTGGGAGAGAGCGCATCCCCTTTTATAGATGAAGGGGACGGCCTTACAAGGTGAGAGAGAGAGAGTACGCATGCTACTAAGTCTTGTTGCCCACGCCGTCGGGTACAAGATGATGGTAGGCGCCCATAACACTGTTGTTGTCAGACGTAGGTGGGAGGTTTTACCGTATTCACCATGTATGGTAGATGACGGCACCCACAACACTATTGATGTCTAGAGGCATCTGGGGGGAGCCTTACCATGTTTGTCTGGTATGGGAGTTGATGGCGCCCACAACACTATAGGGCAAATGTCGGCACCCACAACACTACTTGGGTTCTGGCATGCCCTGGAAGGTTGCAGGGCACCCTTCTAACATGTCCTATTGGCTACTATCCCACAGGTGCACAGGGTACGGTCCTCGGTATTGTGGTTGACTTTGAGTACCCTGCCTTACTTGCTCCGTCCGTTTCCTGGTCCTCACCGAGCGGGCGTCCCCGGTCGGTTGGTCCCAGTTGGCTCCGATTGTGCCAGTCGGAGAAGAGCTGTAAGCAGGGGTTTGGTGTGTCCCCGGTCGGAGTTGGAGGCGGTGTCTAGCCAGGCCTTCTGGTCAGAGAGGCGGGCCGGAGTCGAAAGCGAGCGTTGTTCCTCCTTGGCCAGGCTTTCCGGTCGGAGATTGGATCACCCTTGTGGCCTGTCGTTTAGGTATTTGGGCCGGCCCAGGAGTTGCGCGTCGTTCGCAATGTCATCTGCTGGGTTGAGCCTTTGCTAGAAAGTCGGTCCATGAGGGACCCTGAGTTCATGAATTCGACAGGAGCCCCTGAGCCCCCGGGCGATTCGGGTAGAATCGTTTGGGGGATTTTTGTCTTGATGGCGGGTGCGCGCGAGCGCACCCGCGGGTGTAGCCCTCGAGCCCCCGAGTGATTTGGGTAGAATTGTCCGGGGGGGTTGTTTTGCTAGCGGGGGGATTTTGTGTTTCGTCAGCGGGTGCGTGCGAGCGCACCAGCGGGTGTAGCCCCCAGGCGATTCGGGCAGAATCGCCTCGAGGGTTTTGTCAGCGGGTAGTTTAGGGATTGGGTGAGACGGAGTTCACGGATCCTGGCGTCGGGCGTAGCCAAGGTAGTTTAGGGATCGGACGAGATGGAGTCGCGGATCCTGGCGTCGGACTTGTCGAGGCAGTTTAGGGATCGGGCGAGACGGAGTTTACAGATCCTGGCATCGGGCGCAGCCGAGTCAGTTTAGGGATCGGGTGAGACGGAGTCACGGATCCTGGCATCGGTCGTGCTGAGGTAGTTTTAGGGATCGGGTGAGACGGAGTCGTGGATCCTGGCGTCGGACGTGCCGAGGCAGTTTTAGGGATCGGGCGAGACGGAGTTCACAGATCCTGGTGTCGGTCGTGCCGAGGCAGTTTAGGGATCGGGCGAGACGGAGTTGCGGATCCTAGCGTCGGACGTGCCGAGGCAGTTTTAGGGATCGGGTGAGACAGAGTTCGCGGATTCTGGCGTCGGGTGCAGCCGAGGCAGTTTAGGGATCAGGCAACACAGAGCTCGCGAATTCTAGCATCGGGCGTGGCCGAGGCAGTTTAGGGATCGGGCGAGATGGAGTCGTAGATCCTGGCGTCAGGTGCAGCCGAGGCAGTTTAGGGATCGGGTGAGACGGAGCTCGCGGATCCTAGAGTTGGGCGCAGCCGAGGCAGTTTAGGGATCGGGAGAGACAGAGTCATGGATCCTGGCGTCGGGTGTAGCTGAGGCAGTTTAGGGATCGAGTGAGACGGAGCTCACGGATCCTGGCATCAGGCGCAGCCAAGGCAGTTTAGGGATCGGGCGAGACGGAGTCACGGATCCTGGCGTCGGGCGCAGCCAAGGCAGTTTTAGGGATCGAGCGAGACGAAGCTCACAGATCCTGGCGTTGGGCGCAGCCGAGGCAGTTTAGGGATTGGGCGAGATGGAGCTCGCGGATCCTAGCATCGGGTGTAGCCGAGGCATTGGGCATCTTGAGCCCCTAAGCCTTGTTGGTTTTGGTAGGGGTCAGGTTTGAGTTGGAGTTTTTGTGCGTTACCTCGTCCGTGGTTTTTCACAACCGGAGGGGCTGAGCTAACGTCGCTTGCCTAGATGGCTTGAGTGACGCGCTCGGTGAGCTCGCTAATGGGCTTGTTCGAGTGAAATCCAGGTCTGTCGTTCATGACAGGGTCGGCATAGCCCTCATGTGACATTCCACTGCTCCTTAACCTGCAACCCGACAGATGCCTGGGTTGTTCTAGAGACTGACCCGGGTGGCCCGCTGGCCTCCCCTCGATGGAGATTCTGTGGGTTTGGCTGAGGTTAGGATCGAACAAGAAGGTTGAGATGCCCTGCCTGCTTCAGGGCAGACTGGGCGAGGGCCACTCGGTTCTCATCTATGTTTTATCCCCTGGCTCTATTTGACGCGAGGCGGCCTCGAGCCCTTCGTGGGCCAGCCTTCGAACCCCGGTCGGTTGTTGCTCATGTTGAATGAGGCAACTACCACTTTGTGACGCAACACAGAGCGTTGTGATGCATTTAACTGCATATGCGATGCCTCGGATGTATGGAATGAATGAATGCGTGTATAGATGAATGAATGATTATATAAAGAAATAGTGAGGGTTGGTAATGTTACCTTGATGACTCGAGTGATGGGGTTTGAGGAGCTCCAATCAGAAATATCTGATCGGGATCCACGCTCGTCGTTCGTGACGGAGTCAGCATGGTCCACATGGGGCGTCCCTCTGCTCCTTACCTGTCTCTCAGCATTTGCCTGAGCCATCTGATCGACTCAGGAAGCCCGATGGTCTCTCCTAGGCGGAGATCCCGTAGTTGGGCCTTTCCAAGTCCCACCTGGGAAGGCAGAGGGCTGCCTGCGCGTGGTGGCGCTTTGTTTCTCGCGCCCGGCGTGCGGTAGTGGTGGGCCATACCTAGGCTACGTCCCGTCTGACGAGGCGCCGTTCCATCGGGCAGGGTGCGTCCCATCGGTCAGGGCGCGCCCCGTCGTTTCCCATCCACATTGAATGGGGGAAGGGAGAGGGTTTTTCGCCCCAATCCTTTGCCCTTCTTCAACTGTTGTATCTCATCCTTAAATAGGGGAAGGGAGAGGGAAAGGAGAACTCACAGGCCCGTTCGTGATTTTGGAGTGCAATGTCGAGATGGAGGTCATCCAGCGTAGATGAGGTGGTGTTGGACGCCTTCGGTGAGAAGGGGCTGCTTTCACCCAAGGAGGTGGTGCTGGCTGCCTTCGCCGAGAAGAGGCTACTTCTACCCAAGGAGGTGGTGCTGGCCGCCTTCACCGAGAAGGGGCTACTTCCATCGAAGGAGGTGGCGCACTGGAGGGTATTGCATGTCGCCGGCTTCATCACCGTCTACGAGGCTTTCATCAGGATGGAGCCGCATGTGGACTCCTTCCAGCGAATCTTCTCCGAGCGAGTCCTGTCAGAGGGGAAGACGCTCAGGACTATGCTGGTGGGGGATTTTGCCCTTGCAGCTACTCAGGTTGGTTAGTTCATAAAGTTTGATGAGACATCCTCCAGCCACGGCGGCCATACTTCGGCGGGCAGCATCCCTGTACAGGAGCTACCTCGACTGCATGAGAAGGTCTAGAGCTCCATGCTCTTCTGCTAAGCATCTATAGATGCGACGCCCTTGAGGTACCCATTGCGCTCGCCAAAGTCGAGGGAGCAGAACCAGGCGGGGCCCTTGCGGTGGTGGTTATGTCCGGTGGCATGTGTCGTGGCCTCACCTTTGGCATCAGCCGATGCCGCCGAGCGGCCATAGTAGCATTTGGAGTAGAAGTAGTCAGTAAATGTAATCATTAAGTTCATGGGGGATCCCCCATGTGAACAGTTTTTGTATCAATGAAAACATCAGTTCTGCTTTGTGATAGAATCACTATCCGTTCCTTGTTTTTTATCCTAGCATAGCTTTGTTTTTATCCTTTCTTTTTCGCACCTACCCGTTCGTTCCATAGGCTGCAACTTTAAGAACCTAGGCGTGGCCCGCGAGGCGAGGCTGCTCGTAATCATAGGTCGTGGCGGGGTGCGCTCGGTCAGGAGCAAAACAAAGTCATGTAGGGTAATAAAAAAGGAATGGAATGCCCTTTTGCTCGGGCAACACCCCTTTGTTCGGGCGGAAAGTTTTTACCATGTGATAGTAAAAAAGAGAGGTAGTATTTAGTATTGTACCCTCATGGAGCCCTTGAGCGACCTGGGCTAAAAGTGTTCAGGCTGGGGTGCTTTACAGGAGCAAGTGTTGAATAAAAGCGGTAAGACCGAATTTAGGGAAAAAATGACGTAGCTGTTCAATGTTCCAAGTGTTGGTGAGAATGTTGCCATTGTTGTCCTTCAGTCGGTAGCCACCCGATCGGATCACTTCGGTCACCGTATAGGGACCTTCCCATGGTGGAGAGAGCTTGTGTTTCTCCTTCGTTGATTGGGTCCTCCGGAGTACGAGATCACCGACTTTGAGGATCCTCCCCCTGATCTTCCTTTCGTGGTACCTGCGGAGAGTTTGCTGGTAGCGAGCAGAGCGAATGATGGTCATCTCGTAGGCCTCCTCGAGTAGGTCGACTGCGTCTTGCTAAGCCTCCACGGCTCGGTCGTGGTCGAAAGCCTGCACTCTTGGGGCATCGTGGTCGAGGTTGGAGGGCAGCACTGCTTCAGCTCTGTAGGCCAAGAAGAAGGGTGTGAACCCTATGGATCGGTTTGGGGTCGTTCTTAGGCTCCAGAGGATCGCCGGGACCTCTAAAACCCATCGCTCGACGTACTTGATGAGTCGGTCGAAGATGTGTGGCTTAAGTCCTTGGAGGACCATGCCATTGACACGCTCGACCTGACCGTTAGTACGTGATGTCCGACCGAGGCCTAGTCGATCCTGATGCCGGATCCATCACTGAAGTCCAGGAACTACTTCCCGGTGAAGTTAGTCCTGTGGTCATTGATGATATAGTTAGGAATGCCGAACTGGTAGATGATGTCGAGGAAGAATTTGACCGCCTCTTCCGAGCAGATGTTGGTGATGGGCTTGGCCTCTATCCACTTGGTGAACTTGTCGACTGCTATGAGCAGGTGAGTGAAGCCGCCTGGGCCCTTTTTGAGGGGTCCTACCATGTCGAGTCCCCAAACCGCGAACGGCCAAGTGATGGGGATGGTTTGAAGCTCCTGTGCCTGCAAATGAGTTTGCCGAGCATAGAATTGGCATCCCTCACACCTATAGATGATCTCCTCTGCACCTCATAGTGCGGTGGGCCAGTAAAAACCTTGGCGAAAGGCTTTTACGACCAACGACCTCAGGGCCACGTGATGTCCGCAGATCCCAGCATGGACCTCGAGGAGGAGCTGCTTCCCCTGGTTGATAGGGATGCACTTCATGAGCACCCCCGATGGACTCCGTTTGTAGAGTTCGACACCAAGCGCGATGAAGGTCTTGGTGCGTCGAGTGATCCATCGGGCTTCAGTCCTTTTGGGTGGGAGAACCTCCTCGAGGAGGTAGGTGAGTAGCGGCGCTCGTCAGTTGGTTTGATCGAGTGCCAACACGGCGACGTCGGCGGACGACGTTGTCTTGGAGGCACTGGGGTCAGAGCCCCCTAGCGCTGGCTTGGTGTCGGGGTCAAAGCCCTGGGCGCCGGCTTGGCATCGGGGTGTGTCTTGATCGGACCTTCCAGGACGTAGACGGATAGCTCGTGGAGATCGTTGATGAAGATCCCGCTCCAAGACGGATCCCGCCTGGCGGCCAATTTTGCGAGAAAATCGGCGGCATCGTTGTCCTTTCGGGGGACGTGATCTAGCTCGATCCCCTAGAATTTGTCCTCAATTTTGTGCACCTCCTGGTAGTATGCTGACATGAGGGGATTTTTGCAGGAGGACTCCTTCATGACTTGGTCAACGACCAACTCTGAGTCACCGTGGACATAGAGTCACGTAGCGCCGAGCTCGATGGTGATGCGCAACCCATTGATGAGGGCCTCGTATTCTATGGTGTTGTTTGAGGCCAAGAAATGGAGGCAGATGGTGTAGCGGAGCCTGCTCCCATCCAGGGAGATTAGAACCACTCCAGTCCCTGAGCCGGGTGCCATTACGGACCCATCGAAATACATTGTCCAGTACTCATGGGTGACGTCCGGGGTCGATAGCTGGACCTCCATCCATTCGGCAACAAAATTTATGAGAGCCTAAGATTTAATAGCGGTACGGGGGATATACCTGATGTCGTGGCCCATGAGTTCGAGTGCCCACTTGGATTTCTATCCTGCGGCATCGCGGTTGCAGATGATGTCCCCGAGCGGGTATGAAGTGATGACCGTGACTTCGTGGTCGGTGAAGTAGTGCAGGAGCTTTCGGGTCGCCATCAGCACGACGTATAGGAGTTTTTGCACCTGGGGGTACCAGACCTTAGGGTCGGTCAGTACCTCCCCGATGAAGCATACGGGTCGCTGGACCTTCAGGTGGTGTCTTGGCTCCTCCCTTTCGACGACCAGGGCAGCGCTCACCACATGGTTGCTTGTTGTGACATAGAGGAGGAGGGGTTCTCCCCGTTCAAGAGCGACGAGGATTGGGGCCGACGTCAGTGACGCTTTGAGGCTCTCCAGAGCCTGCTGAGCTTCCTCAGTCTAGACGAAGGCCTTCGTCTTTTTGAGGAGCTTGTAGAGTGGAATCCCCCGTTCGTCGAGCCGGGAGATGAATCGGCTCAGGGTAGCCAGATAGCCGGTGAGCCTTTGTACGCCCTTGACATTGCATATAGGGCCCATGTTGGAGATGGGCGTGATTATTTTGGGGTTGGCCTCGATGACATGCTCGAACACAATGTATCCAAGCAGCTTCCCCTTCGGAACCTTCGAAAACACATTTCTCGGGATTCAATCTGATGTTGAACCTTCAGAGGTTCACAACCGTTGCGGCCAAGTTTGCGATCAGGTCGCAAGCTTGAGCCGTTTTTACCACTATGTCATCAACATAGACAACGATTGTTGGTTTTGGCCCCTCGGTTTGATCAGGTTGATCGAGTGGGTCGATTTGGTCGGCGAAGCATTGCTGCATGCACCTTTGGTAGGTGGCACCTATGTTCTTCAGACCGAAAGGCATGGTTACATAACAGTATGAACCATATGGGGTGATGAACGAGGTTGCAAGTTGATCAAACTCTTTCATCGCAATCTGGTGATAGCCTGAGTAGGCATCCAGAAAGGAGAGGATCTCACGTCCCGAGGTGGAGTCAACTATTTGGTCTATGCGTGGCAAAGGAAAGCGATCCTTTGGACACATTTTGTTGAGGCCAGTATAATCAACGCATATTCTCCATTTCCTGGTCTTCTTTTTAACAAGAACAGGATTGGCAAGCCAGTCGGAGTGAAATACCTTTCTGATGAATTCGGCTGCCAGGAGTTTGGCGATCTCTTCGCCTATGGCCCTACGCCTCTTATCGTCGAAGTGACGTAGGCATTGCTTAACAGGCTTTTAGCCCAGGATGAGGCAAAGTGCATGCTCGGCGATGCCCCGTGGTATGCCCGGCATGTCAGATGGCTTCCATGCGAAGACATCGTGATTGGCGCATAGGAAGTCGACGAGCTCGCATTCCTATTCGGACGAGAGCTGGGTCCTGATCCGCACCATCTTGGTTGGGTCAGTGGGGTCGATCCCCACCGCTTTGGGTTCCTCTAGTGGGCGGAAGGCCGTCGAGGAGGTTAGTTTGTTGTAGTCCGGGACTGCTGGTGTCGATGACTCCCCAAGCTACGGGAGCTCGGACGAGTTGATGACCGCGGTGGCGAGCTCGAAATGCTTGCGGTCGCACGTGAAGGCACGCGAGACGACACTGCCCACAGTGATGACGCCGTTCGGTCCTGGCATCTTCAGCTTGAGGTAGGTGTAGTTGGGGATCGCCATGAATTTGGCGTAGCATGGCCGCCCCAAGATGGCGTGGTAGGACCCTAGGAAGTCCACCACTTCGAAAGTGAGGCCCTCTGAGCGGAAGTTGGCTCGGTTGCCAAACATGACGGGTAGGTAAATCTACCCGAGCGGCTATGACTGCGCTCCCGGGATCACGCCGTGGAAGGGAGAGCCCGCTAGGCGGAGTTTCGACCGGGGGATGCGCATGGCGTTGAGGGTGTCAACGTAGAGGATGTTGAGGCCGCTGCCTCCGTCCATCAGCACCTTGGTGAGGCGCTTCTTGCGAACGATGGGATCGACGATGAGTGGGTAGCATCCTAGTCTGGCGACGTGGGAGAGATGGTCCCTCTAATAGAATGTGATCAGAGATTTCAAGCAGCTAAGGAAGGAGGGGACGGCCATCTCAGCGGTGCATGCCTCTCTGTAGCGTACCTTGTGCTGGCGCCTGGAGCAGATGGCGTCGGATCACCCAAAGATCATGATGTATTCCTCGGGGTCAAGGAAGTTGTCCCCATCCTTATCCGTCGCACCTCCTTTCTTGGCTACCGCCTCTTTGCCATCTCCTTCTTTTGGCCCGCCGACCTATCGCAGGAAATGTTTGAGGAGCTCACAGTCCCTGTAGAGGTGTTTGACAGGGTAGGCATGGTTGGTGCACCGGCTATCCATGAGCTTGTTGAAGTGGTCAGGCAGTCCCTGCTGGGGCTGCTTGCCCATGTGATCAGCTACGGCGACCAACGCAGTGTTGGCCGGTCGGCACCAAACCTTTTTGTTCTTCTTGCCCCTCTATGTGGAGGGGCCCTCATCTTGGTCCTCGCGCTTGGCCTTGCCTTTGTCCCAGCCTCCGTTGAAGACCGCTCCGACTGCCTCCTCACTGGAGGCATGGTTTGTGGCGACGTCGAGCAGGTCGCGGGTGGTACGGGGCTTCAGGCAGCCAAGCTTGTGGATCAGAGACTCACAGGTTGTTCCAGAGAGGAATGCACTGATGACGTCCGCGTCGACAACATCAGGGAGGGAGTTGCATCGTTGGGAGAACCTGTGGATGTAATCCCGTAGGGACTCGTTGGGCTCCTGCTGGCAGCTCTTGAGGTCCCAGGAGTTACCAGGGCGGACATACGTCCCCTAGAAATTTCTGACAAAGATCCTCTTGAGGTCCACCCAGTCATGGATGCTGTCATGCAGGAGGAATTCAAGCCATGCCCGAACATGTTCCCCCATGCAGATGGGGAGATATTGAATGATGAAATGGTCATCATCCACCCCTTCAGCTCGGTAGGCGAGCCGAAAATCTTCGAGCCAAATACAGGGTTCGTCTCCCTGGTGCACTTGGCGATGTTGGTGGGCGGTCGGAAGCGCTGTGGGAACGACGCTCACTGGATACACCGGCCAAAGGCCCATGGTCCCGGGCCATCCGAGCTGGGACTCTGGTCATCTGACCGGCGACCATGCCTAGGGCGCGTTTCACCGCTCCCCTTGATGGTCGGGCCTAGGCCCGTGTCGCCTGCCCTCACCACCGCCCGATGGACATCATCATCATGTCGGGTCTAATGCCGGTTGCTGATGACGCTACGAGCGTCTTGGTACGGACCAAGCCGTTCGCGTACTGGCGGTCAGTGTGGAGCAGGCGCTAGGTCGGACGGCAGCGTAGTTGCGGCCTCCTATGCCGCGCTTGGCGGCTATAGCGCTGAGTGGATGGAGCGATCTGTCTGGTGCGTCCCCACTCCCCTGGTGGGGAGAGAGGCCACGAGTTGGAGTCGCGATGCGGAGCTTTCCACCTATTGAACGGTGGTGGCTTCCACTAGCGCCCAGAGGTTCCAGTGGACCACCCGCTCCTGGGGGTCGACGGGCTCGGGAACGCCGCGCAGAAGCATTGCCGCAGCGGCGATATTTTGGCTAGCCCGAGTGAACTGCAGGGGGTCATTCCCCTCGTCCATGATGTCACGCTAGACCTAGCAGGCGCGACCCCGGGCATCGCTCATTGGGTTACGCTCATGGGGCGCAACATGCTACATCGAGCGCGTCGGCACAGGTGGCGGCTAGCTCTGTCGCCATTGTCATAGCTCCTCTGCGTGCTCTTGTGCAAGCGCGAGGGCCCCAGCACGAGGGTCCAGAGGGGTGTGAGTCTGCAAGGACTCCGCTACCACTGGCGGCTGTCCTAGAGCGTCCGCCATAGCGCACTCCTGGGACAGACGGTGGCTAGGTGCCATGTTGTCGATGCTGGAGCCGTCGCTCTCAACCTCATCATCCAGAAGTTTGTGGAAAGTGGTGGGAGCATAGATTGCCATTCCCACGAATTCGGATGTGAGAGGGGGCGGCACCAGCGTCCTTCAGAGCCCCCGAGCATACGCGTCCGCGGGGGACGCGAGGCCGTAGGAGAACCGGTCGTACGGTGGTTGCGGTGCGGACAATGCGGTCCCTCTAGATAATCGGTGGAAGATAGTAAATAGTGAGTAAATAACAACATGTACATTACTCACAGCAGGGTTTGAGCAGAGTGTTTGCTTGGAATGAAGCGCAGGCGCATCGTCGTTGAAGCCATCGTGTGTCCTGGAGCCGATGGAGGGCGCCCCTCCGACGGGCACCGGAACAAGTGCCTCCTTATGGAGGTGAAGTACGGTGAGCCGGTCGACGACGAAGTCTAGGCTTCCAAAGAGGAAGGCCTAGGACGGCTCAAAGACGGGTGGAACCCACGTCCCAATAGGTGGGAGTGCGGGAAACTCCAACGAGCCGAAGCGAGTCGTATCGCTTGAGCCCGCCATGGCAAAGGTGGCGGAAAAGTGGGCCATCCGATGACCAAAAGTGTTAACGTACAACATCTTCCCCACGGACGGTGCCAACTATCGGTGCAGAAAGTGACCAACACATAAATATTTGTAGTTTTGCTGTACATTGTGATCGGAGGTGGTCTAGCACTCAATGACACAGGGTTTATACTGGTTCAGGCAACATGCCCTACGTCCAGTTTGAGTCAGTCGGTGACTTTATTCCTGAGCCCAGGTGCTCGAAGTTTGCTGTGGGGTTACAAACAGAAGGGAGAAAGATGGGGGGTACAAGAGGTCCGATCAAACTCTGGTCTGAAGGGCCGAGAGTGACGGGAGCTTCGCTATGTGCTAAGTGTTCGAGCGTGTGCTCGAGGTTTGAACCTAGTGGTTCTGTTGTGGTGTGTGAGTGAACTGAGGGCTCTATCTGTTGGGAGAGAGTGCATCCCCTTTTATAGATGAAGGGGACGACCTTACAAGGCGAGAGAGAGAGAGAGAGTACGTATGCTACTAAGTCTTGTTGCCCATGCTGTTGGGTACAAGATGATGGTAGGCGCCCATAACACTGTTGTTGTCAGACGCATGTGGGAGGTTTTACCGTATTCACCATGTATGGTAGATGATGGTGCCCACAACACTGTTGATGTCCAGAGGCATGTGGGGGGAGCCTTACCATGTTTGTCTGGTATGGGAGTTGATGGCGCCCACAACACTGTAGGGCAAATGTCGGCGTCCACAACACTGCTTGGGTTCTAGCATGCCCTGGACGGTTGCAGGGCACCCTTCTGACATGTCCTGTTGGTTACTGTCCTACAGGTACACATGGTACGGTCCTTGGTATTGCGGTTGACTTTGAGTGCCCTGCCTTACTTGCTCCGTCTATTTCCTGGTCCTCACCAAGCGGCTGTCCCCGGTCGGATGGTCCCAGTTGGCTCCAACTGCGTCAGTCGAAGAAGAGCTGTAAGCAGGGGTTCGGTGCGTCCCCGGTCGGAGGCGCGGGTCAGAGTTGGAGGTGGTGTCTGGCCAGGCCTTTCGGTCAAAGAGGCGGGCCGAAGTCGAAAGCGAGCGTTGTTCCTCCTTGGCCAGGCCTTCCGGTCGGAGATTGGAACGCCCTTCTGGCCTGTCATTTAGGTATTTGGGCCGGCCCAGGAGTTGCGTGTCATTCGTAATGTCGTCTGTTGGGTCGAGCCTTTGCTACGAAGCCGGTCCATGAGGGACCCCGGGTTTATGAACCCGGCATGCCTTCTTTGCCGCACGTGGCTCCTGCTATCGTACCGATGACAGTTGTCTCCCCTGGACCAAGGCCTACTTTGAGACCCCCAAAATAAGTGCGTGGGAGTCACAATGGCTTATTGGTGCCCACATAGCAGTGTCAAGCCTATCCAAAACTCACACCCAATGTCCACCTATGCTAGTGGCGAAGCTAGAGCAAATTAGAGGGTGGTGCGCTTCTCTTATAGGTGTGAAAATTTAAGCTGCAAACATGGTGAAAGTTTGATCCTATTATTGGTTTTTCAAATTTTTGTGGGTGCATACGCACCAACAAGCTACAACGTAGCTTCGCCACTGACCTATGCCAAGGGGGCATTCGCGTTCCCAAGGACTGCCTCACCTATAGTGTCTCCATCATCGACCCACTCTCTCTCCAATGTTGAAAAAATACCATGGTGCGCTTGCTAATCTCTTTTGGTATGCTGCCATGGTCGAGGAGTTCAATGCTCTCACAACCAACCAAACATGGGACCTTGTCCCACCTCCCAACACCAACGTCATCTCTAGCAAATGGGTATACCAAAACCCATACAACTCTGATGGCTCCTTGGCTCGGTACAAGGCACATAGTGTTTTGCATGGTTTCTCACATCAACCTGGCGTTGATTACGACGAGACTTTCAACCTCGTCATCAAATCAGCGACAATCAAAACAGCTATTGACCTATGCACCAACTTGATGTAAAGAACACCTTTCTCAATGGCGTCCTTCAAGAAATGGTGTATTGTCAGCCACCTTTGGCTTCATTGACCCTGCCAATCTCCATCATGTCTACTGCCTCAACAAGTCCTTTGACGGTCTCAAACAGGCTCCCCGTGCCTAGATCAGTCAGTTCCTCGAGTTCATTCTCTCCATCAGTTTCAAAGTCTCCAAGTGTGACCCCTCACTGTTCAGCTTCAACCAAGGGTGCAAGACGGCATACTTGCTCCTCTATGTTGATGACATCAACCTCAATTCTTCCACTACAACTCTTCTTTGTCAAGTCATCAACTCTCTCCAGCAAGAGTTTGCAATGACAGACCTTGGTCCACTCCATTACTTTCTTCCCATCACTGCTCCCAAGAGAAATATGCTGCTGAAATTCAGGAACACGCCAAGATAACAAACTGCAACCCTAGGTCCACTGCCATTAAATCCACCTCCAAGCTTGCAGCCAAAGGAGGAAGACCTGTTGCTGATCCAAGCCCCTATAGGAGCCTTGCGAGAACCCTACGGTACCTCACTCTCACTCACCCCGACATTATCACACATGCTATGCAGCAAGCGTGGTTGCATATGCACTGCCCTCAGGAGCATACTGTGGTACGTGAAAGGCACTTTAGCCCATCATCTTCAGCTCTCTCACAACTCTATCAACACCCTCACAGTGTACTCCGATGTGGATTGGGCGAGCTGCCTAGATACACGGCGATCCACATCTGGTTATTGAGTTTTTGTTGGTGACAACCTCATTTCTTGGTCTTCCAAATGAAAACATACCATGCCTCGCTCCAATCACAAGCCTTGTCGTTGAAGTTGTTGGTTCTGCCAGCTGCTCATTAGAGGACTAAACATGTGGAGATTGATTTTGTCCATGAACGCGTCTTTCTTGGAGAAGTTCGTGTCCTTCACATTCCCAGACTCCCCAATATGTGTACATCTTCACCAAAGGGTTTTCGACTTGATCTTCAAGGAAGTTTGCCCCAGTCTCAACGTCCACTCTACCTCCGGTTGACACCATAGAGGGCTATTATAATGTGATTATCCTAGCCATTACTGTCTTCCAATCTCAGTCATTACCGGCTCTAATAGCAGATCATATCTGCATGAACTTTTATAGCCTATATTAATTAGGCTAGATTAGAGGTTTTGATTCTTTCCTTGCATATAGACTCATTGTTGTACAAGTACAACCTACAACAATAGAGAATTTATTCTCCCTATCTTCTTCCACTAAGCTATACAAAGAAGTGTACTTTGTGAATAATCATTAATTTCTTGTTCCGTAACTAATCATCCATGTTTTCCTGTTGCCTAAATGCTAAAGTCACACGATCCTCATTTTTGGATTAACTGCTAAATGTGAAAATTATATTATGTTGCATTTCAGTGTAATCCTATTGTGTGCAATGTGTAATGAGCATATCATGTTTGACTTCAGTGGTCATAAGAACAGTAGAGATTGTAGTGAATTGGTTTTTACCATCAAGGACATTTCTTTGCATTACTGATGGCTTGGTTGCATTAATGATTGCTCACTAGCAAGGATGGGTAAGGTTGAGAAAAATAAACTCTCTTTGTTAACATGAGGTTACAAGTTTTGTATTTTGCACTAAATCTTGTGTTCAGAAAGGTTGGGTGGTTATTATCCTCTTTAATAGATACCGCTATACTTTCCATTGATAACTTACCATGGTATTATTTGTTTATAATAAGTTTGACTGTCATATATATGTCACTTTGTCAAGAGCCAGTCCGTTTATTGGGCGCTCTACCATGCTTTCTCATAGTAGTTTGATCCTGTTACCACTTTTACATGTAATTTTGAACTTATACATTTATTTGTATGAGTGGCCTTTAAGGTTCAAGATGTGGTTCTATTGGATGATGAAGATATGGAACCGAAGGAAGAAGTAAACCGTGAGATGTCTGACAGACTGTAAGCTCCTCTCTAGTGTTGTATTCATCATGTACATTATTAGCTTACCTTTGAGTTTATGTTTCAACTCAACCAATTATTTTTTCAGGAATGAACCAAAGATCTACTACCCATCAAGGTGAATATTGTGCATTTTTCTCCGAAGATCATGAATTCATGGTCGATGTTCATTTTACCTTCCATTGACTTTATTATGTGAACAGAGATGATCGAGAAGCTGTCGTGCTCACCACATCTGATATTAAATGTCTTGATCCTGAAGTATTTTTGTCTTCACACGTGATAAACTTCTACATCAAGTAAGTGTTAACTTTATATTTTGATTTTTTTTCCTCAAATTGCTTCAGTGTATCGCTTATATTTCAAACAAATAAGAAGTAATCGATGAAAGGGTTACCATGGGAGTATTTAGGTGTTAATGCTTGCTATTTTTTTTAAGAAAGGGGTGACATCTTAACTTACTTGTACAGTCTCAAACTGGTACGTAGCATCCCTGTTGCTGAGACTCAAGTTTCTTTTCTTTTCTTTTCTTTTTTCTTTTCTTATGAACACTGAAGTTTCTTCACACCCTGCACTGTTCCAGTTAATTTGCGAGTCCTTTTGGACGTGCGGCTGTCGATCTGTCTTGGCACAACTCGATCGTCTAAGCTGCATTGTTTATATACTACGAGTATATTTATTAGAGCCTGTTTGAATCCAGAGACTTAACTGTTACTAGCAGCTAACCAAATTAAAGAAAAACCAGCTAATAATCCTCGTCCTCGACGTGATTTTAGAGAGATGGTAGTTTTGTTAGGCTTGTGACTAGCTGACTGGCTGCATGATGCTCCATGGCAGCTAGCGTCTGTGGGGAGTGGAGACAAGACGCATCACAGGTGAGTGATGATCGTCTATTAGAGAAAGACGAGAGATCATCTCGATCGGACCTCCCGCAGATTGTGGGTGGCGATTAATTAATTAACAAACTGTGATGAGAATATATGGGATCGAGTGGTCGAATAGATGCTGCAAGCCTGCAAGCAACGACGGATGCTGCCGCCTGCCGGCCGGCTTAATCGGATCGGATACGAGTATATGACTCAACTTCCTCTATTCTAATGAAAAAAAAGGTGTGTGATGCTTCAGCCGTCGCTTCATTCCTTGGTTCCAAAGCGAGTGAGCAAGTGCCTGTACTCCTTTGTTTTGTCTAATTTATTAATTCGCGTCAATTAACAAAGACATCCTTATCAAAGGAGCGTAGGCTCAGTTAGTTGGGTTTCTTGTAGTGGAATATGTTTATCCGAGTTTAAGTTCTCGATTTGACACGGGTGCTCGTATTTTTTTAGAATTATTTTAGGATTTAACAACGCTATTCTTTCACTGGTTTGTGATGTGCCTGTCGACAGCGAGACGCATGTGGTGACTTCGTCAATCTCAAAATTTGCCGGCCCAACTTAGTTCTTCGGAGTGCTCATAGAGATATGATATGCGTGCATACGTTCTTAGGAGTAAGGGTACGCTTGTGTACGATGGGGTTTGCTGCTGGCTGCGTACATACATACTCTGCACGGACTGATATTGCAGATTGCATCAATGGAAAGAGATCGTGCTCTATGCTTAAATAAGCTGCCAAAGGCTCTATGCTTCTTTCTACTACCAAGCGACCGTGCTCTCGTGTCGTCGATGCGTCGTCGCTGCTTGTCACTGTCGCCAAGTCGATGGCAGCTGCCGTGGTGTCAAGCAAGGTCCCGTACAAGTTAGAGGAGTACTAGGACGTGCTTGGTTTCTTTATTCGGCACTGTGCAATGCAGCTGGCAAGGTTCCTCTTTTTTGAAAGGGATTCTTTTTGTTTCTGTGAGAGCCAAAATAGCTCACGACCTCACGTACTTAGGCAGGCTTTTCTTCTTCATGCCCGTAAAGCGAGGCGAGGCTGGGCAAAGCTACGCTGTTTGTTGGTGGCCCGTAGCGTCGAGTAGAGATAGGCTTAACTTGGCATGGCTGAGATGGTGCAACTTCACATGTTGAGTTCCCATGTTGTAGCAGAGCCTCTGTTGAGATAGTGATTGATAGCTTGTACAAACAGATATGGTTATCTTGTGTCTAGAATATGGTGATGTTACCACCCATCTATCCTTTATTGGCATTCCATCGTTAGCATCGGAAAACAAGGACCACCCACTCGCCGTTGCCCATGTCAACAGAGTTATAGGCGGTCGCGACGGAGCTATGGGCGTCATCGTGGCTAGGGGACGGGCACTTAGCAGGGCAGACATGCCCGGTGATGATGCGGCACACCAGCATCGCCCGTCACCCGGTGGTGGCGCCGCTGGCGTGCGCGGCTCCGTTGTTAGAGAACATGCACACAACGAAGACCAACGTGACGAAGCGGCAGGTGGCAACGCCAGCACCAAACACCCCGCCGCGGCACCGTGTGCGTGGGCTGTCGCCCTCGCCTCCTCGAACTGCACCACCGCACGCGTGACGTGCTGTGGACATGTAACATCGCCTACACCGACGGCTCTGCCCTCCGCCTCCCCACCCGGACGCAAAGATGAGCTCCACGATTCATCGTGACAAGTGGCCCTCGGGCATCTCCGCCACCATAAGGAACGCCGAGCTCACGGGCGGCGCCGACGCTGATGACGGAATGAGCAACGCCCCGGCCATGTCCTTCGCCATCGGCTTGGGTTTTGTCTTGGGTCGTAACCACAGCTCCCGCGCTTCCCTCTGCCTCTCCCTCGGTGGGAAGGGGAGCCGGAGCGAGTGGTAGAGCTGGTGTAGGAGCGATCGTACGAGGGTCTCTAGGCAGCGGCCGCTCTTGGTGTCGGGGACTTGGGGGTGAGGATGAAGGTGATGGCAGTGTCGCTCCTCTTCTCGCCGTGAGTCAGGCCCAAAAGAAACGAACCCCCATTTCGTTTCTTGGAGCCAGGGCGCGGAGTGCTTCAAGCACCGTCCTGCCCAGGCCCAACTAGCCGTTCATGCAAACAAACAAGGGCAGTTGCAACTCGTTGGCCTGGCTGGGCCTCTAAGCCAGGAAACAGACACGCCCTAAACGTGTCCTAATAAATAGGAAGCATTGGTAAATAGAAGATACGCATGAGAAGGGTCTAGAGCATCCAAACAGTAAGCTAATGTAGGTGGGTTAATTTCTTATAGTCAAGTCTCCAACTAGTTATTATCCAACTAGCTAAGTTAGCCTCAGCTAATTTGAACTAATTTTTAACCCAACTAGTAACGAACTAGCTCTGCTCATCCAAACATGCCCTTTAAATTGCTGCACACTCTAAAGCATTTTGTACTAAGGGCAGCTTTAGTATTTGACGCCGGCAAGGCACAGTAAGCGAATAAGTTTTTTTTTACAACAGTAAGCGAATAAGTTATACTAGCATCTAATCTAATAATATGAATTTGGTGAATTTTTCCTTTTTTAAAAGAGGTTGTTTCCACCCTCCCACACCTTGTCCGTGATGTAAGGTGCTCGTGAGGTCCGACGCATTGTTTTTTCTTTCTTTCTCAATATTGGTGCCTAGTGTATTTTGTATTTCGGTACTCTACGCTAGCACTCATTAATTCAAGACAGTGCTCCAATGTACTGCAGCTTAATTCATAGATGATGATTGTCACTTTGATATAATACCAGCTTTCTCTCCATGAACATGGCATTACTCTGATCGTCCATGTGGGGTCACTCTTGACCTCTCACCCTCGCTAAGGATCGCGCGGGGAGAGGCCAAGGGTTTCCCACGGGGAGGAGTATGAACGGGCCGGTGCGACCGAGAGGTAAGGAACGAGGGTAACCGATCTTAGGACAAAGCACGAAAGAGGATTAAATGCCCATTAAGTCGTCTGAAAAAACGGATCTCACTTTCTTACACGAGCGCCCCAGTATTTATAGACCATACCTGGGGTCAAGGTGAAATTACGCTAAGGTTACACTTGGAGGGGCACTAGCTGTATAACGGTCAATGGTACGGCGGTAATCTCCTTTCCTTGGCCAACCACTCCGAGTCCTAACCGCCTCAGTGGGGCTGCCACCGCATGGGCGGTTGCCTCTCTCGGCAGGCGTCGAACCTTCGCGCGTTCCAATCGAGGGTCCGCCGTCCTCCATGGATCAATGCTTTGCTTGCTGCGATCCCTCGGCGAGGCGGGCCTTCACGCACGACACCTGCACACACGGGTTGAACATAACAAGCAGAAACCCTCTCGACGGGGGAGAGTATCCGCAGCGAGGCCGGTTAGACAGGCCAACAGGGGGTCGAGTGCCGGGTAGGAGCTGTGCCAGGAAAGCTTCCCCCAACAGTCAAAAAAAAAAAGTGACAAATATCTAGCGGCGCCTCGTCGCAGGCAGCAGAAAGAAGATCGATCGGGGTCATTTGGTCCGACAGAAACGACAAGGTGATTTGTTTTGATTTTCTAGACAAAAGTAGATCGGGATCGTTTGGATCGCCAATAACGACAGGGGCGATAATAAATATTGTGTCACTGTAGTAATCAGCGACGGATGCTCATCTTTAGTTATGCTCTAATTTTCTACTAGAGCATGTGAATTAACAACGACTGATCTGGCTTAATTTATTTTCGCCAGAAGTACATTTCCTACCATGCCTCCCCACCCAAAAAAAAAATTTATTCAAATGTATATAAAAATAAATAAATAATAATATAAAACAAGTTCTGTTAAATTAATTATGGAATATATTCTTATGGAAAAGGTATTTGAAGGTATAAATATTAAAAAAATCTGTAAATTCAGCCAAAACTAAAAAATGACTGAACTTTAGTAGGGATCTCAGGACTAAACTTTAGTTTCTGTCACATCAAATGCTTAGATTTCAATTATACGAGGACTAAACATGAGATAATTATAAAACTAATTACATAAGTTGTGGCTAATTCGCAAGACGAATTAAGCCTAATTAAGCATTGATTAGCACATGTTTACGGTATCATCACATGGGCTAATCATGAATTAATTAGGCTTAATAGATTCGTCTTGGGAACTTATGCAAATAGTTTTATAATTAGCTTAAGTTTAGTCCTCTTAATTATCACCTAAAGATCCGAAGTGACCGGACCTCCCAATATAAACTACAGTAGTAGTCTTTGGACGGATCGGAGGGACTGAGGGAGTAGTAAATTTGCCGATGCTCCAGTTCGATTTCTTGCTAACTAGTCGCTGTGCACATCTTATCTCTTTCTTACTGTAATAACTTCTCTCGCCCTCGTTCGTCGTCGTCATCAGAGGCGATAATCACGATGCTACACCAGATATATTAGATTAGTAGGTGATTAGGTTCCGTCAGAGAGAAAGATCGTTGATTCTGGGTCAACCTAACCTACTAAACATGGGTGTGCATGTAGAGGGCATGTATGCATGCCAAGTTGCCAACCTGATGCTAAATCCATCAAAAAAGGTTCCCACCACCAGTGCACTAACTTGTACTCCGTACAGGTGCAGTTCTACTAGTACTTGTTCCTTATCCAAAAAGAAAAAAGAAAAAAGGCAAACACTTGTGTGTGTGTTCAACTTGCCATAGATATTTTCCAACTTGTGTGTGCTCTCACTCACTTTCACTACCTACTGCCATCATGTTCGATCATGGCTGCGACAGTGCCATCCGTTTCCAACCGGCTGCCCTGCTTGGGACTTTGGAGCCAACGGTGAAAGTGAAAGTGAAAACCGGCCGGGCGGAGTGAGCTACGGAGTACTGTATGTGGGTTAGGTGCACGACCGCTGCCAGTTTTGTGGGAAGATGCACTGAACCTGCATCGCCGCTCGGCTCGCTGCCGCGTACAGTACGTATCATGCATGCGGCTCTCGCGTCTTCGCTATCGTTTGTTAGCTGCCGACAAGGATGATCTATCTGGATCACGTACTAAAGTCATATCACATCGGATATTTGATATTAACTAAGAGGACTAAACATAAACTACTTATAAAACTAATTATACAGAAGTAGACTAATTAGCAAGACGAATCTATTAATCCTAATTATTTGGTTGACGTTGGACGTAGTCCAAATCACACACCAGCAAGGGCATTAGACGTCTGGGCCGCTACGGATCAAAAAACGCAGCGATGATATCACTCTTTCATGGTGAAGAACGGAGAGGTTTACAAGTAAACCATTACCAAAGGATAACCAACGTGCTTGCGTGACGAAGAACCGACTAGTTTTCAGGCAAACTAGGAAACAAACCGTCGAAGCTCTCGTCCGGGAGGGACCCCATCAGGGCAAGGACATCGCCGGGTTGTCCTAGTTCGGCTGGCAAGTCTAATGCGCCATACTTAATCGTCGGATCAAGGGATGAACAACATAGGGTTGGAGAAGAGGGTAAAATGGTTGGAGTAGAGGTAGTAGATTGAATTGTTCGACGATTGGATAGATGGGATCTCAATCGGTCATGATCTTCTCATATATATATAGAGGGGGTGGTCTTATCCCAGTAAAAAACCTCTCCAAGCCTTATTTTTCAAGTTTACAACGAGTTTGAAACAGTTCGGATCGGAATCTAAACGGCCAGATCCAAACAGAGTTTTTTTTGTTAGGTTTGTCGAAAGTCCCGACTTGGGTAGGAACTTCCGACCTTTGTTGGAACTCTCGACGTGGGGATAACCCCAGACACTCAAGCAAGTTTCTTCAGGTTTCCCGAAAGTCCCGACACCTGTCGGAACTTCCGACAGTCGGAAGTCCCGACTTTGATCGAAACTCCCAACAACGGAGCTTCTTTTCGGGGCATAACTCCTTTATCCAGACTCTGAATTAGACGTTTCATATATTTTTTACCGTCTCGACGAGAGGAACGTAATGGTGAAGTCCGTTCCACATTTTGATAACTTTACAAAACGAACAATTTTGGTTGTCAATAAATCCATAATTAGCAAATGTTTAATGTAGCATCACGTTATCAAATCATAAACTAATTAGATTTAATAGATTAATCTTGTAAATTAGCCTCAATCTATGTAATTAGTTTTATAATTAATCTATATTTAATACTCCTAATTAATATAAAGATTCGATGTGAGAGGAACTTTTATCCGAGGAAACCAACACAGCCGCGTCACTGCACAACAGCAGGTGCAGGACCGTGGGCGACATCTTTAATTGTCTCCAACTGGTACTACTCATTTCTGATAACGTGAGAATCCCTATCACTCACCGAAAACCTCAAGTTCCTTTTCTTTTCTTTTTTTCAGGAAAAGAAACCGAAGTTTCTTGTCACCATGGCGCTTCGTCGATCTGTTTTCCCCAAATTTCGAGAGCTGCCTTGTACCCAGAGTAGCATACAACTGGGCTAAATTCTTCCCCGATGGCACCACCGGACCACACCGACCAGACCTGGCGGTGGTGGCGGGCGGTGGCCAGTGGCTAGTGGCGGCCTGAGCCTCTACCGGAGATCTTCGCGTCTCATCTAAACAAGAAGGGCATGCAGAGGAGCAGGCGGGTCCTTGCTCCTTGCCTCCTTGGCTTGGCGCTGCTCCTCCGAGGCTCCAAACAGCCCAGCCAGCTAGTTCCAATAGATTCATTCCTTTTTGAGTGTAGAATAGATCCATTCCTTGATTAGCAATTGCAGACTACATTTTATTAGACTATATTTTACTATTCCTATTTGGAGGTAGGTTCTGTGTTTAATTGGTGTCAATTGATTGCTCATAGACGAGAATGGTTAGAATTACTCGAATAGTTATCTATATATTTTTTGCTTTTTTTTAATTTCTGTATGTTTTATTTGGTTCTCATTTAAAATCTTCGCTTCCATAGAAATAATCTGGCTAATTTTTTTGTTTTATTTATTTATTTATTATTTTTGCATTATTTTGATAACTATTATTTGGTTCATTTGATCTAGATCCAGTTGTTATGAGAAGTGTTTCATGGATCAGAAACACTCGATTTTATTTCTATCCTCAATCAGGTGTTTAGGTGCAGACTCCTAATAATATGATATTGAGGGAACTGATCCATGCAAATAACTATGGTGGCATGAAAAATGTGGCATTTCCGCATGTGGATGAAGGCATGCATGCCATACTACTACGAGTAAAACACGTCACTTTTGACTGACTGATACATACGAGAAGAATCTTACAATTTGGTCACACTTTGGCGTGTACGTACGTACTTATATTTTATTTAACATTTAACGTACTAGTTATCATTTGTGCTAGTAAGTCGCTCGACGGAACGTGTGACTCAGGTTCTGTTCGGTTGGTATTAAAATCGGCTGATAAGTCGGTTTTGGCTGATTTGTTGTGAGAAAAATATATTATAGATTTTAGCTGATAAGTTGTCTGATAAGTTCAAGCGAACAACCCCTAAAATTTCTGGGCAGCACCTTTGTGTAACAAAATCCTCTGTCCCATAAATCCATAATCCTCCTCGTCCTTATTAGGACAAGAAATGGTAAATGATAAATAAGAAGAGTCGACAGAATATGCTCGGCAGTCCACCGAGGGGTATCCCGCGATGGTAGATTTATCGGTGGGGATGCGCGTAATCAGGAACCAGATGGTGACACAAGGCGCAGAGACAGCGATTTAGACAGGTTCGGACCGTCTGATCGACGTAATACCCTACGTCCTGTGTCTTTGGTGTATTGTATTGAATACATGATGATGTCAAGTAGAGGACCCCTGCCTCTCCTTATATACTCTGGAGGAACAGGGTTACACGTAAAGTATCCCATTTGGTACTATACAATGTTTTGCGGTACACGCCGAGCAGCGCCGTGCACGCCTTGATCTTGTGGGCCGGGCCACCTCCGATGGTGCGGCCCATGTCTTGGGGGCCATACCCCCACAGTTAGTCCCCGAGCCTGACAGTAGGTGATGCAGTCACGTGGTGCCAAGCTCATAAAGTAGAAGACCGGCCGAAAGCAGCGACTAGTCCCCGGCGTAGCCTCGAGATGAGAACAAGCACATTCACTGCAAGGTGAAGTGTGCCCACTTAGTCCCCGAGCCTCTTTGGAAGATGAAGAATGAATCTTGTAGCAGGTCAAAGAAGTCTGAAAGCTTGGCGATAAATCGACATGCGCATATCAAGACCCAGACGTCTTGCCCAAGATCAAGCACCCGATCCAAACAGCGTGGAGCAAACTGATAGCACACCGACGAGACGTAGCAAGATCCAAGCAGCAAAGGAGTCCCCGGCGTCGCTGGCGATGTCCGAGCACCGAGGAGCGAGGAGTCTCCGGCGTCGCTGGCGATGTCCGAGCACCGAGGAGCGAGGAGTTCCCGGCGTCGCTGGCGATGTCCGAGCACCGAGGAGTCCCCGAAGTCGCTGGCGATGACCGAGCATCGAGGAGCGAGGAGTACCCGGCGTAGGCGGCGAGGTCCGAGCATCGAGGAGTCCGGCGCGAGGGCGGCGAGGTCCGAGCACCGAGGAGTCCCCGGCGTGGCGGTGAGGTCCGAGCACCAAGGAGTCCCCGGCGTAGGCGACGAGGTCCGAGCACCGAGGAGTCCTCGGCGTAGGCGGCGAGGTCCGAGCACCGAGGAGTCCCCGGCATAGGCGGCGAGGTCCGAGCATCGAGGAGTCCCCGGCGTAGGCGGCGAGATCCGAGCACCGAGGAGTCCCCGGCGTAGGCGGCGAGGTCCGAGCACCGAGGAGTCCCCGGCGTAGGCGGCGAGGTCCGAGCATCGAGGAGTCCCCGGCGTAGGCGGCGAGATCCGAGCACCGAGGAGTCCCCGGCATAGGCGGCGAGGTTCGAGCACCGGCGTGGCCGACGGCGTCCATGCGGTGAAGTGTGCCCACTTAGTCCTCGAGCACGAAGAATCCGAGGGCCGAGGAGTAACCGACGAATCGGCGATGAAGCACCGGCGACAAACATTACGGTCGATGGTCGGCGGCGTCAAGTGAACATTGAGTAGAAACGACGGCGGTGACGAGTCCGATCAAGCGGTCGACGATGGAGTCCATGAACCAAGCGGTGCGACCCGGTTGATCGGTGGAGAAGCCCGAGCACCGGTGGTCCGATCACCAAGACGCGAGCGATCCCGCAATACAAATATGTAGAACGGGTAGTACACGATGTACAAATAAAGAAACTCAGGAGAAAAATCAGCAATGGTGATGAAACGGCGTATGCAGTTCAGCGATTAGTTGGCGTGAAAATATATTTATGTTTAATATAAACCGCCCGAACAGTTAGTGTGTAGCTGAGTCTTCAGCCCTAGCTAGCCCATAGTCCATAACGTCGAGCGCGGAGCCCGTGCACGTGTAGGACGAACAGGCGTGACCAAGGAGCCGCTGCCGACCACCCATAACGCAGAGCGCGGAGCCCGTAGCACGTGTAGGAAGGAGCCGGAGATAGAGCCGTCTCTGAAGGCGTCCGAGCATCAACGTGATTGTTCGAGGGTTCGAAAAAATTGTTTGAAGAGCAAATATGGAGAAAACAGTTCGGAGAAACACTATAACGATATACGGAGATTGAAGAATATTTAGAAGAATATTAAAACGTGACTTAGCTTTAGACAGAAAGTCTGGTCGGCGACACGGGCAGCTCGCTTGCAGCTCGACGGCGACAAGGGATGTCGGTGAGGGCCGCCGAGCGGTGACGACGAGACAACGGCGAGGGGCGTCGGCGAAGGATGTCGGTGAAGGCCGCCGAGCGGTGACGACGAGTCGATGGCGAGAGACGTCGACGAACGATGTCGGCGAAGGCCGCCGAGCGGTGACGACGAGTCGACAGCGAGGGACGTCGACGAAAGATGTCGGCGAAGGCCGCCGAGTGGTGACTACGAGTCGACGGCGAGGGACGTCGACGAAAGATGTCGGCGAAGGCCGCCGAGTGGTGACGACGAGTCGACGGCGAGGGCTGACGAGAGCATCGGTGGCGAGTTGTTGGTTCCGACATCGGATCTGCTGTTGCAGGGGTGAAGGGTCGAGATGGCGGACTAGAGGGGGGGGTGAATAGTCTTTTCTAAAATTAATCGCGTCGGCTAACCGATATAAATGCGGAATTAAAACAATCGGTCTAGCCAAGACTACACCCCTCTATATATGTTCACTAGCACCTTGCAAAGATACTAATAAAGCAACTAAGGTGCCGGGCTAGCTAGAGCTCTCCTAAACAATTCTAGGAGCAAGGTCACACAAACCTATGCCACTAGTACTTTAAGTAACAAGGGAGCTCCTACACATGCTAGTAAGCAAAAGCACAAAGCTAACTAAGCTCACTAGCAATGCTCAATAACAAGGCAACCAACGCCTAATTAGAGAACGCAAATACTTAGCTACACAAACTAAGCAATGTGACTAACAAGGTTACTAAAACCAAATTAGCCACACTTAAGGAAGCTACTTCTATGCTACACAAGCAAGAAGGTAATTAGCTAGCTACACAAGCTATCTAATTACAAGAGCAACTACACAAGCTTAAGATATATATATAAGTAATTGCAAGCTTGTGTAATGGGGATGCAAACCAACAGGAAGAACAAGGTTGACACGATGATTTTTCTCCCGAGGTTCACGTGTTTGCCAACACGCTAGTCCCCGTTGTGTCGACCGCTCACTTGGTGGTTGGCGGCTAATTAGCATCACCCGCTAAGCCCGCACGTCGGGCACCGCAAGAACCTACCCCTTGAGTGAGGGTAGCTCAATGACACGCTTTACTAAAGTTGCTCTTAGCGACTCCATGGGGCGAGCACAATGCCCCTCACAAGCACTTCTAGGAGCGCCGCACAAGCTTCTTGCGCGCGCTCGACGGAGACCACCACCAAGCCGTCTAGGAGGTGGCAACCTCCAAGAGTAACAAGCACCACCGGCTCGCAACTCGATCACCTAGTGCCACTCGATGCAACCTCACGATGCAATCGCACTAGAATCGCTCACTCACACAATCGAATGATCACTATCAAGTATATGTGTGATGGAGGGCTCCCAAGCACTCACAAGCATGGACACTAAGTCCCTTGTGGTGCTCAACACCCACCATGGCCGAGGGCCACTTTATTTATAGCCCCAAGGGCTAAACTAGCCGTTACCCCTTCACTGGGCAGCGGTCGGGCCGACCGGACGCTTCCGGTCCGATCGACCGGACGACTGGACACAGCGTCCGGTCACGCGATACTCGCCACGTGTCCCCTGCGTTCAACGGTCATCTTCCGATCCCAACGGTCATCTGCCGCCGGACGCGAAGCACTTCAACCGACCGGACGCAGAACCCTCGGCGTCCCGGTCGCTTTCCAGAAGCTCCGAGCATGACCGGACGCGTCCGGTCGAGCCTTGTCAGACGGCGCCAGCGTCCGGTCACTCTCCGACCATCTTTGCGTCATATCAGATGCGTCGGTAGCGGCCGACCGACGCGGCCGGCCATGGCGTCCGGTCGTTTTAGATCGGCGTCCGGTCGATTGACCGACGCCAAACATCTTCGCGACCAACTCGTTCTCACTTCTAACTTCTTCACCCTTGCTCCAATGAGCTAACCACCAAGAATTTGCATCCGGCGCAATAGAAAATAGGCATTCTATTTTCCGAAAGCGCCGAATCCCGCTCATAAGTTTCGGCGGGAGGGAGAGAGGGACCCAAACCCATCTCACCCCCGCAAACATCACCTCCTTTGTAAATGTGCCAACACCACCAAGTGTACACCACCATGTGTATGTGTGTTAGCATTTTCACAATCATTTCCCAAAGGATGTTAGCCACTCAACTTGCCACGCCACTCGATCCTAGCGACAATGCAAAGTTAGATCACTCGAGTGGCACTAGATGACCGATATGCAAACAAGTTTGCCCCTCTTGATAGTACGGCCATCTATCCTAAACCCGGTCATAAACTTCTCTACACACCTATGACCGGTGAAATGAAATGCCCTAGGTTATACCTTTGCCTCATGCGATTCCATTCCATCTCCTTCAATGTCGATGCAACACATGCACCAACACGATCAACAATGATATGATCCACTTCATATCATCACATGATCATATTGGTTCATCGATCTTGACTCTACTTGCTCTTCACCGTTGCCATCGTCCATCGGCGCCAAGTCTTGCTCAAGCTTCACCGCCACGCGGTCCATCACTCCAAAGCCTTCGACTTGCCCTTCACGCTTGCAACCGGTCCATCAAGCCAAGTCTTGTCTTGATCTTCTCCACCTTGATCACATGACTCAATGTCATGTCTCATGTGCAATAAGCTCCTTCATCATCACATGTGTGAGCTTTGCAACATCTCCAAGCCATTTTCACCTCCATGGCATATGTTGCTCATACACATGTACCTGTGGACTAATCACCTGTGTATCTCACATAAACACAATTAGTCCACCTAGGTTGTCACTCAATTACCAAAATCAACAAGGACCTTTCAAGGGGCTGGTGTAGCAGCGATGAATCGTCGTCGTGGACCGGGATGGATCTCCACGAGATTGACGACGAGAACGCGTTGTTGATTTGAGATCCATCTGGCTCACCATGGATCAAGCGCACACCCCTACTTGGCACGCCAACTGTCGACAGAATATGCTCGGCAGTCCACCGAGGGGTATCCCGCGATGGTAGATTTATCGGTGGGGATGCGCGTAATCAGGAACCAGATGGTGACACAAGGCGCAGAGACAGCGATTTAGACAGGTTCGGGCCGTCTGATCGACGTAATACACTATGTCCTGTGTCTTTGGTGTATTATATTGAATACATGATGATGTCAAGTAGAGGACCCCTGCCTCTCCTTATATACTCTGGAGGGGCAGGGTTACACGTAAAATATCCCATTTGGTACTATACAATGTCTTGCGGTGCACGCCGAGCAGCGTCCTGCACGCCTTGATCTTGTGGGCCGGGCCACCTCCGATGGTGCGGCCCATGTCTTGGGGGCCATACCCCCACACTTACCCTGTTCTAAATTATAAATCGTTTTGGTTTTTTTAATATAACAATAACTATGTATCAAACATAACATATACTTGTAATTTTAAGTAGAGGGAGTAATTTTTAGTTGATCAAAGTTTCAGTTGATTAATTTTTAATTAGAGCCAACAACTAATTCCTGAGTGCCTTTGTTTAAAGTTAGTGCTCAGATGACATTAACAAATACAAAACTAAATCGATTTTCAACAAAGCTAAAAAAAAACAGAGTAGGCTCGCCACTCGCCAGCCACCCTGCGGCTGGCTCCGCTTATAACTCGTCGCGCGGGACCCCAACGCCGCCTACTGGTAGGGGCCGAGACGAGATGGTGGTGACGGCAGCCGGCGCCGCGGAGGGGGCGGTGCGGCGGTGGGTCGATGCCGCCGGCGGGCGCCTGGTCCTGGACGGCGGGCTGGCCACGGAGCTCGAGGCCAACGGCGTCGACCTCAACGACCCGCTCTGGAGCGCCAAGTGCCTCCTCTCCTCCTCGCACCTCATCCGCAAGGCAAGCCACCCCCCGAACCCCAAAAACCCCACTCTTGGTGTGAGGCGCATTCGGCCACCGTTCTGTGCTTCCCTATAAAGTTGGAAGTCGGGTGCTTTCCGGCGATCTGTTGGATCTCCGCCCTCTGTTCTTCGAGCGAGGGAGAAGCCAAGCGCGCGGCGATGCGGCCGTGCTGCAAAAATTTAATCTTTTTTTTTTCCTTTGTTTGTTCTATATTCGGAACAATTAACAAGTGACGAGCTGAGATTTGACGTGGGATGGGATCGACGCGTCACTGCTTGTTAATACTGGAGTAGTTTGTTGCAAGGTAGGAGTGGGGATGCTTTCTTTTTGTTTTCATGGTCCAAGGGTATTGGAAGGAAATATCGTTGCAACAAAAGAATATTTGGGAACGTCCGTCCCCACAGCTAGTTGCTGGTACCACATCGTGAACAGGACAGTAGCATATGGGTATGCTGTGGAGATTTGAATAAAAGCCCTTGCTTGCTGCCGAATTGGCTTACGTGTCTATGTGAGTGACTGAATTCGGTGGTCGTTCATGAACAACTTTATGCTAGTTGTTTCGTTGAAAAAAAAAATTATGCTAGTTGATGATTTTGACCTTGCCCTGGACCAGAGCAGTCTTGGGCGCATACTGTGCGTGTGTCCTCATTGGTCTTATCCAGACCCAGTCACCCAGACTTATCCTCAAGAATCTTATGCTTGGTCAGGACCTCAACTGAGTCCTTCACTATGGAAATCAGAATCAGAGCTCATTTCTGACCCAACTCATTATGGAGGCTGGACATGGACATCCGGGGGAAGGTGTTTATGTGATTTATTCCCGAAGATAGTTCTGGGCTAATATGTGTAAACTTCTATGTTAACAGTGAACTGAACTGAATAGCAATTTTCTGTCATGAACTCGTGATCGTCTGCTCAAATCCCGTCTTTGTTCTGCCTGCAGTTACCTAAGCAACAACTTATATTCTTTTTTGTATTTTGATTTTGATTTAAATAAATAATTCTTGTTTCATTGGAAAACAGTCGTTTTCAGATTGCCATGGCACATTAATAACCCTTTATGTATTTGGTGAACCAGGTCCATATGGACTATCTGGAAGCTGGTTTAAACATTCTAATCACGGCATCGTATCAGGTCCCATGCTTTAAACACTCAACTTTTCAGCTTCATGTGATGTCCATTTGTCAATGATACTGACAGTCATCTTGGGTACTGCAGACCACTATTCAAGGGTTTGAATCAAAGGGCTTTTCAAAAGAGCAAAAAAAGGGCGTACCCAGTGCAGAGAGCTCCCGCTCTGTGCGGGGTCTGGGGAAGGGTGTTAGTGGCAAGCCTTACCCTCGCCTGTGCAATGCGAGGAGACCGCGACTCGAACCCGGGACCTTCCGGTCACAGGCGGTAAGACTCTACCGCTTGCACCAGGCCCGCCCTTCGCTTTTCAAAAGAGCAAAGTGAAAACTTATTAACAAAGAGTGTTGAGATTGCACTGGAAGCTCGTGAGATGTTCTTGAAGGAACATTTGGAGAAATCCATTCCTATACAGCATCCTATTCTGGTTGCAGCATCTATAGGGAGTTATGGGGCTTATCTTGCTGATGGCTCTGAGTACAGGTATTTATAACTACTTAATGACACAGATTATGTTTTCACATACTTATGCCAGACACTCACTTTTGTTTCGCTGTAAATAGTGGGGATTATGGTGAAGCTGGTACAAAAGAGTTCCTGAAAGATTTTCATCGGTGGAGGCTTCAGGTTCTTGCTGAAGCAGGCCCTGATTTGATTGCTTTTGAAACGATCCCCAACAAACTGGAAGCTCAGGTCAACTACATCGTGATCTGAATCTTTTGCCTTGCATTTCTACCCATTCTTTATGAAATAGTCTTTGATCGTTGGCTACTTTGTCTTCTAGGCATGTGTTGAACTCCTTGAGGAATGTAACATCAATATCCCTGCATGGCTTTCCTTCAACTCAAAAGATGGAGTGCATATTGTGAGTGGTGACTCGTTAATTGAATGCGCTACTATTGCTGACAAGTGTGCAAAGGTTGGTGCGGTCGGGATAAATTGCACACCTCCAAGATTTATTCATGGACTGATACTCTCGATTAGAAAGGTATCCCCAGTATCCACCACATTTTGCACAGTACTCACCACATTTTTTGTCCCTCAATTACAAATGGATGTTCCTGTTATCCCTGCGCAGTGCATATATCATGATTTCCATTCTTGTTTTCCCTTGGCACAAACCACTGTGTTGTGGAGGCTGCAGTTCTGTTTTATCTGACTAACTTTGTTGCGTTACCACAGGTCACGGACAAGCCTATTCTGATATATCCCAACAGTGGTGAAAGATATGATGGTGAAAAAAAGGAGTGGGTGGTAAGTTCATTGAGCAAACTTAAGCTTATTCATATAATCATATATAGCAGCTGTCTTCTTCGGAACATGAAAAAACAAGGGAATATTTAGTTTTATCACTTTCATATTGTGCATGTGATTTGGGGTTCTGAAACCACCAAATATAAAAACATAAATGCATGCAATGTACTTCCCTAGGTGCTAGGAATTGTACAGCTAGAGCTTATTGTGGTCTCTTCCTTTTTCCACAAAAAACATGGCTATTCAGTCTTGCATCGGTGGAAGCATGATAAAGGGGAGATGTGTTCTCTTATTTTGTTTTTACTCTGAATGAATACATATGCATAGCCAACAATGTGCATTTTTATATTATCCTCTTCAGCACTTTTCTTTGTTAAATACAAGCCGTCCTTTAGAATTTCGAAATTAAATATAGTATGTGACGATAAGCCTGAGATGGTCTAAGCTCTGGAAGCTTCATTTTCTGTGCAGGAATCCACTGGTGTATCAGATGGTGATTTTGTTTCTTATGTAAATGAATGGTGCAAAGATGGGGCTTCGCCTATTGGGGGCTGCTGCAGGACAACTCCAAACACTATCAGGGCCATACAAAGAACTCTAAACCAAGGCTTCAACGAGCAGCACTTACCTGTAGCATAGAGCTGTGCTCAACTCTTGATGAGCTCCTCCTAGCAGTACCATGAGCTATATCCCTGAGATTCCTTAACCAGCGAACCAATATAATGTTGCATGTTCTCTTGCAAATGAGATGTTCTGCACCTATGTTTGTAAATAACAACGGTGTATTTCTGGGTTAGCTATCCAACTTGGAGGTACAACCGGTGAAGGGTGAGGAAGTAGCAACAATGATAGAGTTCTACTACTGAGTGAGGAAAACTACTTGCGGCTGAGTTAATGAAGCTTAGTAACTACCATTATTTAGAGTTAAAAGAGTTTGTATGTTACTGCTACTTCCCTGAGAACTGTCAATCATATGTAAGTTCTGTTTGGTAAACCTGCATCTACTGAAATGAAGATCTTATTACTTATGTTACTGCTACTTTCCTGTGAGCTGTGTTAAATCATATGTAACTTTTGTTTGACAAACCTGAATCTCCTGAAAAAAAAAAGATCTTATTACTCCTCTTTCGTCAGCACACAACAATGAGGACATTTGATTTACCAAACAGAAGTTCATTTTTACAGAAAGTATGCAATTTGATGACAAATACTACCCCATATCCTTGCCTGAATTGTTACGTCAGCTGCTTTCTTCCGCATGCGTTTCGCCCCTTTGACAAATGCAACTATGCAAGAGGCATTCGTTTCGTCGCTTCGACATATGCAAGAAACAGCCATACAAAAATTCATACGGCCAGTTAAACAGAAACGGTGTACTATCATGTAGCATTTAAACGGTGTGTACACAGGATAAACAAACATTTAGACAAACAGTGATTATACGACATCTAACAAATGGCTAACATGTCACCTGTTCACAACAGGTGCAGAGGTAGCTAACCTGGATTTTCACGCCAGTGGAAATAACATAAAGTAGGAAAAAGGAAATAGTGTTAAACAGTACTTCCATCATCCCGAAACAAGAGTATCCATGAGCAATATGGCTAATTGTAACCCAAACAGTCCGCCACCCGAAAAAGAAAAAGAAGAAAAAAATTGCAGAATAAGATGACACTTGGAGAGCTAAAGTATGGTCAACTGAACTGACAGTAGACCGTGAAAAGAAGTTAACACCTAGGCCGTCCACTGCATCTCAGGCCATGATCTTGGCCGATCTCATGTACAGGCTGTCCACAACCTTCCCGACATTCGTGATCGTTTCAAGCGTGGCAGGGAAGATCTCCTCAGTCTTGCTGTCCTCGAAGATGATGAGGCAGCCAGCGCCTTGATCTAGTGTCCCTGCGAATTTCTTGTCAAGGATCATCTGGGATAGCTTCTTCTCAACATGGTTGATTGGCAGCTCAATCATCTCTGCAATGTGGGCAATCTCCACCCTAGAGTAGGGCTCAATCAACCTGCAGAGGTTCTGCTCCAAGAGAGTATCATACAGTGAAGAAAGGTGCCTGTGGACAATAGGATCTTCTTCCAGCTGAGCTTTGTAATCACGGAGAGCAGTTTCGAAGTACTTCAGAGACCTTTTGGAATAGGCATCGGCCACAGATTTCATAGCATCAACATCAGGACCCAGATACTTCAGGCCAGCCTTTGATGAGATGATTCCTGCAACATCATCAGCTTGGTTGACCATTATCTTGCACAGAAGCATGTACTTCAAGCTGAAGATGGCCTTGGGATCTTCCAGTGAACAAAAAGCTTCAAATGCTTCGAAGAAGTAGCTGTAAGCAGTCTTGTAATCTTTCTCTTCAGCATGAAGGATTCCGCTCTGCAGATCAATAGTGCCCTGCTGAGATGGTGGCACGTAAATGGCATTGGCTGCAGTTCTTGCAGCGGTCAGAGAAGCTTTGGCTTTTGGAAGGTTTCTCAGAGAGAAATGGAGCTTGCTCTCCAGGAGGTCAATGTCCACAAGAAGCAACTTGTCATCCAGCCTCCTGACTTCCTTGATGAGTCCAGAGAGGAGTGTGAGGGCCTCAGTATACTCCTGATTCTCTAACAGAAGGGCTGCCAGCCTTGCTTCCACACGCTGCCTGAGGAAGGTTCGCTTCTCCGCACGGGTCCATTCTACCATCTCCTTGCACAGTGAGATCTGAAGCTCAGATGTTCCAGGTATCTTGGCAACGGCATCAATGATGCCACGCACAATCTTCGCGGTCTTTGCCTTAGGGATCAATGCAAAAAAGGGCCTGAGCTGGGTCAAAAGGTTCCTGAGATCCTCAGCTCTGTTCTCTTTTGTGAGGTAGTTTGTGAGATTCGTAATGGCAAGCTCTTTTACTCTCAGTGCATCCGCTGATGAAGAGGGATCCTCAAGCACATGGTAGAGGATTGAGATGGACTCCGAAGCGTCCTTGGCCTCCTGAGCTTTTGCTATGGACCCAGTGGTAGCAGGGAGGTATGAAGATTGCATCGATGAAGACATGGTGACTTCCCACTACAAGAGAGATGAACACAATAATATATTAGAAATGGTGAACAGAGCCCGGTCAATATGAGTAGTAGAAAATTATTACATAATACAATACAAAGTGCTGATAATTATGGAATCCATATGTACGTACTACCCGCTGTCAGAAGAAATAAATCGTTTCAGACATACTATATCACTTGTTTTTTTGCCCCATATATTTGATTTGTCCAAATAATCATGCTCTAGAGACGGGAGGTAGAATGACAAAATTTGTACAAGTGCTGATAATTATGGAATCCATATGTATGTACTATCTGGTGTCGAAAAAAAGAAGTCGTTTCATACATACTATATCACTTGTTTTTTTCCTTATATTTGATTTGTCCAAGTCATCATGCTCTAGAGATTAACTCCGCCTATGTTGTCTCAACATAGCAGGTCCCAAGCCCTGGTAAAGGAGGAGGGTTGTGATAGACGTGGCGAGCCAACATTAAACCTAGCCATTCTAATGGAGATGAAACCCGAAAGAAAACCGTTGGGGCGTAACCCTCTTAGCGACGCACCATATCGGAACCCGGGTATGGTGTTAAATGAGCAAGGGCCGGGTCGTCACCCCCGTGACGCGCCGTGTCGCGATCTAGGCACGGTGTCAAGTGAGCAAGGATCGGGTCGTCGCATCCTTAGTGGCGCGCTACATCGGCGCCCGGGTGTAGTGAAAAATGAGCAAGGGTCTTCACATCTGAGTCGACGGGTGCGAAGGGTAAGGAAGCTAGTCGAACCAACTAGGATCCGTTTAGATAGTTGGAATGTAGGGTCACTTACAGGTAAGTTAAGAGAATTAGTTGATACCACGACTAGGAGGCGTGTAAATATATTATGCGTTCAAGAGACTAAATGGAAGGGTCAGATGGCGAAGGAGGTGGACAATACAGGTTTCAAGCTTTGGTACACAGGGACAGTCGCGACTAGAAATGGAGTAGGAGTTTTGATTGATAAGGGCCTCAAGAATAGTGTGGTGGGAGTGAGAAGGCAAGGAGATAGGATTATCTTAGTCAAGCTTGTCATTGGTGATATGGTTTTGAACGTAATTAGTGCATATGCCCCCCAAGTAGGCCTCGACGAGAGTGCTAAGAGACAGTTTTGGGAAGACTTAGATGACCTGATTAGAGTTGTACCTAGTAGTGAGAAGCTTTTTATAGGATAAGATCTCAATGGGCATGTAGGTACTATAAGCGCAGGTTTCGAGGTAGTTCATAGAGGTTTTGGGTATGGTAGTAGGAATCAGGATGGGGAGGAAGTTCGGGACTTTACGGTAGCTTTTGACGTGATGATAGCCAACACTTTCTTTAGAAAGAGAATCTCATCTAGTGACCTTCAGTAGCGGACAACACTCTAGCCAGATTGACTTTGTTCTTGCAAGAAGAAAAGACAAACAAGCATGCTTGGGTTGCAAGGTGATACCAGGGAAGTGTGTTGCTTCTCAACATAAGCTTTTGGTGGCAGACTTTCGTTTTCAGATGCGTGCCCAAAGGGATAAATAAGCTAAAAGATTGAAAGAACAAAGTGGTGGAAACTAAAAGGAGAGACTCAGAGGTATTCAGGGAAAGGGTTATCAAAGAGGGCTCTTGGAAGGAAGAAGATGACATAAACAACATGTGGAAGAAGATGACAACCAACATTCGGAAGGTGGCCTTAGAGGTGTGTGGAGTAACCAAAGGAAGTGGAGGCGAGGCTAAAGATACTTGGTGGTGGAATGAGAAAGTCCAAATGGCTATTAAGGAGAAGAAAGAATGCTATAAACGCTTGTACCATGACATGAGTGTGGACAACATAGAGAAGTATAAGGTGGCAAAGAAGACTGCAAAGCGAGCTGTAAATGTGGCAAAGGATAGAGCGTACGAGGATCTTTACCAACATTTGGGTACGAAGGAAGGAGTGAAGGACATTTATAGAATGGCTAGGGTTCGTAAGAGAAAGACAAGGGACTTCAACTAAGTTAAGTGCGTTAAGGATGAAAGGGAGCATCTCTTGGTGAAGGAGGATGAGATCCGACATCGATGGCAAGAGTATTTTGACAAATTGTTCAATGATGAGAATACGGACACAATCTTTCAGTTGAATGACTCTTTTGATGACACCAATAGGCGCTCTGTGCGGAGAATCCAAGAATCTGATGTCAGAGAGGCGTTGAAAAGGATGAAAGGAGGTAAGACGATAGGACCGGATGGTATCCCAATCGAGGTGTGGAGATGCCTCGGGGATATAGCTATAGTATGGCTAACCAAGTTGTTCAACCATATTTTTCGATCGAACAAGATGCCTGACGAGTGGAGAAGAAGTATATTGGTACCGATCTACAAGAATAAAGGGGATATTCAAAGTTGTACTAATTACCGGAGAATTAAGTTGATGAGCCATACTATGAAGCTATGGGAGAGAGTTATTGATCATCGCTTGATAGCAATAACGCGGGTCTCTATGAACCAATTTGGTTTCATGCCCAGAAGGTCAACCATGGAAACCATTTTCTTAATAAGACAAGTTATAGAGCGGTATAGGGAGAAGAAGAAGGACCTACACATGGTTTTTATTGACTTGGAGAAGGCTTATGATAAAATACCAAGGAATGTTATGTGGTGGGCTTTGGACAAACATAAAGTCCCAATGAAGTACGTCGGGCTCATTAAGGACATGTACAACAATGTTGTGACTAGTGTTCGAATAAGTGATGGAAACACGGATGACTTCCCGATTAGGATAGGACTACATCAAGGGTCAGCTTTGAGCCCTTATCTGTTGCCTTAGTGATGGATGAGGTCACAAGGGACATACAAGGGGACATCTCTTGGTGTATGCTTTTCGCGGATGATGTAGTGCTAGTTGATGAAAGTCGAACATGAGTGAATCAGAAACTAGAGTTATGACGGGAGACTTTGGAGTCCAAAGTTTTTAAACTCAGTAGAACTAAAACTGAGTATATGAGATGTGACTTCGGCACTACTACTCGGGAGGAGAAAGATATTAGTTTGGAAGATCAAGTAATGCCTAGGAAGGATACCTTTCGATATTTAGGATCAATGCTGCAGAGAGACGGGGATATTGATGAAGATGTTAGCCATATAATCAAAGCAGGGTGGATGAAGTGGCGCCAAACATCTGGTGTCCTATGTGACAAAAGGGTACCACAGAAGTTAAAAGGCAAGTTTTATAGGACGGCGATTAGACCTGCTATGTTGTATGGTGCAGAATGTTGGTCTACGAAAAGACGACATGTTCAACAGATAAGTGTCGCGGAAATACGTATATTGCGTTGGATTTGTGGTCATACAAGAAGGGATTGAGTTCGGAACGATGATATACATGATAGATTAGAGGTAGCACCAATTGAAGAAAAGCTTGTCCAACACCGATTGAGATGGTTTGGACATATCCAACGGAGACCTCCAGAGGCACCGGTGCACCGATGCATAGTGGAATCCTAAGCCAGGATAGTAACGTGAAGAGAGGCAGAGGAAGACCGAAGTTGACTTGGGTAGAGACAATAAAAGGAGACTTGAAATGATGGAATATACCCAAAGACTTAGCTTTAGATAGGAATGCTTGGAAAACAGCTATTCACGTGCTGAACCTTGATTGCTTCTGCTGGGTTTCAACTCTAGCCTACCCCAACTTGTTTGGAACTTAAAGGCTTTGTTGTTGTTGTTGTTGTTGTTGATGATCATGCTCTAGAGATTGAAGGTAGAATGACGAAAATTCTACCCACACCAAAGCAAATAGGTAAAACTTTCAACAGATCAAGTAGCCACGAACCACAGCATCTTGGTTTTTATTGTTATTGCCAAGTCATAAATAAAGAATCCATATGTATGTACTCTCTGCTGTCGAAAAGAAGAAGTTGTTTCATACATACTACATCACTTGTTTCTTTCCCTATATTTGATTTGTCCAAAACATCATGCTCTTCAGATTGGAGGTAGAAGTAGAATGATGAAAATTCTACCCACACCATAGCAAACAGGCAAAACTTTCACATATCAAGTAACCACGAATCACAGCATCTTGGTTTTCATTGTTATTGCCAGTCATCAAGAAAAAAACTGACAGGTAACAAGCAAAGGAACAGGTTTTGGGAGAATTAGCTACTGGAATACAGACACATCAAATCCCTTGCCTTTCCCCACAGGGGCACCCATACAAGGGACTCTGGGTAATCGATTACTCGCATATCAAATCCTGAAATCTCCCCACAGGCGCAAGGCGCACTACTTGGTTATCTGTTAAAACATTACGGGTCACCATGACACTGAAACTGCAAGCAAGCCGTATTGTTTGTAACAACACGAGCAAACGCACAAGCGGCGGATCCAGTATAGGACATGCGTAGCTCTTTCGTTTTTGGCAAAGAAGATCGAATCTATTGGGTTTAGCACATACATGTAAATTGGGTCAGATCTCAGATTAGGGTTTCGGGATGCTCGATTTCGCACAGCAGGCAGGGAGGAAAGGGAGCGGTAGGGGAGGGAGGGGTGTGTACCAGGAGGAGACTCGTCGCGGCGAAGGTCACAGTGAAGAGGGCGCCGCCGCTCGCCCCGCCGTCGACGCCGGAAAAAAGAAGGGGAGACGTAGTCGGAAGGGCAAACAAACGATTTGTTTTTCTTTTTCTTGCGAAGAAAGAAGATCGATGACCGGGAGATATCCTACTATAGGTCGGTGGGCCGACTTCGACTCCAGCAAGACAGTAAAAGATGGGCCAGCCCATATATTAAGACCGGGCCTATAGATTGCTGGGTCCGCGTGCCGTACGTCATGCCGGCTTCGGCCCACTAGCTCTGTTATTGCCGTTGTCGCTCCAATCATCGCCTCGTCGTATATGGGCCGTGGCTGCCGTTCACCGTTCAGATTGAGTCCACGCCAATTGAAGCTGTCTGTACTACCCTCTCATCTAATTATTATTTTCTCTCAAAAAATCTAACTATTATTAAACGATTAAGAAAATTATCAATTTTTAAAAAAAATAGTATATATGAAAATATTTTTTCATGACTAGATAAAGAAATTAACAAAGATATTTCAAAGGTCGTCCTTTGTACGACATGACAGAAGGTGCACGAAGTAAAGACTTGCCGTGCTATATCAGCATGGCCCGACGAGGTCCTGACCTGGAACGGGCACGAAGCACGAGAGGGATCAGGTCGTGTCATGCGAAGATTTCGCTCCAATTTTTGACTCTCCACTCTCTTCCAAGTTTGTATGTCCCTTCATTATCTCTATCGTAAAAGATGGTTTTGTTTTCGTGATAAATTAGAGAGAAGAGTCACAATTAATTTATTGTTCGTCCGTGATCCGAACTCACGAACCATGCTTATAGAAGTTAGAATAGCGCGTGTCATCTAGTCGTAAAGTCCGATTCCAAAACATATTGGAATAGATAATGCAAGCTATACGTTCTATTGGGCTAAAAAATATGGAGCTGAACAGTTCTAAATAGACTCTATGTCTAGATGCATACATAGTTAAAAAATTTATATCTAGAAAAACCAAGTATGTATATATCCGATGGACGTAAAGCAAGACCTTCAGGCAACGTTTGCTTGGTACCGACGTGTGCACCGTGCACACCAAGACGGCGCTATATACGAATACCAAAGCATGAACGCAACATGGTCATATACAGACTCTAAAGTCATCATCTACCTGATGATACGAAACCTTGATTTCTGCTCACACGTTCGATACCAATCATATTTTACTAAGAGTTCACGCGTCCAGTCCTACCCGATTCTGATACGAAGACCACGATTCTGATACCAATCATATTTCACTAGCGGCTAGAACTTGTGTAGAGAAAAAAATGAATGGGTTTGGTGTGGATAGGGATTGCAACGGGTCTATCCCTATCGGGTTTTGCCTTAACGTTCTCATCATCGACATAATTTGATGCCCTGCTCCCGTCCTCAACTGCGCTTTCGGGGCAAGTTTTCCCCCATCCATGTCCCCAAATGGGGATTATACACCCGATGGGGTCTCCGTCCCCGATGATTCCTCATAAAGCAACATCAAAAGAAGACTACAACATTTGTAAGTTGCAAAAATTAGCGGAATTAAATAGCAGGCAAAGAATTGGAAGTACATACAAACATATACCAAATGAGAACAAACATGACAGAAATAACAATTTATCCATTCACCATTCATTCTTTCGCAAGTTCATTAGTCTCATAGATCCATGGAAAGACACTAAGACTACATATTAAAGTTTCTTGAAGTGACCAACAACAAATCGACATCGGCATCAAGTTTATGGCGGCAAGACAGACAAGAGGATCCCGCAGCTGCCATGGAAGCTCTGGCCTGGCTCCTTGGTGCTTGCTGCCTGCGGTGGGTACTAGCTAGCGGAGAGAGGGATGGTAAGAAAAGTCAGCAAGTGGCGGCACGACGGGAGATGACTCGGGAGGCGGAACCACGGCGGTTCGGTGTGGCAGCAATGGAGAATGTGGCCGTGTGGGAGACCGCGACCCTTGGACAAGTGTGGGCGCGAGGCGGCTGGCGGCTCGGGAATGAGAAAGAATAAGTGAAGGGATCGAGGCGCTAGGGTTTGGAGGAATTTATACGTCTTTAGTGGGGTTGGGCCAAATATAGGATGTTGGGCTTCTTTCAACATATATCATATAGCACAGGCAGGCAAGGACATAACGTGGACCCCGACGGGATCGAGTTTGGGGACAGGGAGCACATTTCCTTCGGCGCTTCCCTCGATGGGGGGTGAAAACTGGCCATTAGTATCTCCATGGAGAGTAAAAACGTACCATCCCCATTCCTTAATGGATGAAATCCCTTTCAAGGATCGGGTCCCTGTTGCCATCCCTAGGTGTGGATGAAGAAAGGTGGGGTGAAGTTGAAGTACATTAGAGTAACATGTTAACCTTCTATATTAATTAATTCCATTTGATGATGTCTAATGAAAAGACAACCATTTTAACAATTCGATACCAACAATACACTTTGTGTGGTTGGAGTCAAGGTTGGGAATTGTGAATTGAATGTTTGCTATTGGGTTTAATTTGGTGTGCGAGCAACAATCTAAGGACGTACAATGGATTCATTCTCCAAATTTTATTCTTGTAGGATTGCAATCATGTCAATGGCACCTAAACGTAGGTTTGGATCCGTGGCCGGGAAAAAATGAAAAGCAGGTCAGAATGGATGCAGCTAGGTTTTGTCCATATCCGAGCAATAGAGGAGGCCATGGTGTTGCAAGTGGAGCTAATCATCGCATGGATAGTGTCGGGTTCATAAACCCGGGGTCCCTCATGGACCGGCTTCCAAGCAAAGGCTCGGCCCAGCAGACGATGTTGCGAACAACACACAACTCCTAGGCCGGCCCAAATACCTAAATGACAGGCCAGAAGGTGATCCAATCTCTGAACATAAGGCCTCGCCAAGGAGGAACAGTGCTCGCTTCCGAATCCGGCCCGCCTCTCCGACCGAAAGGCCTGGCCAAACACCGCTTCCGAACTCCGGCCCGCGTCTCCGACCGGGGATGCATCGAACCCCCTACTTACAGCTCTTCTCCGACTGACGCAGTCAGAGCCGACTGGAACCAACCGACTGGGGACGCCCGCTCGGTGAGGACTAGGAAACGGACAAAGCATGTAAGGCAGGGCACTCAAGTCAACCGCGATACCAAGGACTGTACCCTGCACACCTATAGGACAGTAATCGACAGGACTTGTCAGAGGGGTGCCCTGCAACCTTCCAGGCATGTCAGAACCCAACCAGTGTTATGGGCGCCGACATTTGCCCTACAGTGTTGTAGGCGCCATCAACTCCCATACTAGGCAAACGCGGTAAGGCTCCCCCCACATGCCTCTGGACATCAATAGTGTTGTGGGCGCCATCATTTACCATACATGGTGAATACGGTAAAACCTCCCACATGCGTCTGACAACAACAGTGTTATGGGCGCCTACCATCATCTTGTACCAGACGGCGTGGGCAATAAGACTTAGTAGCAAGCATACTCTCTCTCTCGCGCGCGCTTGTAAGGCCGCCCCTTCAGCTATAAAAGGGGATGCGCTCTCGCCCAACAGATAGATCCATGAGTTCACTCACACACACACAACAGAACTACTAGGTTCAAAACACTCGAGCACACGCTCGAACACTTAGCTCATAGCGGAGCTCCTGTAACTCTCGGCCCTTTAGTCCGGAGTCCGATCGGACCGCTTGCACCCCCCATCTTTCTTCCTTCCGTTTGTAACCCCACAGCAAACTTCGAGCACCTGGGCTCAGGAATAAAGTCACCGATCGACTCAAACCGGATGTAGGGCACATTGCCTGAACCAATATAAACCCTGTGTCATTGAGTGTTAGGCCACATCCGATCACAATGTACGACAAAACTACAAATATTTACGTGTTTGTCACTTTCTACACCGACAGTTGGCGCCGTCCGTGGGGAAGACGTTGTACGTTCACACTTTTGGTCATCGGATGGCCCACTTTTCCGCCACCTTCGCCATGGCGGGCTCAAGCGATACGACTCGCTTCGGCTCGCTGGAGTTTCCTGCACTCCCATCTGTTGGGATGTGGGTTCCACCCATCTTTGAGCCATCCCAGGCCTTCCTCTTCGGAAGCCTGGACTTCATCGCTGACTGGCTCGGCGTACTACACCTCCACGAGGAGGCACTTGTTCTGGCGCCCGTCGGAGGGGCGCCCTCCATCGGCTTCGGGACACACGACAACTTCAACGACAAGGCGCCTGCGCTTCATTCCGAGCGAACTCTCTACTCAAACCCCGCTGTGAGTAATGTACATGCTATTATTTACTCGCTATTTACTATCTTCCGTTAATTATCCGGAGGGACCACGTTGTTCGTACCGCAACAGCCATTCGACCGGTCCCCCTACGGCCCTACGTCCCCTACGGACGCGTACGTCCAGGGGCTCCAAAAAATGCTGACGCCGCCTCCTCTCACATCCGAATTTGTGGGGATGGTGAGTTATGCTCCCACCTGTTTCTACGAACTCCTGGATGACGAGGTTGAGAGCGACGGCTCCAGCATCGGCGATGTGGCGCCTAGCCACCGTCTGTCCTAGGAGTGCGCTATGGCGGACGCTCCGGGACAGCCGCCAGTGGTAGCGGAGTCCTTGCAGACTCACACCCCTCTGGACCCTCGTGCAGGGGCCCTCGCGCTTGCACAAGAGCACTACGAGGAGCTATGACAAAGGCGGCAGAACCAGCCACCACCTGTGCCTGCACGCTCGGCGTATCATGATGCGCCCCGTGCGCGTAACCCGATGAGCAGCGCCCGGGGTCATGCCTGCCAGGTCTAGCGCGACATCATGGACGTGGGAAACGATCCCCCACAGTTCGCTCGGGCTAGCTAGAACATCGCCACTGCGGTAATTCTTCTGCGCGGCATTCCCGAGCCCGTCGACCCCTAGGAGCGGGCGGTCCATCAAAACCTCCAGGCACTGGTTGAAGCCACCGTCGTTCAACAGGCGGAAAGCTCCTCATCGCGACTTCGACTCGCAGCCTCTCTCCCCACTAGGGGAGTGGGGACGCACCAGACGGATCACTCCATCTGCTCACCGCTACAACCGCCAAGCGCGGCATAGGAGGCTGCAGCTGCGCCGCGGTTCAACCAGGTGCCTGCTACACACCGACCGCCGGTACACAAACGGCTCGGTCCGAACCAAGACGCTCGCAGCGTCATCAGCAACCGGCATCAGGCCCGGCATGATGATGACGTCCATTGGGCGGCGGTGAGGGCAGGTGACTCAGGCCCCGGCTGGACCATCGAGGGGAGCGGTGAAACATGCCCTAGGCATGGTCGCCGGCCAGATGACCGGAGTCCCAACTTGGATGGCCCAGGACCACAGGCCTTTGGCTGGTGCATCCGGAGAGCGCCGTTCCCACAGCGCTTCCGACCGCCCACCAACATTGCCAAGTACACCGGGGAGACAAACCCTGGTATATGGCTCAAAGATTTCTGGCTCGCCTACCGAGCCGAAGGGGTAGATGATGACCATTTCATCATTCAATATATCCCCATCTGTGTCGAGAACATGTTCGAGCATGGCTTGAATTCCTCCCGCATGACAGCATCCGCGAATGGGCGGACCTCAAGAGGGTCTTCGTCGAGAACTTCCAGGGGACGTATGTCCGCCCTGGGAACTCCTGGGACCTCAAGAGCTGCCAGTAGGAGCCCAGTGAGTCCCTGCGGGATTACATCCGTCGGTTCTCCCAATGATGCAACTCCCTCCCTGATGTCGTCGACGTGGACGTCATCGGCGCATTCCTCTCCGGGACAACCAACGAGTCCCTAATCCACAAGCTTGGCTGCCTGAAGCCCCGAACCACCCGTGACCTGCTCGACGTCGCCATAAACCATGCCTCCGGCGAGGAGGCTGTCGGAGCAGTCTTAAATGGAGGCTAGGACAAGGGCAAGGCCAAGCGCGAGGACCAAGACGAGGGCCCCCTCCATGCAGAGGGGCAAGAAGAACAAGAAGGATCAGCGCCGAACGACCGACTCCGTGTTAGTCGCCGCAGCTGATCGCACGGGCAAGCAGCCCTAGTAGGGCCTACCCGACCAATTCAACAAGCTCATGGATAGCCCGTGCACCAACCATGCCTACCCCGTCAAACACCTCTACAAGGACTGTGAGCTCCTCAAACGTTTCCTGTGACAGGCCGGCGGGCCAAAAGGAGACAGCAAAGAGACGGCAGCCAAGAAAGGAGGCACGAGGGGCAAGGACGGGGATAGCTTCCCCGACCCCGAGGAATGCATCATGATCTTCGGGGGATCCGATGCCATCTGCTCCAAGCGCCAGCACAAGGTGCGCTACAAAGAGGCATGCGTCGCTGAGACGGCCATCCCCTCCTTCCTTAGCTGGTCGGAATCTCCGATCACCTTCGATCAGAGGGACCATCCCTCCCATGTTGCCAGACCGGGACACTACCCACTCGTCGTTGACCCCATTGTCCGCAAGAAGCGCCTCACCAAGGTGCTGATGGATAGAGGCAGCGACCTCAATATCCTCTACGTCGACACCCTCGACGCCATGCGCATCCCCCGGTCGGAACTCCGCCTAGCGGGCTCTCCCTTCCATGGTGTGATCCCAGGAGCACAGGCGTACCCACTCGGACAGATCGACCTGCCCGCCACATTTGGCAACTGAGGCAACTTCCGCTCGGAGGTCCTCACCTTTGAAGTGGTGGACTTCCCAGGGTCCTACCACGCCATCTTGCGGCGGCCATGCTACGCCAAATTCATGGCAATCCCCAACTACACCTACCTCAAGCTGAAGATGATGGGACCGAACGGCGTCATCACCGTGGGTAGTGCCTTCTCGCACGCCTTCACGTGCGATCACGAGCATTTCGAGCTCGCCACCGCGGTCATCAACTCGTCCGAGCTCCTACGGCTCGGGGAGTCGTCGACCCCAACAGTCCTAGGCTGCAACAAACCAACCTCCTCGACGGCCTTCCGCCCGCCCGAGGAAACTAAGGCGGTGGGAATCGACCCCACTGACCCTATCAAGACAGTGCGGATCGGGACCTAGCTCCCGGCCAAATTAGAATGCGAGCTCATCGAGTTCCTACGCGCCAATCATGATGTCGTCGCATGGAAGCCTTCTGACATGCCGGGCATACCGCGGGAGGTCGTCGAGCACGCGCTGCGCCTCATCCCGGGCTCGAAGCCCGTCAAGCAGCGCCTGCATCACTTTGACGATGAGAGGCGTAGGGCCATTGGCGAAGAGATCGCCAAACTCCTGGCAGCCGGATTCATCAGAGAGGTATTCCACTCCGACTGGCTTGCCAATCCTGTTCTTGTTAAAAAGAAGACCGGAAAATGGAGAATGTGCGTTGATTATACTAGCCTCAACAAAGTTGTCCAAAGGATCACTTTCCTTTGCCACGCATAGACCAGATAGTCGACTCCACCTCGGGATGCGAGATCCTCTCCTTTCTGGATGCCTACTCAGGCTATCACTAGATTATGATGAAAGAGTCTGATCAACTCGCAACCTCGTTCATCACCCTGTATGGTTTGTACTGTTACGTAACCATGCCTTTCGGTCTGAAGAACGCTGGCGCCACCTACCAAAGGTGCATGTAGCAATGCTTCGCCGACCAAATCGACCCGCTCGATCAGCCTGATCAAGCTGAGAGGCCGAAACCAACAATCGCCGTCTATGTTGATGACATAGTGGTCAAAACGGCTCAAGCTTGTGACCTGATCGCAAACTTGGCCACAACGTTCGTGAACCTCCGAATGTTCAACATCAAATTGAATCTCGAGAAATGTGTTTTTGGGATTCTGAAAGGGAAGTTGCTTGGATACATTGTGTCCGAGCGCGGCATCAAGGCCAACCTCAAAAAAATCACAGCCATCTCCAACATGGGCCCCATACGCAAAGTCAAGGGCATACAAAGGCTCACTGGCTGTCTGGCCGCCCTGAGCCGATTCATCTCCTGGCTCAGCGAACGGGGGATGCCACTCTACAAGCTCCTAAAAAAGACAGACATCTTCATCTAGATCGAGGAAGCTCAGTAGGCTCCAGAGAGCCTCAAAGCGTCACTGACGTTGGCCCCAATCCTCGTCGCTCCCGAACAGGGAGAACCCCTCCTCTACGTCGCAGCGAGCAACCATGTGGTGAGCGCCGCCCTGGTCGTCGAAAGGGAGGAGCCAGGACACCACCTTAAGGTCCAGCGACCCATATACTTTGTCGGGGAGGTACTCACCGACCCCAAGGTTTGGTACCCCTAGGTGCAAAAACTCCTATACGTCGTGCTGATGGCGACCTAGAAGCTCCTGCACTACTTCACCGACCATGAAGTTGCGGTCATCACTTCATACCCACTCTGAGACATCATCCGCAACCGCGATGCCACTGGACGGATCTCCAAGTGGGCACTCGAACTCATGGGCCACAACATTAGGTACATCCCCCGTACCGCTATTAAGTCTCAGGCTCTCGCGGACTTTGTCGCCGAATGGACGGAAGTCCAGCTACCGACCCCGGACGTCACCCACGAGTACTTGACAATGTACTTCGATGGGTTCGTAATGGCGCTCGGCTCAGGGGCTGGAGTGGTTCTGATCTCCCCGAATGGGAGTAGGCTCCGCTACGCCATCCGCCTCCATTTCTCGGCCTCAAACAACGCTGTGGAATACGAGGCCCTCATCTATGGGCTGCGCATCACCATCGAGCTCGGCGCTACGTGACTCTCCGTCTGCGGTGACTCGGAGCTGGTCATTGACCAAGTCATGAAGGAGTCCCCTTGCAAAACCCCTCTCATGGCAGCATATTGCCAGGAGGTGCGCAAGCTCAAGGACAAATTCTAGGGGATCGAGCTGCATCACGTCCCCCAAAAGGACAATGATGCTGCCGATTTTCTCACAAAATTGGCCACCAGGCGGGATCTGTCTTCGAGCGGGATCTTCATCAATGATCTCCATGAGCTGTCTGCCCGCATCCTGGAAGGTCCAAGCCAGACACACCCCGACGCCAACCCAGCGCCCGGGGGCTCCGACCTCGACGCCAAGTCGGCGCTCGGGGGCTCTGACCCTAGTGCCTCCATGATGACGTCACCAGCCGATGTCGTCGTGTTGGCACTCTATCAAACCGACTGGCGAGCGCCGCTGCTCGCCTACCTCCTCGAGGAGGTTCTCCCACCCGAAAGGACTAAAGCCGATGGATCGCTCGATGCGCCAAGACCTTCATCGTGCTCGGTGATGAACTCTAAAAATAGAGTCCATCGGGGGTGCTCATGAAGTGCATCCCTACCAACCAGGGGAAGCAGCTCCTCCTCGAGGTCCATGCTGGGTTCTGCGGACATCAAGCGGCCCAGAGGTCGCTGGTTGGAAAAGCCTTTCGCCAAGTTTTTTACTGGCCCACTGCACTACGAGACGCAGATGAGGTCGTCCGCAGGTGTGAGGGATGCCAGTTCTCCGCTCGGCAAACACATTTGCCAGCACAGGAGCTTCAAACCATCCCCATCACTCACCTCAAAAAAGTCATAGGCGGCTTCACTCACCTACTCGTAGCGGTCGACAAGTTCACCAAGTGGATAGAGGCCAAGCCCATCACCAACATCTGCTCGGAAGAGGTGGTCAAATTCTTCCTCGACATCATCTACCGGTTCGGCGTTCCTAACTGTATCATCACTAACCATGTGACTAACTTCACGGGGAAGAAGTTTCTGGACTTCAGTGATGGATACGGCATCAGAATCGACTGGGCCTCGGTCGGACATCCACGTAGTAACGATCAGGTCGAGCATGCCAATGGCATGGTCCTCCAAGGTCTTAAGCCACGCATCTTCGACCGACTCAACAAGTACGCCGAGCGATGGGTTGCAAAGGTCCCTGCTATCCTCTGGAGCCTAAGAATGACCCCGAACCAATCCATAGGGTTCACACCCTTCTTCCTGGCCTACGGAGCTGAAGCAGTGCTGCCCTCCGACCTCGACCACGTCGCCCCAAGGGTGAAGGCTTTCGACTGTGACCGAGTCACGAAGGCTCAGCAAGATGCAATTGACCTGCTCGAAGAGGCCCACGAGACGACCATCATCTGCTCCGCTCGCTACCAGCAAACTCTCCGTAGGTACCACAAAAGGAAGATCAGGGGGAGGACTCTCGAAGTTGGCGATCTCATACTCTGGAGGCCCCAATCAACGAAGAAGAAGCACAAACTCTATCCACCATGGGAAGGTCCCTATACGGTGACCGAGGCGATCCGACCGGGCGCCTACCGACTGACGGACGACAACGGAGATGTTCTCACCAACACTTGTCACTCGAGTCATCAAGGCAACATTACCAACCCCCACTATTTCTTTTATATAAACATTCATCTGTTGTCATTCACTCATCTATACACACATTCATTCATTCCATACATCCGAGGCATCGCATATGTAGTTAAATGCATCACAACGCTCCGTGTTGCGTCATGAAGTGGTAGTTGCCTCATTCAACATGGACAATGACCGACCGGGGTTCGAAGGTTGGCCCACGAAGGGCTTGAGGCCGCCTTGCGTCAAATAGAGTCAGGGGAGAAAATGCAGATGAGCCCCGAGCGGCCCTCGCCAAGTATGCCCCGAAGCAGACAGGGTCATCACGACCTTCTCGTTCGATCCTAACCTTGCCAAACCTATAGAATCTCCATCAAGGGGAGGCCAGCGGGCCACCCGGGTTGGTCTCTGGAATGACCCAGGCATATACTAGGTTGCAGGTTAAGGAGCAGTGGAATGCCACATGAGGGCTATACCGACCCCGTCACGAACGACGGACCCTGATTTCACTAGAACATGCCCATTAGCGAGCTCATTGAGCGCGTCACTCGAGCCATCGAGGCAAACAACGTTAGCTTAGCCCCTCCGGTTGCGAGAAACCACGGACGGGGTAACGCACAAAACTCAACCGACCCCTACCAAGCCCAATAAGGCTCAGGGGCTCAAGACGCCTAAACTGCCTCGGTTGCGCCTAACGCCAGGATCTGTGAGCTCCATCTCGCCTGATCCATAAACTACCTCGGCTGAGCCCGATGCCAGGATCCGTGAGCTCCATCATGCCCGATCCCTAAACTACCTCGGTTGCGCCCGACGCCAGGATCCGTGACTCCGTCTTGCCCGATCCCTAAACTGCCTCGGCTACGCTCGACGCAAGGATCCACGAGCTCCGTCTCGTCCGATCCCTAAACTGCCTCGGATGCACCCGACACCAGGATCCGCGAGCTCTGTCTCGCTCGATCCCTAAACTCCCTCGGCTACGCCCGACATCAGGATCCACGAGCTTCGTATCGCCCGATCCCTAAACTGCCTCGGCTGCGCCCGACACCAGGATCCACGAGCTCCATCTCGCCCGATCCCTAAACTGCCTTGGCTACGCCCGACGCCACGATCCGCGAGCTCCGTCTCACCCGATCCCTAAACTGCCTCGGCTGCGCCCGACGCTAGGACCTGCGACTCTGTCTCGCTCGATCCCTAAACTACCTCGGCTACGCCCGACGCTAGGATCTATGAGCTCCGTCTCGCCCGATCCCCAAACTGCCTCGGCTGCGCCCGACGCCAGGATCCGCAAGCTCCATCTCGCCCGATCCCTAAACTGCCTTAGCTGCGCCTGACGCCTGGATCGGTCCCTAAAAAATGCCTCGCGCACGCCCGCTAACAAAACCCCCTAGGTGATTCTACCCGAATCACCCGGGGGCTACACCCGTGGGTGCGCTCACGCTTACCCGCTGACGAAACAAAACTTCCCCTGCTGGCAACACAAAGAACCCCCAGACGATTCAAACCGAATCGCCCGGGGGCTCGGGGGCTACACCCGCGGGTGCGCTCGCGTGCACCCGCCGTCGAAACAAAAATCGCCCGGACGATTCTACCCGAATCGCCCGAGGGCTCGGGGGCTCCTGTTGGGTTCATAAACCTGGGTCTCTCATGGACCGGCTTCCAAGCAAAGGCTCGACCCAGCAGATGACGTTGCGAACAACGCACAACTCCTGGGCTGGCCCAAATACCTAAAGTAGAGGCCAGAAGGGCGATCCAATCTCCGACCGGAAGGCCTCACCAAGGAGGAACAGCGCTCGCTTCCAAATCCGGCCCGCCTCTCCGACCGAAATGCCTGGCCAAACACCGCTTCTGAACTCCGGCCCATGTCTCCGACCGGGGATGCACTGAACCCCCTGCTTACAGCTCTTCTCCGACTGACGAGGTCAGAGCCGATAGGAACCAACCGACCGGGGACGCCCGCTCAGTGAGGACCAGGAAACAGACGGAGCATGTAAAGCAGGGCACTCTAGTCAACCGCGATACGAAGGACCATACCCTGCACACCTATAGGACAGTAACTAACAGGACATGTCAGAGGGGTGCCCTGCAACCTTCCAGGCATGTCAGAACCCAAGCAGTGTTGTGGGTGCCGATATTTGCCCTACAGTGTTGTAGGCGCCATCAACTCCCATACCAGGCAAACGCGGTAAGGCTCCCCCCACATGCCTCTGGACATCAACAGTGTTGTGGGCACCGTCATTTACCATACATGGTGAATGATAAAACCTCCCACATGTGTCTGACAATAATAGTGTTATGGGCACCCCTACCATCATCTTGTACCAGACAGCGTGGGCAACAAGACTTAGTAGCATGCGTACTCTCTCTCTCTCGCTTGTAAGGCCACCCCCTTCATCTATAAAAGGGGATGCGCTCTCTCCCAGCAGATAGATCCATGAGTTCACTCACACACACAATAGAACCACTAGGTTCAAAACACTCGGGCACACGCTCAAACACTTAGCTCATAGCGGAGCTCCCATAACTCTCGGCCCTTTAGTCCGAAGTCCGACCGGGCCGCTTGCACCCCCCCCCATCTTTCTCCCTTCCGTTTGTAACCCCACAGCAAACTTCGAGCACTTGGGCTCAGGAATAAAGTCACCGACCGACTCAAACTGGATGTAGGGCACGTTGCCTGAACCAGTATAAACCCTGTGTCATTGAGTGCTAGGCCACATCCGATCACAACATACAACAAAACTACAAATATTTACATGTTGGTCATTTCTGCACCGACAGATAGCAACATCGGACACGAGCAACATTTTGTCAAATGGAAAATTGGCTTCATCGTCAATGAACGCAAGTAAAACTAACAAAAGAGATAATGCTGCAAATGATGCAAATCGGCAAGATAATGTTGCCTCATTGTTAGTTGGACAATCCCCTATAAAGGATAGTAACACTAGACACATGAACTCTTCTACAATGAATGTAAGTTTGGATCTTTTACTAAGGAATGCTCGCAAAAACAATAGAAGAGATGATGGTGTTGCATACCTTGCTTCAAAGCTAGATAGACGAAATCCTTTGAAGGATAAGAACATCAACCACAATAACTCCTCTGCAATGCATGCAAGTTCGACAACATTGTCAAGGACTAACAACAAAAGGAGTGTTCCAGTTGAAGCAAATCGACAAGTCAGTCATGCCTTGCGACCAATCAAGCAAGATTCCCCTAGAAAGAATAACAACACCAAACGAGTGGAAGCCATCATGCCAAATGGAAATGTTACTAGAAGAGATGATTCCATTGTAGCATTGAGAAGCTTAGACGACCATGACCCCTTGAAAGCGAAGACAACAATGAAATATCAAAGCATATTAATAATTCTCAATCACCTCAATTTAAGGCAATGGCAGGACTGGCTCATAGACCAAAGAATTTTGATGGATTGGATCGATACGATGATGCCTTACCTTCTAGGTTAAAGAGGCAAGTAAGTCTTCATAATGGAGGAGGTTTTATCGTCGATAACCATAGTGATAGGGAATTGACGATTAAAGAAACGGAGGAAGCATCTCCTAAGCGGATGAAGAAACAAAGAAGCAAAAGGAGATGATACTAGTGATAGAAATCCTATGGATGAAATCAATGGAGATGTTTATCCTTTTGGGGTCAAAGATTATAGTGAAAGGAATCTAACTTATGGTCCGATGAAGAGACAACGAGGCAACATGAAAACAAATGAAGATGAAGCCATTGGTAACGGTGATATGGAACTCATGGAGGTTGAAGATGTGGAGGCCCGTGATTGTAGACCGAAGAATAAGAAGAAAAGAGGCATAGTATCAAATGAAGTTGATGATGGCAAAGGCGATGATAGCTTTGCTAAGAAAAAATTAGAATCATTGCCAAAAGATCATGTGTCACTTGATTGTACTAATGAAGCTACACAACCGGAGAAACTAACTCATAGAAAGTTGAAGAAATGGAGACAAGACATCATGAGAAATGAAGATGAAGAACTCCATGTTGATGGTGGTGATCATAGTCCTTTGGATGCTAATGACGATAGTTCGAGATTGACATCAGAAGCTCCTATTCTGATAGATTGTCTGGCCAAAGTGCCTGCACCATTTGTTTTGGAACATGTCAAGAAGCAATGCAACTATTGCTCAAAGCCTATTGATGAACCTATTGGGAGGTATTTTTAGAAGATATGTTGTTGATTTTATAGTATTATAATTCAATTCTTCTTACTATGCAAACATTTTGTTGATTATTTCAATAGTGGAATCTTTAAGATAGCCGGAGAGGAATACATATCGTTGGCTGGACATTTGTCAATCAAATCGTGTGACAAAGTATGGAAACTTTCACTACGTGAAAAATGCTTTGTAGGGGCGGCTGCAGATTGTTTGTAGAGGCGGCTCAGCCAGCCGCCCCTACCATACCGTCTCTACAACTCATGCATTTGTAGGGGCGGTTCCCAGACCACCCTTACAAATCGATTTGTAGGGGCAGCTACAGTACCAACCGCCCCTACAGTACATTTTTCCGCTAAAAAAATTTAAATTTACAATTCAAATTCGACCAGAACATATATATATATATATATAATTCAAATCTGACCAGAACATATATAATTCAAATCAGGCATACTGACAATCTACAAGCGCCGTCACAACTTGTTATATAATTCAAATCAGGCATACTATAATAATAACCTCAAAAAGCGCGTGAGTAATTTTTATTTTTCTAAGTGAAATTGAGTTCTAACGCTGTAACTGAAGGCCTGATGACACCAGCCGGCAACTGTCGATGCCATGTCTGATGTCTCGTACTCCTACCGTCTACCAACTGAACCATGGCAGCATCCTCCGGCCGGCTACAGAGTGCCGAGGCAGCGCCAGTGATCCTCCGTGAAGGCCGCGTCGCGGCGGCGGAACGCGGCCTCGGTAGACACGAGCTGCACGACGGTCGAGGACAGCGGCGCCACGCACAGGCCTCGCCTACGTAGATCCATCGCGCCGCCATCTTCCTCGCCCGTGTCCTGCCAACCACAGAAGCGATTCAAAGCTTTCAGTTTCATCGCAGATCTTTCGTGTGAAGCACATTGAGAATTTAGACAAAAAGTCGCTTTATGTCAGTATCTCAAATGAGAGAAGCATAGAATTGGCAAGAGATTGTGCCCATTTCATAGAATAGAGAAGAGTTTGTTACAGGAACAAACTCATATATACATATGCTACTGATGATCTTCCGATCTAAGTTACTTATGTCAAATACAACAATTCCAGTTTAGCATCTATGCAACTGAGATTTGTCCAGGCTCAAAACTAAGGACCTATGATGCATATGAAGCCATTAGCCATTATGTTCAAATGCAAAACAAACAGGGACTTGGAAAAATGGGAAAAATCAATATGGGCAAGATCTTAATTGAGTTTCAAAATATTCGAATTTGTGTAGAGATAGTGGTATGTCCTTAAAACTCTGGTGTTACTTTACGCAGGCTTTTTATGCAAGTATATATGCATTTTTAAGAAAGTATATTAGCCATTTTTTCAGAGCTCCTGTGAAAAAAAATCATACATGGTGCTAACCTGCTAAACAGAGGAAATAGAGCTGTCCCTTGAAGCAACCAATGGATCTCTGGAATGGAATTAACTAATCAATAAGATAAATCCCTGAAAAATGCACAGTCAGCTGAGACATTACTGTTGTCCTGAGGTAAGATAAGTTTTATATTGGTACCAACAATAATCGTATATCTGTAATAATTTTCAGGTATTTTGTTCCGATCGCGTTAACATGTAGAGGTGACATTACTGCTGAAAACATATTTAAATTACACATTTCATCTATTACATTCTGTTCTATATGATATGCCCAAAAATCACAAGAAGTTGTACCCTGATCTAAAGACCCAGAAAAATTGTTTTGGAATACAAACTGCAAGAAGCCAATCTTATGGAAAAAGGGCATCAGAAGGCACCTGCACACTTCTATCACCGGTACTTTCTCGGCGAACACCTTGAATATGGCACTTGGTCTTCCTCTAAGGCAATGCATCAAACACCTTGAGTGTGCCGTGTGGTCCATACATGTGAAGCATCAGCGGTGTCCACCAGCAGGTAGCGAGGAAGATGGGGAAATGAAAAATGGGGTTCAGGCTCACCGAGGATGATGCTAGTTGCTTGGTAAGACGGAATTATGGAACATGGAAAAATGCTGTAGTCTGATGCTATCTAATTAGCAGGGGGTGTGTGCGCTTAACCTGGGAGAGACGGTGAAGCGAATGCAGTCCAGAGTGCGACGTCGTCCACGAGCAGCGTTACCTGCAGGGGAGACAGCGGAAGTTACAGCCGTCAGGATTAGGCATGGTGGTGCAGTAGCGACTTGGGATCTGGATCGTGGTACCTGAGGCTGATGTGGGAGGTAGTTCTTGCGACGACGTTTGGAGGGACAGGGGGAGAGAGGCCGCCGGCGTACTGTGCAGGGCCCGTTGCGGCCGGAAGCACCAGATCCAGCGTGCGAAAGCGCCCAGGCCGCCGCCTCGGGACAGTCGCAGCTGGGGCTTGGCCAGGCCGCCACGTCGGGAGGGGGAGCGCCTGTGGCAGGGCTGTCATGGTCGGGCGCCCGTGGCGCGAGGGCCGACGGGCTCGCCGCGGCCAAGGGTCGGTGCGCCGGGTTCGGCCGTGCCGGGGGGCGCCGCCGCCGGAGGGGAGCCCGTGGGGACGGCCGCTGACGCCGCCGCGGGGGGGGGTGCGGCTGGCGGCGGGGAGGCGAAACCCTAGGCTCCCCCGTTCGCTTCGGGAGGTCACGTCGAGAGGGAGAGGGAGCGAAGAGGAGAGAAAGAGAGGGCGACGGGTGAGGCAAACCGGCTTAATATTTATTGTCGGTTTGGTATTTGTAAGGGCGTCCGGTGATTCAGCCGCCCCTACAAATGGACACAGCAGGGGCGGCTGGTATTACCAGCCGCCTCTACAAATCCGACCCATTTGTAGGGGCGGTTCGTATCACCAGCCACCCCTGCTGTTCTATTTGTAGGGGCGGCTGGTCTCTGGGCTCCCGAGCACACCACTGTAGGAGCGGCTCTATCACCAGCCGCCCCTACAAAAAATTTGCCTCGTTGCTACAAAGCGTTTTTCATGTAGTGTTTCAAGATCATTGATGCCCGTTGTTGAAGTGACAAAGCTTTCCAGGTCAAAGTTCAAAATATGGGAGACAGCAAAACCCTCTTGTGACAGCATTGGCTTGTATTTCTTCCCTAATAAGTTGAGGTATCTTGCTTTATCTCTGCATTTCATTGCATTACTTGTGCTATCGTTTTTACATGAAATTTCTTAGTATTGTTTTTTTTGTGTGTGTCATAGGCATGATGAAGATCTGGATAAACTAGTGAAGGAAGTCATAGAGGATGATCTGGTCCTGCAGACTTTTATTGGTGGAGCTGAGATGCTGATATTTCCTTCTACTCTACTGCCTGAAAGATACAAGAGTATGTGTAGTGCTTTTTCTTTCTTCAAATAGGATCTCTTTTAATGTACAAAATATGATTCTGCACCTGATTTGCTGTGCCAAATATCAAGTTTTAGAGTAGTCTCAATAAGTATTCATTAGACCTAGCTTTTTCCTTACATTTCTACTGTTCCGGGGTTTCGTCACTCATCATGTTAAATTTTGCAGCTTTTCAAAGGAAACACTACCTGTGGGGTGTATTCAGGCCAAGACAAGATCAATGTGCTACAGTTGCAGAGCCAGTACATGATACAGTGTGGTGCGCACAGGAGAAAGAGAAGGAGGAACAGCATGCCTCAAACCAGCAAGATGAGGTGCAAGAAGTCCACTGGAAGTCGCCTGCTAAGAGCATGCAGCAAGCTGCAGCAACTAGAGGTGTTCCAGGGTCTCCCCCGACATGGACTTTGGACCTGAAGCTCCTGAAAAAAGACAACTGGGAGATGCATTGCGTCACACTCTGCACCGTGCTGAAGCTACTGCAATTGCTACCAATCCTGCTGCCGTAACAATTGAAGCTACTGCAGTTGCTACCGATCCTGCTGCCGTAACAACTGAAGCTGCCACCATACCTACTGAAGCTAATGAAAATGATACCAATGCTGCTACCATACCCGGAAATCATGTGCAGAGCGACTCAATTGTCGGGGTTCCCTCGGGCAGGTTTTTCTGTTTCATTGCCGGACAGACTCCAAAACTCGAGCAGCTCATTCAAGAGATGAAGCGTGAAGGTTCGTTGGTACTTGCTATCCGGGGGGAGACGATTGGTGGTGGTCTATGGCCAGGCAACATCGCCTCCACTAATATAAGCAGGGCATGAGTTGCTCGCCCCGAAAACAGCTGACCAGCCAAAAGGTTTCATGTCTGCCTGAGCAGAGGGCTGCCTAGTTTCTGATGACAAGGTGATGAGGGCTCAAGCTGTTTTCCGGTGAAGCACTAGCAGATGTGGTGCTGACTTTTGCTGTGGAGTTAGGGAAATTAGTGTACTTGGCCCTTTATCAGCTTTTGTATATATACTCTTGTGGATGCCTGCCCTTTATCAACTTTTGTATGCTCATGTGGATGCCTAAGGTGACGCCTGTCTGTAGGGCTTCTGTATTCCAGCTAGTAGCCTAGTTTAATGCATGTTTCGTCTGTAAATTAATGGCTAGTTTAATGCATGTTTCGTCCTGTGAATTAATGGATGTTTCATCCTCTAAATAATTTTATTTAGTATGACGGACGGGTGCTCCAGCATTCTGGTGGATGCTGCTTGTTTCATTCCTCGCTTTGCAGTTGTGCTTGAACTTGTCTGATTATTTCCTCGATCAGTTATGTTGCGCTACACGCTCATGCAGAGTATACGCGCCTTGTATGGTGGTGATTTCGACAATTTTGCATGCGATGCATCATCTATTCAAAAGTTAAGTATTTTGAGAATCTTATAAAAATTATAAAGCCATTTAAAAAGCAAGAATAATGAGCAAGATTCTCAAAAAATTTCAGAAACGTTCTAAGATATATCAAAACCATCTCATACCATCCCTAAAAAAAAAACTCATACCAGGGCCCGTTTAGCAGAGCTAGCCATAAGAAATCCATAAATTAATTTTAGAGCTACCTGTTTATAGCTCTAGAAAATGCTGAATCTAAAGTTACAGCTACATCAAATGCGTTCAGCTGATTTATTTTGTTTATACTTTGAACTAGACTAGCAAATGCAGCAGCAATGGTATGGATATTGTCCGTCCGACGATAGGTTTAATCCGGATAATAATTAAATAAAGTAGATAACGGTTGCAAATAAAATACGGGACGACAAGTGTTCGGACGTCCGAAGCGTGGCGTCCGTCTGGACGCAGCGCCCACACCCATGCCCGACGCATGCAACTCCCTTTGCCCCACGTAAAATCCCACTCCAGAGGCAGCGTCCGTCCGGACGGAGTTCCGCGCCTACACCCGCCACCCGTCCGCATCGCATCGCGCACCCCCACATCCGCATGTGAACCACGGCGGCGCCCCCGCGGCAGCACCAGACTTGCCACGCCCATTCCGCGCCCGCACGTGAACCACGGTGGCGCCCCGGCAGCAGCACCAAGCGGCTGCGACAGGCCACTATCCACCAGGCGCCAGCCACCAACGCTGCAACATGTGCAACACCTGATCTACTTTTGAAACATAAAGATGAAACATTTACAACATACAACTGAAACATTTGAAACATGCGTGTATAGCCATAGCAACACATGCAACATCCGGATCCACTTTTGTAACATGTCTGAAACATCTGAAACACATGAAAACAAACACATGAAACATGTGTGTGCAGCCATAGCAATATATGAAACATCCAGATGAAAATACTTGAAACATGCGTCTGAAACATGCGTCTGAAAATACTTGAAACACTTTGAACACAGGCTTGAAACATGCGTATATTGTCATTGCAACATATGAAACATTTCAGATCTACTTTTGCAACATCCAGATGAAACACTTGAAACATAAGTGTGAAATGCCTGAAAAACTTGAAATTCGGCGTCGCCAACAACCATGGCCTACATGGTGAGGGACTACGGTAGCCAGCAAACTCGTGTTTAAGGGGACGTCGAAAGCAATGACCGGCAACCTCCTATTGGTGTCGGGGTGGTGATGGCGCTTTGCACGCCATGGCCACGTCCAGCGAGGTGGATGGGTCACGGCGGTGGACAACCCGAGCGGCGCGGCGCGAGATTGGAGCGGGTGCGGCGCGAGATGGGGGCCACCGGCGAGGCATAGCAGGCGGGCGGACGGCGCATTGCGACTACTTCAGGCGGATGCGCAATCAACGCATCGCTGCGGGGGGACGACGCGTTGAAAGTGGTAGCGGTCGCGAGTGGGGAAAATGTTCGGGAGTGGAAGAACAGACGTTGCCTGGACCAATCGATGAGCAGGCCTAGGAACGGGGCGTCCATACCACCACACCCGGACGTACGTCCTCATCAAACCATTATGGAATAAAATATGCTTAATAAATACCTGGGGACATTGGATATCCACGAGTGACGACTGACGAGTATCATCATCATTATATCGAATTATACTGCCGGACACGAGTTGTACATAGGACATGAATACATGACGCTTTGTAGAATTGTAGTCCTACTATATATTTCGTATATAGTTTGGTCTACTATACGTAGAAGAAGATCTTTTTTTTTTGAGCAAACGTAGAAGATCCTAACCTCATATGAGAGAAATGTTATATGGGCCGAATCTAAGAAGTATGTATGCAAACGAGGAAAAGGCGAGTATTTGGGCTGGGCTGGATGTGTAATGGAGGATTTGGTGGCCCAAGAGGAGATGGATACTGCATCTGCTGGCCTTCGGCGCGTGCGCGTCGTGTAATAACAAAGGGAAGGGAATATACAAACGTCGGCGGACGGAGTCCCAAACCGAATCGCCTCAGAATCTATCTAGACAGAAAAAATCCTCGTTCGAAGGGTCAGTTTACGTGATATCCCGCGCCCCTGCCCATACAGTGGCGCCCCCTCCACACCCACACGAATGCAGGCCAGCCTTGCAGCTGCAGCAGGTGGCTGCTACATATGAGTCTCACTGCAATATGTACAATATTAGATCTACTTTTATAACATCCGGATAAAATATTTGTAACATACGTCCGAATCAATTGAAACACTTGCAACATATGTAGAAAATACAAAGAAAACACGTGTAGCCATTGCAGAACATATGCAACGTCCAGATGAAACGCTTGTAACATATATGTAAAACATATAAAACATCCGAATGAAACACTTTCAAACATATGCGTGAAACATATGCAACACCCAGATAAAACACGTCCAACATACGTTTGAAGCATCTGAAATATTTGGAACAATACACTTGCAACATACGTGTATAGCCACTGCAACATATGCAACATCCAAATGAAACATTTGCAACTTCCAACATGAAAACACTTACTGCAACATAAGACTAAAAACAGATGAAATATTTGAAACATCCTCTTGCAACATATGCAACATCCCGATCTACTTTTGCAACATCCGTATGAAGCACTTGCAACATACCTCTGAAACATCTGAAACAATTAAAACATATGCTTGCAACATGCACTTTCAGCGTAGCGCAACATCTACTTGCTGCTCGTGAGAATGGAGGCTCATCGGTGTGTGGAGTTCACCGGAGGCAGCGGCTCGGCGACGCTTGGAGGCGGCGGCCCAGCGGCGGCGGCTGCACGATGTGGAAGGGAGACATCGGCCACACGACGTGGAAGGGAGGCATCGACCTCGCGTTGCGGCTAGGATGCAGCAGCCGCATGACTGGGAGAGGGCAGCACCATGCCGTGCTTGGCAGGGCCGGCAGCCTAGCGCCGAGCGCGCCGTGCCTAGCAGGCCCAGCGGCCGAGCATTGCGCCTCGGAAGTGGATCGCTGGCCTAGCGTCGTCGTGCATGAGCGGCTGCTGTCTAGGCTCGCCTGCCTCCGCGCCACCGCGAGCTTGCCTCTGCATGGAGCTCTCCTGCCTCCACGTCGTCGCTCGCGCGGCTCGCTGGCCTCGCGTCGTCGTGCACGAGCGACTGCCGTCGGGGCTCGCCTGCCTCCGCGTCGACACGAGCTCGCCTCTACGTAGACCGCATGCTGCTGGGGCTTTCTTGCCTCTGCGCCGCCACACTACGGCTCACCAGCACGCACCACGGTGCTCACTGCTCTGTGTTGGATGCACACAAGAAAGCAGATTGGGGAGAGGGAAAAGGGGGGCAAGGAAGCAAACCGATTAGTCATGAATGAGTGGATGAACAGAGCACTGCGCTCAGAGGCAGCAGGTGAGCGGATAGAAGCGATAGAAACGAGTGGACAGGAATGAGTGAATGAGCAGTTTTGAGAAACGAAGGAACGGAGGTTATTGGATTGACGACGCGGCCCGTCAACAGAGAATCCGGGCGGACGGACTTCAGCTTCCCAGCATTTGCGAAAAATAAATCACTTCTGGTTACGTTGCTAGAACAGATGGCACGTGAACTGTCACACATGCACCCGTGGATAGGGCTGCAGCTGCAATGGTATGGACATCGTCCGTCCGACGATAGGTGTAATCCGGATATAATATAATAATTAAAAAAAAGTAGATAACGGTTGCAAATAAAGAATGCTCAATAAATATCCTGGGACATTGGATATCCACGAGTGACGACTGACGAGCATCGTTATCGAATTATTATACTGCCGGACTTGAGTTGTACATAGGACATGATGCTTTGTTAGAAATTGTAGTCCTATACTAGTGTTACGTCTCTGTATTTCGGACTAGTATATACTCTCTCTTTTTTTGAAACTGTACTAGTATCTAGTTTGGTCAACTTTTTTTTGAGCAAAAAATAGTTTGGTGAACTATATATACGTAGATCCTCTGACCTCAGATGAAAGGAAATGGTATATGGGCTGAATCTAAGAAGTATGCAAACGAGGAAAAGGCAAGTATTTGGGCTGGGCTGGATGGGTAATGGAGGATTTGGTGGCCCAGGAGGAGATGGATACTACATCAGTTTACCGGGCCGGCGGGGCTGATCTTGACTCTCCTCGGCTTTGGGCCCAGCATGGCAATCAGTGCGTGAGCGTCACGTATATATAAGAGAGAAAAAAAAGGAAAGGGGTGACAGAAAAGAAAAAGAAAAGGAATATACAACGTCGGCGGATGGAATATCGGCTCAGAATCCACACAGCCAAAAAATCCTCGATCGTCGTCGGTCCGTTTCCAAATTCCAATACCGCCTCGCTCGACTCTCCGTATGCCGCACGACTCGGCGGTTCCAGGTACCCAAACCGCCTCCAAGCGCCTATATAATACAATATAATGAATGTCTTCTGCTCTGATCCTCTCCCTGCTCTCTCGACGCCTTGATTTAGATTTCGCCGCCGCAGTAGCTTTGTTGAGAGGAGAGTCGGCAGCAGGGGTATTCGTTTTCGGGCGTCCGTGCCTCTCTTCATTCTATCTACGGGAAGAGAAAGCAACGCACGGCTTCAGGTATGCGTGCACACCGGTCAGTCTAATGTTAATTTCTGTTCGTTGGTTTAAGTTGTATATATATAATTTATTTCTCGCAAATATGATGAATTATTTTATATGAATAATATGTTGTATACTTTGGTATTTAAAAGTATTCATGTTTGAATCCATATTTAGGTGGTGTTTAAATCCAGTGAGTAAAGTTTAGGGATGTCACGTTAGATGTTACATCGGGGTGTCACGTGGGAGTGTTCGGATAGTAATAATAAAACAAATTACAGAAGTCCTCAGTAATCCGCGAGACGAATTTGTTAAGCCTAATTAACCCATCATTACCACACATTTACTGGAGCACCACGTTGTCAAATCATGAACTAATTAGGCCTAAAATATTCGTCTTGCAAATTAGTCACAATCTGTGTAATTAGTTATTTTTTTAGTCTACATTTAATACTCCATACATGTGTTCAAACATCCGATGTGATAGGGAGTAAACTTTAAGGGGAGGAACTAAACAAGGCCTTAAGTTGGTTGTAGATGTATATAATACTCCCTCAAGTTGTTTTAGATAGCGACACGGTCTTTAAAGCGTAACTTTGACTTCTTATTTTTATAAAAATATTTATATTGAAAAGTGATATATATACTTTTATGAAAGTACTTTTCAAGATAAATCTATTAATGATTTATATTCCCAATGTTTGACCAAAGCCTGCCCAAAACGATATGGAGGGAGTGGATGGGCAGTGTTAGAAACTTGTCAAACAAGTGGGATAGATTGTTTTTACACAGTATTACCTTTACTTAATTTCGTGAGACATGCCGAAAAAACATTGCTAAATTTCTTGAGACTCATCCAAACACGAACAGAGAGAAGAATATATACCATTGTAATGTTCTAGGATTACCCTTCTTACTAGATTACTAGATGAAGTCAACAAAAAAAATTATCAATGTTTTTTTCATGAGTTCACCTGGTTCTTAGTAAAAAGATTTACTAATGTTTTCTTCATGAGTTCACTTGGTTCTTAGTCAAACAATATATGTTAAATTGGTCAGCCTTCCAATTTTGTTATAATAAATAAATATAGCACTATAGTCATAGCTTGTTTTCTACGTTGGTAACAGGGATGCCAAGCCGAACAAAATCTGTCGTCTCAAATAGACGGGCGTCAACTGGATCAAGGAATAAGAATAAAATTTGGGAGATGTCTTGGAAGGAGTTTCAGAAAACTCGAGCGAATATGCGTCCTGTTGCGAATAAAGCCAATCATAAAGTGAGCTTTGGTTCACAACCTGACAAACAATTTCCTTCGAAGAATATCAACATTGGTCAGCCAAGTGCAAAGATAGTGAACAATTCATCAGTGGCAAAGGGTGCTAGCAAGTCAAATCATGTTTATACATCAAAGGGTATGGAGCAGCCTACTGCCTCAAGCTTCGAAAAACGCTCGATTTCGGTAGACAAACAAAAGGCTCTCTTGAGGTCAACAATCGAAGGAAACACATGGCTTAAAAAGGAAACGAGAGGCGAATGATGCTTCACAGCCAACTCAGTTGAAGGCTAAGCCAGGGTTGGTTCCAAAGACAACCGATAGACTAGGTCATTATAGTGACTCGTCGTCTCGCTTAAAGAAGCGAGCAAGTTCTGATAAAGACATCACTAGTGCAAAATATAGCACTACAAAATTGGAGTTCCCAAAGGGTATACATATGGTTTCTAAGGACAGCTGCACGACCGAAGGTAACGACAAGCAAGATGAAATTGTCATTGGCAATGACAAAGAAAATGTGAAATTTGGTGAATATCATAAAGAGGGAGACACGACGAAGGCAAACCATACTCTGAATTCTACATTGTCAGATATCCATTGCAATTCAGGGAGCATCCCTTCATATCCATTTGGTAGAGACCTTCTAGAATTTCAAAGGGACAACCATTCTATGAACTTGACTTTTGAAAATGTTGAGAAAAGAGGGCTTATAGAAAGAAACATGGGCCAATTTGCTAATTGCAATGGAAAAAACAGTAATTCCATGTCCAGGAAGAGGAAGGAACCATTATCTGCAGAAGATCCTGAGGCACTCGATGATGATAGTAATGATAGAGTACAAGTGGATAATATGAGTTGTAAGCAGATGAAGAAACTCAAACAATCCAGAGTAACTTGGAAAGATGAAGCAGAAGATGGCGGTGGTGATCTTAACCATGTGGGTGTGGAGGATGACACCGCTAGTATTTTAAAGAATGGTCACGCTAAAGTCTCAGTGTCATCATGTGTTGAACAACAATGCTATAGTTGTTCGAAGCCCATTGACAAACCTAATTGGATGTATAATATTTTGAAATCTTTAAAGTATTCTTGTATTGTGCTTTATGTTCTAATGTCTTCATTATTTATGTCAACAGTGGCATCTTTAAGACAGACGATAAGGAATATGTATCATTGGATGGACATTTGTCGACCAAATTATGTGAGAAAGCATGGAGTTTGTCCAAACAATTGCTTAAAGTGGTTGAAGTGCAAAAGCTTTCGAGGTTGGAGGTGTGGCCTAAGGCATGGGAGGTATCAAAACCGATTGCCAACGACATTGGCATCTATTTCTTTCCTCATGAAATGAGGTGTGTTTCTTAACCTTTTCGTAACTTTTCACCACTATCGATCATCCAGGAGAATTAAAATGCCTAATTCCCTCTTTTGCATCCCTAGGCAAGACGAAGGCTTGGAGCAACTAGTTAGAGAAGTCATGCAAAATGATTTAGCTTTGCGGGCTATTATTGGTGAAGCCGAGATGTTGATATTCCCTTCTATTCTACTGTCCAATCATCACCAGAGTATGTTATCTTTTTTAATGTTCTCTTCCCTTACTGATTGCTTTTATGGTCAGTCGAAGTTAAGCCCATAGTCACAAAAATCCCTGGTCGATAGGGTTTAGGAACATGATATGCTTGCTTGAGAGGGTTTTTTTACAAGGCATAGTCCAAAACGACCCCGCGTACTCATGTCGAGGATGATGTTCCTAGGTAGAGGACCATTGCCTTTGACCCTGTTTTATGTGATGTGACTATGGGCAAGCCTAGTTAGTGGTTATGCATGATACCTTGTTCCATTCTTTGGTTCATTGACACACCGGTCTCTCTTATTTTGCAGCATTTCAGAGAAAACACTATCTATGGGGAGTATTCAAGCGTAGGGAAGACAAAGGTGTTGTGGTTGAAGAACCACTTAGTGTTGTGGGGTGTTGTGAGATGGAAAAAGCAGCAAAATGCTGTCTTAGACCAGCCTAATCATATTCATATGCTACCAGGTGAAGAACCAAATCAAGAAATGGTTCGGATGGCGAGCGCCATACCTTTGGAAAGACATATGTTGCCTCCTAATAAAAGTACTCAAGAAGCGGAAGCTAGCCGTCTCAAAGGGCCAACCAACAAGGGCTTTGATCTAAAAGCTCCTGGTGAAGAAGAGGGACAGGCAGAAGCTACTCCTGTTGTTGCATTTCCTGCAAGCCACGGACAGATTAACCCTAGTATGGGACATACCCCAGGCAGGCTGATGGGTTTTGTTGTCCGAAAAACTCCAAAACTTGATCGAATTATCCGAGAGATAGAACATGAAGGTGCATTGGTATTTGCTATGCAAGGGGAGATGGTTGGTGCTGGATCTTGGGCAGTCAGCAAGGCTACTGCCACTCAAAAGTAGAGGCCAAGGCATGAGGTGCTCACAACGTTCCTTGTCAGCATCAACAAAAAGGTGCGAAGCATGTCCTGGTACGAGACCATACCGGATTTGGTCTATTCATCGGTGGGTCAACTACATGGAAGTTGAGAAGAAAATCGACTTGGATTACAGTAGTTTTTGCACGCTTTGTACTTCTGCATATGTATCTTCTAATAATGAAAATTGATGTTGCTTCAGATTCCCTACTAGTAATGCATCTACCGTAGTGCAGTTTCGGTCTGGTTTCAACCAAGACATCTGTTGTGTGTGCGTGCCCATTCACACGTTTATATCTTCTCGCCTCTTTAATCTTTTATTTATATAATATACTCTTCTGTCGGCCTTATTTCTTATAATAGTATAGATGAACGCTAATCATTATTGATTGGCTAATCAAGCAGTGTAAACCTCTACATAAATAGAGACGATCAATCAAATCATCAAACAAAACTACATAAATGATCTCTAGAGGCATCACCACAATTTTTTATACACGTAGAAGAAACAAGGCAAAATAAATCAATGTATCTAGAGGCAATCGATATAGAACCGCTCCTGAAAAATATGGGTCCCATTCTGAACCTTATATCTTCCATTATCTCTTCCTCTCTTATCTTCACGCGCGCACTGCAGGTCTGCGCGTTCACCCGGTGCCCACTTGCATCCCTCTCTCCTGTAGTCCAGTACTAACGATCTCCCATATAGGAGTCTAAATGATATGGATATTTTCATGACCTAGATATTCAAACATCTTTTTTATGACAAATTAGATTTGGATAGCTTTTTTAATATCGTATATCTCTTCCTCTCTACACCTAAAAAATCCTCTAATATCATCATCTACCCGATGATATCAAACCTTGATCCCTTCTCACGCGTCCGTGTATGATCCACCACTCGGAGCTCACACGTTCGTGTCCTATCCTATTTCGATACGAAGACGGATCCACGTGTCCGCGCCCGGTACGAAGTCCGAGAGCCCACGGTCCGCATCCGTTTAATTCAAAAAATCGTGACCGGCATCTATCCAGTATGAATATAAAGGCACTATTCATTAGATATGGGATATCCGTTGGATAATCTAGATTACTAGGACAGAAATCCTATTTGGATATCCACTAGGAATGGACGGCAAATCCAAAATAAGTGTATACTTTATATCTATACCTAATATTAAAGAAAGAAGGAATTCTTCTATACATCTTTTTTATTTTCCACAATATCCTTACGTTCCTCCCTATCCAATATGTATATGGCATGGACTTATGGTCCATGTTTATACAAGTAAGAACAACACACATCTAATGTAGGACTGTACGAAGTTTGATACCGAAACATATTGAAACAGATGACAGTCGTACAAATCTCCAAGCCATAGATCGTACAGGTGATCGTGCAATGAGTTGTATGTTTAGTTGCTTCGCATGAGCACATTTGATAGTTTGCAAAATAAGATGAGTAAAGTATAGTTGGCTATCTTTTCTAAAACTCATAGACGTATGAATTGTGAACTAAGTTCAAATTCAACTTTATTAAAATATTCTAATAAATTCAAAGTAAATCGATAAAATCAAATCGTTTGTTTCCAAAAATAAAATTAATAATATTTTGATGTTAATCAATCAAAATAAGCAAGAAGAGAAATCAATCAGTCTTTGACATCCAAATATAAGTCTACTCCCAGTCTAAGGGCCTGTTGGCTCCTCCCCGGATCCAGCTTCGGCTGCTCCGGAGGAGCCCTACCGAACGTTTTATTGGAGGAGTCGTTTTTCAGTGAAAAATAGATGAGCCCTGCCAAACACGCCGTAATAAGAAGCTGACGCTGCTCAGCTATCCTCCCGGCGATGCTTAGCAATGAAATAATTAAGGTTCCTGACATACATACTTCTGCTTAGATTATAAAATTTTCCTTTTTCAGAGTTCACTACAAGCATTCATGTAGTAGCTTTGGAATGGAGGGAATAGATCAATAAATTTCCTACTACCTTCTTGTTTTTTCGGATGATGATTCTTTCTTGAGTATTTTTACCCCAGAAGATGGTAATGATAGTTGATTTCTACACATGTACACATATATTAATAACTTAATTATAGGAGTAATACTACCTTTTTCCTTGTTTTCCCTTCCTAATTGGTAAACCTATGTTTTTTTCTTGAAGAACTGAAATCTAATCAACGGAACAAAGGCACCAAAAAGGAATCTGCAATGCAGTATAACAAACTTATACTTTAATAGATCAATGACGAAGCAGATCAAGAAATTAGCAATAATAAAGGCCACAAAAGGGTGAGCAAATAAAAAATCGCCTTCACCTTAGCTGACGCGACGTGGGGAACGCAGCGCGAGCCGCGGGCGGCGCGAGGCACAAGGCACGAGGCACGGACGGCGCGAGGCGGGTCTGGTACGACCATGCGTGGTACGAGGTGCAGGGGCGCACGACGCGATGAGAGGAGGCACAGGGGCGCGTGGCGCGAGGCGCGGGACTCACACGGCGCGAGATGGGTCCATGCGACCGTGCCAGGCGTGAGTTTTTTTAGGAAATTAAGTGCGAGTCACGAGGTGCAGGGGCACAAGGCGCGAGACAGAGGCGCAGCTTATATTTATGGAGTACTATAGTCTATATACTAATATTAATTATGTGTAATCCAAGAGTTATTAGCTAATCTTGCTATTTGCTTTGCTTGATGAAGTACTATAATCTCGCTCGCTTGTTTGGCGCTCTGCATGTTTCTGAATGTAGTCTTGGGTTTTCATTATCGAAAATAAAAATTTATCTAAGGTCATAGACAAATAGGATATAAACAAGATATATCAAAAATATGGGACCAAATTAAAAAAATCAAATTATTTTGAAAATATCCGTAGAATTTGACTTGAAACTATTCTGAAGCTATTAAAAACATCACTTGTTCATTGATAAAAACAAAAATAAAACATTGTTGGTGTGGGATCGTGGCTGTTGCAGCGCCGCCGCTGTGAGCATGGATGTGGCTTGTGAGGGGAATGATGGGATAAGAGTTGGATTTCTAAGATTTTGATATATTGGGAGGAGCTATATGCGCTATTGGACTGTTGCACAGTGAATTTGGGCCGTGTGAGTGGGAGCAGGAAAACAACTAAAAAATCTGGTCATATCTAATTTTGTTGGACCCCATATATAGAACGGAAACTTCAAAGAGTGAATTTAGGTTGATAAAAAAAACTCCCTTATCTAGCACTCTAGGTTATGAAATTTCGGTCTATGAGACTGCCCACAACGTTGCTTTTTGCCGATGCTCAAACAAGAGAGAGAAGGCTGAAGCATCGGGTAGAAATGTTGTGAGAACCGATGCTGAAACCAAAAAAGTTCTACCCGGGTCATGTTGGTTCCTCGATGCTGAGAAGATAAAAAAAGTTCTACCCGGGTCATGTTGGTTCCTCACTGAGAAGATAAAAAAATATTTTTGCACCGGCCGTTCGTTGCAACCAGCACACTCTTCCTCTTCCACACACTAAGCAGCACGCTGACAACTCTGAACATTTGGGTTCCATATATAGTAAAGCATCGATGCTCGCACTGTATCCGTTTGTGGTTTCTAGCATTGATATGAGCTGGCGTACGGATCGAGATGATTTTTCAGCATCAGTTTCTTAAAAAGTGCTACAGTAGCCATTACATCAAATCTTACGATACGTGCATACAGAAGCGGATCTATGGCCCGGGCTAGGGGGCTGTAGCCCGGGGCACAGCCCACAAACTCTGAGAGCAGGAGCCCGGCCAGCCCCACCAATCCATGATATCAAGGCTCAGAGCCTAGGCTGGCCAGTGAAGCCTAGCATCGATTACTCTCCAAACAGGAGCTGCATCATTTTTTGATTTTTTTGTTATATCTATTACATTTATTAGTGCACGACTACTAAGGTTTTTAACCTCGATTAATTAGCCCTCTCCGTGGCCGATTTTTGGATCCACCACTGTGTGCATGGAGCATTAAATGTAGACGAAAAAAAACTAACTACACAGTTTGGTTGGAAATCGCGAGACGAACGTTTTGAGCCTAATTAGTCCATGATTGAACACTAATTGCTAAATAAAAACGAAAGTGCTATAGTAGTTAAATTTTCAAATTTCATGAACTAAACACAGCCTGAGGCTGCTTGGTTGCCACCCTGGCCTGAGAAGCCAAAAGCCAGGCAGCTGCATCTGACGCTAATTGCCTGGCCCAGACAGGTTTCCAGTGTGGGAACATAACAGGCCCTACATCTCTGGGACCTGGGATCGAAAATTGGTCCCATTTTTTTTTGCTAACTGGTTGGCAAAACCCTTCTTTGCTTATCCCGTGCCTTCAGTTCCGTCAAATCAGCTCAATGCCCGCACTGATTACAGGTGCGCCGCAGCTGCCGGTTGCAGAATCAAACAACGCATTGGCTACAGTCTGAAGGTGTGCTGCGACGGCCGGAAACTTGGCCGGAAGGATCGGCAGCGGCGCGTCGAACCGCAGCACATTGAGGGCGTGCCTGATGTCCGGCCTCTGGATCCGGTCCGGGTGCGCGCACCAGAGCCCGACGGCGAGCACGCGCTCCATCTCCTGGACACTGTACTCCCCATCCAACCGTGCACTACCGGATTCAGGTTCTTTGTCGAGTGCCTCATACCGATATACACTCGGCAAAGCCTTTGCCAAGTGTTACACTCGGCAAAGGACGCTCGGTAAACAGTTTATCGACAAAGACCTCTTTGCCGAGTGCACTTTATCGGACACTCGGCAAAGCCTATGCCGAGTGCTAATCTGACACTCGGCAAAGAAAAGTCGCCGTGACAGCGAGCGCCACCATGACGGCGGCTTTGCCGAGTGTCAAGGTCAAGCACTCGGCAAAGGTCGCCGCTTTGCTGAGCGCCGTTGGCTCAGGGCACTCGGCAAAGGTGGCCACTGTGCCGAGTGCCACCGGTAAGACACTCGGCAAAGGTAGCCTATTTGCCGAGTGTCCTGTCAAGACACTCGGCAAACAGGCGACCTTTGCCGAGTGCCTGGCCCGTGGCACCCGGCAAATCTGTGATGTTTGCCGAGTGCAATGGCCTTTGTACTCGGCAAAGCACGTTCCCAGGTAGTCACTTTGCCGAGTGCCATGGCCATTGCACTCGACAAAGTGATTGAAAACAGCCTTTTTATTTGTTTTTACATCCCATCCAAACAAACAGAAGATATATATAACAAACATCACCAACATCACATATATATCATCAACATCACATATATATCACCAACACCACATATATATCACAAACGTCACATATATATCACAAACGTCACATGTCTCACAATATATCACAAATAAGTTCACAAGTAATCCAAGTGCTCCATCATCTACAACCAGAATTGCAAATAGAAGTATCATTAACAACCACAAGTATCATCATCAAGATGGCCAATGAGACTAATTTGGTGAAGGATTCGCTGAAGCATGAGGATCGTTCGATGCCGCCGATTGATTCTGTACAAAGGAGAAGAGATTGCATGTGTGAGACAAGATAAATATATACCATACATGAATAAAACTTTCATACTCCACTAGGTTTGACCGTAAGCATGAACATATAAACTAAAACATTTATACTCACAGGAGTAGAATAGTGAGGAGATGGAGGTGGAGGTGGAGCGAATAGCGAAGGTGGTGGAACTACACCCGTAGCGGCGCCAAGACTTTGCATGTACTAAAGAATCTCCGCCATCCTCCACTGCTCGCCCTCCCGCTCGGCCTCCACCCTCTCCATCTTCGCCTGCATCTGCTCCCGTATCCTCCTCTCTTGTTTCAGCTGGGCCTACAATATATTCACCCCAATGTTACAATAATGCAAAGGAAAGGTATGAAAAAACTAATGAACGACGAATAAACTAGGAATAACCTCGAGTGCCTCCACCCGGTGGTGTGAAGTGTCTTGCCGAGGTCGTATGGCCGGGCTCCTGCTCGTGCTGCTTGCTCGAATCTGGGAGAGACTAGGAGTAGCGGCCGAGTCGATTGCGCCATCGCCAATCCAGTACCGTCCATGCTTCTTGCCTCCTCCCACCCTCATGACGACTTCTCCATCAAGGTCCTCGGTGCTCGGATCATACTCTGGCCCATGGACCTCCCTTGCCATCGATGTGTACTCACTGAGGCGGTTGTGGACGGTCGCATTGCTGTACGCCTCGGGCCTGTCCTCCGGGTTGTAGTCGACGTCGGATGTCGCCTTGCCCTTGTGGGCCATAGCAAATGCCTTGAAGATGGAGCAAGGCTGGCCACCATGTGACGCCGACTGCGAGAAAAACAGCAAGATGATTAGAAATCAGGCAGAATTGAGCGTTAGAATAAATAAATGAATTCGCGTACCCATGTTTCTGCGTATCCACTGAGGCTGCGGCTGCCTTGATGGTGTGCTACACCTGGCATCATGAAACGCCGCTCTCGGCACAAGTTGTGCGTCTCCTCCCACTCGATTGAGCACCACTTGTCCACCATCTATTCCTAGCACTGGGGATGCACGACGCACCAATAAGGAATCATCTACAGGTCATCAAGTACATGACATATTAGAAGATGAAATTAAGCCTACTTAATCTCAAAAGGAATCAATATTAATGTTTTGTATTTACCTGCAGGTACTGGTCCTGGGTCAGCGTCATGGTTCTTGCGTCCCTTTTGGTGACCTTCGTTCCAAGGACGGTCCTGTGGTAAGTTACGACGGCCTGGATGCGTGCCTCGTAATGCATGTCCACGACGAGTTTTTTGCAGCATTTGGTAGCCACCGCATCCGCCCTGGCCTCATGTCCGTCCTGGCATCTAAAGAAATCATACATACAAACATGATGTATCCATTCATTATTTCAAGAATGTCCAATGAATGTGATGTATTGAGCAATGTAGTGCGAGGAAGACTTACCCACAGCTCTTGCTTCACCCGCTTCGCCTTGTTGTTGAATACACTGCGGGCTCGATCTGCAGCATCAGGGGCGGCAGCGTAGTGGTTAAATGAGTAGGCCGGCCCCGTCACTCCGGTGTACTCAACCAGGCCAGGGAAGTGCTCCTTGCACAAAAGACCGAGGATGCCATTGACTTGGCATGTGTGAGCACCTCCACTCGCCACAATCGTCTAGTTTCTGCCCAAGTGATTAAGAAAAATTATTAGTTTCTATTTTGATTTTCAACATATCATGTAAAGTAGTGATAACATCTAAAGTTACTTACTTTTCCCCCTTGGGTCGAATCAGCGGGCGTCTCTCATGAGGTATCGGTCGCTGAGGGAGGCTCGCGGGACCTCACAAGTAGACGCTCGATGAACTAGAGGAAGCGGAACCCCCTGTTGTCGCCTCCTCCTCCTCGTCCTCCTACGCGTCCTCCTACGCCTCCTCGGCATCCTCCTAGGGCACCTGCTCCTCCTCCTCCTCCTCCTCACGCGATGGGGCGGCAGGCGATGGCTCCCTCCTGCGGCTACTCCTCCTCCTACTCTCCCCCGGTGCAGCGGTCGTTGTTCTTCGGTACAAGGATGCTAGCTTCCTCATCCCACCGCCCACCATCTTTGTTCAATCACCTGCAATTAAAAAGAGTAAACCAATATGCACAGATAAACAAGAAGTACTTAGAAAGAGATGCAAAATAAACAAAATGTAATTACAAAATAACATAGTATTACATGTATTAGAAATAATCTTCATGATCGGGATTAGCTGGATCATAAGTCTCATCATCACTATCAATCATGTCGAAATAATCAACACTATCCGAATGAGCAATGTTGCCATTGTCATTGTCTAAATGTAATCGCTCAAGCATTTGTAAGTCCTTCACATTTTGCACCTCATCTCCAGCGTCCTCTTCAATATCCGTTTCATTGTCTACTTCCATTCCGATCGCTTCGGTTAAGTCTATCTCAAACCTCCCTTCTAGTCCCTCTTCTTGAAAGAATTCTCCGTCATATGTGTTTGGGTCTAAGTTGTAATCTTCATCATTTGGGACAGGCACTTTACCGTGTGGCGATACCCTGTGCACAATATCCCAACCCTTAAGATGCCTTTTGGTTTGACACGCATATGGGAGATAATAAACTTGCATGGCCTGTTGGGCCACAATATAGACATCATCTCCTGGTAAGACGGAATCCTGTCGAATTTTGACTAGCCCAAGATTAGAATATGTCCGTCTCGTTACTTCAGGATCAAACCAATAGCATTTGAATACGATGGGATTAAAAGGTTTGGAACCATGAAACTTGAGTTCGTATATTTCTTCAATTCTTCCATAATACTCGACCTCATCAACGCCGGGCGTAAAAACTCCGGAACTTGTGGTTCTTCAATTGGGCCGACTCTGCTCGTAACTTGTTGTGCGAAAGCGATATCCATTCATGTCATAACCGAAAAATGACCTGACCCTATAGGCAAAGCCATTGGCAACTTGTCTCAACTTGGCACGCATAGACGCATCCCTCTGGCCCTGCAAGCTCAAGCAGGATACATCGTTATATTATTCGCACGTACGAGTAACGTGGAATGTCAAACTAAGTACGAGCTAAATTGGACGGTACCTTCTGTTTGAACCAAGAAATGAAATCGGGCATTCCTTTTCCCGCACCCTGTCTAAGAAGGGTATCTAGCTGCTGCGGGGTAGGATCCCTTGATTGACGCTAGAATTCATGAAGAAATTCCCTGTACCAACGAGAAACAAGGGGGTTAGATGCAGAATAGTGACGGCATATTTAACAAGTTCGTTGAGAACTTACTGCATGTACGGCGCCATTTCGTCAAGGTTGGTCAACACGTATAGCATGATATGGTGCCACTCTTCATGATTCAAGGTCTTGGGGGTCGATGCACTTGCGCTTCCGAGTTGCCCTCGGAAAAGGCTGAGGTTCGATTCATTTTCGCCAGCATTGTAATGAGGGGGTGGATTATGCACGCTAGGGAGGTTGTCACCATAGTATGTTGTTGTGAAGTTCGCCACCTCCTCCAGAATGTATGCCTCTACAATGGAAGCCTTGATTTTGCATTTATTTCTACATTTCTTTCGAAGAACCTTTAGACATCTCTCGATTAGATAGCACCAACGGCCCTGCACGGGCCCCCCATTCGTGCCTCATACGGGAGGTGCAAAATCAAATGCTGCATCGGATTGAAGAAGATGGGTGGAAAGATGTTCTCCAACTTATAGAGCAACACAGGTGCCATTCTTTCCAAGTCAGCAATCATGGTCCGAGATAACTCCTTGGCACAAAGATGGCGAAAGAAATAGCTCAACTCTGCCAGCACTAGCCAGACATGCTCAGGGACATAGCCTCAAACCATCGCCGAAAGAAGCCACTCAATCCATATGTGGTAGTCATGACTCTTCATCCCTAAGACTCGTATAGTAGATAAGTTCACTCCCCTCCTCAGATTAGCTGCATACCCATCAGGGAACATTAACATCTAGATCCATTCTAGTACTTCCCTCCTTTGGGGCTTGCTCAAGACAAAATCGGCCTTAGGCCTTCTCCATGTCTTGCCGCGACTAGGAGGCTTCATATGTTGGTTTGGTCTATCGCATAACATTGCCCAGATCCACTCTAGCCTTAACGTTGTCCTTTGACTTGTCAGGAATGTCCATGATTGTTGCCCAAAGTGCCTCGGCGACATTCTTTTCAGTGTGCATTACATCAATGTTGTGTGGAAGGAGAAGGTCATCAAAATAGGGGAGCCGAGTCAAGCCCGACTTATGAGTCCACATATGTTGCTCTCCATATCCCACAAAACCACCTTCTGGATTGACCACGAGACCATCTATCTGTTCATGAACCGCGGCACCAGTCATTATCGGTGGTGTAGGGTCTGTCACTACGACACCTTTCATAAAGTTCTTGATGTCTCGTCTGAATGCATGGTCAAGAGGGAGGAATTGCCGATGTTTGTCGAACGATGAATACTTTCCACCCTTCTGCAACCAAATGAACCTCAGACCTTCCTTGCATACTGGGCATGGGAACTTCCCGTGAACACACCAGGCGCAGAATATCCCATACGCCAGGAAGTCATGCAGGGAGTAGTGGTACCAAACATGCATTTTGAAGTTTTTGTTTGTAGCTCGGTCGTATGTCCATACCCCTTCCTCCCAAGCACGGACCAATTCATCAATCATAGGCTCCATGAACACACCCATATTATTCCCCAGGTGTCCATGAATTATCAATGAAAAGAATACGTTCTGTCGTTGAAAGCATACGCCGGGGGGGGGATTGAGGGGGATAACGAACACGGGCCAACATGTGTATGGGGCAGCTATCATTCCATAAGGATTGAACCCATCTGTTGCCAGCGTAACACGTACATTACGAGCCTCTTTAGCTTTCTCATGATGAATGCCATCAAAGTGGGTCCATGCTTCACCATCGGATGCATGTACCATCCTGTTAGGATTGTATCGTTTGCCATTTTTGTGCCATGTCATCTGTTTCGTGGATTCCTCGGTCATGTATAGCCGTTGGATCCTCGGTATGAACGGAAGGTGCCGTAGGATTGTCACGGGAATGTCAAGCTGCCTCTTCTTGCCATCACCAGAATCTACCTCCAGGAACCTAGAGGATTTACACTTTGGACAGTACTTTGCTTCCACGTATTCTTTCCTAAATAGGATGCACCCATTCGGGCAAGCATGTATCTGCTCATACGGCATCTTAAGTGCACAAAGGAGTTTCTGTGACTCGTGCATGCTCTTTGGCAGAAGGTGACCCTCCGAAAGCAGGCTGCCAATAACTGTCAACATACCATTGAAGGCGTCTCGACTCAGGCTATACTGGGACTTTAACGCCATTATGCGTCCAATGGCATCCAGTTGAGAAACCTTTGTCTGACCGTGAAGGGGTTTCTATGCCGTGGCAAACATGTCGTAGAACGCCTTTGCGGTTGCCTCTGGCTCCTCTTCCGTACGTCCTTCAACGAACTGTGCCTCGTGATAGTCATTTAACATGTCTGCTACCCCGACATTAGTATCATAATCCTCGACGCGTGGTCTCACCACCTCCTCTCTCATACGATCAGCTTCACCATGGTAGACCCACCGGGTATAGTTTGCCGTAAATCCATTCTTCCAAAGATGTTCCCCCATGACCTTCTTCGTTTGTCTTTTCCCGTTTGCACATTTGCTACAGGGATATCAAATTTTACTCGCTCATTTAGCAGCCACGCCAAATGTCCGTTCCAAGAAAGCATCGGTCTTATCAATCCATTCATTGGTGACCTGACCCTGACTTGCACGGCCCGTGTACATCCACTCACGGTCCTCCATCCTCTAACATATATAGCGGCGAGTAATATAAACATCAATTGCATCTACACGGCGTTCCTACTATCTAATAGGTGAGGATAGGTCCTAATCCCACGTGAGGATCCATAGATGAGGTTAGTTTCCATGCTCTACTCCTATCCGAGACATAATTTCGGCAGCACCACCCCGCTGTTCTCCAAATACACATCCTGCCAGGGAGAGTGTGTATCTGGAGAACAACAGGGAGATGATGCCGAAACTCTGTCTTGGATCGAAGCAGACCATGGAAACTAACCCCTCCTATGCATCCGCGTGCTGTCCAAAAAACGTGGACAATTCGAAACAGATACGGTTTTAGATATGGAAATATCTGCATATTTCCAATCGTATCTCTTTCTAACGGGAGACGCTGTTGACATTAATTTTGGCATACCCAAAAATGTGTGAACATTTATACCATATTAAATAAAATGGTATAGATGATCAAGTTTTATATGAATATGATATAGGCAAATAAGAAATAATATAATATCGCTAAAGAGGAAAAGAAGATGGAGCAAAAAGAAAAAGGGTACACACATGTACATATATGCATGAGCGTGTTCACGCCCGGAAAGAAAATGAAACTATAATGTATGTATGTATATATATATATATATATATGAGGTTGGCTATGAAATATAGTGCATACAAATATGCACGACAAGCAAAGGTGTATGCTCGTGTATTTCATTTGTGTAAATCAAATACCATGTACTCATGTGAATACGTGGCCGGCTGGCAAATCATCCGAAGAGCACATATGAAAATAAAATACTTTGTTGATTCACTAAAATAATCAATCATTTTCAATGTCAAAAGATGATGTGGTGATTAGTGGAAAATTACGAAGAAGAAAAGAAAGCTAGAATAAAGAAAGGAGGACATATACGCATATATGCATGAGCATGACTATACCTTGGCAAAGTATAGTGACAAAAGCACAGCTATTACATGTCATATTAAAAACGCTCGGCCGTAAATACATACACGCTTCGATACGCATGGATTAAAAAAAAAGAGACCATGCAAGTACGTACGTGCGTGTACATACACAGCAAACGTATAGCACGTATGTGCACGCCGGCAAGGAGGGAGCTCCTGAACGCGCTCTACACATTCAAATTGAGTCAAGAGCTGGTCATACACAACTCCCATGCACGTTCAACAAGCGCGCGCAAAGTTCAAACTCCAGCGCGCCGGCGTCATTAGCGAAGGGAAATCAAACTCCAGAGCGCCAGGCAGTCCAGCAACCGCTCCCGCCGCCTTAGACCTTGACGTGATTTCAAATCAGACGAACCGCTGGTTGCTTGTCTATAAGTAGCAGGCTAGTGCAAACGTTCGCCCCCCTGCTCCATGATCGTAGTGCCTCCAGGCTGCCGCTCCATAGCCCCTGAAACAAACTGTCGTTAGGCTGCCGCAGCACCGCACTGCTCACCGCTCCAAGCGCCGCTCACCGTTCCAAGCGGAAGGCCACCAGAAGCATCGCCACCAAGCTGCAACACCTACCAGCAAAAGCTGCTGGTTCTGTTCGTCGGGTTCCAAGAGAAGAAGGTGAGAGGCTGCATGGCGCTTCTCTAGTCCCTACCTCCCTGCTTCTCGTCTTCGGCTAATGCGTCCACGAGCTTCATCAGCAACTCGTCGGCATCAGTAAACGGCTGGCCTATGTCATTGCGGATGGGCAGTGCACGTAGGTCTTACCCCCGTAAAAGGTAAAAGAAATGGTGATGGTTGCGCTACGCGCATGGGCTGCAAGCCCTGGTAAAAGATCGGCCAACAGTGCCATGACCGCGCTTTGCGCATGGGCAATATGCCCCGGTGAAGGTGTAAAAAGGCAGCAAATATGCCTCGGTGAAATGCGGGTTTGGATGCGTTTTGGCTCCACCCCGGTTACGTTCATGGTAAACTTTCGGTTGGACGCGATCTTGGCTCCAACCCGGTTAAAGGTTCATGGTACAAAATTGGTGGACGCGCTTTGGCTCCACCCGGTTCATGGTAAGTTTGATATGGACGCGAATCGGCTCCATATCTAAACAAATCTACATGTGTTTTGGCCACAGCAACGCCGGCCCATTCATATCATGCATCAAACAAAATAAAGAACTTGCATGTTACTGCCATGAAGAAAGATCATGCATCGGTTTCTATCAAATCAAAGAAACAATCATATGTGCAAATGAAACTATATAAAAAAACAAGACACTAAAAACGCACCGCATATTCAGTCCATTAGCTAGGCATGCATATCATGTAACGTGCCATTATTTCTGGCCAGCATCCGTTGTTTACACAAACCTTTGCATGATGCACAGTCATCAAGGATCATGTATCGACATAATCAAGTCATAAATAAACAAAAGAAAAAGGTTGTGCATGTTATGCTTCGTTAGCTAGCACCTCCCTTGCACAAGCCCAAAACTTGTCTTGCATGCCTCGCTTTGCATGTACAGTGACATAATCAAATTAAAGTACCAGTGCCGAACAAACCAAGATGCTAAGTTAGTGTTGCATCAAAACTGTCACATCTGCCTCACCATGCAAATAGAAGCAAAGGCTAGCGTAAAGATTGCATGCATCTTGCATCTTAATTATATTGCATTCACCCAAAACAGGTGGATTTAAATAAATAAGAAACTGAAGAAAATTAGTTTCTTCGTGCCAAATACCATGTCATGACCGCTAGTGCTAATTAGCCTACTGCAGCGCCTTGGTATAATAAAATAACTAAATGTTACAAACACATGAACTTAGCCCAAACTAAATAGGCTTTGTCATGTTCATCATAATTTCCACACATGTCATCTATGCCCGGCATAGGCTCTCCAGGCCAGGTGCCGAGCATCATGAGTAAATTAAATGTTACATCTTAGCTGATTGCACCCATAGAGGTCATGTTTAGCTAAGTCATTAGAATATATCAAATTAATAGCATCGTGCCATACCATGAGTATGCATGCTAAACTTGATAAAATAAATTAATTGCACGCACCTCGGCTGAGTCGATGATGCAAACATTTCTTTCTAGGCCATGGTAAAATAAATACTTTGACTTAGCTCAAATGAAAGATTGCACTATATGCTGAATATATCCATGAACGGGCATCTAAAAACATGCTAAATCATGATCTTAAATGATCCAAAAAGACTGTCAAATTTAGTCTGCAAAGTAAATTGCATGCATACATACATGACAATGCACCAAAGAAATGTGTATCACTCAAACAAAACAGTTTCTCTTAGCTGACATAAATGTGTGTTGCACCACATAGTGTATAAATTAAATACATGTATATCATGGACTGCTAAGAAGCTAAACACGCTATCAACCAATCATATAAGGAATATATGTTACTCCTCGACAAATGAACTCGTGTCATGTTTAAATAAAATGACATGCATCAAGTTCAAGTCTATGCCAAGCATGCACATTCATATATCTACGACTACAAGACCGAAGACTTTGTTTTCTTTTGTAGTTTGTAATAGGAAGCCATATGATGTAATCTTATTTTTCATGTACTCATGTTGGAACTCTTAATCAGGGGTGTTCTCTTCGGAGATGTAATTAACATAATTTTTATGCAAATATAAGAATTATGGAAGTATGGACTTGCAATACTTGTTCTTTTTCTTTTGTTCCAATTAAATTTAACCAAAATCAAATTTGTCTCTGCTGACGCGGAGGCGGGTCATAGCCACCCGTTTCCCCGCCATCAGATTCTGGCACGCCCAGTGGGACCTACTTCTCCCCTCATCTTTGAGTTCCAACATGGTTGCATCATACGGCTTTGACCTAAATTGTCAAATGAAATTATATGCGCATTCATATTTGCATTCAAGAAAACTCATATATGGTTTTCTTATATGAAGGTATGGCCGGACGTGTTCAAGACTTCATCACGATCCACATTGGTTCCCTCTGGGTCGATGTTCCCATGGGCCCCGTTCAAGCTTCCAACAGTGCTGGTTCACTCCACACTACAGCTGCGTCGCCGGCTGTAGTTGCTCATGACCAAGAGGTCAATTCCAAAGCTCAGGAAGGGTTCACCCCTGTCATGTCCAAAGCCGCAAAGCGGCGGGCAAGAAGAGTTGCTGCCAATGCAAGGATGATGGCCTCCAATGAGCGTGCTACCAATGTGCGCAAGGCCACATCCTCCAATGTGGTTGCTCCTGGCTCATCCAAGCCCAAGAGCACCAAGTCCCCTAGTTCAAAGATGGCGCCAAAGTTCTGCCCCGCCATGCTTGGGGAGTGGCCTATCTATGCCAAAAGGGGGTCGCCAACCAAGTCGACGCCACCAATGATATCCTCTTCATCAAATCCAAAGACAAGGGGGGAAATGCCACCTTCAATTACTCATGATAAGTTGGGGGTTGGTTCCTCCAAACCTGCCCGAAGCATACTAGGGGCACCTCCGACAAAGAATGCATCGACAACAGCTTTCCCACCTCCAAATAGGGGGATAGTGCTGCGGGATCAACCTCAACATCCGCAGCACTACAACAAAGAAAGGGCTATAGCGATGGGAGAGATGGGTCAACCGCGTCCTTCCAGTAAAGGAAAGGCCGGGGTGATAGAATATAGTATGTCGTCCACTGAAAGTGATTCATCTACAAAAAGCCAACTTCGGGCTGAAGCTCCTGAGTTTATCCCCACGTTGGTCTATAATCCCAGCAATGATCTACCTAAGCGTGAGCTTCGGTGGCAAGGGATTCACCTCTCCCTCAATGATATAAAGAGGGGACATGTTGATCCGGTGCGACACTCTCTGATCCTATCTCATCAGAGGTGGCACCGTCAAGGCCTTCTGTACAAGATTCTATGTCTCCAAAGCGACATCGCTGACGGCAACGCAAAATCCTTCAAGCATGGGCCAACTTCAACAATGCAATTGACTCTATGACTAATGCACAGCGTGCTTATGTTTGTGATTCAATTTTGGCTCAACAAAGTAGGGAATATCGTAGGATCCAAAATGCTGCGAGGCAAGCTTTTTAGGCTTCCATTGAAAGGGCCATATGCCAGGACCTAAGGAGCTTGTTGCCTGGACCATCCACATCCTTAGATAATATTGAGGGTGAAATCATGCGACACGCCGAAACTTTGGCCAAATTACCCGAGCATCAAGAGTTCGTAAAAAGGAAATCGAGGTGAGGGAGATATGCAAGGCAGGCTGCCAATGTACGTGCAAGACATGCCAGCTTAAAGCAAAGGGAGATGGCAATACCAATTGACTCCACGTCTAGTTGGGTACGAGGGAATGCGTCATCAAGCCATGATGGTGGCACCCAAGGAGAAATAAAAGCAGCTACTCCAAAAGTGGGAGATACAACAACACTAGCTTATTGGCCTCCTCATAAAAGAGCCTCGAGCAACCGTTTTGAGGTATTCTCTTCAATGCCGGTGAGTGTTGAGGAAGCAGCCTGCAACACGAGTGATACTTCCTCCGCTTCTACACACTTCAAAAGAAAGAAGCCTCGCAAACAAATTCCGGTGGGTCATCGTCCGGTGACTCAAAGCTTAACAAACTCTGGTAATTCAAGAAATAATACGATCTATGTAGGGTCTTATAACCCCCTATTTGATGATCATTCTAACTTTGAAAATGAATTATTGGATACTGCAGGCTCGGCTGATCCGAACCCACTAAATGGTGAAGATCCACAAGCCCCAAGTGAGGATGACTCACAACCTCCACATAGTGAGAGTGAGCCTAGCAGTGCTGAACAAGTGCTTGCCACAAATCAAGGTCAATCCGTTGAAGAGCAGATGAACCAAATGATGGCTGCCTTACAACAGAAAGAAGAAGAGTTGGCCGCGCTCCGCGAGCAGGTGGCCAACACCAGAAATCGTACAAATGATATGAATGCTTCGACCAGTCATAATGGTCCCCATCTCCAACCTGAAAATCACACTCGAAGCCATACAAAGGATGATTTTGGAAGGCGTAAAAGCTCAATATATGCAAACACATTACTCCATGTGTCCGGGGTATGTGAAACCATATCCGCCTGAAGTGGACATGGTACCATTTCCAAACAATTATCGACAGCCGCAATTTAGCAAATTTAATGGGACTAGATCACCACATGAACATGTGGCCCATTTCCTTGCCGCATGTCAAGATACAGCCCACAATGGAGCTCTTCTCCTCCGTCAATTTGTATAAACATTATCGGGTCCAGCTTTCACATGGTATAGCAAGTTGGCACCTGGCTCCATCCGTACATGGGAACAAATGCAAGACACCTTCCAAGAGCGCTTTTATAGCACTCAAGGGACGGTGGGAATAACTGAGCTGACTTAAACCTTACAAAGGCCAAAAGAGAAAGCTGCGGATTTCATCAATAGGTGGAGGAATTTAAGCCTCCACTGCCCACAGCCAATCACCAAACCAGAAGCAGTTCGTATGTGTATGAATAACTTGAGCCCGGACATGGCCATTCACCTGTAGGGTGTAAGGCCAATAACTTTCGAAGAGTTGTCCTCAAAGGCCACAGACATAGAGAATTATATGCATCACATGTCTCGTCCGCCGAGGACGTTCAACAAGGCGCCATTGGATAAAAACAACCCGCGAGATAAGCCCACATCTTCTAAGCCGAAGCAAATGCAGGCCATGGAGACAACGGTGGGTCCTCAAAAGTTCCAAACTAGGGGCACCGCCATAAGATTACCAAGCAAAGGGGGTGCACTAGCTCCTAGAAGGCCAACTCTTAGCGAGCGACAAAATCAGAAGTACTCTTTCCCCGATGAAGAAGTGGGGGATCTCTTCATGGGCCCACGGGAGTTGAAACTCATCGATCTCCCCAAACCAAAAAGGCTGGAAGAAGCTTCTAAATTCAATGAGCCAAATTTCTGTCACTTTCATCGCATCTTGGGTCATACGCTCAAGGATTGTTTTGTGGTCAAAAACATGATACAAAAGCTCATAGATGAAGGCACCATAGATGTAGATCTACTCAAAAGCATGACAAATGGAAAGAAAACGGCTACGTCAAATGTCGCCACTTTTCAAAGTGATCTAGTGAGTTGTGCAACTCCAAAAATGTGGCCAACTTATGATCGATATATGATATCAAAACCTGAGCATGTTAATATGTCTTTCTCAGGGCATCCACAACAGCAAGCTAAGCGCCAGCATGAAAGCAAGGCTTTCCTTCGGTGGATCCACACCCCAAAATGTGGACCATCAGGCTCCCAAAGATCAGGAGAGCGTCGACAGCAACTCTCAAGACGATTTGCTCTCCGACGAATGATGGAAAAAGCGAAGGCCAGCGCTTCTACCAAAATATAAAGAAGCGCGAGGACAACTCCCTCAAGAATATGCTTGCTTTCCCCATCGGAGTTTTTGAGGATGATGAGGAGTCTCTTCACTTCCACAAGAAGAGGCACCCGAAGTTCTTTGAAGTTCAGACTTAGATCAGGCCGTCAACTACCTAGGCCATCTCCTCAACAAAGAAATCCCCCAAATGTAACTCCGAATAATGCGACTGACCATACTCCTAATGTGTCGGTCAAGTATGATGTAATCTCGCACTTGAAGAAAATACCAGCTATGCTTTCTGTGTATGATGCCTTGTGTCTCTCTTCTGATTTGCGAAATGCATTTATTACTGCACTTTCCTTCCCTGAAGATTATAGGGTTGAGGTTTCACAAGCAGAAGTAAAGTTATCCCAAACTCAAAGTATTACGTTCAATGATGAGGATCTGTTGTTAGGAAATAAAAAGCATAACAGAACCCTTCGATGTTGGCGAGATTGATGATCTCCCCATTAATCGCATAATGATTGATGGTGGTTCAGCCATAAACTTGTTACCCTTGCGCACTCTTAAAAAGATTGGGTATTCTAAAGGAGACCTATGTCGCTCAAATGTTGTCATTCATGGCTTTAACCAAGCTGGTCAAGAAGCATTGGGTACCATATCTCTGGTTCTAAAGTTTGAAAATCTTATGACATATGTATACTTCCATGTCATTGATGCGGCTACCTCATATAATGTTCTTATCATTTCGCCCATGGCTGCATGAAAATGGAGTTGTTCCATCTACTCTCCATCAATGCATCAAGTATAAAGATCCTTCGGGGGCGTAATAAGGATTTTTCTTTGATAAAAACCATTCACTATATGAGAATCCTTTTATCTTTGATGCAAAGTTTTATTTTGAGCCTATTGATAAAGTCTCAAAACCAAAATCATCATTGTCGTTGGAACAAAATATCCCAAAGATAGAAGATGTCAAGTCTTCATCCAGCCAAAAGATATACCAATACATACCAAGCAATCAAAGGAAGGAAGGCGATCCGATATTTCGCATCATAAGTAAACCCTCTCAAAATAGAGGTATTTCATTTCCAACTCCTTTACCTCCTTTGGTGCAAAATAAAATAAAACAAGCCCAAATTGAAAGGGATAATAAGAGTAAATTGGTTACACAGGTCACTTTGTTAAATAAAGATGATAAAACATTACCCATCTCTTTATATGACAACAAAGTTCTTTATATTATGCAACAGATGGGCTATGATATTTCTACCGGTCCTTCTTTATGCGATGGCCGGGGGCAGCTCGCACCATTTGAAAAGTTGATGTCTCAGGCTCAGCTTGAAGCCTTGCACCAAGATCAAGCATTAAAAGAAGAGAAATATGGGTTAGGCTATGAAGTTAATATGACCTCTGCTGAACCTCTTGATGCTACAGAAGCATCTCCACAAATGGAAGATGGAAATCAACCAACTGTTGATGAGTTGGAAGAAATTAATATCGGCACGGACGACGATCCTCGGCCAATCTTCATTAGTAAATATCTATCTAAAGAAAGTAAGGAAGAATACCATAAATTTCTTTCTACAAATAGAGATGTCTTTGCTTGGTCTTATGAAGAAATGCCAGGTCTAGACCCAACAGTGGCTGTGCATAAATTGGCCGTTCGAAAAGATGTTCCTCCGGTGAAGCAAGGACAAAGAAGATATCGTCCAGAACTTCTCCCACAAATAGAAGCTGAAGTTGATAAACTCATAGCTGCTGGATTTATTCGAGAAGTGAAATACCCCAAATGGGTGTCTAGTATCGTGCCCACGAAAAAGAAAAATGGGCAGATCCGTGTATGTGTGGATTTTAGAGATTTAAATAAAGCCTGTCCAAAAGATGAGTTTCCAATTCCAATCTCTGAAATCCTTATTGATGCCACTATGGGATATGAAATATTCTCCTTCATGGATGGTTTCTCTGGTTACAACCAAATAAAAATGTCACTAGAAGATGAAGAGTTGACAGCATTCCGTACACCCAAGGGCATATATTGTTATAAAGTGATGCCCTTCGGATTAAAAAATGCAGGCGCCACGTATCAACGTGCAATGACCATTGTCCTTGATGGGTTGTTGTATGAAATCGTTGAGTGCTATATAGATGATATCGTTGTAAAATCTAAGCACGAGAAAGATCACTTAAAACATTTGGAAATGGTGTTTGACCGCCTTAGAAAACATAAATTAAAGATGAATCCTATGAAGTGCGCCTTCGGAGTATCTTCGGGAAAATTCCTTGGTTTCATAGTCACCAAGCGTGGAATTGAAATTGACCCTACTAAAATAAAGACAATTGTCGACATGCCTCGACCAACAAACTTGCATGAATTAAAGAGCCTCCAAGGCCATTTAGCATACATTAGAAGGTTCATCTCAAACCTGTCCGGAGGTGCAAACCTTTTTCCCGACTCATGAAGAAAGGAGTCTCGTTTCAATGGGATCAAGCATGTCAAAATGCATTCGAGGACATAAAAAATATTTAACAAATCCTCTGTCTGGCGGCGCCAATTAAAGGGCGACCATTAATCCTCTATCGGCAGCCATGCCGACTTCATTAAGCGCTCTTTTGGCACAAACCAATGATGCGAGGGAAAGAAGTCTCCCTATATTATTTAAGCCGCACCCTCTGTGAGGCGAGTGCAATACCCGGATATAGAAAAAATATGCTGCGGCACTTGTATTTGCAGCACAAAAGCTTCGCCATTACATGCTAGAACATACAATACATCTTGTCTCGAGAGCTGATCCACTCCGACATATCTTAAATAAAATGACATTATCTCGGTAGATTGGCTAAATGGGCAATGTTCCTTTCACAATTTGATATTGTGTTCGTGCCTCAAAAAGCTATTAAAGGTCAAGCTTTGGCTAATTTTCTAGCCGCACATCCCATACCGATGACTTTCCCATTGATGATGATCGCGGATGAGGTAGTCTTCACCACTACGGTGTCTAAGCCTACATGGCAAATGTATTTTGATGGTGCTTGCGGAAATCGAGGGAGCAAAGCGCAGGGTCGTGTTTGTCACACGGACGAAGCAATACTTCCATATTCCTTCACATTAACTTCAGCGGTTTCAAATAATTGCTGAATATGAGGCTCTAATTATTGGGCTTGAAATGGCTCACAATATGGGTTTAAACACACTCTATGTATATGGAGACTCCCAATTAATAATTAACCAATTGTTGGGAACATATGCGGTAAAAAGCAAGGGCTTTTGCCATATTTTGGAAGGCAAAAGAACTAATGGCTATGTTTGTTGATCTAAAAATTCAGCATGTTATGAGAAGCCAAAATGAGAAAGCAGATGCATTGGCAAGCTTAGCTGCCAGCATGTCACTAAATCCATATCAAACCGTGGATGTTCACGTAGAGGAACGAAGAGTCCTCCCCATACTTACTGAGGAAGAATACATACCATCTACTTCAGCCATGACTATAGATACGTACGAAATTGAGATGGGTGATTGGAGAACACCTTTTCTCGATTATCTCCTTCATGGATATTTGCCCCTAGATTCTAGTGAAAGGTCTAGGATTCGAAAGAGATCACTGAATTATACATGTATAAACGACACGCTCTATCGGCGTTCATGCGATGGCATTTTACTTCGCTGCCTTGCAGGCAACGAGGTAATCAAAGCTTTAAATGAAGTTCACTCCGGAGTGTGCGGCGCACACCAATCTGGACCCAAGCTACACTACCAACTAAGACATTTGGGTTATTATTGGCCTACAATGTTTGATGATTCTATGAAATTTGCGAAGAAATGCCATGAATGCCAAATACATGGTAATTTCATACATCAACCCCATGAACCATTACATCCGACTAATATGTCTTGGCCCTTTGAAATGTGGGGAATGGATGTAGTTGGGCCAATAAATCCCCCGTCTTCCAAGGGACACAAATTCATTCTTGCCACAACTGATTACTTCTCTAAGTGGGCAGAAGTTGTAGCACTAAAAGAAGTCAAAGCGGAAAATGTTGAAAACTTTATAAGAACCAATCTTATATATCGATTTGGGGTTCCAGCCCGAATGATATCTGATAATGGCACGCCTTTTAAAAATAGACAAATAGAGAAGATGTGTGCTAAATTCAGAATTAAGCATCACTTCTCCACAGTGTTATAATCCGCCGCTAATGGTCAAGCGAAGCATTCAATAAAGTGCTATGCAAGTTGCTTTAAAAAGATGGTCTCACAAAATAAGAGACTTTGGCATGAAAAAAGTTACTCGAATCCTTGTGGGCATATAGGACCACGAATTTAACGCCAACGAAAAATGACTCCTTACTCACTTGTGTATGGAGGAGAGGCGGTCCTGCCACTAGAGGTGCAAATTGCCTCCTTAAGAGTTGCTATCCAAGAAGAACTCAATGAAGATGAATCGGCAAAATTACGCCTAAGGGAACTAGACATCCTCGAAGAAAAACGTCTTCGTGCATTGCAAAACTTGGAGGCATACCAAGCTAGAATGTCCCGAGCTTTTGACAAGCGCGTAAGGAGGAGGTCGTTCAAAGAAGGGGATTTGGTTCTAGCGGTCATTCGGCCTATGAATATTACTCATCGAATGCAAAGCAAATTCGAGCCTAAATGGGAAGGTCCTTATATTGTGAAGGATGTCTACTCTAGTGGCGCTTATAGAATCATATCCCCAGATGGCGAGTATTGCCCACCGCCAGTAAATGGAAAATTTCTAAAGCGTTACTATGCGTGAGGAAATATGCATATTACGCTCCATTGCTACAAGAGCCTAAACTGTTAGCACCCAAAAAAATGCTCCTTCATGAGCCTAAACTGTAAAGAAGACATACGCTCCATAGCTTCACGAGCCTAAACTGAAGCTAAAGTATATAAAAAAAAGATTCATAACGCTCCATTGCTAGAAGAGCCTAAACTGTTAGCACAAAAAAAAAGCTCCTTCATGAGCCTAAACCGTAAAGAAAACAAATGCTCCATCGTTTCATGAGTTTAAACCGTAGCGTAAAAAAACCAATGCTTCATCACTTCATGAGCTTAAACTGTAGCATAAAAAAAACACTAATGCTCCATCGCTTCATGAGCTTAAACTGTAGCATCAAGAATAAAAAAATTACAAGGCTCCATTCCTTCACGAGTTTAAACTAAAACAAAAAAATGAAGTTCCACTGCTACAACTGTTAGCACACACAAAAAACGTACTCCTTCATGAGCCTAAACCGTAAGCAGAAAAAAAGAGAAGAAATGTTTCATAGCTTCATGAGCATGAACTGAAGCTAAAAAATATATATATAAAAAAGGATGATCTATTGCGACATGAGCCTAAACTATTGGCATGAAAATAAACAAATGCCCCCATTGCATCTTCAATGCATCATGAGTTTAAACTGAATGCAACCAAAAAAAAATCCAAAGTTCTTAAAATTAAACTACAACCATGAAACAAACGTTTAAAATGTTATGTCCTCCAAGAGTTTGATATAAAGATCAATATAACGTGAGACTATACGTCATTGCTTGATAAGTATCATTTATATGCGCAAACCTCCATGCGAGTCAAGTGCCCCAAAGTATGTTTCCAAAAGAAAAAAGTGAGATCATAAATAAAAAAAAGCGAGATCATAAATAAAAAAAAATCTCAAGTTTCGAGCTCCGGATCTGTCAACATATACAAAGTAGTTTTCGCATCCGGACCTCGAGGGGGCATCTGTTGACACCAATTTTGGCATACCCAAAAATGTGTGAACATTTATACCATATTAAATAAAATGGTATAGATGATCAAGTTTTATATGAATATGATATAGGCAAATAAGAAATAATATAATATCGCTAAAGAGGAAAAGAAGATGGAGCAAAAAGAAAAAGGGTACACACATGTACATATATGCATGAGCGTGTTCACGCCCGGAAAGAAAATGAAACTATAATGTATGTATGTATATATATATATATATATATATATATATATATATATATATATATATATATATATATATATATATATATATATATATATGAGGTTGGCTATGAAATATAGTGCATACAAATATGCACGACAAGCAAAGGTGTATGCTCGTGTATTTCATTTGTGTAAATCAAATACCATGTACTCATGTGAATACGTGGCCGGCTGGCAAATCATCCGAAGAGCACATATGAAAATAAAATACTTTGTTGATTCACTAAAATAATCAATCATTTTCAATGTCAAAAGATGATGTGGTGATTAGTGGAAAATTATGAAGAAGAAAAGAAAGCTAGAATAAAGAAAGGAGGACATATACGCATATATGCATGAGCATGACTATACCTTGTCAAAGTATAGTGACAAAAGCACAGCTATTACATGTCATATTAAAAACGCTCGGCCGTAAATACATACACGCTTCGATACGCATGGATTAAAAAAGAGACCATGCAGCACGCGACGCGATGCGTGTACATACACAGCAAACGTATAGCACGTATGTGCACGCAGGCAAGGAGGGAGCTCCTGAACGCGCTCTACACATTCAAATTGAGTCAAGAGCTGGTCATACACAACTCCCGTGCACGTTCAACAAGCGCGCGCAAAGTTCAAACTCCAGCGCGCCGGCGTCATTAGCGAAGGGAAATCAAACTCCAGAGCGCCAGGCAGTCCAGCAACCGCTCCCGCCGCCTTAGACCTTGACGTGATTTCAAATCAGACGAACCACTGGTTGCTTGTCTATAAGTAGCAGGCTAGTGCAAACGTTCGGCCCCCCCCCCTGCTCCATGATCGTAGTGCCTCCAGGCTGCCGCTCCATAGCCCCTGAAACAAACTGTCGTTAGGCTGCCGCAGCACCGCACTGCTCACCGCTCCAAGCGCCGCTCACCGTTCCAAGCGGAAGGCCACCAGAAGCATCGCCACCAAGCTGCAACACCTACCAGCAAAAGCTGCTGGTTCTGTTCGTCGGGTTCCAAGAGAAGAAGGTGAGAGGCTGCATGGCGCTTCTCTAGTCCCTACCTCCCTGCTTCTCGTCTTCGGCTAATGCGTCCACGAGCTTCATTAGCAACTCGTCGGCATCAGTAAACGGCTGGCCTATGTCATTGCGGATGGGCAGTGCACGTAGGTCTTACCCCCGTAAAAGGTAAAAGAAATGGTGATGGTTGCGCTACGCGCATGGGCTGCAAGCCCTGGTAAAAGATCGGCCAACAGTGCCATGACCGCGCTTTGCGCATGGGCAATATGCCCCGGTGAAGGTGTAAAAAGGCAGCAAATATGCCTCGGTGAAATGCGGGTTTGGATGCGTTTTGGCTCCACCCCGGTTACGTTCATGGTGAACTTTCGGTTGGACGCGATCTTGGCTCCAACCCGGTTAAAGGTTCATGGTACAAAATTGGTGGACGCGCTTTGGCTCCACCCGGTTCATGGTAAATTTGATATGGACGCGAATCGGCTCCATATCTAAACAAATCTACATGTGTTTTGGCCACAGCAACGCCGGCCCATTCATATCATGCATCAAACAAAATAAAGAACTTGCATGTTACTGCCATGAAGAAAGATCATGCATCGGTTTCTATCAAATCAAAGAAACAATCATATGTGCAAATGAAACTATATAAAAAAAACAAGACACTAAAAACGCACCGCATATTCAGTCCATTAGCTAGGCATGCATATCATGTAACGTGCCATTATTTCTGGCCAGCATCCGTTGTTTACACAAACCTTTGCATGATGCACAGTCATCAAGGATCATGTATCGACATAATCAAGTCATAAATAAACAAAAGAAAAAGGTTGTGCATGTTATGCTTCGTTAGCTAGCACCTCCCTTGCACAAGCCCAAAACTTGTCTTGCATGCCTCGCTTTGCATGTACAGTGACATAATCAAATTAAAGTACCAGTGCCGAACAAACCAAGATGCTAAGTTAGTGTTGCATCAAAACTGTCACATCTGCCTCACCATGCAAATAGAAGCAAAGGCTAGCGTAAAGATTGCATGCATCTTGCATCTTAATTATATTGCATTCACCCAAAACAGGTGGATTTAAATAAATAAGAAACTGAAGAAAATTAGTTTCTTCGTGCCAAATACCATGTCATGACCGCTAGTGCTAATTAGCCTACTGCAGCGCCTTGGTATAATAAAATAACTAAATGTTACAAACACATGAACTTAGCCCAAACTAAATAGGCTTTGTCATGTTCATCATAATTTCCACACATGTCATCTATGCCCGGCATAGGCTCTCTCCGAGCCAGGTGCCGAGCATCATGAGTAAATTAAATGTTACATCTTAGCTGATTGCACCCATAGAGGTCATGTTTAGCTAAGTCATTAGAATATATCAAATTAATAGCATCGTGCCATACCATGAGTATGCATGCTAAACTTGATAAAATAAATTAATTGCACGCACCTCGGCTGAGTCGATGATGCAAACATTTCTTTCTAGGCCATGGTAAAATAAATACTTTGACTTAGCTCAAATGAAAGATTGCACTATATGCTGAATATATCCATGAACGGGCATCTAAAAACATGCTAAATCATGATCTTAAATGATCCAAAAAGACTGTCAAATTTAGTCTGCAAAGTAAATTGCATGCATACATACATGACAATGCACCAAAGAAATGTGTATCACTCAAACAAAACAGTTTCTCTTAGCTGACATAAATGTGTGTTGCACCACATAGTGTATAAATTAAATACATGTATATCATGGACTGCTAAGAAGCTAAACACGCTATCAACCAATCATATAAGGAATATATGTTACTCCTCGACAAATGAACTCGTGTCATGTTTAAATAAAATGACATGCATCAAGTTCAAGTCTATGCCAAGCATGCACATTCATATATCTACGACTACAAGACCGAAGACTTTGTTTTCTTTTGTAGTTTGTAATAGGAAGCCATATGATGTAATCTTATTTTTCATGTACTCATGTTGGAACTCTTAATCAGGGGTGTTCTCTTCGGAGATGTAATTAACATAATTTTTATGCAAATATAAGAATTATGGAAGTATGGACTTGCAATACTTGTTCTTTTTCTTTTGTTCCAATTAAATTTAACCAAAATCAAATTTGTCTCTGCTGACGCGGAGGCGGGTCATAGCCACCCGTTTCCCCACCATCAGACGCTTAACTGGGTTACGTGATCTACGACCATGATATGGAAAGAGGGGTTATACCTAGGGTGGCGGTGGAGTCAGGCTAGCGGGGCCGTGGTGGGTCGTTGCAGTGGCAAGGCGACGCGGTGCAGGCAGACCCGCAACAGCGAGGAAGGCGATCGGGGTCGCCGAGGTACTCCTGCTTCGCTCCGACGGGCTCTTCTCTGCAAAAAAGAAACATAAAACTGTCAATACAAAATTTTGGCAGCACCTCCCCTTCACGGTGAGGTTTCCAAAACCTGCAAGAAAACCAACGACACGATGGCCGACATGCACATATATATGAACGGCACGATGACCGACATGCACAAGATTATGTAAGGAACACCTAGCAACGTAATCAAGATAAGCAAGGATCAGGGATTACAAATTCAGGATCTGTATCCCATTACTAATATATGTACACGAAGGAACACCTAGCAATGTAACAAATGCTACTGAAATCTTGAAAAGAGTGAGGTAGTGTCTAATATTTCTCCAACACATATAAACAAGAATGTATGAGTTGGTTTAGTGACCTTTGGGAAGTTATACATTGTTCAATACACAAGGGAAATCAAAGTCCCTAGTTTTTATCCTTTATTTCTAGGAGACAAACATGCATAGGAATGATGATGTATAACAAAGTACTGATCTAATCACAGATATGTGAAAACAAACAATAGCAATCAAAACAAAAGACAACTTAACAAAGTTTATTAATAGTCTAGCTGGGTGCTGCCTACAATATTTAGGTGCCGTTTTATTATCCAAAAGACAAGCAGAAAAGTATTTTGCTCAAGTTAAAATGCTCAGTTAAACGAAATTGCCAGGTGCTAACTACTGACCAGATATTCCATAAGCTATATTAATTTATGACAAACATCAATCCATGTATCCACAATCCATCTAGGCTAAACCTCAGGTTTGCAACTATGCACCATAACCAACGTCCATGAAGGCACATCACAGCTACGTGAGCACATCAGCACAGGCAAAACAGCACAACATCTCCAGAAGTCACCACAGATGCACTGAAACAACACAATATTAATCGCTGGAAGGCAATCACCATGACTAAGACAGTGCTTACGGAAAAAGAGGGTCGCCGTCGCGACCGAGATGGCCGGATGCGGGTCGCCGCTGCTGCGGGGCCGCGCCGCGCCCCGGTGGCGTTGCTGCGGCGCCACTGTAGGAGCGCGCGAGGGCTAAGGCGCCGTTGCTTCGGCGGCCTCCTTCTTCCTCCTCCTCCTTCCTCCTTCCTCCTCTCCTCCTCTCCTCCTCCTCCTCTCTTTCTCTTCCTCCTTCGGCGGCGCGGCGCGGGGGGGCGGCGGCGGCGCTGGCGCGGGCGGGCATGGGCGCGTGCGGCGCGGGTGTGGGCGGCGCTGGCGCGGTCTGCCTGCGTGCGTGTGTGCGGTGTGTGTGGACCGGCTGGGCCGACGGGGTTAAATCCCCCCTTTGCCGAGTGCCCCCGATCTGGCACTCGGCAAACTATTTTTTAATTCTCTGCCGAGTGTCACCTGGCCTGGCTCTCGACAAACTATTTTTTAATTCTCTACCGAGTGTCACCTGGCCTGGCACTCGGCAAAGAGTTTTTTTAAAAAAAATTGTTTGTCGAGTGCCCCCTATCTGACACTCGGCAAACTATTTTTTTAATTTTTTTAAATTCTTTGCCGAGTGCCACCCGGCCTAACACTCGGCAATGAGGTTTTTTTTAAAAAAAGTTTTAAAATTCTTTGCCGAGTGCCATACGTCCTGGCACTCGGCAAAGAGGCTCCTTTGGCGAGCGCCAAACGCAGACATTAGGCAAACCGTTTTTATTTTTTTTTCTTCCTGCCCCAAACTTTTTCTGTAGTCCTCATACAATAGCTGGTACTCCATATTCCAATGTGGCACATTTCTCGGACTTTTTCTATATTTCTTTAATTTATTTCATTTAGTTGAATTTTCTTGGATAATTCAAATTTTAACTGCTGGTCATTCGAATAATGAAAAAAATGAATGGAAAAATGATATTCATGTTATTTAGTATAATGTGAGGCCGTATCCAGGAACAGACCATCAATTTCAAACATCTTGTTCACGAAACATGACCACGAACTTGCGGTCGAGTTGTTTTTAAATTCTATAAAAAGCAAACAAAGTCCGAAAATCATAAAACTTGTCAAGATGTCATGATATCATATGTGGAGGCTATGATAAAAATTTGAGAAGGTTTCGCGCAAGTTTGTCACATACAATGCTTACCACCTCGTCGGCCTCTTCACGAAATGATGAAACTTCTTCGGAGATTCTTCGGTTTGCAAACATCGTACGTGACAACTTGCGCGAAACCTTCTCAAATTTTTATCACAACCTCCACATATGATATCATGACATCTTAACCAGTTTCATGATTTTTGGACTTCGTTTGCTTTTTATAGAATTTAAAAACAACTCGACCGCAAGTTCGTTGTCATGTTTCGTGAACAAGATGTTCGAAATTGGTGGTCTGCTCCTGGATACGGCCTCACATTATACTAAATAACATGAATATCATTTTCCATTCATTTTTTTTCATTATTCGAATGACTAGCGGTTATAATTTGAATTATCCAAGAAAATTCAATTAAATGAAATAAATTAAAGAAATATAGAAAAAGTCCAAGAAATATGCCACATTGAAACATGGAGTACCAGGTATTGTATGAGGACCGCAGAAAAAGTTTGGAGGTCAAAAGTGAAAAAAATATGGTTTGCCGAGTGTCTAAAAATGACACTCGGCAAATCACCACTTTGCCGAGTGTCAGGAGAAGACACTCGGCAAAGAGTTAACGGCGGCGGCCCTTTGCCGATTGTTCTGGTTTACCGAGTGCCCGACACTCGGCAAATAGCCCATTTGCCGAGTGTTATTGTTTGCCGAGTGCTCGGCACTCGGCAAACCACCTCTTTGCTGAGTGCCAGTTGTTTGCCGAGTGCTTTCTCTCTAGCACTCGACAAATAGCCCCTTTGCCGAGTGTCCGATAAAAAACACTCAGCAAAGTCTGGGACACTCGGTAAAGAAGCCGTCTCCGATAGTGGTAGGTCCGCGACCTCCAAAACCCTCCCGGCTTCGTGGAGGTCCCAGACCCTGTGCACCAGGTGGACGGTGCTCCCGTTCGGCAGCGTCACCACGGGGCACCGGCCGCAGGCGATCTCGAGGAGCACGACGCCGAAGCTGTACACGTCGGACTCCACGCTCGTCCTGCCGGTGTTCAGGCACTCCGGGTCCACGTACCCAGTCGTGCCCGCCGCGGCCGTCGTCCGTGACCTCCGGCAGTCCTCGATCACCCTCGCCAGCCCAAAGTCGCCGAGCTTGGCGGTGAACGACGCGTCCAGCATCACGTTTCTTGGCTTGACGTCGCGGTGCACGACGCACAGCTCCGTCTCCTGGTGCAGGTACAGAAGCGCCGAGCCGAGCCCGAGCACGATCTGATACCTCACCCTCCACGTCAGCATCTTGTTTGGGTTGTAGAGGTGGCCCTCCACGCTGCCGTTGCGCACCAGCTCATAGACGAGCAGGAGGTCGTCGCCATCGCCGTCGCCGTAGCACCAGCCGACGAGCAGCACGAGGTTCCGGTGCCGGAGACGGCTGATGATCCTCACCTCCGACATGAACTCGTTCCAGCCCTGCGGAGAAGTCTTGGAGACCCGTTTGATGGCCACGTCCAGGTTCAGGTCCTGCAAGAACCCTTCTTTGCTTATCCCGTCCCTTCTTCCCAAAACGCTGAAACAATCCAGCAATATTCGGATGCCACACGTCCTTGCGTTTGCTGATCAATCAACAACTCCTAAGGTGAGTTCAGTTCCGTCAAACCAGGTCAATGCCCGCACTGATTACAGGTGCGCCGCAGCTGCTGGTTGCAGAATCAAACAACGCATTGGCCACAGGCTGACGGTGTGCTGCGACGGCCGGAAACTTGGCCGGGAGGATCGGCAGCGGCGCGTCGAACCGCAGCACATTGAGGGCTTGTCTGATGTCCGGCCTCTGGCTCCGGTCCGGGTGCGCGCACCAGAGCCCGACGGCGAGCACGCGCTCCATCTCCTGGACACTGTACTCCCCGTCCAACCGTGGGTCCGCGGCCTCCAAAACCCTCCCGGCTTCGTGGAGGTCCCAGACCCTGTGCAACAAGTGGACGGTGCTCCCGTTCGGCAGCGTCACCACGGGGCACCGCCCGCAGGCGATCTCGAGGAGCACGACGCCGAAGCTGTACACGTCGGACTCGACGCTAGTCCTGCCGGTGTTCAGGCACTCCGGGTCCACGTACCCCGTCGTGCCCGCCGCCGCCGTCGTCCGTGACCTCCGGCCGTCCTCGATCACCCTCGCCAGCCCAAAGTCACCAAGCTTGGCAGTGAACGACGCGTCCAGCATCACATTGCTTGGCTTGACGTCGCGGTGCACGACGCGCAACTCCGTATCCTGGTGCAGGTACAGGAGCACCGAGCCGAGCCCGAGAACGATCTGATACCTCACCCTCCACGTAAGCTTCTTGTTTGGGTTGTAGAGGTGGCCGTCCACGCTGCCGTTGCGCACCAGCTCGTAGACGAGCAGGAGGTCGTCGCCGTCGCCGTAGCACCAGCCGACGAGCAGCACGAGGTTCCGGTGCCGGAGACGGCTGATGATCCTCACCTCCGACATGAACTCGTTCCAGCCCTGCTGAGAACTCTTGGAGACCCTCTTGATGGCGACGTCCAGGTTCAGGTCCTGCAAGAACCCACGGTACACCGATCCGAAGCCACCTTCTCCTAGTTTCCTGTCGTCGGAGAAGTTGTTGGTGGCGGCGGCGAGCTCTTCGTAGGAGAATCTCCTTGGTCCCGTAGTCCCTTGCTCCAGCTCGATGACTTCCACAGCTTCACCTCGGAAATACGTCAGTGCTCTGGCGGAATTCTTCTTTGCCGCCGTTCTGGCTTTGCGCCGTTGCAAGTGGTACTGACGGCATAGACCGAGGCAGGCCAAGAACCCTACTGTGCCGGTGACGGAGACGCCGGCTACCAACATAATCAGTTTGATGCCCTTCCATTTATGACCAGAGCTACCTGCAGCATATATAGCATCTGTATCAGAGTGTCTTTTAATCTTATCTTAGAGCAACTCCAAGGGAGTTTGTAAAATTGGATGGCTAAATCAATGGTTTAGCTATTCTCTAAAATAGAAAACTTCTTTCAAAAATAGATAACTCCAAGAGCCTTTCTAAAATTGATAACTCCATGCTATATTTAGCTGGCAGGGGGCTTTGCGGCGGTGCCGCGATGCGAGGCACTGCAGGAAAAGGCTCCAGGGGAAGCGGATGGCGAGCCGCGGTGGCATGCCATATTCAGCGAGTGAGGAGCCACGATGGCATGCTACATTCAGTGAGCGAGGATCCCAGGATAACATACTTGTTATTTTAGAACACAGGATAGAAAAGCGCTTGGAGGACTATTTTCTCCCAAATATAGACTACATAGCACATATAGCTTCTCTCTAGGAGATGCTGTAGGGCCTATTTGGATCCGTTAGTACTAAAAATTAGCTAGCTAATAGCCAATAGCTGCTAATGTTTAGCTAGCTATTTTTTTACAGGGGTTGTTTGGATCCACCTGCTAATATGTGGTTGGATAGTGAGTTGAAGTTATATATAAATTATTAGCACCTATTAGCAACTCCAAACCTACTAATGGAACTAATAGTTAGCAGCTCTCCAGCTAATAATTAGCCGGTCTGTATGGATCCACTAGTACTGATTTTAGTTGCTAATTTTTAGTCCTAATAGATCCAAATAGGCCCTTACTACACTCCCATGGGATATTATATACACAAAAATAATTTTCAGACTTCAGAGACACCATTTTTTTTACTTATTAAAACAGGAGGGGTGTGAGCCCGTACTGTGCTTTATTGCAAAAATATTAAATACAAGAGTCTAAAAAAATCACAAAACAAAAAAGGTTACAAAGAAGATAAGGAGAAGTACACATAATAAGTTTCTAGCCGCCATAAGTCAATTGTAGGATGAAACTTGCTTCAACACCACCTTTCATTTCCAGGATGTAGCAACCACCTCTAAAAATAATAACTATCATGGACCTCTAAGGAAACTGCCTCTGAAAATGAGGCTAGTTTAAAAAAACCACCTATGCGATAGCTTATAACTGTCGTATAAGTAAACTCATAACCTTTTCATAAGAAGTTAGATGGAGACAATTTTTTTTTGTAAAAATTACATACCTCTACAAGATATACAACTATGTAGTTGATAACCTTTTGATTTGAGATAGTTTGGAGACATAAATATTAGTTTTTTAAGTTCTCATATTTTTTAAATTAAAACTTTTGAATTTTTAAAACAACCTCAAGTGTTAACATGATCTACGCGAATATTGTAGTTCTCGAGTCTCGACACAATCTTCAACTTTGTAGTTGATAACCTTTTGATTTGAAATCATTTAAATGCCCAAATATTTATTTTAATAATTATATTTTAAAATTTATTTTATTTTGAATTTTTGTGAATGACCTTGAACATTAATAGGTACTCCCTCCGTCTTGTAATATAGAGTATACACAAGATTTGAGGAATAAAAAAATAATGTTTACTAAATAGAAATACGGGATTCAGTACTTGTGAAATTTTTGTATGAGAAAATTAAGAGTCCACCCTTTAATTATGGGGAATAGAATTGGATTTCAACAGATTAGGAAGCTAAGTGAGGGATACATGTGTCTATTGCCCTCTTCTTAATTTTCAAAACGACTTAGGCCGTATCTGGTTCAGCTTCTTGAAAGTGATTCTACTGCCAAAAGGCATAAAATCAACCAAATGGATAGAACCTGAATTTTCACAGCACCTTGGATCCTGCTTTCGGCTTTCAGCTTCCAGCTTTTTACAAATGGGTGGAAATAGAGATTTTTTACAGTTGTTTCAGGGAAGAAAAAAAAAGAGAGGATACATGTTTTATAGTTGTTTCAAGCAAACAATTTATAGCGTTTTTACAGCATAATAGTTCACAACAACTTTTTCACACTCGCAGCAGCTTTTCAACATAGTCAGTTTATAAAGACAGTAATGAGTTAATCAAATAGCGATGACTTTCGTAGAAGAAAAAACTAAAGGATCGGAGCTAGAGTGCACTGCTAACCTGCCGGTGGAAGCGCCGGCGAAGACGGCTGCGCGATGATCTCCATGGGGCCCGTGATGTTGTATCTGATGTAGCAGCAGTACCCCAAGAGGTAGCCAGCGGTGTCATTCGGTAAGTTCGTCGCCAGCTGATCGCGCAGGTACCCGAGGCATTTGGTGCACTCGTCGTGTACCAAGTCCCACCTGCACTGCGCCAGTGCGTACATCTCCAGCGAGTTGCTCTTCGAGTCCATGTAGCTGGAGCTGTTGTAGGCGAACCGCAGGGGCGAGACGGCGGCCTGCTCAGTGAGGTTGCCGACCAGCGCCCACCGCGCGTCGCTCATGCGGGCGGCGTCCAAGGTGTAGTCGTTCGAGCGCACCACCCATGTCGCGAGGTCGAGCTGGTCCGCGTCGCCGAAGAAGGGCTGGTTCGAGTACCGGATGAGGCACCTGTCGTAGTTGACGCTCGCCGACCGGCTGTACGGGCACCCGGCGCCCATCCAGGAAACCGCCGCGTCCAGGCACCTCACGCACTCGTCCCAGCTGTAGTCAGCGTAGCACATGAGGTGGCCGAAGACCTGGTCGTGCCCAAATCCGTAGCTAGTGTTGAAGAAGCCGCCGTTAAGGGTGGCGCCCTGGCCGAGGAGCTCGACGAGCTTGTAGACGTTGAACTGGTACGTGCTCCCGGCGGTGAAGTTGTCTGATGAGCAGAATGGCGACGGAAATGGCGTGTACTCATCGGCGTGTACTCCAGCGAGCCAGGTGGTGGTGGTTGCGGCGAGTAAGAGCAGGACAGGGAGAAGGCTTTGCCACAAAGCCATGTAGCTAGCTTGACGTGGATATGCTGTGTTTTCATAAGCGAGCGAGGGGGCAGTGGTGGAGGGAAATCATCGCACATTTAAATTTGGTCCAGGGCAACGATGACCCTAATAACCTATATACATAAAATAAAAGAAAATGGTAGCAAGAGACCAGGACGAGAGCCCGGAGGGTGCTCCAATGCGCGCGCGGTGTTGCTGCTTCTTGTCCTTAGCAGCCAGGTCGCTGCCTCTTGCCCATATCGCCCAGGATATGTTTTCTTGCACGTCAGTCTTGACGTTGTAATTTTAGCCATGGCAGCTTTTTTTGCTTGCTTCTCCCACAAAGTACCTCTCTTAGGGTCTGTTTGGTTGAGCTGTAGAGCTGGGAAAATGCTGCTGTGAAAAAATTGAAAGCTATTTGGTTAAACAAGTATAAAATATACCTCCTATCTTTATCTTTCTTGAAACAACTACGAAAGCATCATTCTTTATTCCACCCATTTCGAAAGCAGAAAGCCAAAAGGCTAATCAGCATCCAAAAGCAGCTCCAAAAGCCCAACCAAGCAGAGCCTTAGATTTATCTTTCTTAAACCCACACTCTAAATCTTCATTTGGAAGTTATTTAATAAAAATCACTCTCTATATTTCTTCATTCTCCAACGACTTGTTTATATCTTGTTCGGCAGTTTGGAGAGCCATCTCCACTCTCTATCTTTAGTGAGCAAGAAATCAGGAACATAGGACAAAAATATTTGAAGCTCGAGATGAAAAACTTGTGTGTCAGAGAGGATTTTTAACAAAATATTTATTTCTATCATTACAGAAAGATATAAAGTGACTCTTACCGTTGCTCTTAAAGGGCTAAAACACGAGCGATAAGATGAATAAGATACACCCTAAGTGTTCTTCCAAAGTTTTGCCGCTGTCCACAGATGTTGGAGCGTGGTGGGGTTTGGGGTGGGCACGGGGGCTACGGTGGTACCAACTGAGGAGGACAAACGAAGAGAGGGAGGGAGCACGGGTACACAACTCGGTTTTACAATAACCTTTTATGGCCCCGTTCGGCTTACCCTATATTCGACTTATTCGACTTCTTTTTTCAGCTGGAACAGTGTTTTTCTCTCACAACAATTCAGCCAGAACAGTGTTTTTCAGTCAGTTTCAGCCAAAATTCTGCCAGCCGAACGGGGCCTATTCAAGGGCGGTAGACTTAGTCAACCCCTTCTACAAATACTGTGTGATGCACTACAGCTTACAAACAACTTTTAGAAATCAGTTTCTAGGGGGCAATTCACTTAATAAAACCATCTCTGAAAAAAGCTATACCTATTTTGAAAGACGGGTGACATAAGGAATCGCTTCTAAAATCCTATTTTTAAGCGGTGGATGAAAATAGGTTATTTCTAGGGCCAATTCACTAAGTCAACTATCCTGACAAATAATTGCTAATAAACAAATAAATTAATAACTTCTTTAAATGAAGTCAGATAGAGACAAAATTTATATAAAAATTATAGAGTTCGATGAGATTTCAAATGTTGTAGTTGACAACTTTTATATTCTTAGATTTCGAAATTAAAAATCACACTATCTTGGATAGTGGCACGCCCTATGTTAAATTCTAGTGCTCAATGAGATCTAAAAATTTTGTTGTTCATTTTTTTATTGAGATAGTTTAGGTAATGCAAAATGATAGCATCCAATACTTATCACAGACGATTGTGTGATGCAGCGGAGATTATAGGTTCAAATCTCCAAGGACGCATTTGTGGGAAAATGATAAGAAAACAGATCTCACGACAACTACAACCACGAGGTAGCTCCTCGGACACACAAAAAATAAATATCTATTTTTTTTGTGATTTTTAAAAGTAAAACAATTTTTAGAGACGATTGACTTAATAAAACTACCTCTAAAAATCGATTTTTATGGGTGGTTTATGACCATCCTAGAAATATCTCATTTCTCGAATTAGCGTAGTAGTGGTTTTAAGATCGTCTCTAAAAATCAATTTTGATTGGCTCTAAAAATCTTATGTATGATAGTAAAGGAGGACCCTTGATGCAAATTTTGCTTTTGATGCTAGGTACGTGATTCTTCGGAAAAAAATTCACCAGCACACGAGAGACAGCTGAAATTTGGTTAACAAGGAACAAAATTAATTAGGGAAAAAGAAATTAAAATTCTACGACAAAAACTCAAATAAATGAAAGAAAAAATCAACCACGGACATAGGCACACGGGCACAAGCACAAATACAGACGAGAGAGGATGTCAGTGGATTTTTGTGTCTGACTATCGATCAGCTTCCACATGATAAGTGTTGGCTAGGTAGCCCCATATGCATCATGAGTAAATGAGTAATGAATATGCAACTGTCTTTAATACCATAGACCATTGCATAACATCCACAAACTTATTATCAACAATATATAATTAGTAAAAATGTGAACCATAACTTCCACAAACTTAATTATTAACAATAACCTCAACTCTATATCATGTTGACGTTATTGTTAATAAGGGTCTGTTTGGTGGTGGTTGACGCGGTGAAGAGCAGGACAGGGAGAAAGTGCCGCCACAAGGCCACGAGCTTTATATTTCTAGCTTGGCGTGGATGCTGTATTTTCACAGGCGCGAGGGCAGTGGTGGAGTGGCCGTCTGGCATAGGAAGAGGGAAATGGTCGTAGAAATATACAACGATGGCCCTAGTAAGTAGTAACATAACATATATATACAGAATTGGTTGCAAGAGGCCAGGAGAGCCGGAGGATGCTCCAATGCGCGGTGTTCGTTCTTAGCTGAGAATCTTGAGATGCCCTTCAACATACCCCGCTTGCATCGCTAGCTCTTGTCCATATCACCCAGGATGTGTTTTGATGCACGTCAATCCTGACGTCGTTAGTCTAATTTTGCTATGGCATTTTTTAGACTCCTTCCACGAACTGTTTTTTTAAGAGTCTTAATGGGCACATTCAGGTATTTGGTCAGTTATTTTAGGAAGGGTGCAGAATTCGAGTTGTAAACAGTTAATAACCGGATAAGATTATCCGACCTATCTGTCTTATATTATTACTAGATACTGTACCCGTGCGTTGCTACGAGATAGCTAACATTTTGTACTAAAAACACATAGATCGTACGATAAGATAACAATACTGCAAAAATTAAATACCAATATTAAAGTAACATTTAATCCAAAAAACAAAGTTTATGAATTTAACACAGTCACGGAGTGGGCGGCGTCGTAGGCTCACAAACTCTACTTTATAGACCTTTCCGTGATGTGGCTAAGATAATGTTTTATATTGACAGGAAGAAATCTCCTATATCCATTTCTTTCGTGCTCACAAACTAATGACCCTAGTGCAACAATGGGAAATATAAAGGAGCTATCCTCGTCAATGCGCGGAACCAACGTCACTACGATCGTGCCATCCCACGACCACTGGTATGGTGTTGTTTAGCACTATTGTTCACTATTATCGCTAACTTGCTTCGTTCGTTTTATTCAAGTAATTTATGTTTGTAATTATGCAGGTGCTAATTCGGTTGATCCCACATTGGCACAGGAGAAAAGTGGGGAAAGTCGACAAAACTCATGGTTTTTTAAGAACATACACGTGTAATAGTTATGAATGGTTACAAAACGAAATATTATGAACAAAACACTCAAAGTATCGTTTTTATAACAATAATATAAGACATGTTCAATTTTCATTATGCCATCACACAAGTGTATATACAACATCTCCGTGTAGAGTCTGATAAACCATTTAAAAATACCTAGGAACAACAACAAATATGGCATTAGTGAGATATTATTTGTACAATATAAATTGAATGGAAAAAATGCATTGTATGCGTTAGTAATGTTCTGTTACCTCGCCTATGACGTTAGAACCTCCTTAAATACAATATTCTTCGTGAAAGTTTCATCCGCTATTGGGGTCTTCTTATCCTTATCTTTTTTATTTGACGCATTTTTATTTTTTTCCCTTGGCATTCTTTTTAGCATTTTTTTCTCTATCTTTTTGGCCTCCTCCTCTTGTGCCTCCACATCAGGCGGGAGGGCAAGGATCTTAATATTGGTTCTTGACGTGGCTCTAGACATCGCAACGTACAACTGACCGTGAGAGAACACCGGTGCGGGTAGGTACACACCCACGTTCGGGATAGTTTGGCCTTGTGACTTGTTGACCGTCATGGCAAAGCTCAGCCTGATAGGAAACTGCTTCCTCTTAAACTGAAATGGGAACATCTCGTCATCAGACGGGCATAGTGGTATTCGAGGAAGGAATACCCGCTTCCCAGCATGCTGCCCCACAACGATTCCAGCGTCGATTGTATTTCTTCGGAACCCCCGCACCACCAGCCTTGTACCGTTGCATAGCCCATTGGCAGGGTCAATATTCCTAAGCAATATGACATGACACCCGAGCTTGAGCTTCAAGACGTGTGGAGGCAGCCCATTGGGGGTCAAACTGTTAAGGAACTCTGATGGATAGTAGTTATGTGGATCATCTACCGCGGAGTCAAAACTGTGATACACCGTCTCGCCGCCCTGGAACATGTCAATCATTTTCATATTGATCATGTCCACCCAATCGTTACGTGTAGATAAAATCGCTCTGGTGGTGATGTAGTCTTTGTCCACCATGTTTGCATTTAGATCTAGAAAGATGATGTCGATCAATGTATGAAGATCTTTCTCGGCATCGCCAGACTACGGGACACATATCTCGTCTGGAATACGTACATTGCCATCTCCGTTAACCTCTTCTGTTCCACCACCAATGCGCAATAGATAATCTGCAAACCACGGGTCACTCTGAGCCCTCATGTTGCGAACGAGTTTTAGGTGGCGCATGGATTCCCAAAGATACGACCTTCGTAGAGAAGCATCGACTATTTGAGCTCTGGATCCTTTCCGCACAACAGGGAGGACCTATCTGAAATCCCCACCAAGGACAACAGTCTTTCCATCAAACGGTAGGTTTGACCGGCCCATTATATCCCGTAGGCTGTTGTCTAGAGCTTCCACATTTTGCCTCTTTGTCATAGATGCCTCGTCCCAAATTATGAGAGCTACTTGCTGCAGCAACTTGGCAGTACCACTCTGTTTCGTGAAGCTACAACAACCGCCCTCTTGAAGAGTGAGGGGTATCTTGAAACACGAGTGGGCCATCCTCCTGCCTGGCATTATGGCTCCTGCGACTCTAGATGTAGCTGTAGCCACGGCAAGCTTGTCCTGGCTGCGTAGTTTTGCGAGAAGTGCCCTATACAAAAATGTCTTTCCCGTCCCACTAGGTCCATCCACAAAGAACAACCCGCCTTGTTTGCTGCAGACAGTGGCCATTATCTCATCATAGGCAGACCTTTGCTCGGCGTTGAGTGAGTCGCACAATAGCACATCTTTGGGATTCTGCTCGACGCTAGCTTCCTCAAATATCTCACGAGGAATATGGCTGGCATCATCGTATGAGTGATCAATATCTAGAAGAGGAAATGACCTTATGTCCTTCCCCATATACTACAGTATGTTTCTAATGTCTATCAAAACCATTTGTTGCACCAGATCCGGGGATGGATGATTGAAGCTGTAGTCCTCTGACATTGCATCGTAGTGTTTTTTCCACAACCCCATCACATCATGCGGCTCGCAGAATACCAATATTGTTGCAAATAGCCTCCGTAGAGAGGAAGGCATATGGAATAAAGTAGCTTCAGTTAGACATTCATCCATTGTATTATCTTCTTTGATTAGACCCCTCCTTTCTGCAGCTTCACGGAACGAAGGTAGTAGCACGCCATCAACCGTCCTCAGATGTTCGTATGAGGTAGCACCAGCAACATTGTTCAAGAGAACACAAAGAAAGTAACGTTCTCTCTCAGCAGGATGAGCCGAGATGACTCTTCCAACTTGAAAAACGAAGTTTTTCCTTTTCTGCCAGAATTTACCATCAGACTGCCAAGTAAAATGCTCTGGGAAGTCCCGATACAAGATTCCGCGGGCTTCCTCATGATGCCTGTTTGCATCGAAGTATGCTGTCAGCATTGACTCTTCTACACCTGGCCTATTAACGATCCGTTCGACCTTATCCTATTTATGAAATGCCACCATGTGCATGTCGGGTAGATGAAGCTACAACTGCTGTATTGGTGGATGGTTCTTGCTCTAGTCAAAGCCATATATCCTCCATAGTGCTTCTGGAGGCGTCACCCACCGGGCATCTCTATACTGCTTGATCTCATCAATGTTCCCTTTCTCGTCTGCTTTGTCGGTCTCCCTCATCACCACCGATGCCCTGTCATGTCCCTTGTATATGTATTTGAATAGATACTTTACTGATTTAATGCTCCCACATGCCTCAACATTGATATGGCTGTTGAAGGTACGTAGCAGGCAAGGGTTGTAAGGCACGACCCATTGATTGTCTAGGTAATGGCCTTGAACTTTTAGCGTGCGGCCATCATTGCGTCGTTGATAGATGGGGTATGAATCCTTTCCCTGTGACGTTGCCTCATAGAATGGGCACGGGTAACGGTTCTTGCATGACCCGCGGCCCACCATGCATGGACAGTATGGATTTAGCGTCCCACAAGGACCATGCATCATATGCTTCGTCACCATCTTGTAGAGCTCAGGGTACTTCTTGTTTGGTAGCTCTACACTGATAATCATGTCATATTGCTCAGGACATGTGAGCTTGTACTTCCGTTCCATTATCAGCAAGACGTGTGCATGCGGCAAGCCCCTCTTCTGGAACTCCACTACATATACGTAGGCCTTCACCTTCCCAAGTATGTCTTTCTCCATCAACATTTTCCTCATCGGCTCTAACTTTGCTCTGAAGACCCGTGTGACGAGATCTGGGTGGTCCTGTGGTGTCTGGCCTGGATAAAGTTCATTCTTGATCTCATCCCAGTTAGGGTTGCACGTCATTGTGAGGAAGATATCAGGTTTACCATACTTTCGCACCAGAGCCATTGCATCCATGTATCGGCGCCTCATATCATGGGGTCCTCTGATGAATGACGAAGACAGGCCAGTACGCCTTCCGACATTCTCAGTGGATCCTTCACCCAAATGCATGCTGTCCACCAGGCCTTGGTATATGTTAGCCCTCAAAGTATCCTGATTGTTCCTCATGTAGTCTAAACACGAGCTCTCAATCTTGATGTAGGTGTCGATGGTGAACTGCTGGAAAAGACGCCGACCATAGAGTATTGGATTAAATATCCCTGGCCGCATCTGGAACTTGTAGCAGTAGTAGTCGCGCACGGAGACACATGTATTCGAAACAGGTTCTACAGGGAGACATTGTTCAAATTAGTATCATGCGTTAACAGAAAAGAGTTTATATTGCATTATTGAAAAGAGTTCAAGTTACCTCCATCATCATCGTCAGCATTCTCAGCACGCTTTTTGTGGATTGCTCGAGCTCAATCAACTTGAGCCATAGTCACACCCACTTTTGGAATGCAGTTGTGCCACCCGAGCTCACCCATTGGAAAGAACACCGGGTATGATAGTGGGTCGTAGCATGCATTATATGAGCGAATGCCATGTATAGACCGATCCTTCCCTTGCAGGAGAACACTATGCTCGAATTGGCTATGTCGCTCACTCCCCTCAACCCAGACGGCAGCCACCTCTGATATCAATGGCACGTTATATGTTCTCTGGTCAAGCCGCTGGTCAAGGTTCAACTCGACCCGGTAACCCTCGAGGTTTTCAATGTGTCCCATACTCCTTAGTTGCTAAGAGTAGGGATTCCCATTAAAAATACTAACCAATTGCTCTATAACTTCTCTGTCTTTTTGGGTGCATTGCTCACGGCACTTGCTCGTTCGATGCTCGAGGGACGGATCGTCGTCATAAAAATAAAGCTCAAGGTGTCTCTTTTTGACACCATCCTCTTTACCAAATGATCGTATGTTATGGTAAATCTGGCCATGGGCACGGAATGTGTAGACATCGTAGATTCACATGTTAGTGGTCACACGATCTAGGTGGCAGTACAGAGAAGTGGGAGAAGTGGCCATTGAAATATCTGATGTTTGCACAAAAGTGCCTAGCATCAGCGTCCAAGCTTGACCACAACCTCATGAGCTCTGGTGGTGTCTCAGGAGTTGAAAGATGAATCTTTCCACCCTGACAACAGAATCCGGGCGGTTCACCCTCGAATTTCTTTGCGTTGCAGTGCTCGCAGTTTGGCACCGACGGTAGCATGTGTGACTATGACGGGACATTAGCGTAAACCCTATCGTATGGATCCAGGACATTAGGCTCACTATTCTCTTCCTCATCCATGTCAAGAATGTGCTTGACGTCGGTTCCCTCCTCGTCGTCTTCTGACAAAATGTTGACGTGTTACGCGTTGAAAGAAAGTTTATGAAAGAAAGTTTTGACTATTACACGATGTACCTTGTCCGGTGAAAAAGTACGCCTCATCCTCTTCCTCGTCCTCCTCAAATATGACATCCTCATCATAGTCTGTGCAACACGGACACATATATGATGAGAGAAACATAATGGCATACAAAAAAAACAAAAAATGATAAATTTAATAAAGAAAATACCATCCTCGACCATAGAGTCTGGCGTATGAGCTTGTGCACCGTTTGGAGGCATTGAAGAGTTATCGTCAACTACAGACGGTTGTGTCTGTGTACCTATGCAATTATTAGGTGGTGGAACTGGAGTTTCCTGGGTGACACCACCTGTAGTAACAAAAGGTATGAGTTTTTGGAATAGAAGAGCGAAGGTGAAAGTACCAACAATATATACTGATCAAGGCTAATTACCGTTGTAAACCACACTCGGTTGAATTGGGTCGTTCGAATCATTGCACTTTCCATCCGCACACCCTCTAGCCCTTCTTCCAATGTTTGCTTCAAAAGCCCGATTGCGACGGGATAGAAGGGCATTTCTCTCTCCAGTGGTCACTCATTGCCTATGTATGGTCTGTGTCGCAGCCACTTCAGGGGTCTAGACTTCTGGATTTTGAACTACAGTCGACGCGACGTTAACAGGCGTGCCCCTCAATTCGCGTATTTCCATCTTGTGTGAAGGTGCTTCATGCGATTGAGGTGAAGAAGGGAAAATAAACTGAGGGCTCTCCATGGCTATTGAGTCTGGATGCAAATTGTTGGCTCGGTGTTCTCTTACCATCCTATTGTATTTTTTCTTGCTCTCTTTTCGTTTCAACTCCTCTTGTGGAGTCATTTGCAGTTTTCTTGTAGCATTTTTCTGTGCATACAAGTCACACCGTATCTTATTTAAAAGCGCCTTTTGTTCAGGAGACATTGCAGCCCTTCGTGCTCTATCTAGCTCACGCTTACGCTCTTTTGGACACGTGACAATATTATCGATGGAACTGGATGCATTTACAACACCTATATATAATAGAAAAGTACGGTCTCAAATAAAATACAGAAGGGCACATATTGCAAGAACATTAATTTATTATTACATTGTCATGAACCACAATTGGGTTGCCCACTACACTTTTCTTCTCAAATAGATAACATTAATGAAAAAATAATGTACCTGGGTTTAGATCAGGTGATGCATCAATCATGCCAATCATGCCACTTTGATCTATACATTTACCAGAGTATTCATCTACATATATATAATAACATGATATTAACCTTGGCCTCGGCATCATACAAACACAAGAAAAAATAATTAGTATTTAGGAAAAAAAAACCAAAATGGTACATGTGTTATCTTTATCAATCTTCATGGGATTGTATGAGTTGTTTCGATGTAGCCAGTCACTATCTTCATAGACATACTGGTACCACATGGCATTCACTATATATTAAATAAACTAAAAATGGCAACACTGAATTCAGAAAAGCAAAATCAGATTTACCTGCTTTTTTCTGATGATATCGTTCACAACGCTTTCTATTTTTTTTTCATTTCTTTCTTCTTGAGTCATTGCCGCCAATCGTGCCTTTTCCCTTTCCCTTTTTAGCTTGGTGGCATCCGTGTTTTCCTTTTTCTGATGATACTTTTCCCTAAGTTTTTTATTTTTTTCATCCCTTTCTTCTTGAGTCATTGATGCATGTCTTGTTTTTTCTCTTTCTCTTTTACGCTGCGCATGTTCATCTGTTTGCGCTTGTGAATTTGATGCTGTATGGTCACCTGTTTGAAAATAAGTTGATAAATATTTGCTTAATTACCATAAATAATACAAGTGAATGCGTCTATGGACATGAGTATAAACAATTATGTCCATTGATGATGTTTGTCAAGTCTTCAAATGGTGTACGACCTTCATTATTTTGCATATGTTCCATTGTGATTTCACTGAACACAAAATTAACCAATAATTTCGTATTATCAAACTTGTCTATAAGAGCAGTGATAAAAACTTCCATTGGCGCTAGAAAGAGTGAAATACTCCCTTCATCTAAAAAATGTACTTTGACTAAGTTTATATTAGAAAATACTGATATTCATGATACAAAATAAGTACCATTAGATACACACATGCTAAAACTATTTACTACCTGAATGGGCGCCGCCTCCTATCGTTTTAATTGATGTGGCTGCGGACGGCAGCAGGATCGAGCGGCGCGAGGTTGGAGCCCACTTGCGCGCAGACCGTCACCCATCCATGAAGATTGATATACAATTCATAAAAGAATAATATACAACTTGTTTCTGTGTATCATTATCACAGAGTATTGCATTAGTAAATTAGTAAAGGGATTAAAATGATATATGTAGATAAATGTCAATTTCAAAACCATACATTTAAGCTAATATTGTGACTGGTATTGCTGAATTAGTCTATAAAACCTATGTAGAGAAACAATTCGTTTGCGGTGAAAAGCTGATGGCAACTAAACTCAAGCAGGACTAAGTGCAAGAACTTCAAACAAAAGACTACAAAGTATAAATTGACTGCAAATGGACTTCCAACAAAAACTATAGTAGTTCAGATCATTTCCTATCATTGTCCATTTCGAAAAGTAGAAACTTTTTTATATTGGATTGGAAGTATTGTCAGACAGAGAATTCACTACTACAATCACATAATAATGTAATAGATAACAATTTATGCATCCACGCATCACAGTTACAGGCTGATGTAGTTATGCACCAGCAAAGCTATTTGACAAATTAATTATGACGATAATTTGACAAAAACAGGAATAGTACTACCAGCGCTCGCAAGCACTAAACACAACAGGGTTATCTGGTCATCTGATTCTATTTTCTAATACCGAAGATACAGAGTAGCTTTGATTAAAAAAATATAGAGTAGCTGAAGGATAACCACATAATCAAACAAAGTTACCATAAGCAAGTTTTTCTAGAGCCTATCCCTGAGTTACACGAATGAATCAAAATTTATGCTAATTAGGAAACACTGATTCATGCAGTAAATACCAAAGCAATCAAAGTTACAATAGTGTTAGAAAATTTGGCTCCACACAATCACACACCCAATGAAGACAATGGGCACTATGAATGAACAGGTATGCCTGAAGGACTAACAAACCAACCAAAGTAATGGAAGCACATGTAGTCAAATGACCAGCAGCTATTCAGAAACTATTTCCAGCAGTGATAAACAAAAAAAATCTGTAACTTGAAAATAAACTCTTAATTGAGCCCAACATGTATAATTGGAAGCTCTGTAGCTCCAAATGTCCAGACTAGAACATGTGGTACTGTTTCTCAGAGCCTGCAGTGCTCCTATCTCTCTCAGAGATGACTGATGCATGGTGATGGTGCACTGATTATGAATGCAGAAACAGAAAAAGAATTGCAGTTCAGTACAGATAATACAAGCATTGTCTGAATCAAGTTATAAGGGCCGGACGTTTACATGCATTTACATCAGGTACTTGTCTCTTTGAGTAACCATATTTTAGCCTGTTGGCTGGAAAGCTAAAATAAACAAAGAATAAATAGGCTTCAGAAGGGGACAGGGTCAGCTTCAGTTAGATACTTGCAGCTGCGTCAACTGCTCAATGGCATGCAATTGAGAAAAGACAGAACATCATCCACTTCATGAGCACTCCATTCACAGATTGGAACTCATTTCGATGTCTACATTTATGCACTTGTAAATACTCCCTCCGTTGCAAATACAAACTACTGATGATATAGGCTAACCTGGGAGTGGCACTCATGATGATTGTGGTACAAACTAAGTTGGCGGCAGCCTAAAGTTCAGTAAGGTAGAAGACCAAATGATCATTATCGAAATATCTGGAACCAAGTTGCAGTTGTAAAAGCTAAGTGATGATATAGGCTAACCTGGGAGTGGCAACGCCGTCAATTACGACAGATTAGGACCACCTGCTCCAGCGGCAGAACCTGAGTTCAGTAAGGTAGCAGCCCAAAGATCATTATCGAATATCTAGAACCAAGTTGCAGCTGTAAAAGCTAAGTGATGATTTAGATTTTGCAAACTTCCACAAGTTCCTAACAACCCATAAGGGGTGCCAAAATCAACAAATGGGACAATAGTTGCATATGAAATATGGTCTGACTTCACACAAAAGCACATGCAGCCACAAGAAGGAACTTTCGTAACCCAGTACTAACACAAGTCAATCAGAGCAAAGCATGCCCATGCATTATTTTACATGAATAAGGTAACTCCGAAGGTATTGGTCCAACAGATTATGGAAACAATATGTGAGCCGATGCTCATAGTTATGTTAAAAAATAAGAGTGTACAATGAAATAGACGGAAGCAGCTTCATGCAACCATACTAATCAGAACTAAGAAAATTTAAGAGATCAAACAACGATACTCTGTAACAACAAATACAAACAAATACCGATTGTACATTATAGAAGTCAGAGATGGAGCCTTGCTCCATTGCATCGTTAGCTATAGTGATCACCAAGGACCTGCATCAGACGACCCAAAACATACATATTGAAGCCTTGTGGTGGTGGTGCATTTGGTTGATGAAATAGGAAAGAATAGAAGTATGGGGAGGAAACTAATAGAGGGCTATCCAAAACTCCTGCAACCAACCTGGCCACTGTTGACTCGGATGCCAGGATGAGGGATATGGTGGGCCGCCATCCTCAGTTTCCATTAGCAATATTAGTTCGCTGATAAGGTAAATCAAATATACTGGACGCAGAGAATGAGTCTGAAAATCAAATAGATATCAGAGCATCGAGAAAGGAACTTCATACTGGAGCTTGGAAACGAATAACAACATCATGCATCTTTGGTATGACGAACTAATGCTGATTGTAATTTGTAAAGTTCAATCATTAACCTTAAACAAGAGCAGGCTGAATCTAAATGACTGTAGTGCATTGTCTTTTACATTTCTGAAAACAACCACGCCAATTACTTTGTGTGTCTGTTATCATGTAAGAGAAATTTATAAAAATAGTGATGCAAACATCTGACAATACAGTCCAATTATTAGCTAATGAGAAGAGAAAAACAGAGCAGTTTTGGTCTCCAAAAACAACAGTATGCACTTACTTTCTTGACAGTGTTTAGAGAAAGAACTACTCCGTATGTCAACTGATGTGGACATGTACACATTGAAGAATTGAAGAAGAAAGAAAGGTGAATTAAAAATGATAACAATAACAATGCTCTAACCTGGGAACGATCATGTTGAGCATAGAGAGGAAACTACAACTGTATAGGCAAACAAAAAGCATGGGTTGGTCATGATCAAGTAGAAGGTCTGGGGCTCTGGATTAGTTGATAAAGTTGAAAAGAAGGCAAAATAAAAGAAACTAAGTTTAGAACAATCACCAGAAAAGATAGGAAGAAAATCCATGTCCTGTAAAATATACTGTATATGGCAAAGGATTACTCACAAAGATACGTAGGCATGAATTAGAAGAGGGGAATAGAGAAATCTCACCAAGCGCCCATAATGACACGGTTGCCTCTTTTCTTGTTTGTTTGTTTTGGTTTTGGACTCTGTGACAAACAATTCCAAAATATGTGCCAAGCTCACATCTAAAACGGGGATTTTGGACAAATTACACACTGCATAGACCATTTATAGAACACAGGCTTAGTAACACAATAGAAGGCGCAATAAATGTTATACCTAAAGAAGTACATACACAGAAGGTTGTATTTAATTTTGACATTCCAACATAGTTCATGCTGAAGGCTATGTTCTCTCGTACAAATCAGGTAAAGAGTAGTATCAATGGAAGAAACAACAGAACTTAGGCTGTTTTTGCATTCTCGGACCAAAGACAGAACATAGATAGGAATCCAGGAAAATAGAAGATGAAATACCTTGGTCAATCCAGGAACATAGATAGTACTGAAACTCAGAAGGACAAGGTATTCCAGAAAATAAACAGATCAGGAGCTTAGGACCGGTCAATTAACGAGTTCCCTTTTCAAAAATAAAATGGATGAGTTCAAGCAAAACTGTTAAATTATCGTGCCTGTGGTATCAGTTTTCTGCAAGCGATAGGAATAAGACATGAACTGACAGTTCACAGATCAAGCCTTGTAATTGGTAAAACAAATCTATGGAGTCTTTCAGACATCCCAACGAATCTCTTATTCTCTGGTTAACAAAAGGGAGTGTTAGAAATTAGAATATATTTAGCCATTAGCCAGTGATGCTGGCAGTTAGCCAGTTAGTGAACATTTGATGGACCCTTAACCTATACCAATTGTTCATTGAAGGAAGGCAAAGATTTGGAAATGATGTTGACAGAGAAACACTCATTGTGGCTTTCTGGTCCATCTGTGTCATGTAGCAAAAATTTCTATGGACGTGTCCTTTCTCTGGCAAGATGGAAGAGAGAATTCAAAGTTGAATTTGTTCAGGTTTACTTAGAGCAAAACCTTCAGATGTGCATTTCCTTAGTAATTGACTTAGTAGCTCCTCTTGATGTTTCTTTCCTTTTCCCTTTTAATGGGCCTCCAGCCCATGAAACTCCCTTGTACATATTTTGTTTTCTTTTATTAAATAGGAAAAACAATCTCCTGTGGGTAACTGACACCACAGTTTCAGGTCAAAAGTATTTTCATCCCCTTAATAGCCCCAGCCAAACAATTGCAAAGCACTTAACCCCTTTTATACTCACAGCAATTAGAAAATGCTCTTATATCTTTTACATTGTACACTATGTAGAGAAAACTAGATGCAGAAGCAAGACTACTCCTGAACTTTGAGGAGAGTGCACTGAAATTAAAAAAAAGGGCGTACCCAGTGCAGAGAGCTCCCGCTCTGGGCGGGGTTTGGGAAAGGGTGTTAGTGGCAAGCCTTACCCTCGCCTGTGCAATGCGAGGAGACCGCGACTCGAACCCGGGACCTTCCAGGAGAGTGCACTGAAATTAAATTAAATATATTCATATTGTCTAGTAGACATCAAAGAGCGTAGGATTACACCTTTTCAGTAGACACAGTAGCTCGGATGAACAGTACTCTCCACGCTCAGCATAACATACAATTCAAAGGATCCTACATCAGGTACAATAAAAATCTAATATGGAAGGCACATTCAAAATAAGTGCAAACTTTTCACTTGGATACTAATCCAAGACAAGATCCTCACTGCAGATAATTAAAACTTGCGAGGCACAGGACACGCGTGTCGCCACCTGTGCCTACTCTGTCCCTTTGCACAAGGGGTTTGGCTACAAGTTGCAACTTGGGAACATTGCAATGTCGTGCCAGGCGTACCCCTAGCGCAAAGCACATTCAGGGCTAGGAACATTCAGTGCAAAGCACACAGAACTGTAGGCGTAGATCCACTAAAGGACATGGGTGTGCACATGTACGCATAATAATCTTTGAAAGGGGTCGAAGTTAGCAGGCATAATACATGTACATAAATGTAATTAGATCGGATCCGAATACAAACAACCAATCAGCTTAATTTAGGGTTGGATTTTCGGTTTCGCATAGTAGGAAGAGGTTGGCACACCTAGTGGCAGCAGCGAGCTAGGGTGTAGGAGGCATTGAAGAAGCTGGGGTCCGCCGCGATGTAGTCCTCGGCGTAGTTGCAGAGCGCGAGGACGAGCTGTCCGTTGCTGCTCGACGGGATGCGGCCCCTCCTTGCCGGCCGTTCCTAGAGCTCCCGCCAAGCGGGCGGAGGCCTGAGGCTGAGCGGTCCCTAGGGTTCTGGCCGAGGCCCGAGGCTTCGCTGGTGGCAAGGCAGGGGCAGGGGCAGGGGCAGGGCGGGCGCGGGTGGTGGCGTCTGCGCAGGGCGGGCGCGGGCGGTGGCGGTGGCCTCTCCTCGCCGGCCGTTCCTGGAGCTCCCGCTGAGCGGGCGGAGGCCTGAGGCTGAGCGGGCCCTAGGGTTCCGACTGAGGCCCGAGGCTTCGCTGGTGGTAGGGCAGGGGCAGGGCGGGCGCGGGCGGCGGCGCGACGAACTGTGGCGAACGAGGGGGGCGAGGGAGATCAGGCGGTTTTCGTATTAAATATCATCCGGGCCTAGGATTTCGCATGTATACGGGTAGATGGACGAACCAAGGCCATTGTCGCACCAAAACGGTGTCCATCTTTTAGTCTTTTTAGTTGTGAGAGATAAGTGGTAAAATTTCTATTTTCTGTTTCTTACTCTCTTCGTTGTCCGTCCGTTCCCCACTTCTGTTCCGTCCCGTTGCTGCTCCGCCATCCCTTACTCTTGCCTTTTTTTAGTTTGAAGCTGATATATCTATACATAATACTAAAAGCGGTAAATTTCGTAAATTTCTTTCTTTCGTCTCTCACTCTCCCTCTAGTCCGTTTGTCCTTCACTTCTCTCCTGTCTCTTTGTCCTTTGTTCCTCACTTTCATCCTTCTCACTTTGATCTGGCCGCTCGAGCCCATAAGCGTTGTGGCACACGTGTTGGCATGTGGCTCACCTCCATTTTCGCATATGGTTTTAAGGACCATAGAATGCAAATCATATGTCTGATAGAATCATTTATTCAATATAGGTGACTCCGGGGCATCTGGCTCGGGGGCTCCTGTTGAGTACTTAACAAACGGGTTACCTAACCCCCCGGATCCGTGCCATGACAATATGATAGACCGACTAATTGATTCTCCTAATCAACCAGGGGTTTGGGAGCTACACCCGTCATAGGCACTCACGTGCACACTTCGGACAATTGCTAAGGCCTAATGGGCCCAAGACGACCCACTCCAGAAAGAGGCCCCGGTTCCAAGGAAATAAACCACGAGGGCAAGCCCGCGCCTAAATCGCCCGCGCCCGAAGGCTTGGCTTGGACCACCAGGTTCCTGACCTTGGAAGGTGACAACTAACCAAGGGCAGCCACGAGTGCCCTTGTGTTGCTCGGTTCAGCTTCCCATCCTGACCGACGTGAGGAATACTTCTCCAGAATCTGTCAGACACCTAAAACCTGACATATGGATAGAGCCATAGAGCGTGAGGTCTTGCTGGGCTCTGTTCACTCGCTCCCATGAAGTCGTATCGGCCACTTCAAGCCTACGGTCACACCCGTGGCATGACACATCGTGACAAGGATGGGCACACGGCCACCGCCTGGGCGCGCTTGCTCCTGCCACTTAGTCTATCTTTGCATGTGGCCAGGCCCTTAGCATGCGATGGATGCCGAGAGGAAGACAAATCCGGGAATGACACATCGGCAAATCCAACTCTGACAGACAACTCTAGGCTCTAGTATAGAGGATGTCGGGGCTGTTGAGGACTGTCGGCCAAGAACAGCGACGAGGGATGACACCTGACACCTCCACCAACCAAATACTTAGGACACAAAATCCTAGAAACCCTGTGAAACCTAGCCCGACCGACTTTGAAGTCGGCCAAGCTGACTTTCTGCTGATTCCAAACCAAGTTGTTTCCAAATATGTTTTTGGATCTATTTTGATGTGGGAAACTTGGTGAACGCGTTTTGGACTTGTTTTCTACTGGGCAAGACCACCTGCTACTATATAAATGAGAGGATCACGGCCGATTGAGGATCCCAACTTTCAATCATAAAAAATACATCTACTACCTCTCTTTACCCTCTTTTCCCATCTACCTCTTCTCCTCGTTCTTCGTCGTTGCTGCATGGCTAGAGGGTTGACAACGACGAAGCTCTAGAGTGGCCAGACTGGCTAGGGCAGCCCATAGCCGCTGCACACCCCGATTGGGTCCCTCCCGGGCATGTGGGTTTCGGGTTTCAAGAGACCTCGTCGGCGTCGCTTGCGCATCGCTCTCCCGGTGAGGCTCCTCCGGCGACATGTCTTGAGTATCGTGCTCATCGCTGGAGGCACGAGGTCCGGGTGCAGACAAACCCTAGGCATAGGCCGACCTAACATTCGGCTAGACCCTACATCGAGCGTTCTAGCTCTTTACCGGTGTGGTGACCCAACTCGGCGTCAACACTGTGGTGTTGAGATACATAGTGCTGGTTATAGTTGTACCATACACAAGCAAGGATGGAACAGAGTTAAAAATGTCTACATATTAACACTATTTTCAAGCATGTTAACACTATTTTTTTTATAAAGTTAGAAACTTAAAAAAGTTAGACTTCTAAGGATGCCTCACCACTGATGCCGGCCTAACATAGTAACATATTAACTAGTTGTGGTGCTGAGATACATAGTAGTACTGCCGGTTCTAGTCGTGTCATCCACATGCAAAGAAGGAACAGAGTTCAGCAGTCCGAACGGCACCGGTACGCAGGTTGCCACCGGCATTCTTCTCTCAGGGAGGCTCGGTAGCGGCGCCTCAATCCACAGAGCGCTAACAACTTGCCTGATGGATGGCCTCAGGTTCCGGTCCTGTTGCGTGCACCAAAGACCGAAGAGCAACATGCACTCCATCTCTTTGGGGTCAAACTCCCCGTTCAAGCGGGGGTCGGCCGCGTGAAGAACCAGCCCGCGCTCCTGCAGCTCAGAAACCCGCTGCGCCAGGTGGACGACGGTGTCATTAGGGAGAACCACCACGGGTCGCCGGCCACAGGCGACCTCAAGGAGGAGGACGCCGAAGCTATAGATGTCGGATCTCGTGTTGAATCTGCTGGTGACCGTGCACTCCGGGGCCATGTACCCCATGGTTCCGGCGAGCACCGTGGTGTGCGAGCCCCGGCCATGGTCGAGCAGCCTCGCCAGCCCGAAGTTGCCGAGCTTGGCGTGGAAGGAGGCGTCCAGCATCACGTTGCTGGGCTTGATGTCCCTGTGCACCACGCACTGCTCCCACTCCTCGTGCAGGTAGAGCAGCGCTGACCCCAGGCCCAGCACGATCTGGTGCCTGAGCGGCCATGGCAGCACTACACCGTCGTCGTTGGTAGCTCCATAGAGGTGCTTGTCGAGGCTTCCATTGGGCATCAGCTCGTAGACGAGGAGCAGCTCGCCGCCGCCGTGGCACCAGCCGATGAGCTGCACCAGGTTGCGGTGCCTCAGCCGGCTGATGACCCTCACCTCGGAAGCGTACTCATTCCTCCCCTGTTTTGAGCTCCTGGACACCCTCTTGATGGCAACGTGGAGCTTGGATCTCCTGGAGGAATCCTCTGTACACTGACCCGAACCCACCTTCTCCGAGCTTGTGCTTGTCCGAGAAGTTGTCAGTGGCAACGGCGAGCTCGCCGTAGCGGAACCGATTTGGCCCGGTCCCTTTCTCAAAACTCGTCGTCGAAGAGGTCTTGTGTCTCTTGCTTGCTAGCTTCCCCGTTGAGTTTGGCCGTTCTTTGCCGCCGTCGCTGGAGTAGGAGGCACGTCGTCATGAAGCCTAGAATGATCACGAACGAGACCAAACCAACGGACATGCCGATCGCATCCCTTGTCTTGAACAAAGACGAAGGTCTTGTGGGAACTGAAGATCCTGGAATGTTGCACGACGTGAAGTTTCTTGTTTCCTAATACATAGATATAACAGAGCATTTTCTACAACTGTGTCAATCGATAAAGCAAGGAGCAGCGAGACACGTACGCGTACCCGGAAACAGCGGTTGCCCCGGACGTGCACCTGGAGCCGGCGGTGGTGCCGGCAACCGGCGGCAGAGTGACATCAAACTCTCCCACCTGGTAGCGCAGGTAGCAGCTGTACCCCTTGAGGGCACCGAAGGTGTTGTTGGGGAACATGTTCCCCAGCTTCTCGGTGTAGTTTGAGATGCAGCTCACGCACTCGCTGGCGTTGAGGTCCCTGGTGCACTGCGCCAGACCGTACATCTCCTGCGGGCCCGAGTATGGCGTGCTGCTGATAGAAATGCGCAACGGCGAGGCGGCGACGCCGCTGGTGAGCTTGCTCATCAGCGGCACCCAAGCGTCCCGCACCGCGTCCGAGGTGTTAGGTACGAGGGGCGTGATCCGAAGTTTCGAGACCACGTAGTCGAGGTCCGCGGTGGCGGGTATCGGCGCGGCCGAGTACCGGAGCACGCACGCGTCGTACACTGCCTTGGCGTTCCCGCTGCCCGGGCACGCCGTCGTGATCCCGGCCGGCGCTCCGGAGAGACAGTCCAGGCAGTTGATCGCTTCGGTGTTCGCGAAGCACATGATGAGGCGGAACACCTGGTCGGCCCCCGCCCCGGTGCTGCCCTTGTAGAACCCGCCGTTGTCGTCGCTGGCCGCCACCGGGAGCACGGCCAGGAGCTGGACCAGGTTCTTCATGTATAGGCTGCCGCTGGTGTAGTTGCCCGTCGTCGAGCAGGATGCTAAACTAGGATCACCGTACTGCCCTGCGGCCGCGACGAGGAAGAGGAAGTCAATGGCGGCGATAAGAAGAAGGTGGGAAGCCATGGCCGCCGAGGACGCCCTTGCCTTTTCTACTCCTTAGTAATCCAATCACCCTCTTTACTCCTCGTTACTTGGATCCATTCTTGCATGACAAGAGGACTTATCGGCATCTCTGTCTTGGTGCCCAGTTGCAGGAACCTGAATTGTGTTAAAGCAGCTAAAGATGCAGAGATTCAACAATTGAGGAATTGGAACAGACAGCTAGCTTCTTGCAAAGTTCAGGATCCGTTTGCAAGTTTCACAGAAGAGGAGTGGTTAGAAAGGTTTATAACCTAGTAGTACTATACTACTATTCTTCTGCTCTTAATGAATGCCTTGGCTCTAATCTAGCAGTCTAACGGCAGATACTAAGATGTGGGTTTGGAATTGGACCATGTCAAATGTATCAACATCGCCGGCTTGCTTTTGGCTCGAATCAATTTATTATCTTGATGCCGCCTATCACTATCGTTTTAATCCGATTTCTCAACTAGGACTAGCATGAGATGCATTCCTTAACAGTGAGGTCCTCAAATATAAACGGTCTCCACGCTCCTCGATAGGGATACCCCACGAATCAAAATAAACTAGCTCAAACCATCTTTACAATGCATCTATTCTATCCCTACTGCTCGACGCTACAATCGTCCAGCTCCTTTGTCTCGGCCGGCAAAGGAAGGACTCGCATGCATCAGAGTTCAGAGACAACCGCTACGGACGGTTCGTTCAGCGATCGAGTGGCATGTGTTGTTCTGCTGACGGTGGTCATGACCATAGTTATTTCGATGATGCCCTGGTTTTTAAACATTTTCAACATGTCATCGAAACATGACCTGGTTGCGAACACATGATTGATATGTGTCCATGTATATCTAGTTATGATGAGTGATTGTCAGGAGAGGATCAGACTTTGGTTGAGTTTGAGAATCTAAACCTAACGTGTGTGTTGTGCAACATGTGTCTTGTCTTTGTGATGCACACATGTGGAGCATAGAGACGGTCGACAACTATGGAGAAGGTCAATTAGAGGTGTGCTGCGCCAATAGACTAGGGGCGGTGAAGGACGGATGTGAGGCTTGGACCGACAGACCAAAGTGATCGGAAGACTGACCATGAGTGGCTAACACTTGGGGACATCGACAAGCAAGTGTACATGTAGAGCAATAGACTGTGTTGACCAAGTCAAGATGGTGGTTGACCAAATCAAGTAGAGGCATAAGAGGACTTGTCGATCGGGCGGTCGAGGACGGACGATGACAGGCGTCGAGATCGTGGAGGAGGCGTAGCGGAAACACTTCTCCAGCTGGGTCTGGTGGTTAATTTGGGCTCAAAACCACTGGTGACAATTTACTGGTTGGGCCTCAAAACTCGGGATGGATTTCAGGACGACACGTGGCGTCATCGCGAATCCTGCATCGATACGAAGCAAAGTCGTGAAGAGCTCATGACCATCGAATGCACGGATCTCTCCACTTGGACCATTTTGCCCCTGGGTTAATTGTTCATGAAAAATATCTAAAATATCTAAGGGTCTGCTAGGAATTGTGTAATAGCTCTATTAATAAGAAGGGGGCTGCTCCTAACCAGCCCATCTCTCCAGTGCTTGGTTCTGTCTTAAGCTCTAGTTGCAGTTCAAGTTTTTCTAAGTTTTCTACTACTGTTGAGATTGACAGTATAGAGAGTAATTCCTCTGATGTGTTAATCTTTCCTCTGTAAGAACTAGACATGGTTGATCTTCAATAAAGCAATCATTCATCGGAGATCTGAATATGATTTCTTAGTTTGAGTTGAGTTTGGTTTTTGCTACCCCTTCTCTCTATTTGTTGGGATTTTGTGTTCTGAATTCTTTGAGTTGTTGAGTGCTTGAATTTGTGCAAGGATCTATGGTGAAGATAGCTCCCTAGTGATTTGGGCAGAAACACCATGAGCGCGAATTTACACTTTTGGGAGGAAGAGAGACCTACATGCAACTACGGTGGTGCTGAGATACATAGTGCCGGTTCTAGTTGTACCCTGCACAAGCAAGGATGGAAAAGAGTTAAAATGTCAACACATTAACAATATTTTCAAGCATGTTAACACTATTTTTTTATAAAGTTAGTAACTTAAAAAAGTTGATGGGAAATGTGCAATTATTTTAGACGAATGAAGTACTCACCACTAATGCCAGCCTAACATAGTGACATATTAACTAGCTATGGTGCTGAGATACATAGTAGTAGAGCCGGTTCTAGTCGTGTCATCCACATGCAAAGAAGGAGCAGAGTTCAGCAGTCCGAACGGCACCGGTACACGCAGGTTGCCACCGACATCCTTCTCTCAGGGAGGCTCGGCGCCGGCGCCTCAAACCGCAGAGCGCTAACAACTTGCCTGATGGATGGCCTCAGGCTCGGGTCCTGTTGCGTGCACCAGAGACCGATGAGCAACATGCGCTCGATCTCTTTGGGGTCAAACTCTCCGTTCAGGCGGGGGTCGGCCGCGTGAAGAACCAGCCCACGCTCGTGCAGCTCAGAAACGACCCACTGTGCCAAGTGGACGACAGTGTCATTAGGGAGAACCACCACGGGCCACCGGCCACAAGCAACCTAAAGAAGAAGGACACCGAAGCTATAGATGTTAGATTTGGCCTGTTCGCTTGAATTTATCAGCCGGCTTATCAGCTAGAATCTACAGTAATTTTCTCTCACAATAAAATAATTTCAGCCGGCTTTAATACTGCCGGTGATCGTGCACTCCCGGTCCATGTACCCCATGGTTCCGGCGAGCACCGTCGTGCCCTGCCCGTGGTCGACCAGCCTCGCCAGACCGAAGTCGCCAAGCTTGGCGTGGAAGGAGGCGTCCAGCATCACGTACGTTGCTGGGCTTGATGACCCTGTGCACCACGCACTGCTCCCACTCCTCGCGCAGGTACAGCAACGCCGACCTCAGGCCCAGCACGATCTGGTGCCTGAGCGGAAGCCTGGACAAGCACCTCTATGGAGCTTGTAAATTAATAATTGCACATTTACTATCCTTAGAAATCAAACTTTTTTAAGTTACTAACTTTATAGAAAATAGTGTTAATTAATATGTTCACATTTGTAACTCTGTTCCATCCTTGCATGTGGATGATACTACTAGAACCAGCACTATGTATCTCAGCACAACCGTGTTGACGCCGAGTTGAGTCACCACACCGGTAAGGAGCTAGAACGCTCGATGTAGGGTCTAGCTGGATTTTAGGTCGGCCAGCGCCTAGGGTTTGTCCGTACCCAGACCTTGTGCCACCAACGATGATGAGCGCGATACTCAAGACATGTCATCGGAGGAGCCTCGCGGAGAGCGTGATACGCAAGAGACGCTGACGAGGTCTCTTGAAACCCGAAACCCCACATGCTCGGGAGGGACCCCATTGGGGTGCGCGGCAGCCAGTGTTCGCCTAAACGGATTAAACGGCCGTTTAAACGGCCAGTAAACGGTAAACGGTGGTAAACTATTTTGTTTAGGGGGTAAACGGAAATTAAATGGTTGACCGTTTAAACAGGCAAAAAACGGCCTAAACGGAACGGAGATAAACAACATTAAACGGACTAAACAACTGTTTAAACGGCCGTTTAGGCGAATACGAGATAAATCTAGTTTAGTTTTGTATGGATAAATTTGTATACTTAAGTTTATTATATTTATAAATGTGCACACTTGATATGCTACATGCATAAATATCTATATTTGGTTCTTTTCACATACATAAATATATATACATACCAAAATAATTGATTTTTACTCGGATAAATATGTATAAATGCTAGAATACTTGATCTTTTACATGCACATATATAATTATATGTATTTTTTTTAAAAGTACAAAACCGTTTAGACTGTTTAACTTCGTTTAAACACCGTGTAAATAGCCTAAACGCTAAACGAAGGGCGACCGTGTAAAGACCGTTTACCGTTTAGGAAAACATTGGCGACAGCTATGGGCTGCCCTAGCCAGCCTGGCCGCTCTAGAGCTTCGTCGTCGTTGATCCTCTAGCCATGTAGCATTGACGAAGAACGAGGAGAAGAGGTAGATGGGAAAAGAGGGTAAAAAGAGATAGTAGATGTGTTTTTTGATGATTGAAAGTTGAGATCCTCAATCGGTCATGATCCTCTTGTTTATTCAGAAGGGGGTCAAAATGCATTCTCCAAGTTTCCCACGTCAAAATAGATCCAAAAACCGATTTGGAAACAAATCGGATTGAAATCTACAGAAAAGTTGGCGTGGCCGACTTCAAAGTCGGCTAGGCTAGGTTTCACGGGGTTTGTAGGGTGTTGTGTCCTAAGTATTTGGTTGGTGGTGGCATCGGGCGCTGTCCCTCGTCGCTGGCCTTGGCCGACCACCCTCAACCGCCCCTGACATCCTCTACTAGAGCCTGGAGCTGTCTGTCAGAGATGGAGTTGTCGTTCTGTCATGTCCAGATTCGTCTTCCTCTCGGCGTCCATAGCATAAGGACCTGGCTGCATACCAAGAGAGACTAAGTGGTGGGCCTAGGAGCGCCATGGCATTGGCCGTGGGCCCATCCTTGTCACGATGCGTCATGCCCCGGGCGTGACCCTGGGCTAGAAGTGGTCGATACGACCTCATTGAAGTGAGGGAACAGAGCCCCGACAAGACCACGCGCTCTATGGCTCTATCCGCATGTTCAGGTGCCTGGCAGATTCTGGGGGAATATTCCTAACGTCAGTCGGGACGGGAAGCCAAGCCGAGCAACACTAGGGCGCTCGTGGCTGCCCTTGTGGTTAGCTGCCGCCTTCCAATGTGTCAAGGCCCTGGTGGTCCAATCCAAGCACTCAGGCACGGGCGATTTAGGCGCGGGCTTACCCACCAGGGCCTTTCTCTAGAGTGGGCCGTCTTAGGCCCATCAGGCCTTAGCAATGGTCTGAAGTCTGCATGTGAGCACCTACGGCGGGTGTAGCTCCCAAACCTCTGGTTGATTAGGAGACTCAGTTAGTGGGTCAATCATACTGTCGTGGCACTGATTAGGGGGGTTGTTGTTAGGTAACTCCTTTTTGTTAGGTACTCAAGAGGAGCCCCCGAGCCACATGCCCCAGAGTCACATATATTGAATAAATGATCCTATCATACATATGATTTGCATTTGGTGGTCCTTACAAACCATATGCGATAATGGAGGTGAGCCACATGCCAACACGTGTGTCGTGTCGCCCATGGGCATAGCGGCCAAGTTAAAGCGAGAAGGATGAGAGTGAGGGACAAAGGACCAAGAGATAGGAGAGAAGTGAAGGACAAATGGACTAGGGGGATAGTGAGAGATGAAAGAAAGAAATTGACCGCTTTAGTTTTATGTACAAATATATCAGCTCCAAACTCAAAAAAAAAAGGTGATAGTGAGGGACGACGGACAAGGGACAGAACATAAGTGAGGGGCAGAGGGACAAGGAAGAGAGTAAGAAGTGGAAAATAGAAATTTATCACTTTTAATATTAGGTATCGACAGGTCAGGTAACCTTATCCTGTTAGAAATTTTGTTTACGACTCGAATTCTGCACGATTCCTAAAATGACTGATCAAATACTGGAATATGCCATTAAGCCTGTCAACAGTTCATGGAAGGAGCCTAAAAAAATGGCATAGCAAAATTAGATTAACGACGTCAGGATTGATGTGCATCAGAACAGATCCGGTGATATGGGTGATATGGACAAGAGGCAGCGATGCAAGCGGGGTACGGTGAAGGGCATCTCAAGATTCTCAGCTAAGAACGAACAACGCGCATTGGAGCACCCTCCGGCTCTTCTGGCCTCTTGCAACCAATTCTCTCTCTCTTTGTGTGTGTATAGTGTGTGTATATATATATATATATATATATATATATATATATATATAGAACTACTACTCAAAATAACTTATTCTTTAGTTACTTTGAGTTATGTTAATTAGTATATTAATTTATGAGATTATAATAACTCCTTACTAAGTGGTCTAGGGTCCGTTTGGTTGGGCTTTTAGCTTTGGCTTTTGGCCTCAAAAGCCAAAAGTCCAACTAAAGGGGCTGCTTTTGGAGGCTGTTTTTTTTCCAGAAGTAGCTGCTTTTCCGTAGTACATTTTTGAAAGCTGGTTTTACCCTGTTTTTGGCTTTTGACTTTCTGTTTTTTGAAATTGGTGGAATAAAAAGCTCTTCCATAGTTGTTTCAAGAGAGATAAAGATAGAAGGTATTTTTTATACTTGTTTAATCAAACAGCTTTCAGCTTTTCTACAGCTCACAACAGCTTTTCCATAGCTCACAGCCTACAATAGTTTTTTTCCACAGCCACAGCTCAACCAAACACACCCTTAATATAACGTTATGATAAATATCCCCATGTGTTGTAGTAACCCAACTATCATAAATATGTATTGACATTATCGTAAATTAGTATATAAAATTATCATAAATGAAAGTGACTACATAATAACTTATTTTATAGCTAGCTACTGGAAATATATATATATATATATATATATATATATATATATATATATATATATATATATATATTACTAGAACCATCGTTGTATATTTCTACGACAATTGCCAGACGGCCACTCCACCACTGCCCCTCTCGCCTGTGAAAATGCAGCACATCCACGCCAAGCTAGAAACGCTTTCTCCCTGTCCTGCTCTTCACCGTGTCAACCCCTACCAAACAGACCCTTATTAACAATAACCTGAACATGATATAGAGTTGAGGTTATTGTTAATAAGTTTGTGGAAGTTATGGTTCACATTTTTACTAATTTTATATTGTTAATAATAAGTTTGTGGATGTTATGCAATGGTCTATGGTATTAAAGACAGTTGCATATTCATTACTCATTTACTCGTAATGCATATGGTATTAAAGACAGTTGCACAATTCTTTATTTAAAATGTTGAAATATATATATTTGTTTCCTGCTGGTGCAACTGTCCCAAAAAAGAAGTTATGGCTGTAATTCAGAAATTCAATATTCAAGTTAACAACTGAACTTAGGTTGGCCTTTATGTGTGGCTTCAGTTCTTGTTAGATTCTAGTGTGTTATATCACACATCTATATTTTGCTGTTCTATGCAAAAACCTTGAATTCTTGCCCCACATGTAATTTCTGAAAGATTGTGAATATTAGAATAGGGGCAATGTCTTTGTAAAATGACATTAGTTTGCAAGGCATATATATTTAGCATTGTATCAAGGTAAAATTGTCTAATGAACTTGTGGTAAATCCCAAACATGCCTTATATATGAAGAAGTAAATTATTTTTCCTTAAAGTCTTATGACATTTGCAAGATCTCTAACAGCAGAGTATTCCACTGCAGGTTTTGTTGAAGAGGAAGAACCCCTGATGCAAGTATTCTAAGGCTAGTAGTGCAAAATAGGCCAAATCTTTGTATATCAAAGGCTGGTAGTGCAAAATAGGCTAAATTGTTGTATACATGGCGTTATTGATGTACAACTGCTAGATTCTTTGCTGATCATTTGTGCCATTTTACATATGATATTTCTAACTGTTGATGTCATTGAAGACATGGATCGATTGTTTTATCTATTAAGTGATTTTTCATGGGTAATTATAACTGATCCATACTAAATTTGAGATTGTTTTATGGATTTTATTTTTTCTGTTGGCTAGCGCATTGTTTTGCCGGTCTATTGGTGTATGACCATAAGAACTGGGAGTTTCTTTTTCTGACGGTAGAGACCAATTTCCCTGTCGGGTACATGTGACAGGGATAGAATTGTAGACCTGTTTGCTTGGAATTTTTCTGTCGACACCTGGAAATTTTTCTCCCCGACAGGAAAATTCGAGTTTCCAGTAGTGTCAGTTTGCGGATGTTATGGTCTATGGTATTAAAGACAGTTGCATATTCATTACTCATTTACTCGTAATGTATATGCGGCTACCTAGCCAACACTTATCATGTGGAAGCTGATTGATAGTCAGACACAAAATCCACTGACATCCTCTCTCGTCTGTATTTGTGCTTGTGCCCGTGTCCGTGGTTGATTTTTTCTTTCATTTATTTGAGTTTTTGTCGTAGAATTCTAATTAATTTCTTTTCCCTAATTAATTTTGTTCCTTGTTAACCAAATTTCAGCTGTCTCTCGTGTGCTGGCAAATTTTTTTTCGAAGTATCACGCAGCTAGCATCAAAAGCAAAATTTGCATCAAGGGTCCTCTTTACTACCATACATAAGATTTTTAGAGCCAGTGAAAATTGATTTTTAGAGACAATCTTAAAACCACTACTACGCTGATTCGAGAAGTGAGAGATATTTCTAGGATGATCATAAACCACCCATCAAAATCGATTTTTAGAGGTAGTTTTATTAAGTCAATCATCTCTAAAAATTATTTTACTTTTAAAAATCATTAAAGAATTAGAAAAAAATATTTTTGTGTGTCCACGGAGCTACCTCGCGGTTGTACGTGTCGCGAGATCTGTTTTCTTATCATTTTCCCACAAATGCGTCCTTGAAGATTCGAACCTATGATCTCCGCTGCATCGCACAATCATTTGTGATAAGTATAGGATGCTATCATTTTGCATTACCTAAACTATCTCAATAAAAAAATGAACAACAAAATTTTTAGATCTCGTTGAGCACTAGAACTTTAACATATGGCATGCCTCTATCCAAGATAGTGTGAATTATTAATTTCAAAATTTGAGAATATAAAATATGTCAACTACAAAATTTGAAATCTCATCGAACTCTGTAATTTTTATATAAATTTTGCCTCTATCTGACTTCGTTTAAAGAAGTTATGAATTTATTTGTTTATTTGGCAATTATTTGCAAGGATAGTTGACTTAGTCAACTGGCCCTAGAAATAACCTATTTTCATTCACCGCATAAAAATAGGATTTTAGAAGCGATTCCTTATGTCACCCGTCTTTGAAAATAGGTATAGCTTTTTTCAGAGATGGTTTTATTAAGTGAATTGCCCCCCTAGAAATTGATTTCTAAAAGCTGTTTGTGTGCATCACATAGTATTTGTAGAAGGGGTTGACTAAGTCTACCGCCCTTGAAAAGATATAAAGGGCTATTGTAAAACTAATTTGTGTACCAGTGCTCCGCCCCTCTCTTCGCTTGTCCTCCTAGGTTGGTGCCACCGTAGCCCCGTGCCCACCCCACACCCCACCGCGCTCCCACATCCGTTGACAGCAAAAGCATTGCTCTAGTTTGGGGACTTACGACAAGCTAAATCTTTGGAAGAACACTTAGGGTGTATCTTGTTCATCTTATCACTCATTGTTTTAGCCTTCTAATAGCAACTATAAGTGTTGCTTTATATTTTTCTGTAATGATAGGAATAAACATTTTGTTAAAAAAATCCTCTCTAAAGTTTTTCATCTAGAGCTCTAAATATTTTTGTCCTATGTTCCTGATTTCTTTGCTCACCAAAGATAGAGAGCGGAGATGGCTCTCCAAACAGCCGAATAAGATATAAACAAGTCGTTGGAGAGTGAAGAGATATAGAGAGCAATTTTCGTTAAATAACTTTCAAATGAAGACTTAGAGTGTGGGTTTAAGAAAAAGATAAATCTAAGGCTCCGTTTGGTTGGTCTTTTGGGGCTGTTTTTGTTTCCCAAAAGCGAAAATCCCAACTAAATGGGCTGCTTTTGGATGCTGATTTTTTTAGAAGCGACCGCTTTTCGTAGCATGTTTTTGAAAGCATCTCAGACTCAACTTTTGAGTTTTTGGCTTTTTGCTTTCGAAATGGGTGGTGAAAGGATCAAGATGCCCAAGAGGGGGGGGGGTGAATTGAGCTAATTCTAAATTTCTTTGCAATAATTAAACTCTACGGTTAGCCCAATTAACCCCTTATGCCTAGAAAGTGTTTCTATTGATCTAACGCACAAAAGTTTAGCAACCTATGTTCCAATCCTACTCTAGCATGGCAATTCTATGAATGTAAATGACAAGAATTGAATAGCTCAAAGTAAATGCTCAAAGTAAAGAGAGAAGGAGTAACGCGGCGATGTTTTGCCGAGGTATCGGAGAGTCGCCACTCCCCACTAGTCCTCATTGGAGCACCCGTGCAAGGGTGTAGCTCCCCCTTGATCCGCGCAAGGATTAAGTGCTCTCTACGGGTTGATTCTTCGACACTCCGTCATGGTGAATCATCCACAACCGCTCACAACATGAGTTGAGTCATCCACAAGCTCTGCTAGATGATCACCAAACTCCCAATCACCACCAAGCCATCTAGGTGATGGCGATCACCAAGAGTAACAAGCACGGACTCTCACTTGACCACGACAAGCCTAATGAGAAGGGTGGATGCACACTTTGCTACTCTTAATCTCACTAATGAGGGCTCTCTTTGGGATTCTCAATCTCAATCACCTCACTAGGACCTTGCTCTTCTTGGCACTCTCAAAGGTATTTCTCAGCTGTTAGAATGAGCAAAAGTACCCCCACACACGAGTGGAGGAAGTATTTATAACACCGGCTGAAAAATGAACCGTTATGTGCCTCTGCGGGGTGACCGGACGCTCCGGTCATGTTGATCGGACGCTCTGGTCAGTTCACCCCGAGCTCCAGTGTTTAAAGTGTGACCGGACGCTGGCTAGCGTCCGGTCAGCACAAACCAGACGCGTCCGGTCGTGATTTTCCCTCTCTGGAACCTTACTGGAGTCGACCGAACGTTGGCCATCAGCGTCCGGTCGCTCACCTCTCAGCGTCCAGTCGCACCAAACGAAAACACCTTGGTTAAATGAACTGACCGGACTCTGCGCCAGTGTTTGGTCACACCGGAACCAGCGTCCGGTCAGTATTTGACCCTCCATTCACTTCCAACTCTCGATCATACGTGAATGAAGTTTGCTCCATTGGATCTAAAGGCTATTTTGGAGCTACCTAGTGCTAGTTCTAACAAGTGTGCACCACACCTAACTCACTAGACTCACCTAGGTCAAGCTACCCCTCCATACCCCCCTTAATAGTATGGCCAGAGGAAAAACAAAGTCCTAAACTACTCTAAGTGTCTCTTCAACTCCAAACGACACTTAGAACTAGACCACTATTAACCTTGTCGTCCATCCTTTGAAAATTGAAACGATTTCCATCGTAGGGGCATGACCACCATGATTGCCTAATCGATCTCCATTACCATGACCTAACTTAATTGCCTCCGCAAAACACACGTTAGTCATAGTAATCACGTATTATCATTAATCACCGAAACCCAACTAGGGGCCTAGATGCTTTCAATCTCCCCCTTTTTGGTGATTGATGACAATACCACCTCGAGTATGTGAAAGAGATGAGGTTTTTAACAAGCTTGGTTCATATAAGCTTTTGGCAATAAGAACAAAAGTGTTAGGCAAGCTTATATGACCCAAGCCAACATGATGTACTCAAAAGATATGAAATAAGCATGAGTACAAGTAATAAAGCTCATTTGCATCGGAGTAAAACACGGAAGCAAAAACAAATGAGCATAACACAAGTGATATGACATATAAATGATTCAAAATAGAGAGCACACATGTCATATATCACGATCATGTAGATATCACTATCACATAAATATAGTTTGATGCATAAAAGTAAACACACGAATGCATAATAGTGTATCACATATAAAACTCCAAATGTAATAGATAAGCTAATAGATAAACTAAGCCCCCCCTAGATATGTCGCTCCCCCTAAGACTAACATACTCAAACCCTCTCCCCCTTTGGCGTCAAACACCAAAACCTAAGGGCCAGTCGGCGGGGCTGTAGCGGATGAGCCGGGCGTTGTGGTACGAGGAGCGAGCTGGAACTGAGTGCCATCATCATCTGACCCTGAGCTCTGAGCAGTCTGACCCTCTGTAGCTGGAAGTGATGCTGAAGTTGTCTGGGTTAGATCAGGGACTGTAGCTATTGTAGACTGTGCTGGTATGACTATAGTAGGTGGCTCTGATGATGCCACTGAGGAAGGGAGCGTCTCTGTAGTCCCGGTAATAGGTGCAACTGTGGAAGGACCTGGGACATGTAAATATGGCGGAGTAGGCTGCCCTGTCAACTTACTAAACGTCGCTCCAAGGCTCCTGGAGACTGAGGTATCTAGCACTAGCAGCGAGGAAGTCTGAGCCGGTGTGAAGCCCGTCTGAAGAGGTGTGAACTACGGGGCTAGCACTGGCGAAGCAAACCACATAGACACCTCCTCTGTGGGTGAAGCAAACTATACTGGTGGCTGTCCCTAACTCTGAAGCCCACTAGGCTGTAACGCTGGAGTCATAGAAGTGGTGGTAGGCTGACCAAGCTGGGGCGAAGGCTGTGGTGGTGGAGCCCCAATAGCTGTCACAACATGCTGCATAGACCCAAGTAGCTGCTGCTGCATGAGGAGCTGCTGCTGATGCATGGCCTACTGTTGCTACTGTATAGCCTACGTTTGCTACTGCATAGCCAGCTGCTGTCGCTGGAACTCATCTTGCCGAGTCTAGAACTGTGCAAAAGTGGCAGCGGTCTCCTGAGCCTGGCGAGCCTGATCCTGCCTCATCCGCTCAAGTATGGCAAGTAGAGTGGGGTCTGTCTGCGGTGCAGGTGGAGCTGAACTGGAGCTACCAACCTTATGGTCATGTCGTCATGGAGGCATCTGAGGAATGTCCTTGTAGTCCTCATCTGAGCTGTCACTGGGGTCGCTCTCAACCATCCCCTCCTGCTAAGCATCTAACTGCTCCTCCTCAGTAGCTGCTATGCCCCTAATAGTATCATCCTGCTAGGCTGCAGTCTCTAGCACCTCTAGATGACGGTGCGGCTGGCTAGGTGCACTCGGTGTACTATGGTGGATCATCTGAGTCAGGTTGTATGCAGGGAACTCTGTAGTAGCACCACTGTACTCTGCTAGCATCTCAGACGGCCTCACTGTAACTGCCCTGTGAATAAGAAATGTGATCCAGTGGGCATAGGGCAATTGTCGATGACCTTTGAACCCCTCAGCAATAGTATCCTCCATCTCTGATAGAAGGAGATCCCAAATGTCAAACACAGTCTACTGCATCAGAGAGTTTAGAAGCCATAACTAAATGCAAGTCAAGCCCTCGCGGTACCCCATCCTCAGAATCAGGGTCCTCCTCATAATAGCATCTAGCACTCTAGCTGTAGGAGTGAGATCACTGGGAGTCCTGCTCGACCCCTCCCCAAAGGGATCTTTGAAGCAATGGAGGACTAGATCTGTAGGAGGTACCATACCGCCATGAGGGCATCTGGGAGGTGCTGTCTGTCCATAGCAAACCTCATGTAACCTGATGGGCTGCTCCTGAAGCCTGAGTATCTCCCTGACCCTAGAGCTAAATAGCCTGTAATCTCTGCCTCTGAATGCAAAGTGTATAAATCTGTGGTGCGGGTCAATCCAGAGAGTAGCATAGAACTCATGGACCCAAGATGGAACATATAAGCCAGTCCCTCTGAGTAGATCTATTAGCCCTGGTAGATATGCTAGGTAGGGGCGAATATGCTCTCTAGCTGCTGCAACTATGGACTCAATGTTGCACACCCTCTATGACCTAAATAGTGCCCCACTGTTAAGAAATGCATTATAGAAGTCTTCCTGCAGTGGTGTCTAGAAGCCCTCTGATGCACGCTCATCCCACCTCGGCGGAAACCACTGATCAAAGTCAACAAATCTGAGCTGCTGCACCTGCTTGGTCGTGGCGGCCCTCAAGTCCAAGTGAGTCACTGGAGGCAGACCCTGTGGTCTAGGTGGTGGCCGAGAACCCCTCTGCTGTGTCTCTAGCCTCGGTGTGACTAGAGCACGGGTATGACCAGAGCGGCATAACTATGGCTGAGGTGCCTGCTCTGTCTCCTCTGACTGCTGTCCCTCCTGAGTCTGCTCTACTAGTGGTGCCTAGTGCTGTGACTCCCCCTGAGGCTGACTCTCATCAATAGCCATACGTCATCCTCCAACCATGATAGTCCTAGCTGGACCACCATGACGGCGCTCAACCTGCTCTAGTGCAGCCCTCGTAGATGGAGAGAGCTGATCTGCAATAACAACACCACTATGAGAACCTCCTCTCTTGGCACGATCTACATCCTCTGCAACTGCGGCTGCTCTAGCTGTATTTGCATCAGGGTACTTTCGCTTCTTTGTTGCAAGCTTCTTCGTCGCCTTGCCTTTTGGATCAGTAGGCAAGCGAGGCGGAAGCCTCGGATCCTCATCACCTAGACCACCTCCAGCGTTCTTGACACGAGCCATCTGATGGAGCTGAAAAGAACAACTGCCGCTGACAAAGATCAACTGCCAACTATCACTTCTGAGGCTTGGTCTCGATCCGTACTCGTGAGCTTGGCCCTGAGTTAACTGACAACTGCCAATGTGACCTTAGAAACACCGACTCGCTGCACGATAGAATAGATAGGATATACAAATAAATACAATATATCTAAAGATGCGAAACCCTAGGAAGCAAGCAATTAGGAACAAAATTGGAAATGGGGGCTTGCTACCTGATGAACCGGCGATCCGAAAAGAAGAGGAACGACAATCGGAGAACCACCGGGAGGCACTGTGAAGCTAGGGTTCGCAATGCGCAATGAATCGACAGCTAGGGTTTACAATGGTGTGGATCGGCGGCACAGTAGGCACTGGCGTGTGGAGCAATGCGGCAGGGAAGGCACTGGCGTGAACTAGGGCACAAACGTGGCGGCGCTGTTGCGGCGGCGTGGAGCAAGGCGTGGGCACGGTGGCGCACAGGAGCGGCACGGGCGAGCTATGATGGCTCGGGCGCGGCGTTGAGGCAGGTGGCAAGGCACGGCTGTGCGGCGGCGGAGACGAGCTCGGCGGCGCTAGGGTTAGGGCACGGGCGAGCTTTGGCATGGCATGGAGACTCGGGAACGGTGATGTCGGCATGATGACATGATTAGGTCAAGGTACAACGCAATTTATGGTGGCCCCCAACATGACGGGAAAGGAAATAGAGAAGAGTTGAAACCCCGCACGTTGTCTACTGACCGGACGCTCCGGTGGCATCGACCGGACGCTACCACCCAGCGTCCGGTCAATTCCAGAGAGGTCCAAATCCCCTGGAATCACGACTGGACGGGTCCGATCCCAACTGACCAGACGCAGCCAGAGTCCGGTCGATCCTGTGTTTTTCTCTTCTTTTGACCGAATGCTGATCGCCTTCTGACCGGACGCTGGGAGAACACTGTTTCAGTGTCCGATCACTCCTTCTCAGTAGCAGTTCACCTCCTGTGAACTAACCAAACGCTGGACATCAGAGTCCGGTGTAGCATCCAGTCACTCTTTTGCCAGCAAATCTTCAAAGTCCTTCGTGTTGCCTGTTCCCAATCAAGTCCCAACTCCAATAAGATTCAAATAAACACCAATTGGGACTGATGTGAGTGACCTCTCTCAAACCCTCAAATTTTCCAAAATTATTTTGCCTTAGGCTATAATTCGTTTTAAGAAAATAGGCAATAAGAGGGCAATTGAAGATAAACGACAAAGCAACATTCATGCATATGCAATGAAATACTTGAAAGTAACTAGTTGCTTGTCAAGTTTGATCCAAGGTTAAGCTTCTTCACACGCTTTACGGCGGTTATCTTAACCTTGTTAGACAAGCCCTATATGCATTACCAAACATTAAACATGTTGTATATTACAATGCAATGCAATGGACAACACAAGCTCATTTTCTAGTGAAGTTGCTAAAATCAAGAACATTGAGCTCATTCTGCAATCTACAAAATGTTGCCTCATCTAGCGGTTTAGTGAAGATATCCGCCAATTGATCCTCGGTCCTTACATCTTCTAGTGAAATATCACTTTTAGCAACATGATCTCTAAGAAAGTGATGGCGGATATCTATGTGCTTGGTGCGAGAGTGTTGAACTGGATTATTTGCAAGTTTTACCGCACTTTTATTGTCGCACAAAAGAGGTACTTTTTCTAGAACTACACTATAGTCTAGCAAAGTTTGTTTCATATAAAGTATTTGTGCACAACAAGCACCCGCGGCAATGTATCCCGCTTCGGCGGTGGACAAGGCCACACTATTTTATTTCTTGGAGGACCAAGACACAAGTGATCTACCAAGCAAATGACACCCTCTGGATGTGCTTTTTCTATCAACTTTGCAACCGGCATAATCCGAATCGGAATAGCCAATTAATTCAAATCTAGCTCCTTTGGGATACCAAAGGCCAATGCTTGGTGTGCTTAAGATACCTAAGGATTCTTTTAACGGCAATCAAATGAGTTTCCTTAGGATTAGCTTGAAATCTTGCACACATACACACATTAAACATAATGTCGGGCCTAGATGCGGTTAAATATAACAAGCTACCAATCATAGAGCGATAGAGAGTTTGATCAACCGTGTTACCTCCCTCATCTAGGTCAAGATGTCCATTAGTTGGCATTGGTGTCTTAATTGGCTTACATTCATCCATCTTGAATCTCTTGAGAAGATCATTTGTATATTTCTCTTGAGAGATAAAAATCCCTTGTCTCATTTGCTTGACTTGAAAACCAAGAAAGAATGTAAGCTCATCAATCATTGACATCTCAAACTCCTTCAACATCAATTCACCAAACTCTTTGCAAGAATCTTCATTTGATGATCCAAAGATGATATCATCAACATACACTTGACAAATGAAGATATGTCCATCAAGCTTCTTGGTGAATAGTGTGGTGTCGACCTTTCCAATGGTGAAGCCCTTCTCAATGAGGAAGTCCCGAAGGCGCTCATACCAAGCTCTTGAGGCTTGCTTAAGCCCATATAACGCCTTGGACAACCTATAAACATGATTATGATATCTAGGGTCTTCAAACCCGGGAGGTTGATCAATATAGACTAGTTCATTAATAAAGGCATTTAAAAATGCACTTTTTCACATCCATTTGCTACAATTTCATTTCATGATGTGATGCATATGCAAGGAGGATACGAATGGCTTCTAGTCTTACAACCGGTGCAAAGGTCTCTTCAAAATCCAAACCTTCAACTTGAGAGAACCCCTTTGCTACTAGCCTTGCCTTGTTCCTCACAACAATGCCTTGATCATCTTGCTTGTTGTGGAACACCCACTTTGTTCCAATGACTCTTGCACCTTTTGGCCGCTCTTCAAGAGTCCAAACTTCATTGCGGGTGAAGTTGTTCAACTCTTCATGCATGGCATTTATTCAATCTAGATCTTGAAGAGCTTCTTCTACCTTAGTAGGCTCAAAGCAAGAGACAAAAGAGTGAAGAGCAATAAATGAAGCAAGTTTTTGTGAGCGAGTCATTACACCCTTTGATGGACTCCCTATGATGAGATCTTGTGGATGATCTTGTAGTAGAGGTGTATTTCTTCTATTGACCACTTGAGGAGGAGGTTGTGGAGCATCAACATCTTGTACTTGTACCACTATTTGATCATGGGAGACATGAGTGTCTTCATTTTCTACTCTCCCATCTTTTTCACCATCTTGTGGCACATTTGATGAAGAAGGTGGATCAATCACTTGTACATCATCTTCATCATCTTTAGGCTTGATGTCTCCAACCAGAATGTTCTTCATAGCCTCCCTCAATGGTTCATCACCTACATCATCAAGATTCTCATGTGCTCCTTGGGAGCCATTAGATTCATCAAATTCCACATCATATGTTTCTTCAACCAAGCCGGTGGCATGATTAAATACTCTATATGCTTTGGACTTTGATGAGTAACCAACAAGAAAACCAATATCACAACGTCTTTGAAACTTCCCTAGGTGTTTCCGCTTCTTGTAGATGTAGCATTTGTAACCAAACACCCTAAAGAAGGAGACGTCCAGCTTCTTCCCATTGAACAACTCATAAGGTGTCATGCCAAGAAACTTTTGAAGGAATAGGCGGTTGGATGCATAGCATGCGGTGTTTATAGCTTCCGCCCATAGAGCTTCGGGGGTGTTGTACTCATCTAGCATTGTTCTTGCAAGAGTGATCAATGTCCGGTTCTTTCTCTCAACTACACCATTTTGTTGAGGGGTATATGTTGTGGAGACCTCATGTTTGATCCCAACTTCATCACAATAGGCTTCAATGTTTGTGTTGTCAAATTCCTTACCGTTGTCACTTCTTATCTTCTTGAGCTTCACTTCAAATTCATTTTGTGCTCTCTTGGCAAACTTCTTGAAGCAAGATGCAACTTCAGGTTTGTCATGAAGGAAGAATACCCATGTATACCTTGAATAGTCATCAACAATCACAAGACAATAAAGATTTCCTCTCAAACTCTTGTATGTTGTTGGTCCAAATAAGTACATGTGAAGGAGTTCTAGCACTCTTGTGGTTGACATGAAAGCTTTGGTTGGATGAGTATTTGCAACTTGCTTGCCGGCTTGACATGCACTACAAAGCTTGTCCTTCTCAAACTTCACATCCTTCAACCCTCTCACCAAATCATTCTTCATTAGCTTCTTGAGTAAGCTCATCCCAACATGAGCAAGTCTTCTATGCCATAGCCACCCAAGTGTTGTTTTGGTGAATAGACAAGTCTTCAAATTAGCATCTTCGAAGGTGAAGTCCACTAGATATAGGTTATTGTATCTAAATCCCTTGAATATCACTTATTCATCATCCTTCTTAGATACAACAACTTCCTTCTCGGTAAACAAGCATTGGAAGCCAAGATCACACAATTGTCCTACGGATAGTAAGTTGAAGCTCAATGAAGCAACATATAGCACATTTGAGATTGAATGATCATTTGATATTGCCACTTTGCCCAATCCTTTAACCTTGCCCTTTGAGTTATCTCCAAATGTGATTCTTTCTTGTCCATCTACTTCTTCATCTAGTGAGGTGAACATACGAGGATCACCGGTCATATGTTGTGTGCAACCACTATCAATAACCCAATGACTTCCACCGGTCTTGTAGTTCACCTACACACAAGAGATCAAGCATTAGGAACCCAAACTTGTTGAGGGCCCTTCACCTTCTCAACAAGTGACTTTGCAACCCAAATTTTCTTAGGCCTATTCTTGTTGGGAGGTCCTAAGAACATGACTTTCATTTTCCCACTAGAATCCTTTCTAAGCATGTAGTGAGCATTGAAGGCAAAAGGTCTAGCATGCTTGGGCAAGGGTTGTGGTGGTGGAGTTTGGCACTCATGGGCAAAGTGGCCTTCTTGCCCACACTCAAAACATCTCTTTTGCTTTGGCTTTGACTTGTGTTGTTGTTGAGCTTGAGCCTTCTTCTCTTGGTTTGCCAAGTACCCAATGCCACTTCTATCCATCTTCATGACGGTGTTCATTAGTAGCTCACTTTGAAGATGCTTGCCTCTAGTGAACTTGCTCAATCCTATCTTGAGATGCTCTTTCTCCAACTTGAGCTTCTTGTTCTCTTCTTTAAGAGCATCATTGTTTTTCTCTTCCTTGATCTTCTTGTTTTCTTCTTTGAGCTTCTCATTTTCAAGAATCAAATCACCATCATGATCAAGAGTTTCTAGCATAATAGTGTTGTGGCTTTTGATCTCTTCAAGATCTTTCTTGAGCTTTTCATTGTCATTCTTGAGCTTGACAAACTCATCATAATCATCGACCTCAACCACTTGCTTGCCCTTGCTACTAGAACTTTGCTCAATGCTCTCAATGATCAAATCATCACATGATGTAGCTATATCAATCTTAACAACATTGTTAGTAGCATCATATGGCTCATTGGATAAAAATTCTTGAGCAATGACAAGATTATCATGATTAATCTTAAGAGTAGTATATTCTTCTTTTGGCTTGTTGTGGCTAGTGATGAGCTCTTTATGCACCCACTCAAGTTTATCATGTTTTTCTTTAAGCTCTTTCTTAGAAGATTTGAGCTCCTTGAGTTTAGATGATATAACATCATTTGCTTCTCTAAGCTCAACATTAGCCTTTTCCGCTACATCACATTTAGCTAAAAGAGATTCATTCTTAGCTTCTAGCTTGTCATTCTTAGCTCTAGTCTTTCTTATGATCCTAGTATATTTGTTTAGCAATTTGACAAGTTCATCATATGAAGGTGATTCAAATTCATCATCATCACTATCACTATCACAATCATCATTGTTAGCATGGTCATCACTACTACTATCATCATCATTTGATACCTTTCATTCACCCTTGGCCATAAGGCATAGGTGTGTAGAGGATGATAGCGGTGGTGGTGGTGAAGATGATGAAGAGTCAATAACAATGGCGGCCACCTTCTCGTTGTCACTAGCATCATCGGATGAGCCACTAGATGAATCAATGTCCGTGAGCCAATCACCGACGATGTATGCCTTTCCACTTTTCTTCTTGTGGAAGTCCTTCTTGCCATCTCTCTTCTTGTATGGCTTGTTTTTCTTCTTCTCATCTTCTTCTTCATTACTTGAGTCATCTTTCTTACCCTTGTACTTGTTCTTGTACTTGTCTTTCTTGGGCTTTGTGCATTGATGTGCTAGATGACCAAGTTCTCCACAATTGTAGCAATCCATCTTGGAGATTGGCTTCCTTCTAGAGCTTGTGAAGAACTTCTTCTTCTTGCCATCAAACTTGATGCCACTCTTGTTGAGCTTCTTTAGCGTCTTGGCGGTTCTTTTCACCATGAGGGCAAGGCTTGCATCATCAACTTCATCATCACTTGAGCTCTCATAGTCAAGCCTTGCTTTGCCCTTCTCTTGACTAGCTTTGAATGCTAAGTCTTTTTCTTTCTTCTTAGTAGAGGATGAGCCATCTTGTGGTGTGATGTGCATGTACATCTCATGAGCATTGATCTTTCCCAAGATTTGTGTCGGTGTAGCGGTGGAAAGATCACCTTGATGAAGCATGGTCACAATATTCCCATTTTTGTCAATGGGGAGGACACTCAAAATCTTTATTACAACATCGAATGGTTGCATTTGAGTGAGTCCAAGCCCATTGACTTCCTCTACAAGAACATTGAAATGTGAGTACATCTCATTAGCACATTCTTTAGGAAGCATTTCAAAAGAGTTAAGCTTTTTCAGGACAAGATGATAGCGTTCCTCACTCTCACTCTTTGTTCCCTCATGGAGCGCACAAACATCCGACCATAGTGCATGGGCGTCTTTGTGGTTCCTCACCCGGTTGAACACATCTTTGCAAAGGCCTCTAAAGATGGTGTTTCGAGCCTTTGCATTCCATTTTTCATAATTCACCTCATCGCCTTGTAGGTGTGTAGCATCCTTAGGTTTTGGGAAGCCTTGTGAGGCGGCTCTAAGTATTCCAACATCTAGAGCTTCTAAGTACGCCTCCATGCGGATTTTCCAATAAGGAAAATCATCCCCCTCAAAGATTGGGGGAGGTCCATCCCCATGAGACATCTTTCTCTAGGCGGTTAAGCCTAAATACGTGAGCACGAGGCTCCAATACCAATTGAAAGGATCAAGATGCCCAAGAGGGGGGGTGAATTGGGCTAATTCTAAATTTCTTTGCAATAATTAAACTCTACGGTTAGCCCAATTAACCCCTTGTGCCTAGAAAGTGTTTCTATTGATCTAACACACAAAAGTTTAGCAACCTATGTTCCAATCCTACTCTAGCATGGCAATTCTATGAATGTAAATGACAAGAATTGAATTGCTCAAAGTAAATGCTCAAAGTAAAGAGAGAAGGAGGAACGCGGAGATGTTTTACCGAGGTATCAGAGAGTCGGCACTCCGCACTAGTCCTCGTTGGAGCACCCGCGCAAGGGTGTAGCTCCCCCTTGATCCGCTCAAGGGTCAAGTGCTCTCTACGGGTTGATTCTTCGACACTCCATCATGGTGAATCACCCACAACCGCTCACAACTTGAGTTGGGTCATCCACAAGCTCCACCGGATGATCACCAAGCTCCCAATCACCACCAAGCCGTCTAGGTGATGGCGATCACCAAGAGTAACAAGCATGGACTCTCACTTGACCACGACAAGCCTAATGAGAAGGGTGGATGCACACTTTGCTACTCTTGATCTCACTAATGAGGGCTCTCTTTGGGATTCTCAAATCTCAATCACCTCACTAGGACCTTGCTCTTCTTGGCACTCTCAAAGGTGTTTCTCAGCTGTTGGAATGAGCAAAAGTGCCTCGTCACACGAGTGGAGGAAGTATTTATAACACTGGCTGAAAAACAAACCGTTATGTGCCTCTGTGGGGTGACCAGACGCTCCGGTCATGTTGATCGGATGCTCCGATCAGTTCACCCCGAACTCCAGTGTTTAAAGTGTGACTGGACGCTGGCCAGCGTCTGGTCGTGATTTTCCCTCTCTGGAACCTTACTAGAGTCGACCGAACGCTGGCCCTCAGCGTCTGGTCGCTCACCTCTCAGCGTCCGGTCGCACCAGACGAAAACACCTTGGTCAAATGAGCTGACCGGACTCTGTGCCAGCGTTTGGTCACACCGGAACCAGCGTCCAGTTAGTATTTGACCCTCCATTCACTTCCAACTCTCGATCATACGTGAATGAAGTTTGCTCCATTGGATCTAAGGGCTATTTTGGAGCTACCTAGTGCTAGTTCTAACAAGTGTGCACCACACCTAACTCACTAGACTCACCTAGATCAAGCTACCCGTCCATACCCCCCTTAATAGTATGGCCAAAGGAAAAACAAAGTCCTAAACTAGTCTAAGTGTCTCTTCAACTCCAAATGACACTTAGAACTAGTCCATCCTTAACCTTGTCGTCCGTCCTTTGAAAACCGAAACGATTTCCATCGTAGGGGCATGACCACCATGATTGCCCAATCTATCTCCATTACCATGACCTAACTTAATTGCCTCTGCAAAACACACGTTAGTCATAGTAATCACGTATTGTCATTAATCACCGAAACCCAACTAGGGGCCTAGATGCTTTCAGGTGGAATAAAGAATTCTTTCATAGTTGTTTGAAGAAACAGATAAAGATAGAAGGTATATTTTATACTTGTTTAATCAAATAGTTTTCAGTTTTTTCACAGCAGCCTTTCTCCATAGTTATAGCTTAACCAAATGGACCCTAAGAGAGGTACTTTGTGGGAGAAGCAAGCAAAGAAGCTGCCATAGCTAAAATTACAACGTCAAGACTGACGTGCAAGCACTACTACAGATATCATTTGTAGGGGTGGCTCAAGACCATTTGTAGGGATGGTTTGGCCAGCCGCCCCTACCAAACTGTCTCTACAAATCATGCATTTGTAGGGGCGGTTCCCAGACCGCCCCTACAAATTGATTTGTAGAGGCGGCTGGTGTTATCAACTGCCCCTACAAATCTATTTGTAGGGGCGGTTCAGTCTAGAACCGCCTCTACAGTACATTTTTTCACAAAGAAAATTCAAATTTACAATTCAATTTTGACCAGAACACTGTTTGTTTCCGCATATTCCATCTAGCGTTCACGTTGCCGAATGCCCCGCGACCAACGTTCCGTCGAACGCCCCGTGACCAGCGTTCGCGTTGCCGAACGCCCCGCGACCAACATGGGCGAGGAAAGCGAGATAATCCCACCGAATGCCCTACTACCAACGTTCCAAACTGCGTTCGCTCAAGAGTATTATATAAACTACAAGGACAAGAGTATTATATAAACTACAATTACAAGTCCAATTCACAAGAATATATACAATCCATCATTAAATAGACATAATTCACAAGGTAAAACCAATGTAAAATTCCATACACATTGTTATCAACATCCTAGAGCTAGCCTTTCAGTCTCACGAAGGTGTTGGTACTAAGGATTTCTACCTAAGTCAGACTCTCAGTCATGGTAGGTGCCTTTGATGTGTACAATCTGGTCCAATATGAAGTTGCAAAGGTCGCCGACGAGCTCTAAGAGTTGGTCATCCTTGTATGGGTCTCTTTTCATTTCTTTCTCTTCTTTTCACTACAAGAGAACAAGTTTCGGTTTAGTATTTCATACCATGTATGAAGTTTTTATACTATGGGTGAAGAGGTTCAAACTTACCCTTAAGGGGTGTCTCCTGTAGGCACCGGTGTTACTCATCATAGAACATATATAGTATCCACAATGTACACTCCCAGGCTTCTGCTTGGGGCACTATGTGTTGACACAAAATGTGACGCACTGTGCCTCACACATAGCAAGCCGGAAAGCGTGGCTTCAATCGGGTGCCCGGGTGCTTCGTGATCCGGAAACGTGCCAGTCAGTTTGACCTGAAAAAAACTAACAAGGGATAAAACAGTTAAATACCAAACCGGAACATGTCGGGTGAGACCAGACAGTTCCATATATACGGCCCTGAAGCCACTTACAACGACATACAGCTATAGGAAGCTGTCTACCAACAAGTTTATAAACCATTCGGCTAATCGTAAGATGAACACACGTAAAGATCCGATTGCCGAATGCATGTGCATGGGAAGACACGTTTGAACAAGTGAAATTAATTATGCGTTAATGCATAACCAAGCTCAGCAGTCCAGCCGAGTTGGGGTCCATGAAGAAGGAACGTGCAAATAAACACGATTAAGCTAATCTAAAACCTGCATCTGCCGCACGACACCTAGTTTCGTCAAAGCTTAAACGTAATTAACATGCATGAACCCACAACATGTGACAATCTAGATTAAAATAATTCAGCCATTATGAGCATGTTATCTATTTGCAAAGGTAATATGAAAGTAATGATCATTGAAGCACGAATAAAACCATAGGAGAGGGCCGAACAATATCAATCTAGATTGGGCAGAAGTGTGTTACAAATATATAAAATATTTAAAACATGCAACACATGATAACTTAATGAATCTATTTAGATTTTGCCGTATCTAATAGAGCCGATAACTGTCTTGCTTTCACTAAGCATATTGAGCAAACGCCTGCCACACGGTATCTACTCATAAACAAAGCATAAGCAAAAACTTCTTGATTGTCAAGCAAAGATCCGCCGCACGATCATTGAAAACAAACAAGACTACTTGCATCACGTCTAAATCCACCGCATGATACTAAACATGATAACAAGGTTGTCGGAACTTACGGAGGTCGACGGATCGATGACTCCTCTCAAAGAACTCGACGACACGACAAAAGGACTCGAAAGTAGGCACGGGGCCAGTTGTATTGATTTGGTTGTGAACGCCTATTACAATGGTCGAGGGTCAATATTTATACCCTAGACAAAACACGAGTCCTAAAAGACTACGATTTATAAAGGAACTCTTAAACAAACTTGGAAACTATGATTCCTTGCCCTAAACTCTCAGAGTCCTTTATTATTACAACTTTCATCTTTTCGATCGGCTTTGCTTGCCATCTTCTGCTTTCCCGAATGGAGTCACCACCTTCTGAAGTAACCGACCGCACAAGCATTTAGCCGACCGCTCATTTTGTTTGCCGAATGTCCTTCTTCCCACATGCGGGCCCACCTGTCATCTTCCAAAGTCGACCAAAATCCAGTGTTAACACATGCCCCCTCAATTTCGGGATAAAAGTTGTTTTATTTTGAAATTGACCACAAGCTCCTTCTTCCTCCTAGGTCAGCACCGTTCAACACCGCAGCCGCTGTCCAAAAATTCAAGCTTTCAGCGCAACCTCGGACCCACTTCGAATCTTCAATGGTGACCCAGGATGAAATTCCAGAGGTAAACTTCACTTATATTCGGCAATTTTCACTTGATCTTCCCGTTCTTCTTTTGGCTTATTCCTCTTTGATTCTTTTCGGTAAAATTCTGCCTGCGACTGTCAGAAAAATGCTGAAAACACCCCAGTCTTGCATAAACATTCTTGTGCTAGAGGCGATGCAAACTACATCGGCTATTTTGTGCTAAAGGCGATATGAACAATATCGGCTATTCTCAGTTTTATTTTTTATGCTAAAGGCGATTTTCCTTTTATCGGCTTTTCTGATCTACGTTCATGAACCAACCTCAACACTGGGGTAATATTTCTTAAGAAATCTTCCATTGATAGCTCTGGTAAACTCCTCCCCAAATAAAGTCTTCAATATGTATGCATTGCTGTGTACACATTCTACTATTCGGAAAGGACCTTCCCAATTTGGAGACCATTTGCGAGCAACGCTCTATCCTTTGTTCCAACTGGCAATATAGTTTTCCAAACCAAGTCTCCTTCTGCGAATTGCTTCAGCCTAACCCTTTTGTTATAATACTTGGCAACGCGTATTTTATTTTTCTCAATATTTTCCAATGCTTTGAGATGAATCAAATGTAAATCTTCCAATTCATCCATCATTAGATTCTTATAATCTTCTTCTACCAATTCTTTCTGTAACACAACTCGCCTTGAACCTGACCGTAATTCCCATGGTAATACAGCATGATGCCCATAAACCAGTTCATAGGGAGACGTTTGAGTGGACCCATGACAAGCCATTCGGTAAGCCCACAATGCTTCATTAAGAACCAAGTGCCATCTCCTTGGTTTTTCATCAATCTTCTTCGGATGATTTTAATCATAATCTTATTTGATGTACGCCGCCATTAGCTTGTGCATAATAAGGAGAAGAATTATACAACTTAATCCCCATATCTTTGGCAAAATCACAAAATTCTGAAGAAGTAAACTGAGTTCCTTGATCAGTTGTTATAGTTTGAGGAATCCCAAATCTGTGAATTATACGTTCCTTAACAAAACTGATCATATTCTCTGACGTTAACTTCTTCAAAGGGATAGCTTCAACCCACTTGGTGAAATAATCCGTGGCCAAGAGTACAAATTTGTGTCCCTTACTAGAAGGAGGATTGATCTGACCAATTAAATCTATACCCCATCCTCTGAACGGCCAAGGCTTGATTATGGGATTCATAGCAGATGCTGGAACTTTTTGAATATTGCCGAATTTTTGACAATTGTGACACCCTTTGTAATATTCAAAACAATCCTCCAACATAGTCGGCCAAAAATAACCAGTTCTCCTGATTATCCACTTCATCCGATAAGCTGACTGGTGTGCACCACACAATCCTTCGTGAACCTCATACATCACCTTCTTGGCCTCTTCTTGACTTAAACATTTGAGCAATACTCCATCGATGGACTTGTAATATAACTGATCATCAAGGAACACAAATTTGAGAGCTTTGTACCTGAGTTTTCGGGAAACTTTTTGAGATGGACCTTTCAGATAATTGGTAATTTCCGTATCTCCAATCACCATCTACTTGATCAGTATTTAAAACACCTTCTTCTATAGCAAAAACTTCCCGACTCTCTCGATATCCAGAAGCAGCTTGAGCTAACTTATTTGCTTCTTCATTGTACTCTCTAGGGATATGATGCAAGGTTACTACCAGAAAATTCTTCAAAAGTTCTCTACACTCCTCATAATATTCTCTTAACACATTGTTCTTGCATTCATACTGACCACTCAGTTGATTAATCACCAACTCAGAATCCCCAAAGATTTCAACAGCAACGGCCTTTACTTCTATAAGAAGCCGAAGCCCTCTAAGCAGCGCTTCATACTCTGCCTGATTATTAGTAACATGAAATTCAATAGGAACCGCATACTCAAAAGTTTTTCCTTGTGGGGAAATCAAGAGAATACCAGCACCACCACCTTTGTTACAAGATGATCCATCGAAGAACAAGGCCCAAGGCACAATGCTTATCGCCTCAACAGAAAGATCCCGATGTTGGGTAATAAAATCGGCAATAATTTGACCCTTTTGCGCTTTTTGCCGATTCAGTACCTTAAATTAAATTCGACAATGCTAAAATCCATTTGCCAATTCTTCCCTTCAAAATTGGCATTGATAGCATATGTTTGATTACATCAAAACTAGAAACTACCACGCATTGGCATTCAACAAATAGTGCCAAAATTTGGTACATGAGTAATACACACACAAGCAAAGTTTTTACAGAGTCGAATACCTTGTTTCCGGTCTAGTGACTTTTCGGCTAAGATAAGCTATGACTCTTTCTTTTCCTTCAAATTCTTGCATAAGGGCCGATCCTATCGTTAGGCTATCGGTACGCCACATACAACTTAAAAGGCTTGTCAAGTTGTGGAGGTACCAAGATGTGTGGTGCCTTCATATATTGCTTGATCTCATCAAAAGCTTTTTGTTGTATGTCACCCCATACAAATTTTTGATCCTTCTTGAGCTTTAATAAAGGAGAAAAGGGTAAAACTCTCTCTGATAGATTGGATATGAATCTTCTCACAAAGTTGATTTTGCCTAACAATGATTGTAATTCTGTGAGATTGGTTGGCGGCACAACTTTGTCTATTGCTTCCATGCTCTTTTTCCCAACTTCAATTCCTCCTTTATGAACTAAAAATCCCAAAAACTCACCAGCCGAAACTCCAAAGGCACATTTGTTTGGATTCATCTTTAAGCCATGCTTTCTTGTGCACTCCAGAGTTTTTCTTAAATCGGCTAAATATCCTTCATGATTTCTAGACTTGACCACTACATCATCGATGTAGATCTCTACAATCTTGCCGATCAGCTCGTGAAAAATATAATTCATAGCTCTTTGATAAGTTGCACCGACATTCTTTAACTCAAATGTCATGACTATCCATTCAAACAAACCAATATGACCAGGACATCTGAAGGCTGTTTTTGAAATATCTTCCATTGCCATAAAAATTTGATTATAGCCAGCATTACCATCCATAAAACTAATGACTTCATAACTTTCTTTCTTTGCATCTACTAGTAAATCAAGAATCGCGGCATTGGGTAACCATCCATGGGAGTGGCCTTATTAAGATTTCTGAAATCTATGCAAACCCTCATTTTTCCATTTTTCTTGTATACAGGTACTATATTTGAAATCCACTCTGCATACTTGCATGGCCGAATGAAGTTTGCTTCTATTAATCTTTCAACCTCCTTCTTCACATCGGCCAATACCTCTTCTTTGTATATCTTCCATGGAGGTTGTTTGTAAGGACGAAATCCAGGTTTAATGGGTAATCGATGCTCAACAATGGAACGATCCAATCCAGGCATTTCCGTGTAATCCCAAGCAAAACAATCTTTAAACTCTTTCAACAGATCTATCAACTTTGATTTATATTCTGGGTCTAACTTTGCACTAATATACATCGGCCTTGGCTTAGAACCATCACCAACATCAATTTCTTCCAACTTATCAAGCCGACATAAAACCACGCCCCAACTTTCCTTTGTTGCCATCGACAGGATTTCCCATTAAAAATTACTATGAGAGCCGACTGCTTGGATCGGCTGTTGGCCCTCGCTGAAAACATTTACAGGACCTTCTTTCCACACTTTTCCAGAGAAACAATCGACGCCTTCATATTCCCAGTAGGTAGATTCTGCGGCAGCAACACTTACCGAATCATCAGCATGTACAACTTCAACGTCATCTCCAATCCATTGAATGAGAATTTGATGCATGGTTGAAGGAATGCAGCAATTAGCATGGATCCAATCTCTGCCCAAGAGTAGACTATATGCCCCCTTGCCATCAATGACAAAAAAGGTAGTAATCAGAGTTTTCGACCCAATAGTCAGCTCGACATGGATAGCACCTCGGGTATCGGAAGGGTTGCCAACAAAGTCCCTAAGCACCATGTCAGTTTTCAACAATTCTTCATTAGTCATCCCAAGCTTTCTGAAGGTAGTATAAGGCATGATATTGATAGCAGCCCCTCCATCAACAAACATCTTAGTTAAAGGCTTGCCATTGACATATCCCTTTAAATAGAGTGGTCTCAAGTGACGATTCTTGATTGGTTTGTCAAAAACAGCCTGCTGTGTTAATACAAGCTGGGCCATCAAATCCTGACATTCACTTTCATCAAAATCAGAGTACACCTCTTCTTGGACATCTTGGCTTTCGGGAGCTATAAACTCTGATGGGAGGAAGAAAGCCATGCAAGCATCAGCCGAAGGACCACATTCATCAGGCTTCTTCTTAGGACGCCATATTTGCTTTGTTTCGGTAACTTCCTGTTTCAACTCCCTATTCCTCAACCGTTGAACTCTTCTTTTCTGACTTTTCCTCAGGCCTGGAGGACACCACCGTCCTTTTGCCATACGTATCTATAGGAATCACTTCTTCATCATGCACCCTATCATGAATCCAACCTTGACCTGCAAATCTTTTCCTTTGTTGATTCTCAAAATCATCTATTTTTAAGTTACCGATCATCTTGAGAACCTTCGTTCCAAGTCTTTCATAGACGGGGACGGCGGTTGACTCGAGATTGCCTATACCTGAGTAATCGAGCACTACACTCCGAACAATTATTTCTAGCAGGCAACCTCAAGCCTTCATTCCAACAATGCCTAAAGAATGAACAACCCCAATGAGACTGCTCCTATTCTGTCATGTATTCTTCTTGCTCCCTTCGGCATACCTCTTCCTCATACCTCCGGCATTCTTTCATAAACCATTGCTTCTTATAGTATCCCTTCTCTTGCTCTCTCTGCCACTTGTTTAGCAAAATACGTGATGTAACTCTGGGTTTGGAAGTTTGACCTTTCTCGGTTCGGCTATTCTGAAACCGAACTCGTTGCTGCAGCTCTCTACTGGTAACTTGCCGATCCGGGTCAACAGCACCACTTTTCTTTGCTCTATCAGAAGTCAACACCTTCATCTTGCCTTTACCTTTGAGATCATTGGCAGAGACCATATTCACAGAGAAAGAAATCATATTTTGTGGAAAAGGCTAATCATCAATTCTCATCTTGCCATCAAACTTCAAATGTCCCTCTTGGATAGCTTTCTAGATTCGTATTCTGAACACTCGGCAATCATTGATAGAGTGAGAATTAGTGTTATGGAAGCCACAATACTTTTTATCTTTCACTCCTTCAGGACATAGCATGGGATGTCCTTCTGGCAGCTTGATGCGTCCTTCCTTCATCAATAATGCAAAAAGCCTGTCTGCCTTAGTAACATCAAAATCATAGGTTCCCTTTTGTTGTTTCAACCAGCGTTGACTAATTTGAGTAGGCTCCTTTGCCCAATTCAACTCAGCTGCAGCTATCTCATCTTCATCAATATACTCGACCGCTTCCTCCGTAAAACCTTGATACACCTCATTAGTGGCATTGTTCTTCCGAAAGCGATTATCTCCCGAATCCTTGGGCACGATTACTCATAGCTGCTAAACGCCGTGCAAGTTGGCCAAGATCATCAAACTCCATGCCGAACAACTTCTCCACGATATTCGGCAACATTCCCGCTATAGCTATTCCGGGTAGTTGATCATCCGGTAAATTAGAGAATAACACATATTCTTGGTTTCCACGAATCTGCGAAGATATTCCAATGGTGTCTCATTTGTTCTCATCCTCAAACTCATGAGATCGACCAACTTCTTCTCATTAGTACCGTGTAGAAATATGAATGAAACTTCGCTCTAGCTCCGCCTTAACGCACCAATGGAATGAGTTGGTAAAGACGTGAACCACGTGAAAGCTGGTCTGTAAGAGACAAAGGAAAATATCGAATCCTCCAAGCTTCATCTGAAGCAGCTTCTCCAAGCTGCATTAAGTACCGACTGACGTGCTCTATGGTACTAGTATCATCTTGACCAGAAAACTTGGTCAAATCTGTTGGAGGCTTCACCCTTGGAGGTAACGCCACTCTGTTGTACCACTCTGGATAAGGAGACTTGTATGAATAGGATTGATTTTTTGGCTTCAAGCCGAACTGATTCTGCATCATATCGCCCATCCTGTGCATCAAAACATCAATGCTCGAATCCTGATTTCCTTGTACTGCACTCCGTAAGGCAATCTCAAGCACTCCTATACCTCGGATTTGGCACGGCATTGATAGCATTGTAATCAAGAAATTCTTGATACCCATCTCCATACATATTCTTCTCGCAACTGTTTGATCTTTGGAGAAACTCTATAAGTGAAAGTGGCACTTCTCTGTGGTACCAAATGTTACCCGCCATAGGTGGGATGTGATTGCTTTTCAGTGTGAGTCAATCCACCTATATTTGAAGTCGATGCTCCTTCTTTTCCAATAGGCTTCTCTTGATGCTTTGGAACATTGAAAAGTGTCGGTCCACTGAGTGGGCCAACATTTTCTTCAAAGTATTTATCAACCATTGGACCAAAAGTACTCGATCATGATTGCCCGAAAGGTATTGTAAAAGTCTGTGTGATGGTTTGTCATGGTTTCTCCCATAGCTTTATAAACCAGGGCTGCCATCTTCTAAGCATCCTCCTCTTCAGTGTAATCAGTTTGATGTGGAAGAAGAACCCTTGGCATTGACTGCTTTTGAAACACTTTGTTGCTCTTGTTTTTGGAAAAAGACATCAAACACTTCCGCTGGTATTGCTCACATGCTTGTAGCACTAAATCCCTGTAATTATCTGGCAATTCTGCCATGCTCACATCCAGAACATGATCATTGTTGATCTCAGACGCCATCTTGAACTAACAGATGGTCCCACCGGGCGTGCCAAAAAGTGTGTTGACACAAAATGTGACGCACTGTGCCTCACACACAGCAAGCCGGAAAGCGTGGCTTTAATCGGGTGCCCGGGTGCTTCGTGATCCGGAAACGTGCCAGTCAGTTTGACCTAAAAAAAAACTAACAAGGGATAAAACAGTTAAATGCCAAACCGGAACATGTCGGGTGAGACCAGAGAGAGTTATATATACGGCCCTGAAGTTACTTACAACGACATACGACTATAGGAAGTCATTCGCCAACAAGTTTATAAACCATTGGCTAATCGTAAGATGAACACACGTAAAGATCCGATTGCCGAATGCATGTGCATGGGAAGACATGTTTGAACAAGTGAAATTAATTATGCGTTAATGCATAACCAAGCTCGTGATCCGGCCGAGTTGGGGTCCATGAAGAAGGAACGTGCAAATAAACAGATTAAGCTAATCTAAAAACCGTGCATCCGCCAGACACGACACCTAGTTTCGTCAAAGCTTAAACATAATTAACATGCATGAACCCACAACATGTGACAATCTAGATTAAAATAATTCAGCCATTATGAGCATGTTATCTATTTGCAAAGGTAATATGAAAGTAATGATCATTGAAGCACCGAATAAAACCATAGGAGAGGGCGAACAATATCAATCTAGATTAAGGAAGTGTGTTACAAATATATAAAATATTTAAAACATGCAACACAGGATAACTTAATGAATCTATTTAGATTTTTTGCATATCTATCTAATAGAGCCGATAACCTGTCTTGCTTTCACTAAGCATATTGAGCAAACGCCTACCACACGGTATCTACTCATAAACAAAGCATAAGCAAAGACTTCTTGATTGTCAAGCAAAGATCCGCCGCACGATCATTGAAAACAAACAAGACTACTTGCATCACGTCTAAATCCACCGCATGATACTAAACATGATAACAAGGTTGTCGGAACTTACGGAGGTCGACGGATCGATGACTCCTCTCGAAGAACTCGATGACACGACAAAAGGACTCGAAAGTAGGCACGGGGCCGGTTGTATTGATTTGGTTGTGAACGCCTATTACAATGGTCGAGGGTCAATATTTATACCCTAGACAAAACACGAGTCCTAAAAGACTACGATTTACAAAGGAACTCTTAAACAAACTTGGAAACTACGATTCCTTGCCCTAAACTCTCAGAGTCCTTTATTATTACAACTTTCATCTTTTCGATCGGCTTTGCTTGCCATCTTCTGCTTTCCCGAATGGAGTCACCACCTTCTGAAGTAACCGACCGCACAAGCATTTAGCCGACCGCTCGTTTTGTTTGCCGAATGTCCTTCTTCCCACATGCGGGCCCACCTGTCATCTTCCAAAGTCGACCAAAATCCAGTGTTAACACTATGTGTTTTGCATATGAAAATGTTAAGTAATGCTTTTGACAGCTATGTAATGGAGTACTGAAGAAGTAAGTTACACTTACCGCACATAGTGTTTTTATAGCCAACTTTTCCTTCCTTGCTAGATCATGCCTTCCGTAATGTTTAGTGACATAGAACCTAAATGCCCTGTTCGAATTATTTTAGCAAATACAACTTTTTAGTATCCAAAAGTGAACGTTACAAGTATGTATACAAACATATAAGCTAATGAGGATTGTCGATATGTATATGTCTTGAGAATCGATATGAAGTCTTTGTATGTCACTGGGTCCCTATCTATTGAATCAAAGACCCATGCCATGCTCCTCCCAACATCGATGCCTATACAAATCCAGTGGTTGCTGCATGGATTTAATCATAGAACTAGATAAGCTCTTTTGCATCGAATAAAATATATCGAACAAAGCTTTAAGTATAGAGTTGAACTTACTCGAAGTTGTATGGTAGCCATATAGTAGAGTGCTGTTAGAGAATTTTGAAAGCCAGGGCAATGTATGCCGCAACCTTAAGGGACTCTTTCCTTAGTTTCGCCATACGGATATGCTCTTTCTCCCGAAGAGTCTTTCCAGCAGCTTGCTCTTTGGCATCCAATAGCCACTGTTTAGGGTAATTAAAATTTGTTTGTGCTATAGCTTGAGGGTCTATATACCTGGCTTTCACACTTGGCATTTGTTTGACAATGTGCACTTGCATTCTACAAATCACGGCGTCGGTTAGTTACAACAAAATTTAAAGATTACATTCATATCATATCGGGAGGACAAGGACTTACAGGCACCATGTGCGAATTAGATTCATCTCCACTGCTCTGAGGTGAAAGCATGTCTGCATGTCATTGAAGTCAAAGACAATTTTCTCGGCTGGGCTTCCAAATGTGCCGGTGGGGAAGCATGCTTGTATGAGGTCTATGCTCGTTGGGAGAACACGCAAGTACCAATCATGGAACCTTCTCATTCCAAGTGGTAGGTGCTGGATGTTCCAGTTTGGTAGGAAGGGCTTGCCTCTTTCATATGTTTTTGGGCAGTCCTTTGACCATTTGATGGCATCAACATTTGTATACTGCTTTGCTGTTTGGTGGAGTTTGCTAGTGACGGCCTCCTCAGAACCCCGTGATGTGACTTTTTTAACTTGGTTCTTAGGCTTGAACTAGGCATGGGAATACCACTTGGACACCGACGAGATGTCTTTCATCGGAACATAAATTGGTCTTATGGTGATTGGATGCTTCTTTCGAAGTTCCCATTCAGGCATGTCCTCATCTTCTTGTGCATCACCTTCTTCAGGAGGCACTCATTGTTTTTGCATCGGCTGTGCTTATTGAGAAGACTATGGCATCTCATCATGCACTTGCTCGGTACGAGCTGGAGAAAGCACATGCTCGCTAGGAGGTGGGGAAGAATGTGGCATCTCAGGAATGTGGTGGTCGCGAGACTGTGAAAATATCTCCCCGACCTCAACAACTCGCTCCAAATTTGGGAGAGGGGGAGGCGGCGAAGAAGCAGTCAATATAATGTCCCGTTTGTGCTAGAGGATGAACTGCCCCATTACGTCTCTGAGTAACACCAGCCCCTCGGGAGTTGCATAGTCTATCCTCCACTGCATGAACTCGGGCTTCACAGTATGCACCTCAACCCTAGTGTAGTCCAGCGAAATCTTATTATTGTGGTGTAAGTCACCGGGAGGATGTGCCACACCCGTTGCCACCTCCATCACAATGTTTTGTCGGCCGCTGAGAAACACCAAGGTGCAACTAGTTGGTTCCCATATGCGATCGATGGGGGTTGTGGCTATAGTGGAACCTTGGCTGCTAGGAACTTTCAGAGGGCTGCCAACTAATGCCAGTTCTCCCGCCAGCGTCATTAATGTATGTGGCTTCATAGACAGTCCTTGCTCCTCCAACGCCTTCGCAACTAGAGCCTTTACTTGGAGCTCAAGATTAGTCTCCCGGTCTCTACCATGTTTCTTGTACATGTGCCTATCCTCTTTGAATCCTTGCTTCCAGGTCATCCTTTTCTCTAGCCACCTGGTGCAGCCTGTGTGCTCCTTATTTCCCAAGCCAAGGCTAAGCTCGTCCCTCTCTCTAGAAGGATTGAATGAGCCCTTCTCCTTATCTTCAGCATATTTTAGTATCCTTGATACTACCTCTTGGGTCTCCGACTTATCAAACTTAAGATTACCGTCGGATGATTCTGTACTCCTCGCATATATCTAATTCCTTGAGCGTACCTTCAAATTCGTCACATCGATATTCCTAGCAGCTGCGGCCTCTTCGTCCAACTTCCTAAACTGCTCTTCCTTGGCATAGTAGCCACCAGGGCCTAGATGATGGTGGTGTTTGTTCCTCTTCGCCAACTTGGTGTTACGGGCACTGAGCTTCAATGCCTCCGGTGAAGTCTTCTGAGCCACGAGCTCCTCCCATTGACTAGGAGTTATTTTGCCAAACTCGTTGAAGGGAGTTAACCCCTTTTGGATATACTTCTTGTTGAGCTCCGACCTCCAACATCGGAATGACTCTCCCATCATCCTGAAACCATTTTTTTACCAGTTCGTGCTTACCCTCCAGAAATCTAAAATTGAGCTTCAGCTGCCTATCCCATAGTTCATCCTTTTTCTTCTCTGGTACCTCTTTCCAGTTAGGGATTGCTGGGTTCAATTTATCTCTTACTAGGGCCCCGATCGCATTATGGAATCGTCCTCTTAATTCCTTCGGCTCAAGGATCTCCCCTGCTGGCCCGACCTCCGTTATAACATAGCATGCTTTATCTGGATATAGATTTGCTTTTCTATCCCCTCGTTTCCTCTTAGGCTTGGTAGTCATGGTTGTGTCTTGAGGTTGTGGAGCAGAGGCCTCAATGTCCGTCTCTATGACCGTTGCCTCTGCTCTCCTTTCCTCTACTCCGTCTTGTCCAGCGAGATGTCACGGACGTCGACGTCGTCTTTTCTGAGTTTCAGGACGGACCTGTATATACAACATGTCAAAGTGTTAGCAGAGGTAACACAGCCAAAGCTTTAGTAAAATTTACAAGCTAAGGCTTTATCCCTACCTCCTCGTTTGGGTCAAAATCCTTGTCCAAATCTTCCTCCATTGGCCTCCTTCTGGCCTCACGTGGGAAAGGATCCTCGGGACTTACATATCCCTCTTCTGAGTCATCATCATCATCCTCCTCTTCTTCTTCGCCTTCAGCAGCCTCTCCTGCTCTTCCTTTTGCTGCCCCTTCCTCCTCGTCACACTGCTCTTGAGTAAGCATCACTTCTAGATACTTTTCTAACTCGTTATCGAACTGCTCCTGAGTAAGCTGGTCCTCTAGTGCTTGCTCCTCATAGGTTGGCTGCTCATCATGCTCGGGGCATCGGGCTGCACTGTCTGGTGGCTTTGTTCTAATAGATGCAAGAAAGTGTGCTTTAGGTACGTGAGAAGGTATAAGAAATAAAAAAGGTCTATAAACCAAAGTAGTCCTATAAAACAACAATATATCAAAAAAACGAGCAGTAGCAGTAGTAGAGGTCTCAGAAACATGTCAATCATCATCTGATCTTGAACTTGGAGCATCAAGGCATCATAACAGAGAAAAGAGGAGAAGGTAATGTAGGGGTGGCTGCTAATGATGCCAAGTTCCTCACAAGTTCTTGATCATCAGCTCATATTCCATATAATGTATGGACTTAGACAATTTCATCATCAGCAAAACAAAGGAGAGGAGAGGAGAGGGGAGATTTGGCAAAAAAAAGCAATAGCTGCTTAACAAACATAGAGCGGAAAAGGTGTAAAAAAAGCAGCAGCTGCTTCTCAAACATAGAGGATAGGAAACATAGCCAAAAAATAGTTGACTGCTACCACATGGTTGGAAGACCCCTGCAGATCAAAATCTGGTAACTTAGATGTGGTTAATAATGGATTAGAGTAGAGGAGGAGTAGTAGATAGAGTAATAGTAGAGGAGTAGAGTAGAGGAGTAGAGAAGTGTAGCAGCCAGTAGTTAAGAGCAGCAGCCACTTAGATACAGTAGTAGTCGTAGATAGAGTAGTGGAAGTGAGCCACTTAGTAGTAGCCACTTAGTAGTATAGGGAAGTGAGTAGAGTAGCAGCCAGCAGCTAGGAAAGAGAGTAGAGTAGCAGCCAGCTAGTAGTAGGAGTAGCTAGCAGTAGCAAGTAGAGTAGTAGTAGTAGTTCAGTAGAGTAGTCTAGGACAGTAGTAGGACAATAGTATAGCAGTAGAGTAGTAGTAGAGTAGAGAGTAGTTCAGTAGTAGTAGAGTAGAGATTAGTTGAGTAGTAGTAGAACAGTAGTATAGCAGGAGTAGTACACGAGTAGAGCCACTTAGTAGTGCAGTTGAGAGTAGTAGAGGAGTAGTAGGATAGTAGTATAGCAAGAGCCACTTAGTAAGTCAAACTGGAAGGAGATTCCAAGAGCTCAAACGCGGAAGATACGAACAAAATAGCTTGCTGGGCTAGAAATTCCAAGAGCTGCAATAAGAAAATCAGTCTTCACAAGGCAACGCACAACACAAGAAGGAGATGCTGCTGCACAAAAAACTTAGCCGATTTGACTGGATGGCCTGGCGGATCAGCAGGCTTGGCCGAGCAGCCTTGCTGCTGCTACGCACACACTAGAGAGAGAGAGAGAGGTACAGATGGAGATAAGCTCTCAACCATGCATACTACTCTAATCATGGTTTGTTGTTGTATTTCATTATTGAATACTACTTGTAAGTAAAAATTCATTTCAGCTTATATAGCATATATAAGAGATGCTATGTCCTTAAGCATGCATGAGTTGTGTTAGCAATGCTCCAGCAATGATATATACTAGGTTTACAAATCCAAATGACATGCAACAAGACAATTAGGAAAGCTTATGAAATTGCCTAAAATTCATTTTCATACCTCAAGGCATGATTCCAACTTTTACCAGGTCGAAATCACTTAACAACAGAAATTTGTCTTCACAAGATAGAGAGCAGCCAAAACTGGACTCAAACTGAGAACATCCATATCTCCTAAACTACTTGGCCAAATGCCACCAAATTTTAACAAAAGCTAGTTTAGTAAGTTAACTACAACTTTGGTATTCACATGATTCCCAGCAAACACCATTATCAAAGCCTAATTTACCAAGTGCTAGAAACTATCCAGAATTATAAAAATGTTAAAATTAAATATATACTTATGTGCCAAACATGATTTCTGACCAAACCAAGTGCATCACAAGTTCACACATGATATAAGATCACCAGAAAGTAAGGTGTTGACCACCAATTCATTTCTTTTAATGTCTTTCTTAATTTATTTAGTTATTTAAGTGGAATAATGAACATATATGAAAACTGCACAGTTTAATCTACAAAGATTACAATTCATACTACATGCTCCAAATAGGCTACTATAAAAATTTCACCCAAAGTTACCAATAGAAACATCCTATACAAAAATAACAAGGCAGCAAGGCTGATTTTGGCCTAACTTAGAAACCCTTTTGAAAAGTGTCAAACAACAGAAGCAACATTTTTTCTAGCTTCACATTAGTGTCATGGAAGAATGGAAATGAAAACCATAAACTGTATACATTTGAAGATGGAAATGAAAAAGGTCAGTGACGAGATTAAGGGCAAGCAGCATCAGATAGCACATTTAGAAAGGCAGATTAAGGGGAAGCTTGTCCAGTTAGAACAGACACCGGTATATTATAGCTAAGGGGCTCTACAGTTAATAATCAGGTACTACATATGTTACCATATTTATGTGTTCCTCTATACCAAATTTGCCACCAAAAAAATAATCCGGCTCAGGCCAATAATTAGAACCTGATGATAATCTGAATCAGAATGTCCCTAGCTCTACTAGTAGCAGGCAAGTAACACACAGTTCCTTCTTTTGTACAGAAGTTTGCGTGGAAGGTGTATTCTTAATTTTTCTGTGTTGTAGTATCTAGATTACAGCTCCTATCTTAAATTGCATTACTTTTGCAAGATAATCTTAAGAGTTAGAGTGGTCTGAATTTACTATCAGTTCACTAATATTTAATTTTTTATGATCAGAAAATATTTTCTAGAACTGTTATCATACTATAGGTACTTTAATGGCTGATATGCATGTGTTGCAAGAGGGGTGTTCATGTTGTAGTGATTTAGCTAACTAATAGAGTGACCACAGGTTAACTATTCATTTTCAGCTAACTGATAGAGTGACCATTCATGTGCTTAAATTATTTGAGTCAAATATATTATAATAAGCTGCCATTCAAACTTAAATCATACTCAGAACAGCTAATGTCGGGACCAAGCAATAGGATTAGCCTTGTTAAATAATATGAAAAACACTCTTCTATGTTCAATAAATGATGAATACCCGAATGTATTGATGCCTGCGATGTCCAATTTAGATTCCTATCATGCAATCCATCATATATCTCATATTGTAAGAAACCAAACGAGTAAAATATATTGATGCATGTGTAGAAATTGAACTGAAAGTGCTAAGGGAAGAAGTAACAAAAGAAAGAGTTGTGTCCATTGTTTCAGTAATCATAATGTATTCTAATGTTTCTATTATATATAAGCTCAGTTTTTTCATATTGTATCCCATTCAGTAGGCCAATACACAAAGATTACTTTTCACATTCAGTTACTACTTATTTGTTCAGACTCTAACCCTACAAGCCAACAACTGAACAAATAATTCTCAGTTTTACAATCCTGCTCCAAATATCCAAAAGTCTACTTTTAAACTCTAACCCTACAAACTGAATAGACAATTGGGGCAAGCACTTCAGCAGCAGCAGGGTGCAAAATAGAACATTTAATTTGGTATGTTGCATCATCAACGTACGTTGCATAAAAACAATGCCTTCATCCTTCTACAACAAAGCTGCAAAAAAGCAGCCTTTTCAGTCTGGTCAGTCTATGGTGCAAAGCAAGGGAAATTAGAAATAGTGCAGTTCAGGGCACTAGCACACCACCAATTAATCCTAACAAGATCAAAAATCATATAGGTTTCAGAATATTATAAGGGCACAAGCAGCTGGCCTCAGCTGCAGGCGTGGAACTGAAAGCACTGTCTAGGGAGGTCACCAAACTCATGGACCACAACGAGAGGCTCGCGAACGAGTTGGCTTTAGCAAGAAATTCAACACAACGATAGAGCAGATAGCGGAGGCATAGCTGGAGCAGAGAGCGGGGGCGTTCAAATCAGCTCGCTTCGCCAGGAAGTCACGAATTAAGACAGGACGCGGTCGCAGGGGGAGTTCGCGCCGCCGGGAAGTCGCAGGGGCCGGGCGAGTCCGCGCCACCGGGAAAAGTCGCACCGACGACAGAAGGAGGGGATGGTGCCAGCCCGTCTTCCTCAGCGCCAGGAAGGGGAAGCGGGAGGGGAAGGAGGCGGGTGACCTTCACTGCCGTTGCGGATTGTGAGCTCTCGCGGAAACCCTAGCCGCGGTGGTGGCCGGCCTGGGGAACGCGGCGTTTGGGGGAGGAAGCGTGTCGGGCGACGGAGGCTGTCACTGGAGGATGGCGGAGGTGAGAGGAAGTGGCGCGAAGAGAGCGGTGGCTAGGGCACGGAGACGGTGGCGACGGCAAGACACAGTTGGGCAGCCTGACGGCATCGGGAGGAAGAAGAGAGCGCCCAACACATTTTCACCCGTGCGCCCTTGTTTTTATACTCAAGACGATTTGTAGGGGCGGTTCCTGAACCAGCCGCCCCTACAAATGCATTTCTAGGGGCAGTTCCTGATCTAGCCGCCCCTACAAATTTGTAGGGGCGGTTCCTGATCTAACCGCCCCTATAAATATTTTCTATTTTATTAAATTATTAATTTTGTATTTTTTAAATCACAAAAACACAAAGTAAATGTATATAATATTTTGTATTATTATATATATGCACAAATATATATAAAAACAATTGTAGTCATAAAAGTTGTAAACATAACTCAATCTTGTCATGTGATTATAATTTGAATTTTAAAACTTCGACTGCAATTTTAGGACATTAAATGACCTAAAATGAAAATGTTGTAAACATAAAAGTTGTATAACTCATAAACATATATAACTTTTATTTTGGTCATCTTGTCATGTGACTTTGTTTAAACGATTCAAAATTTAAAATTCAAATAATTTCAAATTGAAACAATATTTTGAAAGAGTAAATGATTTTAGCTGAAAAACTCATGAATACCAAAGTTGTAGAACTCATCAATATATACAACTTTTATTTGGATCATCTTTTCATTTGACAAATTTGAACAGTTGAAATTTTGAATTTCAATAAATGGCAACTTCAAATAAGATTTTGAAACCTTAAATGATTTCAACGATAAAAGTCGTGAACATAAAAGTTGTTGAACTCATCACTATCTACAACTTTTATTTTAGTCATTTCTTCATGTGCCAAAGTATTAGTAAACATTGTTCACAAATTCACATATGACTCATAGTTTCATAAACTATACGAGAGACATGTTGATTTGTGAACAATGTTTACTATCATTTTGTCAGATGATGAAATGACCAAAATAAAAGTTGTAGATCTTGATGAGTTATACAACTTTGGTATTTATCACTTTTTCAGCTGAAATCATTTAATGGTTGAAAATCTCATTAGAACTTGTCATTTTTTTAAATTTGAAAATTTGAATTGCTCAAACTTTGTCGAATGAAAAGAATGACCAAATCAACACAGTAACTTGATAGGGCATGATTTTAGAAAATTTTAGGAAAAAAATAATCACATTTGGAGCTAGTATGAGGGAGAAAGACTAGTTATAAATTTTACCCACAGATTAAAAAGAAAAATCACAACTGTTCATGCTGATCAATGATGAACAAGTGTGATTTCTCTTTTCATCTGCGACTAAAACTTGTAACTAGTTTTTCTTCCTCATACTAACTCCAAATGTGATGGTTTTTTTCCTAACATTTTCTAAAATCATGCTTTATCATTTAGTCTAGTCATCTATCTTTGTCACTAATTTTGAACAATTCAAAATTTGAATTTCAGAAAATGACAGCTTCAAACCTGATTTTTAACCACTAAATGATTTCAGCTGTAAAGGTGATGAAAATAAAAGTTGTTGAACACATCACTATCTACAACTTTTATTTTGGTCAACTTTTTATTTGACAAAATTTGAACAGTTCAAATTTTGAATTTCAGAAAATGACAGCTTCAAACCTGATTTTCAACCACCAAATGATTTCAGCTGTAAAGGTGATGAATATAAAAGTTGTTGAACACATCACTATCTCGTACTTTTATTTTAGCCATTTCTTTATTTCATAAAGTGTTAAGTGATTTCATAAAGTTTTAGTAGTAATAAAGTGGATGTTGAAATAGATTCATCTGCATGTTGCAAAGGGTAGTCTCACACATATGTATAAATGTAGTCTCACACACATACATAAATATATAGTCTTAGACATATACATAAATATATAGTCTCACATGCATGCATAAATGAAGTCTTACAAACACACACTTACATAAACACTCCACGTTCAACAACTAGCTAGCCCGTTGTAATGACTTTTCCCTTGACACATTTTCGTTCCCTTGGCAATATGTCTTTGGGTAGGTTCTTTTCCACAACACTAATCTTCTTAGGAAAGTCTATGAATAGCGGCATCTCATCGTAGTTATTGTAAGCTTCAACATCGTCCACGCCATCAACTCCGACAATGTGATGTTTCCCAGAGGCAACCACGTGCTTTGTCTTCTTCTTCGGGGGGAGGTTACTTTGTGGGTCAGACATATAGAAAACTTGTGTGACACGTGAAGCAAGCACCCAAGGGTCATCTTGGTAGCCTAGATTTTTGAGGTCCAAGACTCTCAATCCGATCTCATTCAGTTTGTGTTGTTTGATCTAGCGGCATCGAAACAGGGCCACCGTTATATCCCTTCCATAGTCAAGTTCCCATATCTCTTCAATGATGCCAAAGTATTGGATCTTTCGCCCCAATCCATCGAGAGCCTCTATTAGAATGCCGCTGTTTTGGTTCACATATTTACTATCCTTTGCGTGGGTATAGTACGTATACCCATTGATGCCATAAGCATTCCAAGATGTCACTTGTCTCGATGGCCCCTCCGCCAACCTACTGATGATAATAGAGTCTATGGTTTCTCTAGGCGGTATGTTTTGGTCCTTCAACCATGTAGTTAGTCGTTGCTTATGCTGTTTCATGACCCAATCATCCAAACGACCATTTCTCTCCGCCATAATGATAGCCAAGTGTTCATCAATGTACGGTTGCATCAGTTGTGTACTCTGCAAGACACTATAATGCACCTGGCTCACCTCTTTGTAATCATGGTTGATGAACACTTTTCTACCACTGGTGCCCTTCCCAGCCAGCCTACCCTTTGACGAGAATCAGGTTTACCAATCCCTTTTTGTACTTTTAGGTACTCTTGACAGCACTCGATGACTTCTTCAGTACTGCAACCCTCTATCATGGAGCCCTCTGGGTATGCTTGATTATGCACGTATCGACTTAGAACCGACATGAACCGCTCGTAGGACCACATTTCATGCAAGTAGCAAGGGCCCAGCGCCTGTATCTGATGAACCATGTGAATCATGAGATGTGGCATTATATCAAAAAAGCAGGAGGTAAACACATCTCTAGTTGGTTTTGTGTCTCCACCACAAATTCATATAGGTCACTCAGCTCTTGCTTGTCAATCGTCTTCTGTGAGATATTCGAAAAGATGTAGCACATGCGGGTGATGGCCATTTTCAAGAACTCTAGCTTTATAGCCTTGATTGCAATAGGTAGAAACACTGTCAGCATCACATGACAATCGTGAGCCTTGCAGTGTGTTATTGACAAGTCCTTCATCGACACTAGCTTCTTCACATTTGCTGAAAACCCAGTCGAGACTTTGACCCTCCTCAGGAAAGTGCATATAGCTCTCTTCTCGTCTGGTGTTAGGTTGAAGCATGACGTGGGCAGAGTGTATTTTCCGTTAGCCTTAGGTATCGGGTGAAGCTGTGGCATCATGTTTAGCTGCACCATGTCTTTCTGTGCTTTCAGACCATCCTTTGACTTGCATGTGTCCATCAAGGTAGCAATGAGACTCTCAAAGACATTCTTCTGCACGTGCATAGCATCAATGGCATGGGGACCTCCAAGTCTGGCCAATAAGGCAGATACTGAAAGAAGATCGATTGTTTCTTGAAAGGTACGCCTTCGACAGGAGGTGTGCTTCTATCTCTGTTTGTCCCATCCGAATTCTTCTTTCTATAGATGACGCATATGTTTTTCACTATTCTGTACACGTGTTCTCCATTATGACATCTCTCCAGAGGGGGTTCAATCTCTGGGGTGTTGTCATAAAATTTAAAGAATAATTTGCTGTGGTACTTGTGACTTGTCTTTAAGAAGTGTCGGTTCCTTAGGTAAACTATCTTCTTGGATGCATCCAGGTACACCTATGTAGTATCATCCAAGCAAACCAAGCATCCTATCTTCCCTTTGATCTATCCAGACAAAGCAAACAACGCGGGGTAATCATTGGTAGTAACAAATATTATTGCTCTACATATGAAGTCCTCCTTTCGGAATGCATCGTACATCGGCTCTCCATGCCTCCATAGCCTCTCCATTTCTTGCATCAAAAGCTCGAGGAACACGTCTATATCAATGCCTTGTTATTTTGGGCCAGAAATAAGAATAGTGAGAAGGTACTTTCTCTTCTGACACAACCACGTTGGGATGTTGTACATGGTCATGATCACTGGCCAAGTGCTATGGTCGCTCATTCTCTTATTGAAGGGATTCATTCCATCGGTGCTCAAGCCAAATTGTACATTCCTTGGGTCATCGCTGAATTCTTTGTGCTTCTCATCGAACCTTTGCCACTGACTACAATCAGCCGGGTGTGCAATCTTATCATCATCCACCTTGCGCTCATCATCCCACCATGTCATGAGTGCAACTTCTTTAGGGTTTAGGAAAATACGTCTCAAGCGGTCGGTCACTGGCAGGTACCACATTACCAAGGCAGGAATTCTTCTCTACTTTGCATCATTGCCTAATGGAGTGTCCTCTGGGGGTTGAGATTCTTGTACCACCTTTTTTGTACCCTTCTTATTCCTCTTTTTCCCTGTGGAGGCTTCATCCCCACCATAAAGGTCATTGTTCTTGTACTGGCTGGCCCCACACCGGGGACATTTATCCAGTGACTTGAACGTTTCGCCATAAAAAAGTATACAGTGGTTGGGGCATGCATGGATTTTTTCAACCCCCATTGTCAATGGACTTATGACCTTCTTCGCTTGGTATGTGTTGGCGGGAACTGAGTTTGGTTGTGGCAGCACCCATGACAGGAGATGCAATAGATCATTGAAACTACAGTCTGACCAGCCATACTTAGCCTTCAGGATGAGTAGCTCAAGCACAAAACGTAGCAATGTCCAATGTGTCGGACAACCCTTTTCAACACCATACACAATCTCCTTCGATGCTTTTGTTACCCTTTTCAAATTTTCTAGACCTTTTGGGCTATTTAGTAAAATCTCTGATCCAAGGGCTCGAATCATGTCCTCTAAATCATCTTCATCCCCGACACATGCTCCACCATCATTATTCGCACCACCTTTGTCGTTACCATCCCACCCACCAGCATCACCACCTTGTTCATTACCAAACTCGGAATCCATTCGTGCATCAAGCTCTGCTAAATATTAGGACAACGATTCTATAGTTTTGTCGTCGTATTCCTTCTTATCCTCGTCGTTAATAATAACCGTTTCACCATGATGAATCCACACTATGTAGTCCTCAATAAATCCTCGTATAATCAAATGTGATCGGATGATAGTCACATCTGTCCATGCCATACGATTCTTGCAATCTTTACAGGGATAAATAATTGTATCCTTATTCTCTGTCAATGTCGTTGCATGCTTCTTTGTGGCTTCAATAAATTTATCCACCTCTTCATGGAAACCTGCATTAAACCTTAACGAACCATACATCCAAAAGTTCCTGTACTCCATCTTTTACAACAACAACAAAACAAACATTAAAGGACTTCTTATTTAGATATATATAAAAATGAATCAAATTAATAATTACTTGAGAATAATTGTATATACTTCGGATATATATGAATATAAATCAAATATAATTACATGAAGCATACAAACACACCATGGTAGAGGAAAATTAATTAATGGCCCATTTATCCATAAATAATTAAAATACATATTTGTTGATTACAATAAACAATTTCAAAGACAATAATTAGCAACAATTATATTTTACCCAATATCTTTCATACAAACCCTAGTCCAATTTCATCAAACACAAATTTAAAAAATGAAATTAATAAAAAAAACCAAACCCTAGATCTAGATCTACATGCACATGAAATATCCATAAAACTAACTAATTGTTCACTAAAATTAAGAAACATAGATCAAATAAGGGTATGATCTTGTTCCCCTACCTAATTTACCCTAGTACATTCAAAACTTGGGTCTAATTTGCTTTATAAGTAGCTCAAGCACCATAGAAGAGAGAGAAAAATAAAACTCTAATTACTTACTAACCAACCATTAAAACTTCAAAAAAAAGTGTGGAATAGCATTTTCTTACCTTCTAGAACCTCTCCACCAAAGGATTTGAGACCAAAACCTTCTCCCCTTAGTAGAGCAATTTTTGGGAGGTGCCCAAGGCCTCCCTACCTTTCTTTCACGGGTTGGAGTGAGTGACCCGAGAAGAAAGAAGGTGCTGCAGTTTTTTATATGTGGGTCATTTGTAGAGGCGGCTGGTGATTGAGCCGCCCCTATAAATAGCATGTGTTTATACGCGGAGCATTTATAGGGACGGTTCAATCACCAACCGCCCCTATAAATACCAACACCGGGGGCGGCTACTGAGTAAGCCGTCCCTACAAATCAGACCCATTTGTAGGGGCGGCTCGTGTCACCAGCCACCCTTGCTGTTCCATTTGTAGGGGTGGCTGGTCTCTAGTCTCCCGAGCATGCTACTGTAGGGACGGCTCCATCACCAGCTGTTCCTATAAAAAATTTGCTCTGTTGCTACAAACCGGTTTTCAGGTAGTGAAGAAAACATATCCCGGGCGATATGGGCAAGGGCAGCGACCTGGCTGCTAAGTACAAGAAGCAGCAACACCGCGCGCGCATTGGAGCACCCTCCGGGCTCTCGTCCTGGTCTCTTGCTACCATTTTGTTTTATTATATGTATATAGGTTATTAGGGTCATCGTTGCCCTGGACCAAATTTAAATGTGCGATGATTTCCCTCCACCACTGCCCCCTCGCTCGCTTGTGAAAACACAGCATATCCACGTCAAGCTAGCTACATGGCTTTGTGGCAGCGCCTTCTCCCTGTCCTGCTCTTACTCGCCGCAACCACCACCACCTGGCTCGCTGGAGTACACGCCGATGAGTACACGCCATTTCCGTCGCCAATCTGCTCATCAGACGACAACTTCACCGCCGGGAGCACGTACCAGGTCAACGTCTACATGCTCGTCGAGCTCCTCCGCCAGGGCGCCACCCAAACCGGCGTCTTCTTCAACACTAGCTACGGGAGTGGGCGCGACGAGGTCTTTGGCCTCCTCATGTGCTACGTGGACCATAGCTGGGACGACTGCATGACGTGCCTGAACGCGGCGCCTGCCTGGGTGGTCGCCGGGTGCCCGTACAGCCGGTCGGTGAGCGTCAACTACGACAGGTGCCTCCTCCGGTACTCGAACCAGTCCTTCTTCGGCGCCACGGACCAACTCTACGGCCTTCCGGCCTGGATTATAAGCACTAACTTGGAGTTGGACGCCGTCGACGCCGCGCGCATGAACGACGCGCGGTGGGCGCTGGTCGGCAAGCTCACTGACCAAGCCGCCAACTCGCCCCTGCGGTTCGCCCACAACAGCTCGAGCTACATGGACTCGAAGGGCATCTTGCTTAAGTTGTACGTGCTGGCGCAGTGCGGGTGGGACTTGGTGCACGACGAGTGCACAAAATGTCTCGGGGTATTGCACAATGAGGTGGTGAACAACTTACCGAATAACACCGGTGCCTCTTACTTGGGGTACAGCTGCTACATCAGTTACAGCCTCACACACCCCTTTGAGATCATGGCGCCGCCGCCTCCACCAGCAGGTTAGCAGTGCACTCTAGCTCCGTTCCTTTCCTTTTACAAAAGCATCGTTATTTAACTCTTTATAAACTGACTTTGTCGGTGTGTCTATATATTAATACACTTATAGTACATAGTCCCTCCGTTCTAAGATTGCGCAACGGCCTGTTTGGTTCAACTAGGAGCAGTGGAAAAGTTATTGTAAGCTATGTGCTGTAAAAAAGTTATAAACTTTTTAGTTCAAACAACTATAAAACCTACCACTCTCTTTTATCTCCCTTGAAACAACTATAAAACATCTCTCTATTTCCACCCATTTAGAAAAGCTGAAAGATGAAAGCCAAAAGAAGGGTCCAAAATGTATGTGAAAACAACTGCTTCTAGAAAGCAGCTCCAAGTTCTATCCATTTGGTTGGCTTCTATTTTTGGCAGCATAAGAACTTTTAAGAGAAGCTGAACCAAACACAGCCTAAGTTGTTTTGATTTTTATACCTAGATAGTTTTTCTATACATCTAATTATACATGGCCTTGGATATATCATAGTTGTATATATATGACATGGTAGCCTTAGAAGCAGATAGTGTAAGAATTAGAGATGGGCGCCAAAGTAGCCACTCCCTCCTTTCTCAGACTTGGCATAAGAAATAGGGTAAGAATTAGAGATGGGTGCCAAGTATATCATTGATTAGTGTGCATGTACACATGAAAGAATGAAGGGCCTGAGTTGGAGCTACTCCTTCGCTTTCCGTCTGAAAATATAAGGGATCTTCAAAATTTATACCAAAATATAAGGTATTTTAGGTCCTCAGCCCCTTTTCTTCTCTGTCGCAAATTTGGTGTCATCTAAAAAGTCGATCGATAACTAAGAAAAGTAACAACTTAACTATAAAGTTACCTCTGTTGATAACTACAACTTTGATATATACTTCCAAGTCCCACTGTCCTGAAATATAGCTCAGTCTTGCAACTTAGGAAAAATAACGGAGAGGGCAATAGACACATGTATCCCTCACTTAACTTCCTAATATATTGAAATCCGATTCTATTCCCCGTAATTAAAGGGTGGATTCTCATTTTCCTCATACAAAAATATCACAAGTACTGAATCACGTGGATCATGTTAACACTCGAGGTTGATTTAAATATTCACAAGTTTTAATTACAAAAACATAAGAACTTAAAAAACTAACACTACTGGAAATTCGAATTCTTCTGTGTGTGCAAAAACCGACGGAAAAATGCGAATACCCACGGAAAAATATTTTTCTGACGGTGAAAATAACCCACAGAAATAGAATGACAGAAAAATTGAATTTTTTCGTGGGTTCGCCGCCAGAAACAATTTTTGTATGGGTCTCTCAGGCACAAAAAAATTGCGTTCGCCCAGATTAAATGTCACACCCAATTTTAAGGATAAAATTGAATGCACTAAAACTCATGTGTGCCCAGGGATCAGTCACACACACAAGCTGACAAATTATAAAAAGTATCATCACAGTGCATCTTACATCACGATTAATAACATAACATAGTCTTACACAACACAGCGGAAAATAAAAGACAGCTCTCTCGTGGAAGCTCCAACACAGGGACGGTCAATTGGTTGACTACAAGCCTAATAGTCCTCAGGAAACTCCTCATATCCATTGACATCTGTTAGCCATCTGGGATTTTTATGCAAATATAGAAAGTAAACAAGCGTAAGTACTTCCCGTACTTAACAAGTTAACATGGGGTTATGAAGCTCAAAAAGGTTGACACTGGTTTACTGCAGTTAGCACTTTTAGTAAGTCAAGATTTTAATATCAAGTATTATCAAGTTATGCTTAAGCTCCCATTTAAACCCACATAATCAGATATCAGAATCATTTGGATCATATTATCATCGTATAACATCATGAATGAACAACAATAAGTAACCAATTATTCTGTGAGTTTTTCGGGCCGCTCGTGACCGTGAGCACAGCTGTTATAACAATTTGTAACCCTCTGCAGAGGTGGCGCACTTTCACCACGAGTCGTGATTCCCATATGCCCGGGTTAATTACTCCCATATCACTGCCAAGGTGAGCGGACAGGATACACTATAAAGCCATTTCATAGGTTTCTCTAACAAGTTAGGGCCGCTAGGTTTCCTCGACAGGCAGATGTAGAAACCCCTTTTCTATGGCACATATCCATCGCGGCTATACAAAGAGGAACAGAGGTAATCCTATACCCAACGTGGCAAGCCCCTTTTGAGCCATAAAGGTAACCTCTAACAAGCTAGAAAAGGTCCTATTACTGAGCTAAAGTCAGAGCCATATGACTCTCACGGTTGCACTATCAGTCCTAGCTTTTGCCGACAGATATGTCCTTATGGAGGGCCGAGAGCATCATGATCGAAAGTCATTCGCTCCTTCGCCCTATAATTCAGTTGTTTAAAAGCCAATTTTACCTTTTCGTTCCATAGAACCATTGTTCATTATGTAGATCATGTATAGTTACATTGAGTGCTAGCAAACTACCCATATGCATATAACCCATAGGAGACAAGGAACAGGATAATCAATCACTAGGATGTCCTTACGGGTATCAAAATTAGACACATGCAAATGAGTAATTAATAAAGGTGAATAGGCATCAAGGTAAATCCCATGCTATACTTGCCTTGGTTAGCAAACTCTTGCTGGTCCTGCTGGTTGTCGAAGAACTCTTGGTCTCCAACATTCTCCTCACCGTCTGAACGCGACCAACACGGCAACATACAACATTCCAAAGGCATTCATGCGAAGCAAACAATCCTATAATTAGAACAGTACACCAACAGTATAGAAAACATGATAAAATGTTTATGAAAAGAATCTACGTCTTGCTACGATCACGTCAACGCGAAGTTCACGAAAAACGGAGCTAAAACGTGAAAGTTATGAATTAAACGGGGTTTCCTATAGCAATTTATTTAATTAAACCTAACCATGAAATTTAAAAGTTGCAAACATGATTAGCAGTGGTATTAACATGTAGAGAACTTTATTACGAATCTAACGCGATTTGAACGGGTCAATTCGGAGCTAAAAAATTGTTTTTATGAGCAAAACAAATCCAGTGGCATTTCTGTAAATAGTTAGAACTCATTTTCAATTTAAATAACTTTAAAAAGAAATTTAGATTTAAATCTGATGGAGGACGGCGGGCGCAATTTGTTGAGAGCCGAGGGTCTCTTTAGAAATTTGACCCGCGAAGGGGTATCGGCTTATGTGAGCCGTTGGATCAAGAATGGATGGCTCAGATTAGATCTGTGGAAGGAGAGAGAGAAGGCAGCGACCGGAACAGTGGCAGCCGCGGTAGCTCAGCCATGGCCGGCGGCGAGAGGGTCACCGACGCGTGCGGAACTCGACCTTCGGGCCATGGTTCGAAGAACCGAGGGCACCGGGGGATAGCGGGGGTTCACGTGACCTCGTCCAGGCCGAGAAGGCGGCCGGAGGAGAGAGCCAAGGCGGCGGTCGCCATTGCCGGCGATGCAGAGCTTCCCGACGCATGCGGCTAGGGCTCTAGAAGCCATGAAACTCGAAATAAATGGCATGGGGAGGAGGATAGGAAGGTGATGAAGCTCACCGCGGTGACAAACAAGGTCAAAGTCAGCTCGGGGATGGCGGACTGCGCGGAGGATGAACGGCAGACCTCGGCGCTCCTCTCTGCGGCGGTTTTGGCTCCCATGCACTCGACGAATGCGAAAATGAGACGGGGAGGCAGCGGGGAGGGGCGACGACGGGCTCGACGCCGATTTATAGAGGCCGGGCGCGGGGGGACGCTCCCACGACACGCGATGTGGGCGCAGAGCGACGATTGCGGCTGACACGCGCGGTGCAGGAGGTTGGGGGCGGCGCCGACACGCGCGCCCGAGCCGTCACCTGTGGGGAGAGAGAGAGGGGCGTGGCAACGGTTGATCCGATCAAGATGGGCCGTCCCAAGAGGACAACAGGAGGAGGGGAATGGAGCGAGGCGCGCGGCTGGGCTGGAGGGCTGGCGCGGAGGAAAAGGCCAGCGGGCCAAAATGAAGAAGGGGAGGAGGAGAAAATGAATTTCCTTTTCTTTTTCCAAATCAAATTTTCAAATTCATTTTCAAAGGGTTTTTGAATCATTCTGGCATTTAGGTCAAAACCAGACATCACAATAAATTAAATGCAGTAGCATGAATACATCAAAAGGTTTCTAACCTTATATTTGATTTTAATTTCCCAAAAATTATTAATTTCCTATATTTGAATGCACACTTGATAACATAATTGAATCAAATTTACTTATTTTAAAAGAATGAAATTTTTTTGGGTGTTACAATTCTACCCCCTTAAGATGAATCTCGTCCTTGAGATTCGGATGATTGCTTACTCAAACAGTTGTGGATAAGACTTTCACAATTCCTCTTCTCTTTCCCAAGTAGCCTCATCCTCTGTATACCGATTCCACTGTACCTTGCACATTTTTATAACTCGGCTCCTTGTAACTCTTTCTGCCATCTGTAAGATCTTTATCGGATACTCTTCATATGTGAGATCCTCCTTAATAGCAAGTTCTTCTAAAGGAATCTGCTCTTCTGGTACTCGCAAACACTTCTTTAATTAAGAAACCTGAAACACATCATGCACACCTGACAAACTCTCAAGCAGTTCCAACTGATAGGCTACTTCTCCACGTCTCTGTAGGATCTTGAAAGGTACAATATACCTCGGTGCCAACTTTCCCTTCATATTGAATCTTTTCACACTTCTCATTGGTGACACCTTCAAGTATACATAATCTCCAACTTCGAAAGTCAGCTCTCTTCTCCGAGTATCAGTGTAACTCTTCTGTCGGGACTGAGCCACTCTTAAGTTGTCTCTAATCATTCTCACTTGTTCTTCCGTGTCTCTAAGGACATCGGGTCCAAACACTTGAGTTTCTCCAGTTTGATTCCAGAACAAAGGCGTTCTACATTTACGCCCATACAACGCCTCAAAAGGTGCCATTTTGAGACTCTTCTGGTAACTGTTGTTGTATGAGAACTCAGCATATGGCAGACTCTTATCCCAACTAGTACCATACTGCAGTGCACAAGCTCTCAACATATCTTCCAAAATCTGGTTGATCCTTTCAGTCTGTCCATCAGTTTGTGGGTGGTAAGCAGAACTGAAATTCAACTTTGTCTCCAAAGATCTATGTACTTTTTGCCATAATTGCAACGTAAACTGAGTGCCTCTATCAGACACAATTTTCTTGGGAACACCATGTAAGCACACTATCCTTTCCATGTACAACTCTGCTAGCCTTGCACTTGTATAGGTAGTCTTGACTGGTAAAAAGTGACCAACCTTGGTTAGTCGATCCACTATTACCCAGATTGAGTCATAACCTCCTTGAGTGCGGGGCAAACCTACGATAAAATCCATTCCAACTTCTTCCCATTTCCATTCAGGAATCTTCATTGGTTGTAGCAACCCTGCAGGTCTTTGATGCTCAACTTTCACTCTTTGACAAGTGTCACACAAAGCCACATACTCTGCCACATCTCTCTTCAAACCATACCACCAATACTTCTCTTTAAGATCCAAATACATCTTGGTACTTCTGGGATGTATAGAATAAGCAGACTCATGTGCCTCTTGCAGAATTGCATCACGGATAGCCTTCACTTTAGGTACACATATCCTTTTCCCGAACCAAAGAGTACCATTCTCATCCATCCTGAATCCTGGTGCCTTTCCAAGTACTTCTCCGCTATCACCTTAAGTTTTTCATCCTCCAATTGACCTTTACGTATCTCTTGTTCCAAAGTAGGCTCTATCACCAATTCCATTGCATTAGTGACAAGGCTCAAGTTGAGATACTCCATTTCAGCACATAACTCTGCTGGCATATATATCATCCAAAGTCCATTGACATAACTCTTCCTGCTAAGTGCATCATCCACGACATTTGCCTTTCCCAGATGATAATGCACTTCCAAATCATAGTCTTTGATCAATTGTAACCAACGACGTTGTCTCAGATTTAGATCTGACCGGGTAAAGATATACTTCAAACTCTTGTGATCTATATAGATATCACTCTTATGCCCAATTAGATAATGTCTCCAAATTTTCAAAGCATGAACCACAGCTGCCAATTCTAAGTCATGAGTAGGGTAGTTCAACTCATGTTTCCTCAATTGTCTAGATACATATGCCACCACTCTTCCTTCTTGCATAAGCACACATCCAAGGCCCAAACGGGATGCATCACAATATATAGAGAAGTTCTTGCTTAAATCTGGCAAAATCAATACTGGAGCTATTGTCAATCTCTTCTTTAGCTCATCAAAGTTTGCTTGGCATTTATCAGACCATATAAATTTAGCATTCTTTTCCAACAGAGCTGTCATAGGCTTAGCAAGCTTGAAAAAACCTTCAATAAACCTCCTGTAGTATCCAGCCAATCCCAAAAAGCTACGGATCTCACTTACATTGGTTGGTGGTTTCTAATTCAATACATCTTGTACTTTGCCTGGATCCACTGCTATTCCACCATTGGAGACAACATGACCCAGAAAAGAGACCTCCTTCAACCAAAACTCACACTTGCTCCGCTTAGCGTACAACTTATGTTCTCTAAGCTTTTGAAAGACCAACCTTATATGTTCAGCATGTTCTTCTTCGGTCTTGGAGAATATCAGCATGTCATCAATGAATACCACCACAAATTTATCAAGAAACTCCATGAACACCTTATTCATCAGATATATAAAGTATGCAGGTGTATTGGTCAATCCAAAAGACATAACGGTATACTCATACAAGCCATACCGTGTAGTGAATGTTGTCTTGGGTATGTCCGAGTTTCGAATCTTAAGCTGATGGTACCCTGAGCGGAGATCAATCTTGGAGAACACATGAGCTCCTCTCAACTGATCAAACAAATCATCAATCCTAGGCAAAGGGTATTTATTCTTGATAGTAACCTCATTAAGTGAACGGTAATCCACACACATCCATTGGCTACCATCCTTCTTATCCACAAAGATCACAGGTGCTCCCCATGGGGAAGAACTGGGACGTATGAAACCTTTTTCTTGCAACTCTTTTAGTTGTTTCTTAAGCTCTTCTAATTCATTAACCCCCATTCTATATGGACGTTTAGCTATTGGTACAGTTCCAGGTAATAATGCAATAATGAATTCAATGTCACGGTCAGGTGGCATACCTGGCAAGTCATCGGGGAAAACATCTGGGAACTCCTCCACAACACGATCTTGTTTATCAGCATCACCATCCAACTGGTTCACAGTGGCTGTTGGCTGAGCTTGCACTACCACTTCTACACAGATTCTATCTCCATTGGGTGATGTCACAACAACAGATTTCTCCTGACACTGAATCACTGCCCGGTGTTGTTTCATCCAATCCATTCCCAAAATAAGATCAATTCCCGTTGTTCTAAACACAATAGGTTTCACTTTGAAGTCTACCCCCCTTAAGGAAATACTAGCTGAGGGACTCCAATAAGAAGCTGGCATACTACCTCCCAGTGCATTTACTAGTATGGGGTTTTTCATGGCACATAAAGGTATGCTATGCATTCTAACAAAAGCTTGGGAAATAAAAGAATGCGAAGCACCGGAATCAAAAAGTACTGTAGCAGAGATAGAGTTGACACTGAACGTACCCAACATGAATTCGGGTGTCTCCTGAGCTGCATCAGATGACACATAGTTCACATTTGCCATGTGAGGTGGTCGAGCATTGAACTTCTGATTGCCATTCTGGTTCTGTGGAGCTTGTTGGTTCTGCTTCTTGAGACACTGATGAGCATAGTGACCTACTTCTCCATAGCGGTAGCATGCGTTGGGGTTACTGGGTGCACCACTCTTCACAAGAACATTGTTGGGCATTCCCTGGCGTGATGCCAGATTGTCGGTCTATTGCGGGGGACGCTGGTTACCAAACTGTTGCTGGTACTAAGGACGTTGCTGGAACTGGTTACGCTGAGGATACTGACCACGGTTTCTCTGGTTAGATGGTCCTTGATTCCTCTGCTGAAAACCCTGCTGGGGATAGGCACGCGGGCGGGTGTTTCTTCCAGAAGCTTGCCCTTGAAGCCTCCTCTTCTTGGCTTCCATCTCTTTGCGCTTATCGTCAATCACAATTGCGCGGTTCACCAAAGACTGAAAATTAGGGTAGGTGTTGGACATCAGCTGGAGCTGCAGTCCATCATAAAGTCCCTTGAGGAAACGACGTTGCTTCTCCTTGTCATCGGCTACATCATTTGGAGCATAGCGTGATAGTTGAGCAAACTTGTCATGATACTCCACCACAGACATGGATCCTTGCTTAAGTGACCTGAATTCCTCTTGCTTCAATTCCACTAGTCCATCGGGGATATGATAGGACCGGAAATTGTCCTTGAATTCCTGCTAGGTGACAGTAGGAGCATTGTTGGGGCGTCCATACTGGAAAGAATCCCACCAATCCTGAGCTGCTCCCTGGAGTTAACCAGAAGCATACAACACCTTCTCAAGATCATTGCATTGTGCTATGTTAAGTTGTTTCTCCACAGCACGCAACCAATCGTCTGCTTCCAAGGGATCTGAGGCATGGGTGAACACAGGAGGGCAACCCTTCATGAATTCTCCACGCTTGTCTCTGACCTGAACAGGCGGTGGTCCTCTTGTAGGTTCGTTATCCAAGCGTTTCATCACGGCTTGCATCAACTGCGCTTGCATTCCCATCAACTGCTCCATAGTCACTGGTGGCGGTGGTGGTGCATTCATGAGAGCACCACGACCACGACCATGACCTCTGCCTCTTCTTGCGGCCATCTGCTTTTCAACAAATGCGCAAAATTTTAGAGATTTCCAAATTATAGAGAGCTTATAAAAGATAAGAAACAATGCTGAGAATTTTCTGGACAAGATTCAAATACAGCAGTTCAGTAAATCTATCATAACTCGAGTTTCAGAGACCTAACAGAGGTGTACCAAGAATGGTTGGAAAGCTTAGGAGATCAGCTACAGCTTTTATTTAGAACACTTTTACATATTCTGATGTACACATGGTCAAAAACAGAGCTAAACCGAATCTATTCTAGGTTCTAGTCTGTGCAGAAACATCAACTTGTGACAGCTAGATCTCACAAACCTTAACAGATATTGACGTGATTCCAGAGACATTTGAAAGATACAGAAGTCTAGATATCTCCATAAAAAATTCAGAATTTTTGGCAGCCCAGATTTCGAGATACAAGATAAAGAACACAGGCTGCTCCAGAAAACAGCACAGCAGAGATAAGATAAAGCAAACCATCTACATTAAGACCATCATCTAAACTTAAGGTTCAAACCTATGGAATTTGTGGACATGCCACAAACTTCCGGCAATCAAACAAACTCCAAATCATCCAAGTTCACAATTATAAACATCTAATCATTAAAGTTCACATGACAAGACAAGACTAGACATGACACTCGAACTAACAACGTCGTAGCTTTAAAACAAGGAACCTAACACCTATGGGGCGGTGTCAATCATGGTGAATGACCGGCGCTTCTTCTTGTAGATCGGTGGCAGCCCAAGTTGAGCATGTAGTTCATCAACTTGCTCCTGGAGACGCCTCTCGGCCCTCTGTGATGCACGCAGCTCTCCCTTGACCTCTTCATCTACCCCCTGCATGGCATGGACATGTTTCACAGTTGCCTCCAGAGTTGGATCACTTTCTGGTGGTGCCAGGACCTGCCAATTGTCCTTATGATCATTGCGAGGAAGGAACCTAAAACGATCCTCCTTCATGGCCTCAAAACAACGACCATGGTAGTAGTTGTAGGCGTCCTGCAGTGCATCTTCCATGCCATCCAATGCATGGGCCCGTCTGGCAGTGGCACAATGAACAGTCTCCACCTCATGTCCATTCTTTATGTCATTCCAGGCGGTGACAACTAGCTCTACCTTCCAAAAGGTTGCCTCCAAGGATGCTGGTACTCTGCACAGTGATAGTTGATGGAGGCATGCAGGTCAGGGTAGTAGTCATCCAGCACATGAGTAAGGAGGGTGTGGTAGTAGGCCATCTCCGGGGCTTGCTTGAAGTAGTACTTGCACTTCCAGCCTATCTCCTCATCCACCACAGGGACAACTGGGGATGGCACAGGCGTAGGTGAAGTAGCTGATGACTCCTCTGGGGTAGCTATAGCAGGATAGACAGGTGCAACAACTGGAGTACGAGCAGGTGCAGGTGTCAGAGTAGCCATCCACTCCTCATCATCCTTGATCAAAGGTTCCACCTCATCATCGAAGATGATCGCGATCTCCTTCTCCGCCTGTGGAGCACGGGGGGTGAACATAGCGCGGTAGCCTGCAGTGCTGAGGCGGGCGGTCTTTGGGTTACGAGACATCTATAGATTTAGAGTAAGATAGAATTAGAATCAAAAAAATTTATATAATAGATTAAGGTATGAATAGCATAAATACTTTAATAAAATAACAAGAATGAGACAGTAAGCAGGAAACCAGTGGAGCAAAGATGCTTAAAAGACCATTTCTAACTAGGCTTACGTCCTACAGTCAACACGGCTCTGATACCAATTTGTCACATCCAATTTTAAGGATAAAATTGAATGCACTAAAACTCATATGTGCCCAGGGATCAGTCACACACACAAGCTGATAATTATAAAAAGTATCATCACAGTGTATCTTACATCATGATTAATAACATAACATAGTCTTACACAACACAGCGGAAAATAAAAGACAGCTCTCTCATGGAAGCTCCAACACAGGGACGGTCAACTGGTTGACCACAAGCCTAATAGTCCTCAGGAAACTCCTCATATCCTTTGACATGTGTTACCCATCCGGGATTTTTATCCAAATATAGAAAGTAAACAAGCGTAAGTACTTCCCGTACTTAACAAGTTAACATGGGGTTATGAAGCTCAAAAAGGTTGACACTGGTTTACTGCAGTTAGCACTTTTAGTAAGTCAAGATTTTAATATCAAGTATTATCAAGTTATGCTTAAGCTCCCATTTAAACCCACATAATTAGATATCAGAATCATTTGAATCATATTATCATCGTATAACATCGTGAATGAACAACAATAAGTAACCAATTATTCTGTGAGTTTTCTGGGCTGCTCATGACCGTGAGCATGGCTGTTATAACAGTTTGTAACCCTCTGTAGAGGTGGTGCACTTTCACCGTGAGTCGTGATTCCCATATGCCCGGGTTAATTACTCCCATATCACTGCCAAGGTGAGCGGGCAGGGTACACTATGAAGCCATTTCATAGGTTTCTCTAACAAGTTAGGGCCACTAGGTTTCCTCGGTAGGCAGATGTAGGAACCCCCCTTTCCTATGGCACATATCCATCGTGGCTATAAACATAGGAACAGAGGCAGTCCTATACCCAACGTGGCAAGCCCCTTTTGCGCCATAAAGGTAACCTCTAACAAGCTAGAAAAGATCCTATTACTGAGCTAAAGTTAGAGCCATATGACTCTCACGGTTGCACTGTCAGTCTTAGCTTTTGCCGACAGATAAGTCCTTATGGAGGGCCGAGAGCATCATGATCGAAAGTCATTCGCTCCTTCGCCCTAAAATTCAGTTGTTTCAAAGCCAATTTTACCTTTTCGTTCCATAGAACCATTGTTCATTATGTAGATCATGTATAGTTACATTGAGCGCTAACAAACTACCCATATGCATATAACCCATAGGAGACAAGGAACAGGATAATCAATCACTAGGATGTCCTTACGGGTATCAAAATTAGACACATGCAAATGAGTAATTAATAAAGGTGAATAGGCATCAAGGTAGATCCCATGCTATACTTGCCTTGGTTAGCAAACTCCTGCTGGTCCTGCTAGTCGTCGAAGAACTCTTGATCTCCAACGTTCTCCTCACCATCTGAACGCGACCAACACGGCAACATACAACATTCCAAAGGCATTCATGCGAAGCAAACAATCCTATAATTAGAACAGTACACTAACAGTATAGAAAACAAGATAAAATGTTTATGAAAAGAATCTACGTCTCGCTACGATCATGTCAACGCGAAGTTCATGAAAAACGGAGCTAAAACACGAAAGTTATGAATTAAACGGGGTTTCCTATTGCAATTTATTTAATTAAACCTAACCATGAAATTTAAAAGTTGCAAACATGATTAACAGTGGTACTATCATGTAGAGAACATTTTTACGAATCTAACGCGATTTGAACGGGTCAATTCGGAGCTAAAACGAAGTTTTTATGAGCAAAACAAATCGAGTGGCATTTCTGTAAATAGTTAGAACTCATTTTCGATTTAAATAAATTTAAAAAGAAATTTAAATTTGAATCTGATGGAGGACGGCGGGCGCAATTTGTTGAGAGCCGAGGGTCTCTTTAGAAATTTGACCCGCGAAGGGGTATTGGCTTATGTGAGCCGTTGGATCAAGAACGGACGGCTCGGATTAGATCTGGGGAAGGAGAGAGAGAAGGCAGCGCCCGGAACAGTGGCAGCCACAGCGGCTCAGCCATGGCCGGTGGCGAGAGGGTCACCGGCGCGTGCGGAACTCGGCCTTTGGGCCATGGTTTGAAGAACCGAGGGCACCGGGGGATAGCAGGGGGTTCACGCGACCTCGTCTAGGCCGAGAAGGCGGCCAGAGGAGAGAGCCGAGGCGGTGGTCGCCATTGTTGGCAATGCGGAGCTTCCCGGTGCACGTGGCTAGGGCTCTAGAAGCCACAAAAATCGAAATAAATTGCATGGGGAGGAGGATAGGAAGGTGATGAAGCTCACCGCGGTGACAAACAAGGTTGAAGTCGGCTCGGGGACGGCGGACCTTGGTGCTCCTCTGTGCGGCGATTTTGGCTCCCGTGCACTCGGCGAATGCGAAAATGAGACGGGGAGGCAGTAGGGAGGGGCGGCGACGGGCTCGGCGCCATGCTCCCACGACGCGCGACATGGGCGCGGAGCGACGGTTGCGGCTGACGCGCGCAGTGCAGGAGGTTGGGGTGGCGCCGACACGCGGGCCCGAGCAGTCAGCTGCAGGGAGAGAGAGGGGCGTGGCAACGGTTGATCCGATCAAGCTGGGCCGGCCCAAGAGAAAAATAGGAGGAGGGGAAAGGAGCGAGGCGCGCGGCTAGGCTGGCGGGCTGGCGCGGAGGAAAAGACCAGTGGGCCGAAATGAAGAAGGGGAGGAGGAGAAAATGAATTTCCTTTTCTATTTCCAAATTCATTTTCAAAGGGTTTTTGAATCATTTTGGCATTTAGGTCAAAACCAGACATCACAATAAATTAAATGCAGCAACATGAATGCATCAAAAGGTTTCTAACCTTATATTTGATTTTAATTTCCCAAAAATTATTAATTTCCTATATTTGAATGCACACTTAATAACATAATTGAATCAAATTTACTTATTTTAAAAGAATGAATTTTTTTTGGGTGTTACATTAAAAAAAAATCCGTGTGTTAATCCTTGTCGTTTGTGCCGTCAGAGTTGCAGAGGTGCACTTACAGGAAAATTGTATTTTTCTGTCGGTTAAATGTGAACGCACAGAAAAATTAGGGAGACCACCGACAGAATAAATACACTTACCCATGTAGCAAATTGGATACAATAATTATATAGAAACGGTAGCAATAACATATTAAAATATGGACTGTCCATACAGTAATTTCATCACAACATAATAAATAGCATACATATAAAGATCCAAATGTTTAGCACATTCATTCATAGCATCCGGGCTATATATACATGATGTCCAAATGGTCCGGCATCAATACATTCAAAAGCATTACCATCTCAACTCAGCAGTTAAAGTCTCAGTCAAGATGCATAAAATACCAGCATGCATCATTGAGTCATATTATAGCTAAAACTAAAGCTAACATATTAGAGCCATCTATTAGTTAATGTGCAAAAGCACAACTCTACAAAAGAAGAAACCACCACCACATCCATGTTTTGCAACTAAACACAACCATCACATTATCGATGCATGATCTCCATTGTTGTCGGAACCTTGATTGTTGCCAACGTTTGCAGCATGAAGATCTCCATTGGTGTGTCCAACATCATTAGCATTGTTGGCAGATTCTGAGGCAGCATGAGAAGAACCAGTTGCCTGAATGTGAACAAAGTTACAACAGGAAGTGGAATTGTCTTCCAACAATATAACACTTTTAGCAAAGCCTCTAAATTTGAAGTGAAGTCATTTGAATGTGGTACCATGAATTAGACAAGGTTTAAAGTGTTCAAACTACTGGTTTTTAAGGTGTGAAACATTACAAACCAACATAAGGCCACTTCCTCACTGCAATAGCCATGCAAATTCACTGCAGTAGCTATACAACAATCAACATGAGGCCACTTCCTCACTACTGCACTATGTGTTGCCATTCTGAATAGTACCCCACAAAATACTAATTAGTTTCTACTTCCTTTCCATCTTAAAATCTCTAAGTGATGGATCTGATAGCTACAAAACATGTTGATAGCGGAATGAAGATATACTCACAATTGTTTGTGTAGCGGACAAGCGTCGTAACGCTTCTTCTAGTACAACCCTTCCTAGGTCCTGATAAAGTTTCTACAAGTGCATTGCAAGCACAGATATTTTAGATTCAAATCATTAGATAGTTCACATATAATATTAGTGAAGTATTTATAGGAGCAGTGCAAATACCAGTACCAAGTCTACAAGAACTTTGTTTTGCTCAAGTGTGTTGTCCTTTTCACGATTCTCTTGCTCTAGCCTTCCCTTTGCACGACGTAGCTGTTCCATTTCGCGAGACATGTTTTGCATAGTCATTGAATTTTATGGACGCACACTTCTTTCCCTTTCGGCTACCCTGACATCTGAAGACTTAACCGCACCATTTGCTATGGCAAGACGCCCATGCTTTCTCGGGCCACCACTAGACACATCATATAGCGCCTTCCCATTCAAATATTGCTGCTGCTCAACCTCATGCCCATCCACTTTCATGTATGCAGCATCTCCATCCTCTTCGTTTGCACATTATATCCTCTTAATAGAAGTAAGGTAGTCATCCTACAAAGACCAGATCAAGGAAACATGTTCTACAGCAGATAGCCAAAACGTGCTAACAAAGTATTCTGAAATTTCTGGACAGCAGCAAGATAGTCACTAAAATAAATCATAACTAGAGTTCTAGATCACAGAAAATTATGTTCTTTAACACTTTGAAAAGCTTAAGACGTTCTCCATATCTTTCTAGTTATAACATAGTCCTGATTCTTAAGTTAACAGGGTGAAAAAGCACAAAGAAGCATTGCTGCGCAGATATGAATATAACCTGACAGGAAACTTCAGAAAATTGTAACTCCCAAACCTGATGACTTGAAGTCATGAAATTTTAGGACAGTGAAGATACTTGAATTATATACAACTTTTGTATTCCGAAGTTCCACAAAAGATGTCATTTAAATACTCGAAGTAGTATACACACTAGAACTGTACAAGCAGAAATTTTTAGCACACATGTCAATTTTCATAACGAGACATCATATACATACCATTCGTGTTTGTGCTTTGCGGCTACTGATTGGACCACATCTACCATTGCTATCCAGGCTTTTCAAGCCAGATTTCATCGTAGCAAAAGTATTAATAGGGGTTGCTTTTTGTGGTCCAAAGTTAGCTTCCTAAAAAATATTAAATTTTCAAATGAGATATGAATATACAATAGGCTACTAAGTTCCTAAAAATACATTAAAGAATATACACATGCATACCAATACTTGTTGTGTCTCTGTGAATGGTCTAGATCCTCCTCGGTTTTGAGCAATATCTTCATTACTTGAGCGAGATGTTTTGCCCCCTCTTACGTTTTACCTTGTAGTCATCTGAGCACCAATAAGCACAAAGGAGGAGCCACACCTCATCATTTAACCACTCGAGCTTTCCTTGCTTGTATTGCTCATACTCAAGGTCAATATGGCATGCTACTGCATCATTGATTTCTATGTGTTTTATTTCCTAGTAGTACTGCTTGACAGCATCCACACGGACTTGATACATCATGTCCTTCACCCTTTTCTAAAAAAGGCCTTCTAAAACACAGTCCGCATCCTGCTGATCTCCTGCTGTAACTTGGAACAAACGTTGCATGTGTACAGAACCATGAACATAGGTTTCAGATTGTATAGATTTCAGGAATTTCAAGTTTTAGACGTTGCTCAGAAATTTCAGATTGAACATCTTACCCAAAATTCGGAAACCACATTTTCTCCCCTTGTCATTCCCTTAGCACCGGGATTTTTATGGAAATAATCCGCCCAATCCAAAGCTGGGCGCTTGAATTCATCACTGTTCTCATCCACCTCCACAATCACACCTGGATATTCTCTTCTAAGTATGACCCCAAGCTGAGTAGTGCATTTGTAAGGTGGCGGGTAGTAAATATAACTGAATTGCCTATAAATAAACATTATACAGTAACAGGTCAGCACAAAAGGTTGGCTGCAAGGATTATGTGCATATGCTAGTAAAAGGACATCATGTGCAGCTGCTAGTAGGTACAAAAAACTGCACACTTAACTGAGACAGTGATAGATTGCTATGCAAAGAAGAATCAAGCTAACAAATTACTTGCACCAAAGATCAGGAGCCAAAGAACCAAAATGTTCAGCAGTGGAATAATCGAAAGTTGATGCTGCTGTAGCAAGAAATGGCATTTGACAAAATAAAAACATTGCATGCCAAGCTACTGCTCTCAATCAAATTGCATAGTGCAAACCTAAAACTAAACAACACACTGAACTAGTGTACATATGTTCTGTTGCCTTTGTGAACAACAAGATATTGACATACTTTCAGAAATTAGTATCATTTTTAGCTACACCAGGAATTGAAAATGCACTATTCAAGAATTCATTGGTTCCATCAATCCATTCATTTGAGGGAGCTTTGCCATGTTGCTAACCATTATACATCCATGTTCGGTTTGACATATTAACTAGTTCTGTTTCAAATATTAATATATTAGATATCACAACAAAGGAAGCTCAATTATTTTTGGTGCAAGGATAGACATTCCAAACTCAGACAAGTGGGCACACAAATAAAATGTAGAATAACAACATCGTCATACAACAAATAAAACTAGTGATGAAAGAAGTGGACCGTGAGTCTCACAGGTACTCAACAACTCTTCACTGTCGACCTCCAATAGGAACCTTCAGTCCTTACTTAGCCCAAAATCTTTACTGCAGTACATCAGGGACATGAGATTAGAATTTCCAGTAAATTTTTTTTCATGCTATTAGTGAGGCACTACGGGACTCAGTGAATTTGCCGAGTGCCAGGGGCACTCGGCAAAGCCCAATTTGCACTCGGCAAAGGCTTTGCCGAAAGTCTTTGCACTCAACAAAGAGCTTTCGGCAAAAAAAGAGTCGGCAAAGACGTCTTTGCCGAGTGTCTTTATCGGGCACTCGGCAAAGCCTTTGCCGAAAGTGCCACACTCAACAAAGTTGGAACCGAAAAAAACCCGAAAAAATGGGAATTTTACCCAAAAAAAATGGAATTTTTTAAATGGTGGAGGCCCCCACGGTCGGCGCCCATCCATCTCCGGCTTTTTAGCGTAAATTTCATGGCTACTCTGTGACGACGGGATTCGAACCAAGACCTCTCGCTGCGCAAGACAAACCTCCTCTACCACTACACACCACTTTGTCACTTGTGTCTAGATTCCGTTTTAGTTCCCAATATATTATACTAAACCAAGTGTAAATTGCTTATTTGAGGCCCTAAATGAATTCAAATCAAAAGTGGTCAACTACAAAGTTTCATAACTTTTGAGATCTACAATTTTCATTTAGTAAGTTTTTTCCATCCGAGGTCGTTTGAAAAATTTGAATTTTAAATTTGAGAGATTCAAACGTAGTTTTGCATGATAAGATGATTTCAAATCAAAAAGTTGTCAACTACATAGTTTCATAACTTTTGGAGATCTACAATTTTCATTTAGGAAGTTTTTTCATCCTAGGTCGTTTGAAAAATTCAAATTTTCAAATTTTCAAATTTTCAAATTTTCAAATTTTCAAATTCAAACGTCGTTTTTGCATGAAAAATGATTTCAAATCAAAATGTTGCCAACTACAAAATTTCATAACTTCTCAAGATCTATAAAGTTTATTTTGGTCATTTGTTCATCCGACATAGTGGTAGTAACATTGTTCACAAATCATATATATCTCTCTTCTATTTTCATGAAATTAATATGAGAGATGTATATTTTATGAACAACGTTATTGTCGCTTTGTCAAATAAAGAAATGACCAAAATAAACTTTAATAGATCTTGAGAAGTTATCTAACTTTGTAGTTGAAAAGTTTTCATTTGAATTCATTTAGGGCCTCAAAATTGATTCGAAAAACTGATTTGCCGAGGGCCAAAAAAAAATACACACGGCAAAATACCTCTTTGCCGAGTGCCAAAACATAGGCACTCGGCAAAATACGGCTTTGCCGAGTGCTAGAAAAAAAGCACTCGGCAAATTGAGAGTAAATTTCTTGTTTGAGGCCCTAAATGAATTCAAATCAAAAGTGGTCAACTACAAAGTTTCATAACTTTTTGAGATCTACAATTTTCATTTAGTAAGTTTTTCCATCCGAGGTCGTTTGAAAAATTTGAATTTTAAATTTGAGAGATTCAAACATAGTTTTGCATGATAAGATGATTTCAAATCAAAAAGTTGTCAACTACATAGTTTCATAACTTTTGGAGATCTACAATTTTCATTTAGGAAGTTTTTTCATCCGAGGTCGTTTGAAAAATTCAAATTTTAAAATTTTCAAATTCAAACGTCGTTTTTGCATGACAAGATGATTTCAAATCAAAATGTTGCCAACTACAAAATTTCATAACTTATCAAGATCTACAAAGTTTATTTTAGTCATTTGTTCATCCGACATAGTGGTAGTAACATTGTTCACAAATCTTATATATGTATCTTCTACTTTCATGAAACTAATATGAGAGATGTAGATTTTATGAACAACGTTATTGTCGCTTTGTCAAATGAAGAAATGACCAAAATAAACTTTGTAGATCTTGAGAAGTTATACAACTTTGTAGTTGAAAAGTTTTTCATTTGAATTCATTTAGGGCCTCAAAAATTGCTTCGAAAAAATGATTTGCCGAGGGCAAAAAAAATGCACACGGCAAAAAGCTTCTTTGCCGAGTGCCAAAACAAAGGCACTCGGCAAAATACATCTTTGCCGAGTGCGCGAAAAAACACTTTCGGCAAAGGCGTATTTTGCCATGTGTTTTTGTTTTGCGAGTGTATTTTATTTGGCACTTTCGGCAAACACTGTCTTTGCCGAGTGCCCGATAAAATACACTCGGCAAAGCCTCGGCACTCGGCAAATCGCCGGTTTCCGGTAGTGAGGCCACTATGGCTGATATGCTGCCTATAGGTACTGAATAGGTACATGTCATGAAAATATCAATAAGAGTCATAGATACTCTAAATACACAAGGAAAACATGCTTTACTTATCCATACATTTTTAGGGGAGAAACAGATAACTTGAAAACTCGATTCAGATTTGAAGCAGACAGCACCGGTGACTAAATCTTGAGGGAAGCATGCTTCAACTGAAAATTCATACAAGTGGACACTCAAATAAACCGGCATCTCATACAAAAAATAGAATCAGTGAAGAGAGAAATGTACCTTGACCGAAGTGCAGTGCACTGGTGGCCAAATCTGGAGGATGGAAGAGCAGGGGCGGGGGAGATCGACTGGGAGAGGAGGGTCATCGCGCCGAGACAAGCAATGGAGGGGAAGGTCCCATGACCCTGTACAGCCGGCGGAGGGCCTGGGGACGTGCCCCGGAGCATCGGCGGCTAGCGCCTGGCACCCAGTGGCCAAGGGCTGGCACCCAATGGGCGGTCGGCTGGGGAGAGCGAGGGCACCGAATCGGTGGCAGCGGCCGGCGGGGAGCTTACGTTGGCGCGGATCTAGAGGCTGCCAACCTGGTTGCGGCGGACGGCATTGGTGCGGAGCTGCTGCGGCGGCGGCGCAGCGTGTGCGTGCGTGCGTGAGGAGCCGAGCGGGCGAGTCCACAAGTGCGTGCATGCTGTTGGGTCGAGTGCGTGCGAGGGTGTTTGGGGGCGCTGGCCGGCAGGTTAGGGTTATGACTTCTTTGATTTTTTTATTTTATGAATTAAAGCATTTTCTTTTCACGAGAATGCGCGAATGCTGAAATGGAAAGCGCGAACGCCAAATCCTAGTGGTCGTTTGAATTTTTCTGTGCGTGTGTATGCTTTTTCTGTGCGTTTTAAAATAACCGACAGAATAATAATATTTTTTCTGTGCATGCATGTATTTTTTCTGTGCCTTTTTAAAGAACCGACATAATAAGTTGCATTTTTCTGTGAGTGCTGATTTTTTTCGTGTGTATTGTCACGCACAGAAAAATCATATAATTATTCTATCGGTTTTTGCATTTTTCTGTCCGGATATTTTGGAGCCGACAGAATAATCGTAATTTTTCTGTGCGTACCGAAACGCACAGAAAAATTCGTCACCCACGGGGCAATTCGAGTTTCTAGTAGTGTAATATTTATGTCTCTAAACTATCTCAAGTCAAAAGGTTATCAATTACATAGTTGTATATCTTGTAGAGGTATATAATTTTTACCTAAAATTTGTCTCCATCTAACTTCTTATGAAAAAGTTGTGCGTTTACTTGTACGACAGCTATAAGCTACTGCATAGGCAGTTTTTTAAACTAGCCTCAGGCAGTTTCTTTAGAGGTCCCCGATAGTTAGGCCTCTTAATTATTTTTAGAGGTGGTTGCTGCATCCTGAAAATGCAAGGTGGTGTCGAAGCAAGTTTCATCCTACAATTGACTTATGGCTAGAAGCTTACGTGTAGTTCTCTTATCTTCTTTGTAACCTTTTTTGTTTCGTGATTTTGTTTTTTAGACTTGTATTTAATCTTTTTGCAATAAACCACAGTACGAGCTCACATCCCTCCTATTTTAATAAGTAACAAAAGGTGGTGTCTCTGTCTCTCTGAAGTCCAAAAATTATTTTTGTGCATATAATATCTCATACGGGAATATAGTAAGGGCTTGTTTGGATCCACTATAACTAAAAATTAGTAGCTAAAATTAGTACTAGTGGATCCAAACAAACATGCTAATTATAAACTAGAGAGCTGCTAACTATTAGTTCCATTAGCAGGTTTAGAGTTGCTAATATGTGCTAATAGTTTATATGCACCTTCAACCCACAATCCAACCACCGACCTTCAACCCACAATCCAACCACCGACCTTCAACCCACAATCCAACCACCTATTAGCATGTGGATCCAAACAACCGCTACTAAAAAAAATAGCTAGCTAAACATTAGCAGCTATTGGCTATTAGCTAGTTAATTCTTTTAGTACTAATGGATCTAAACATGCCGTAAGATAAGATTAAAAGACACTCTGATACAGATGCTATATATGCTGCAGGTAGCTCTGGTCATAAATGGAAGGGCATCAAACTGATTATGTTGGTAACCGGCGTGTCCGTCACCGGCACAGTGGGGTTCTTGGCCTGCCTCGGTCGATGCCGTCAGTACCACTTGCAACGGCGCAAAGGCAGAACGGCGGCAAAGAAGAATTCCGCCAGAGCACTGACGTATTTCCGAGGTGAAGCTGTGGAAGTCATCGAGCTGGAGCAAGGGACTACGGGACCAAGGAGATTCTCCTACGAAGAGCTCGCCGCCGACCAACAACTTCTCCGACGACAGGAAACTAGGAGAAGGTGGCTTTGGATCGTTGTACCGTGGGTTCTTGGAGGACCTGAACCTGGACGTGGCCATCAAACGGGTCTCCAAGACTTCTCCGCAGGGCTGGAACGAGTTCACGTTGGAGGTGAGGATCATCAGCCGTCTCCGGCACCGGAACCTCGTGCTGCTCGTCGGCTGGTGCTACGGCGGTGGCGATGGCAACGACCTCCTGCTCGTCTATGAGCTGGTGCGCAACGGCAGCGTGGACGGCCACCTCTACAACCCAAACAAGAAGCTGACGTGGAGGGTGAGGTATCAGATCGTGCTCGGGCTCGGCTCGGCGTTTCTGTACCTGCATCAGGAGACGGAGCTGTGCGTCGTGCACCGCGACGTCAAGCCAAGCAACGTGATGCTGGACGCGTCGTTCACCGCCAAGCTCGGCGACTTTGGGCTGGCGAGGGTGATCGAGAACTGCCGGAGGTCACGGACGACGGCGGCGGCGGGCACGACGGGGTACGTGGACCCGGAGTGCCTGAACACCGGCAGGACGAGCGTGGAGTCGGACGTGTACAGCTTCGGCGTCGTGCTCCTCGAGATCGCCTGCGGCCGGTGCCCCATGGTCAGTGGCGGACCCAGAATTTAGCCAAGACTAGGGCTAAATTTTAGCAGCCAAAAACCTAAAGCTACACTATAATCTATATATGTCAGATAGAAAAACAACTATTTTCAAAGAAAATTTGCAAATTGAGAGGAGTCTCAAAGAAAGTCTGTTGTTCAGCAGCCCCCTCTTGTTCAGGAACTCGATAGAAATACAATGTTGAAGTCCGGTCCTCTTCATCTTCTAAACTGTAATTTTAGAATGTAACTGGAATAGAAACTTTTCAAAATACAAACTGCAACAAAGGTTGAAAATTTGAAATTGGGAAACTAGATGCAAACCAGGGCTCTGCTTCTGTCTTCCTGTTCACCTGGTCCTGCTTGATTTGGCCAGCGCCCAGCGGGCAGCGGCGCAGCGCCCCCTGGCTGTCTGGCGAGCAACGGGCAGCTGAGCAGGGCCAGGGCGGACGCCACTGGGGCGCTGGGCAGCGAGCGACGGGCAGCCACCACTAGGGCGCTGGGCAGCGTCCGGCCAGGCGGTCGGAGACCTGCCGAGGTCGGAGCCGCCGAGTGCATAGCGGAGGGGGCGAGCCGGTCAGGGGCGGAGAGCAGAACAGAGGGGGCGAGTGGCGACGAGAGACGCACCTGGCCGCAGACGACGGGGCGGAACAGCGCGACTCCAGACATGACTCACGCCGTCAAGCGTGCGAGGCGGCGAGACTCCGTCCAGACGCAAGCGAGCGCTGCCCTATTCCCTGGCTTGGCTTGGACTTCTTGGTTGGGCTGATGTCTGATGGGCCAAAAAATTGAAGAATTGCTCCCTTGTTACTTGGGCCACGACTAGGGCCACGGCCCTAGTGGCCCTAGTGCTGGGTCTGCCAATGCCCGTGGTGACGCTGCCGAACGGGAGCACGGTCCACTTGGTGCACAGGGTCTGGGACCTCCACGAAGCCGGGAGGGTTTTGGAGGCCGCTGACCCACGGTTGGACGGGGAGTACAGTGTCCAAGAGATGGAGCGCGTGCTCGGTGTCGAGCTCTGGTGCGCGCACCCGGACCGAAACCAGAGGCCGGACATCAGGCACGCCCTTAATGTGGTGCTGCGGTTCGACGCGCCGCTGCCGATCCTCCCCGCGAAGTTGCCGGCCGCCGCAGCACACCTTCAGCCTGTGGCCAATGCGTTGTTTGATTCTGCAACCAGCAGCTGCGGCGCACCTGTAATCAGTGCGGCCGGCTCCAATGACCGCGGCATTGAGCTGGTTTGACCGAATAATATAATGGCAATAGGTGAAATTCTTGTGTTTACAGCTTTTCATGTGTCCTGCATGACTGAAGCCGGCGCCCTCTACAGATCAGCTTCTGATTCTGCTGGATGAGGTGGCTGTTTATCCTCACCTCGGAGGTGTATTCATTTCCTTCATCCCCTGCTTGCAAGGTTTTAAATAGATGACTAGCTAACCATTTAATGATAGCCTCCTCCAATTAATTGTCAATTAATTGTGCACACAAACATAAAACTAAGACCATCTCTCTAGCAAGATCACCAACTCCTCCAATAGTATTGTATGGGGTGGGGTTGGGGTTGGGGGGGGGCACCAACTCCCGAGAGACAGAGCGGCTAGGAGAGCGGTGCCAAATGGGATCTTACAAACACACTGCACAGGGAAAGTGGTGGAGAGGGATTTTTTTCACATATATGTGTGGCAATCAGTCTTGTCCTAGCCGTAAGAAAATTTTCGACGTGAAGATTCGTGCAATCAACTCCTTCCCTCCTCCCTCCGGCATGTAGGCGGCTCAAGGCGGGAGGGGGGACGCGGGGGGGGCGCGGGGGGTTGGTTTGCATTGGGTGGAGACGTTTCGAGTTGTCTAATAGGGGCAGGGGTGCTTGGAGTTGCGGGGTGGGGGCCATGGTGCGCAGATCGATAATTAGGACAATTATTCTATCAACACGTGCTCTCACGTGGGCTAGAATTTTAAGAGATATATTATTTAATACATCTAACCAATAAAGAATTATTTATATTAAATTGTATGTTTTCTCTTTGTTTATTATCAACAAAATATGCATAATAGATACTTCATAGTCTATATCCAATTATCATAAACTTATTAATTATTTTTTGTGATGAACTTATTTATATTTTCTTCATCCATATATATATTTTTACTTTTCATGACACCTTCGTAAATTTTCATATGCAAGAAATCGTGCCATTAACTATGGTGGCCTTACTGCATCGCATATCTTATAACGTCATGAATCTATTTTTTTGTTTTTCAAATTTTATTCTTATTGACTGCTATAGATTTTTCTCTCATGTTGAAACTCTTATTCTAATAGTATGTTTTATTAACCTACGTTTTTGCACTTTTTAAAAATAAGGATTTTAGGTCATAGAATATGTTCTCAGGGGCGGATCTACAGCTACTTATAGGAGTCAGATGATCCCGATGACTTCATGCAAAATTAATTGCCATTTCATAGAGAAAAATATTATATAAAATCATGGTTACTGTATGCTGACCCCGGTGGCTAAAATTTGTAGCTTCGCCGCTGTATGTTCTTAAGTATTACAATAGCATAAGCAATGATTTGAAACCTGCACAATGTCACTTAAAATAAGTGATGGAGCTAGAAGTGAGATCTCGGATCGGGGTAGCAGCAGTGCTAACCTCAAGAGAATTTTAGTACTTAAGTCATATAACGATCGACTTTTTACTCTAAGTAATCTTGCAGGACTGAAAAAATATTGCCCCGAGTGGTCTCTCATACTTTCCAAGATGATTGAATTTTCCTATCAAGGAGTTGTACGTATGTGCAATTATAGTTATACCATCAATATAGATATGTCAAACATTTACTTACAATTATGAATATATCTAAAGTAATAAAATATCTCATGGTTACTAATATGTTTTTAAATAATTTGTTGGTATCATTAGTATATGAGTTGTTAAGGAATTATTTTTTGTGATGAAACATGACATATATTTTATCGCTCATCCGTGTTGGCACAACAGGTGTGCTTACTTTAATTAAATCTTAATATATTAATGTTGATAGATGTGGGTAATACACAAACATATACGTGCTCTATGGTTGTTTAAATATTTTTTTAATAGAAGATGTTGCTAATTTTTAGACATAGATTTGAAAGTATATTTATTTTTTCAAACAATAAAATAAAATTTGGCTTTTTTAAATTATCTATTATGATTTGTGTCACGGTCCTTTCCCGGGGGCTGGTTGGGATGGCTAGGGCAGGGGAGTGTGGCGGTGCTGGGAGCTACAGGGGGCGGCGACGCTAGGGCAGGGGCGGTGTGTGTGTGTGTGCGTGTGTGAGAGAGAGAGAGAGAGAGGAGAGGGGCGGCGGCGCAAGAGAGAGGGAGGAGAGAGCTAAGGGGAAGAGTTTATTTCTTGCTTACCCAGAATAGTTACAATGCACCTGTATTTATAGTCCCTATTGGACTTGACCCTCAAGCAATCTAGACTTAATCTCCAAGAAACTAAGGACGAGTCCTTGTAGATTTGGACTGCTTCCATTACAAGTAAAATTATTTATTTCCTAACAAATCCTGATCTATTTGTCTTAGGCAATTTCCTATTTATTTTCCCTTTTTTCATCTTTCCTACTTATCCTAGATCTTTCTGAATATCAAGAAATTTTGTGCACGGTGGTGACCCGCCCCCCTGGTGGCGCCCTCCCATCGCAGGAGGCGCCCCAAGCCGACCAAGGCCCTATGCTTGGTCTCGCTAGGTCCGCTAGGCCCATCGTGAGGGGTTCATATTGGGCGCATGACAATAAGAGTATGTGAGAAATTTGATACAAATTTAGCAATACTTTAGATCATGTTTCTTAATGGCATATGTGGATAGTTTAAATGTAGAGTCATGTGTTACTTTATGTTGTTTTATACATTAGCAGAGGTGGGTAAATCTTTAGAAAATAGAATAGATCCAATAGCTATTATTACCAAAGTTATTTGGTTATACTGAATTGATGGTCAAATGTGTTGGATTTATGTGAGAATTTCTAGGATCTATCTTCTTTTTTTCTATCTTGTCTCATGAGGATTAATGTGGAGGCTCCATTAGGGACCTCTAGTTAGTTTTTCTAGTATTAATCTTTTTCTTGCGTGATATGTATTTAACCTAATATTAAGATATATAATCTCTAGTTGTGTACTTTTTTCACATGTTAAGTAGAAACTCTAGTGTTTTTTGATCTTTTATAATTATTTAATAAAAAGAGTTTAGGTTCTAGTAGTATTGTTTTCCATATGTTAATTAAGTTGACACTCATTTTACACCCTAACACTAAACTTGTTGAATTTGTTATACCATAGAATTTTATGTGTGTAGTATTGTTTTATATATCATAGAGTGCTTAAAATTAAATTATCAATACTGATATAACATAATGTTTCAACTAAAACATATAAATTTATTTAAAACAACAACTTATCAAATCAACTATCATCTAGTAGTAATATATTTTTTAAAATGAAATGTCTATGTTATGTTTATGTGGTTTGTCAATTAAACATTTTTCCATGCTTCATAAGCTATTCAAATAAATATTTATCCTAAGTAAACTTGTGTATACATGGTCAAATGTAGCATTATGGTTATTTAATTTCATGGTTGTAGAAGTTTATAATTTAGAAATATATATGCCTTGTACTTTGTGTGGATATCAATTTATTTTTTGTAATAGCATATATTAGTATTTACATATAGATTTGAGAGATGTTTTTGTTTATTTTTATATTGGTTGAGGTAGATATAAATATATTATATTTGATAATGACCTATATGGGTAGGTTGAATGCAAACTTAGGAGGTTATTTTGCATTCTCTTTCATAATTAAAAAGGTAAATCTTTAAAACCATTTTGGTGTATTTCAAAATATATATTTCGTAAAAGCATATTAATTTTTAATAGCCATGAATGTGAAATAGCTGTGAAGCCTAGATACATGATTAGGGATTACTTTGGTAACATCATCAACATGCAAGTGGACAGAAGAAGTCCTATAGGAGTACACATTGTTCTTCATGAGTTTGTATACAATTTTTGTTTAAAGATTTATATAAGGATCTTTTGCCAATTGCTTCATAGGTTATCTACTACCTGTTTTATGTGAATCAGGATTTATGTTTGTACTCTACTCACACATCATAATTAATCAACCTTGAAATTAGGGTTATTTTATATTATCTTTCACAATAGCAAAGGTAGGTAATTTATATGCAATGTGAGGAGGTTATTTTGATCTTTTTTCATAATAGCATATGTGGGTAATTTATAGACATATTTAGGGTTTATTTTGAATTTCTTTTCGTAATAGCAGGATTTACCGACTCAGTCTTCGAAGATGCTCATAGGGGTATGGTCTGCATGCATACGTTCATAGGGGTGAGTGTGCGTGCGTTGTGAGGGTCTGCATTGTACTGTGTAATCGCCAAAAAATTAGCGAAATACTTTATGTATTTTTCATAATGGTAGAGGTGGGTGATTTTTTTATAAATTACAATAGATCCAAAGGCTACTATCAATGATGATTAATAGAATCTACTAGATTAAAGGCTAGATGTTTCTGATTATTATGAGAAATTCTAGGATTTATCTTTTTTTCCTAGTGCATCCGGTGAGAATTAACATGGTGCCTCCGTTTGAGTATCTAATTAGATGTGATTTGATCTTTTTTCATAATGACATATGTGGGTAATTTATAGACATATTTAGAGGGTTATTTTGAATTATCATTCGTAAAAGCAAAGGTGGGTAATTTAGATACAAAATTAGAGGGTTACTTTATGTATATAATGACAGGGATGGGTAATTTTTTTAAAAATTACATTAGATCCAATGGCTAATATAGACGATGATGATTAGAGTCTACCAAATTAAAAGATAGATGTTTTTAATTATTGTGAGAATTTGTAGCGCTTCTGATGAGAATTAACGTGGTGCCTCCGTTGAAGGCTAGCAAGATTGCACCATGAAGCAGTGCGGAGACTATAGACATCATTTAATTTTCTTTACCAAGTGCTTTATTGTGAACTTCTGTTAGGCATCTCACGCTAGTCCTGTCTGAGAAATCGGATTAAATCAATAGTGATAAGAGCCGGCATGATAATTAACATGATTCAAGCCAAACGCAGGCCGGCAATGTTGACGGATTTACCCAAATCACATTTGACATGGTCCAAAGCCAAATCACATTTCACTTTTTATTTATAGATACACATGATGTTCATGTAGTATACATGTAATGTTTTATAATGTATTTTTTGATGTCCATGAGTAGAAATGTGATGTTCTACGATGTATTTTATGATGTTTAGTAATCATATATTGATGTTCTAGGATATATTTTGTGATGTTTGGTAGTATTTTTTCTTCTTTTTATTTGACTCTATCTAATTAATTACTTCACTCTTGTTCAAAAAATTAATTACTTCACTAATTTTATTATTTTATTTTACATTTTTCATGATATTTGTGATGTTCGCGTAGTATACATATCATGTTCTATGCTATATTTAGTGATGTTTGTGTAGTGTTAATGTAATGTTCTATGATGTATTGTGATGTTCAATAGCATTTTTTCTTCTTTTTATTTGACTATAATTAATTACTTCATTAATTTTATTTTTTTAATTTTAATTTTTTTATATTCCACGATATATGTGATATTCACGTAGTATACATATGATGTTGTATGTTTTTTTCTGCGATGTTTGTGTAGTGTTAATGTAATGTTCGACGGTTATCTTTAAATACATGTTCATCATGAGATAAATGTTAGTTAAAAAATCTTATCGAAATGTATCCATTGGGGTCTTGTTTTGAAGAGTTTATTACAAGGAGCACGATGACGCAATCGAATTTTAATTTGCATACTTGGTTTAGGAGCTATGACTTTTTTTACTTCAAAAAGTATGTGATATATGCTGATGTTAACAATTTTATTTTTTACTGCATGGCTATTGCTTGGTGGACTGTATGGTACGCTGAAACAGTCCGTGAAGGCCCACAAAAACAATTGAATTGGCCCGCAGCAAATTATTTTCCATAAGCTTATAGACCATTCTAACCACTCTTGTGAAACTTCCAAACGGATCTTAAACCCTGCAAGAAGCTCAAATGTGTTCCAGTTCCTTGACTGCTGACTCTTTGAAAGAGTAGTAGATTACTCGTTGGCTCTCTAGATTTTTTTAAGTAAAAGGCAGGAGATCTGCGCTCAATTAAGATGGAAAAAGGGAGTTTAGGTACAAATGGCACCTGAGGTGCCTAAACATCCATGGTCCAAAGACCAAAGAGGAGAAAACATGTATCGCACTATTAGTTTAATTTGACCCCTCAACAAAGTTCAATGCTTTAAGCTTTTGCACTATATCCTCTTTGGTAAAAAATGCCACCTGCTGTGTCGCCTTGTGCATGTTTTCGAAGATTCTTCTATTCCTCTTCTTCCATAAATTCCACATAATATATATCACCATGCCATTGAACCACCTACGGTCTTGCTTTTGAATCTTGCTTGCCACCTGCTCCCACCATTCGGCAATTGAGGCAGGTCCTGTTGTGGCCATTGCACCACAAAGTTTTCCCAAGCTAGCACTAGATCCCAAATGGCTTTTGCGAAGGGGCAAAGCAAGGAGAGATGATGCCCTATTTCTAGAGGACCCTTACACAAGACACAATGTTCTTGGTGTGGCTAACTCCTCTTTTGTAGATTGTCTGCCGTTAGGATTTTGTCATGCATGAGGATCCAGACGTGAATCTTGCACTGGTTCTCTGATCTTACCTTCCAAATAAGGTCATGTTGGAACTTCCGATGTGAGCCTCGTAACTGTGTCCTATACGCCGAGCTAGTGGAGTAGGCACCGTCAGCTGTCCGTTTCCAATTAAATAATTGTATCTTGCACATCGGCAGCTGTTTACACCAAAATTTGGTAATCCTATCCTGGAAAGGAAGAGATCGGCCGATGATGTCAAAAGCAAGAAAGTTTCCTTAGTAAGGGATATTTATGAGCCGGCCAGGAAATATTATTTAATAAATTTGAGAGAGACATGATGTCCTGGTGCATATCAGGATGAAAGAAACAAGGACAAGTATCAAACATGGAAGCTTCAACAGCAATGATTCTGCATAAGGAAAATTAGAATCCATGTATCTTGATATTTCTTTTTGTTATCTAGTCGTGTTCGTTTAGGACTCTTATCAGCCCAGGATATAAATATAAACCCTCGGCTACTGTAACAGAGACACATCAATCCACTCAATACCAGTTACCTTTTTTTGGCTTCACGCCAACCCTTAGGAGTAGGAGTAGTGTAGATCTCGGTGAGTTCTTCAACAAGCAGGGCTACATCGGTCTGGCCGACCTCTGGCTTGTCTGTAAGTACCGTCATGGCTTATGCTTCTATTTGTATGGCTGCATCAGTTAAGTTCGACCTCTACAGAGAACTCTAGTATAAACTAGTTATCGACTCTTATCTAGTTCAAGTACGGCTGCATCGGTTAAGTCTGACCTCCACTGCTCGAATTAGATTAAGGTCAAGTTATCGGCTCTACCTAAGAGTGGCATCCTTTGGGTAGATTTATTAAGTTACCGATCTTGTTGATGTTCTTATTGTCGTTAATTTTCAGCAACATCAATCTGCCCGATCGAGATCGATCTAGATCAGCCTCACATCCTTTTAGTCCGTCGTTTGCTTTGTTACAATATGATGTTTCTTACAATGAGCGATTGGTTACGTTTTATCGGTTGTTCTACTTCGATCTTGATCGTGCATAGTACACGGTTAAGGCACGTATGCTCTTGAAGAGGTTTGCTGACTAGTTAAGTCTGGTCTATAGTTCACTATTATAGCTGCAACGATCCGGTTGATCCCCACTGATGGCACTCTAAATCGGAGGATGCTAGTTGGTAGATTTATTCTAGATCAGGCATGACCTTAACTGTTTGCTATGCCTGCATTGGCTATATAGCCGATCGCCTATGCTTTAACGCCTTCAGTGTGTCTCCATGATTCTGTTAAATATGTATAGATCTGTGTACTTTAAAGGTTTGATTTGTTGTCTTTATCATGGCTGCCATCGATCCGGTCCAACCCCACTGTTAGAGATAGCAGGTTGAGTCTGATGAGTTTATAGATTTGTCCACGTTAAATAGTCGATTGTTCACATGTTGTAGTCCTTTTTCACCTGAATCGGCTATTTTAGCCGATTCCCTTGAGCTTTCACACACATAGCATGTCTTTCGGAAAGCCTATCAACGTATAGATAGTTTTATGAATTCTTCGGTTTAAGTTTGTTATTATCATCATAGCTGCCATCGATCCGGTCGAACCTCACTGTTGATGGTAACAGATTAGAGTCAGAGCGTTTGTAGGTCCATTTGTACTAGACAGTCGATTTGTTCGCATGCAATGTCCTTTCTCATTAGATTCATTGGCTCAATGTTTTACACTGGTAATATCCACCTAGCTGATGATTTTGTTTATATCCACATGCATTGTACCTGTCAACATAAAATCAATGGTGATCCACGAGCTTCACAGTACATAACAACCGATTTCTTCGTAGATCGACCGTTTAGTCGATTTTCCCATCTGGCTACTCCTGAAGCGGCACACTTGGAACTGTCTGGGCAAAACCGACATGTTGCACCTTAAATTATTGATAAACTTTCTCTTCTTGTCAATTGTAGGTCAAATTAACTGGCACGCCTCAGGAGGAATACGCAGGATCGGCTAATCCTGTGTTGAAGCCAAGCGGATCTCCGGGCTCATCCTAAGCAGATCCTTCCGGCTTGCTGTGTGCCCGACGCATTGACACGTTTTTGCGCCGACACACATTGTGGCATGCTCAGTGGGACCATAATTGTTTGATTAGAACTCGGCCAAAATTGATCATTATGCTGAATCTTCAGGACTGTTCTGAGAACGTCATCCATATTGCCAAGATTTACCACCGCACGAGGCTTGCAAGCCAATCCTTCTGTACGTGTCATCTGCATGGGGCCATTTGCGACGTGTGGCAACACGTTGACACTCCAAGTGATAAGCTCAAGAAGATCAAAAGCTGTTGCTCCTGTACTCCACCGCTCAAAGAACTATTTGGTTGAGCGCACACAGAGATATTCACTCGGCTTGGTCAGACTACTAGCTTAAAGAAGACTTATATCGTACATTGATTTGGATCGGAGAAGATGGAAAGGGATTATATTGGTCATATATATCAAATCAGATATGGAGTGCTCAAGCACATGTTGGAGAAACTCCTAGACGGAATTTTTCATTGGGCAAGCAATATAAAAGTGATATTTATGGAAGCTTGCCGATGGAGATTGGCTATCTAAAAGTGGAATTGGCTAGGGTCCAAAGTCTTGCTCGCTAAGCCGATGCAGCCTCAAAGAGCCGATTTCCATGTTGCAATCAGATTAGATATATATAAAAAAAAGCTAATAAATTTCTTGGCGAATGACTTCAAGTTGCTTCATCAGCTTGGCCTCTTTCAACTTCAACTGTTGTTTGTTCTGCATCATTCATCCATAGCCGATTGATTTGTTTTTCTCTACTTGGAAATATCTTTATTGAATGACCTATCGGCTATTCTAAGCATCAAGGACTTCATATTGTTAACATTCAATGTAAAGATAAGGATCTAGGAGCAGGTCCAGAGATCAGATTAATGATTATCATAATTTTGGTACAAGGAATCTGCTGTTCAGGAGAAGAATCAACTATTGGCTCAATTTTAGAAGAAACTAGCAAGGGATTTAGATTTTAGAAGTAGTCTAGGCCCGAGCAAGTATGGTGACCACATGAGTATATCATCACCGAAACAAGCTAGAGGGTCTCACTGTGCAGCAGGCACTGGACGGCAAAAAGCCATCCTGGGCCACATTCAAAAGTATCGGCTGAGTAGAAAGCGTGTTAGTCGATACAGTGGAGTAATCGAATTCTTCTTAAAAGCCCGAAGAGAGATATCGGCAGCAGAAGTCCACAACAGTCATCTAGGCAGCCGATACTTCTACAAAGGTGGTCTAAAGAGATATCAGCTAATATCCGCGCATCGGCTATTTACAGTTTGGCGTACGCACAACCAATGTGATCAATCATGCAAGAATATTAACCAATGTCTTCTGGAAATATATTGCCAGGGCTGCTGTTAATAGAATTCCCAGCAGTAGAAGTTGCAAGATTCTATTTTTGAAAAATTGGTGATAGTACTTTGAGAAGCCGATAAGTATCGACTGCATGTTATTCAATTGGATCCGATGCCAAGTTAATTATGGAAGCATTAAATATAATGTTAAGTTAATGGTGGGTATATTGCCATTATTTCGTCAGTCATGAGATGATCTTATTGGGTATGAGCATTTATAATTTAAAGCCGGTAGCCCTCAATGAATATCAATGCAGCTTCTGGTTATATCTTGAATTCTTTTATCGACTATTGTTTCTTGATACGATAAATAGCCGATGGAGGTAATAACAAAGGATAGCCGATGGATGGATTTTTGCTCTGGTTAAGCATATTCTATTGGCTTATTACCTAAGCTTGTTCATGGTGGAATCATAATCGTTTGAGAAGTCAAGGATATAAGCTCCAATATTGAAAAGTATTTGGCACTATTCTGAGGCAAGCTAGAATTCATGTACGAAGGAAGTTGAAGAAGAATTAACTTTGCCTACCAGTTACGTAGATGCATGTGAGATTATTTAAAAAGTACAAGAGATAAAGTCCGAATACCACACATGCGCACATGGCCACATTGATGCTTGGAGTCTGAAGTTCGGTGCTTGATAGCAGTATCCGATTGAAGCACGGAGCAGAGGCAGGACCTACCTATATTCAGAGGCGTAACGTATCGGCTATTAATATCGGCCATTTGATCAAGCTGTAGATGTTGTCATCAGCTCAGGAAATAGTTACTTAACCAAAAATCAAGTATCCAGGCTGATGACGCCAACAGAAGGTGATCAGCAAGGATTGTTCAAAGCCGATGGAATCCAGACAATCATCATTGGAAGTTGGTATATACAATGCTATCTTATGCATGCGGAAGACAGCTTGCAAGCGTCTTGGAATCCAGTTGGAGCATATGATGGAAACAAGGAAGCCAAGTCCGTTAAGTGTATACGTGCGTGTCATGCATGGGGATTCCAAGAAGGATATGGGTATACGTCTGCAGTTGATCAGCTAGATGGAGCCGATAAAGTCCAGTCAATCATTTCTGAACCCCTAGTGATCAAATCCATCTTGGGTTCGATACTCCAATTTTATTGGCACTTTTGCGTGTCTTGGTAGCCTGGTTGTTTACGAGAGGAAAAAACAAAAGGGAAATATTTATATATCATATATGCAAGACAGTCACTAGCCGAACGGCAAAGCCAGATCGATGAAGCCGATAAAGACTGACAGCCGATGACAATTGTTGACTCAGTTGGAACCAATCGACGAATATGTGAAGATAGCCGATATCGATGGTTGAAAGTATATTAAAATATTTTATTGCATCAAGTTGATCAGCAAGTCAATTGGACATTGGCTTTTAGAAATATTGATGCATCGGTTATTTTTTATTCAAAGATTGTTGCCTCCAGGTTGCTTATCGGCTTGCATAAGTATAGCTCATCGGCTGTAAAAACTAAATAGCTGATGGAGCATGGTCACGTAATGAAGAACAAGTTCGAAAGGAAGATGATGTGGACCTCGAGAAGATCATCAGCTGTGCCAGACGAGCAAGAGTGCCGAGAAAAAGATCCATGCGCTGATTGACAGCTATGCCGACTGTGACTTTTGCTCTCTGGGCATATCGTACCAACAGGTCCCTAAGAAAAGGAAAGCACTGACGAACCATGGCAGTTCATTGGCCTCCTATCGCTGTTCAATCCATTGTGACACGACAAAACGGAGATCATCCGGTGCACGTTCCACCTAGGTGAGAATGTGAAGGTAATCACCGCTGACTAGCTGGATATCGGCAAGGGGACAGTGCAGCGCCTTGGCATGGGCAGCAACATGTACCCGTCCTTTGGTGATGGATGGTTTGATCGATAAGATGGATGGATCCACCAAGATGTTCCTAGAGCGCAAGTACGAGATCATGAGGTGGCTAGACACATCTACGGCATGCCGGCAATGGCGTGAACAACACATCGGCACTGACTAAGACGGATATCGACATCGCGGTGGACGACACGATGAATATGGCCCCGAGTGCGTCTTACATCATATGAAGAATTCGGGTTGAGCATGATCTTGAGTACCATGTTCGCCAACTACGGCGAGGGTGAACAAGAAGCGCTGGCGCGGTGCAGAGGATGTTGCACGGCCTCAACCAGGCTACCGCCAATCCCGACTTCCTCGGTGATGACAACCAGGACTGCTACAAACTATCAGAGCTTGCCGAGCAGGTCACAAAGTACACCGAGGTAGTCAAGTCTAGGGAGCTGCACACATTCAAGGGGCACATCAAATCCATCGTCAAGCTCAAAAAACTTCAACTTATGACAGCCGCTGGCACACATGTTAGTAAAAGTCGATGAGGGCTCTTTTACTATGAGCAGCCAAGAATCAAGAGTCCAGGTGCATCATGTTGAAATTCATCAGGCTATTCACCTCCATTGGCTGCTCACCCCCATTGGCTCCAAGTATAGATATACAGAGATCAGCTGGGGACCAGTATTGGCTCAGGTTCAACTTTAGCTGATACATCAGGTGATGAAGCCATCCGGCCTGGCAGATGCGACATGGCCGGCTCTACCGTAGCAAAGGTACCTCGATAGTAGATGAACCGGTAGTGCCACAGGAGAGCTGATAGTTCAAAATCAGTAGTTGACAAATCAGGAAGAGGAACCAAAAAGGTGGGTTAAGCATAAAGCCGATGAGATCGGCCTATCGGCTCCTATTAATATGGTTGTCTTTTCCTACAGCATACAAAGCTCAATCTGAAGATGGAAGTGAAAGCGATAAGCTCGAAAGGCATGTTCTAAATGGAGGGCAATATAGTAATATATTCTTCAATAAGAAAAAAAAACCATCATGAGAGGTTGCGTCAGAAACATGAAAAAGCTGGCAACCTGACAGCCAATAAGCGACCATCGGTTGAATAATTTTGAAGCGGTAAATATTCCCGGTTCTCAAATTTATGGCGAAGAGGGATTTATCTTGAGCCAGGAATTATTATTAAATAAGATGCAAGAGTGAACACCTCATATTTGCCACGTGCCTCTGTTGAGCGCTCTTCTACATGTGGCACTATATATTGCTGAGAGAAGATCAAAAGAGTTGTCCGCTTGGTTGTTGCAAGCTGCTGGAAGTCAGCCAAGAATGGCTTATATTGCCGCATGCTAGAAAGAAAGGCCGGAGGCCTGGCACGGAGGAGAAACGATCTAGCAACATGAAAAGGGTGTACACAGGAAGCAACCAGGAACCATCACGTATGCAATCGAGGAAAAAGCCAATGTTCATGCTTCTAAATATAGCCAATAGTCCAAGTCATCAAAGACATTGGCTCCGAGTATTGAAGTGTAGTGGAGCTTTTGAGACGTCGGCTTCAGATGCAAAAAGAGCCGATGGTGAACCTTGTGTATGCAACTCCAGGCCACGTGTTGCTATTATGGCGGTGTAAGACTAATGACAGCCACAACAAGCTACCGTGGGGCAAGGTCAAGGAACTCGTGGCCAACAGCGATGACAAGGAAGTAATGATGGCAAACAAGGCTGTGGACCTCCTCCTCTACATCGAATATATTCTCTCATGGAGGCATAGCCAATGGATGAGCAAAGGACATGGAAGAGTCTGGGTCACAACCTAACAAATGGTGCTCATTGTTGTCCACATGGAGTCTCGTTGATATGGCAAGTGACCTCAGCTGCGCCATGTCCGATGCATCCACGTCCTTCCCGGAGCAGTGCAGCATCGTCGACATTAGCAAACTATTCAAGCCAACCGCCATAGTGACCAAGCTCATCGGCCAACCCTTGGCATTTACCGTCGCGCCCTTCAAACGGCTCAGCATGAAGCCCCGCACCGACATGATCGACCGCTGCTCCATTGGCGATAAGATAGGAGCTGGCAGAAAATAGGGTCTCTAAGCTCGTGCTTGGTGAGGACATGTTCGACGACAACAAAGGCGTCTGCACTACCATGATGCACCTACAGCGCGCTCAGCGGCCAACGTAGGAAGCCTCTTGGCCAGCCCTAACCTTTGTTATAGTTTGTGGCTTCGGCAAGCGATTTTTTCGCAGTGCTCTCTCTCTCTATGTTCTCAACTTGATCTGATTACGGGACTTCTGAAACTGACAATCGTCTTATTAAAAGTCAAAAGCAGTAAATGAAAGATTGCTCGCAATCAGCTTAGAATTGGAAGATTAAGGCATCAAGCCGATAGAGCCCTTTATGTAGTGCATGCAAGTCAGATTTCCATGCATATATATACATGATGTACGTGGGCACAAAAAGGATGAATCAAATCTTCAAAGTACGTGTGGTCATGCCATATCATATGTTTGATTGGGAACACAGAGATCATAAGGCCGATGAAGTCTAGCTGATATATGCATACTGGGAGAAAGTCCGAGCAAAGGCATTCATCGGTTCAAAGCGGAGGTACGCATATTCTTTATTTCCTACTTTTCCTGTCACTTGTGAACAATCTATCATAGGGAAAGCATGCTATCTAAGTAGTTGATGAATGAGATATGGTATGATGAAAGAAACCTTGCTTCTTTTTGCGAAGTACTTGGAAAATTTTCTTACAAAAATTCAAAATCAATAGCTTGTCTCCTCAATGATGTTGAATTTCCTACCAGGGCCATATATTAGTCTCATTAAAAACCTTTCACATAAGCTGCTTGCGCTTTGTTGAGTTTTGTCAAGTCTTGTTGACCCTTGTTGAGAGATTTATCATACTCCCAAGATCAAAATCACATACACGCCACATATATGTGCTGCTTCTATACTGGAAGTACGCAAAAATATGTTTTCATCCACCTCATAATGTTCTACTCCTACACTGGGAGAAGACAAAAATATGTTTGCTAGGTTTTATTAGAATAAATGCTCGAAGTTCTTGATAATATTTCTCTCAAAAGTTGTTGTAAAAAGAGACATGGGTTATGCAAAATATAAAAGATGGACACAAAAGAGGTCCAAAGTAAAAAGGAGAAAAAGAAAAAAAATGAGAATAAAGATAACCCATGTTCTCGTAAAAAAAAATTCACAAGAGAGAAATATATTTTAGAGAGCATAGTAGAATCAGGCTAGCCACTAAATATTCCACACACATGCACATCTTGATCTAAGAGTATGACACTTCTCTCCTTGGATCCTGGGTTTGACTTTATGATATGCAAGGTAAGTATGCTACATACTTTGCCCCTACCCGAACCCCACATAAGCTTTTTAGAAGTAGGGTAAATAAAGGCGAAACAATCACTACACCACAACACCAAGATTAGCGATAGACGGTCTGACGCTAAAAGCGGCTACAGCGATAGACAATCTGACGCTAAAAAGTTATAGCGATAGACTTCTGCAGACGTTGTAAGTCCTATCACTAAAAATCTTTAGCGTCAGACAATACTTTTAGCGACAGATAGTCCGTTGCCCTGAATTTTTTTAGCGACAGATAGTCTGCTGCTACTCTTTAGCGACAGATAGCCTGCCAACACTCTATATCGACAGACAATTTGAAGTTACAAATGTTTTTAGCGACTAATGGTTTGACGAGATCATTTAAATGCATTTAAAAAATAAAAGTCCATTTAGATGCAAATTAATACAAAAGTAACATCATTGTGCATGTTTCTCATACAAATAGATTCATTCATAACCAAGTCCAAACACTCACTAAGACATACATATATGGTCAGCCATTACAAACATGAATCAATGATTCATCAATGATAAGTCTATAGTATCAGCTACCTGTATCCAAATGAGATCGACTAACCACCTAAATCAGCTTTGAGTGGCAAGTCATCCACAAACTTGCTACCTAGCACCCTAGCAGCCCCTGAAACCAAAACTAACATGCAATCAACAACATGCTAACATAGATCCATGATCAGATAAAGTTACTATGCTTCAGTATGATGTATTATTACAAAAGTAGGAATCGCTATATTTTAGATGCATATAAACACTACTTTCAAAAGAAGCAAAATTACATGCCTGTAAAAATTGTAAACCTGCACAATCAACAAGTCTATACTCTTTCACTACAGGATATAAATATTATTGATTTCGTCTAAGTAGTTGACTAGATGAAAAGCAAGGATGGCTTGTCATTTCTCCTGCTACTCAAAAATTTAGAACCTGAAAACACATGGTTGAGCTGTTGCTGAACTGAAACAAGCCAAGACCAAGTTGCCGAACAGAGCGAGATGAGCTGTTGCTATTTCAATTGATTTACTGCAGTGCAATAACAGAATGATAAATATAACTCGGTTACAAATTGCAACTTTCAACTTACAATGAGAGAATGAGATGACATAGTTTCACAAATATAATTCACATATTTAGTTTGCTCAAACACTAAAACTTTCAAACCTTACTATTTGCTACTTATCGATTTATACTAGGTCTGTTTATGCAGATGAAAATGTATAGGTACAATTCATAATTTGCTCAATTAATTAGTAATATTCAAAGGATTAACCTGGCAACAATTTTAAAATCTGGGTTGCTTGTAAAAACCAAGTATTGCATAGATGAATAAATATAATGTAAACAGATCAGCATAAAGCCAATATTTTTTAAAGAAAATGTTCAGTATAGAATCAATGTGAAAACAATGATAAAACAAAAAATTCTGAGACCACAATACATGGAAGATAAGGAAATTAAATACAAAAATCAAGTTGCAATCCTGTAGTGCAAGGTGGCATTCTAAGTAGAAAGGAACTAACTAAGAAGGTAAGGTAGGTGGGTAAAATGTAGAGCAGATCTTGGGAGACCATGGTGTAATACATTAACTAAACTACCTGACACAAGCAAACTGATGTAGAGGGGATGTAACCCTGTCATGGAGATATTATTATTTAAAAGGGCTATGGCATATATAAACCAAGATTAAGCCATCTTTGCTTGTAGGTCTATATTATTTTAGTTTAACTCTAAATAGCTTTTCAAAATGTATCGCTTTACTTTGATCCGGGAAGGGGAGGAGGGAAGGGGTTAAGCCATCTTTGTCTGTACTCCTATATAATTTAAGTTTAACTATAAATAGCTTTTAATTACGATGAATCACATAAGACGATGGAACCATAACAAAAACAAGTGGTAGTAGGAAAAACTGTTGGTCGTGAATAGTCCCATCAAGATCAGATCACCCCATGAAATTCTAACAGTGCTGTATATTATAATCCATTGAGCGAACTGAATACGAAGAAAACAAACACAAATGAGCTTCAATCTGATGGAACTTTTGTATAAAATTAGCTCTGTGAAATCAGGTGTCACCTCAATCCTCCAAAATGAGAAGTTGTTTGTCGACTCTGATAGTACAATTGGTAGTGACCGGCAAAGTCATTGATCCCTTTTGAACAGATGTAATACATCAATTGCTTGAGAAATATATTGCAGTAGGAAAATAAAAGCTGCAATAATGGATCGAGGAGAAATTTGTTGAGAAAGAGGTCATGAATATACAAGGGTGTGGTTTATTACCTGAAGCCTGAAGGACTGGATGTGTAGTAGCCATACTGTCTTCAGTTATAAAGCTGAAAGGGGTGCACCACTGAACAGGCATGTGCGGCATTCATTTCATTAGGGGGAAAATAATATCATCTTGCACATATGACATATTAGACAGAGTTAGAAATTGAAAATTTTGAATCATTAGGGGAAAATAATATCACGATGCATGGATGAAATCGGTAAATAGGTGCACCAAATCGACCAAGCAAGTATCAGACCTTACCAATAACAGGAACTACAGAGTGTAAGTTCTTTGTTGAATTCAGGATTGGTACTCATTTTTAGCAGTGTTCTGAATTCCTGTGAAATACTGAAAAATAACTAGCAAGCGATAAGACCATAAAAAGTAGCCCATCTACTCGTAATAGTTTCTACAATTTGCAGTGATCGATATAGATAGTAATTTTCAGATAATAGTTTTCAGTGTATATTATGCTCCACATCTAGCCAGTGAAAAGTATGGAGAGGACATACGATAAAAACACTTTACCTTCTTGAAACGCAGAAGTGATAACCAACCTTTGTACAATCAGAAGAGCATGGCATCCACTTTACAGCTAGCTGGGAGGCAATTCTGTCCTGGCATTCCTGTAAAATCAGAATCCATGTGCACCCAAACAAAGGCAAGAAAGGAAGCTAGAATCCATGTGTACCCAAACGAAGGCAAGAAAGGAAGCAAATTAAATTCATATAAAATCAGAATCCATGTGCACCCAAATGAAGGTAAGAAAGGAAGCAAATTAAACACTCGGCTCAAATCCCTCATCCACCTCCGGTTTAGTACCTCAGAACAAACTCACACATGACTTGAGGGTCATCATTCTGTAAAGAAGGGAGAATATAACTATCCTCACACCTTGGAAGTAAAGCAAAATGGGCAGGTTGTTGTAAGGGCACGACAATTAAAAATTAGAAAGAATCTAGGGAATAAGAGTAGCCTCAGAAATGAACAAAATGACATCATATAATCTCTCATAGGTAGGCACAACAGCATGCACTGAGAAATAACATCATTTGTAGCAATCTACGTTGCAGGCATATACAGTGGATGTAGAGAGGAGTGGGGTATAGTGCCAGCACATGAAATTTCTTCATATTAAGGTAGCATTGCAATAAACCTAGCCTAGGGAAGTGGCATGGTAAGATAAATAAACAGATAGCGATACATATATTCATGAACATGTCGTTGGCCTTTGAACGTCATCAGTCTATATTTCCAAGTTATACAGCAAAAACAGTATTTGGTCATGGACGGAGCACTCATATCAGTAAAAATATTTCCAAGTTATTTCCAAGTTCATTTTCATCACAAGCTATACAGCAAAAACACAGGTCCATCAATTGCACCAAGCATTAGAGGGAAAACAGTATTTGGTCATGGACGGAGCACTCATATCAGTAAAAATATTATGTAGGAATGAAATTCGTACGATAAATACGTGCATCAGATAGTAGTATGAAGATGTGTCCCAAATTAATATATTTATGCCATCTTAGCTGAGAAAGACGAACTAGGGAAAGCACTGCAAAAAAGAGGCACCTGGGCAAACTGAGATGAAACTCGAAGATGAGGACGAGCGGCCATGAAGCCATGCTTCTACCCCTGCACCGGCCACGGCACGGCCGGGACCCACCCGCACTGAGCCACATCAGGAGAGGGGGAGAGAGGCGTGTGCGGTGCGTGGGGAAGCAGAGGGGATAGCGGCCGTCTGCCCACGGCCACGGCCACCGGTGCGCTACTGCATCAGGAGAGGAGAGAGAGAGAAGCGCGGGGGAGGGGATAGCCGCCGCCGTGGCTGCGGCCATGGCCGGAACCCGGTCGCGCTGGTGTACCGCCACGTCGGAGGGTGGCCAACGCAGGGGCCCAGCCGTTTCGTCGCCGCATGGGGAGAGAGGGAGAGAGACGACGACGCTGGCACCGGCGAGCGGAGAGGGAGCGCACGGGATCAAGAGGCCCGATCTGGATTTGAATCTAGAAGCGAGGAGAAGTCGGTGGAGCAAGATATTTTTGCTGCTGTTGACCTAAAGGAGGGTGATATGTGGAGCAACAGTAAACAACCGGAAGACTAAATCTGAACGGTAAAACTGAGATCAAACGACGCAAAATTTTTCTGCTAACGTGGACACGGCCTGAATGGCGGCCGAAGCAAACTGGCTTAATAATAGTAGATGGGCCGGGCTAAAATTCACGCTCGAGCTTGGCTCAGGTGGGACCATTTTTTAGCGACAGACTATATGATGATATAAGTCACTTTAGTGACAGACAAGCAAATGGTGATTGTGAATACGTATACCGACAGATATTGAATCACTAAATGAGGATTTAGCGCCAGATGGTCTCTGAGTTATTTTTAGCGTCAGATCATCCATCGCCAAATATAATTTTTAGCGCCAGATGTCTGACGGTGAAGTGGTGTTGTGGTGTAGTGAATGTCTTGGTGAGGAACTACGCATATTGAGCGATCTGAGAGAATCATTTGGGGAGCAAAGCTATGTCTTAATTTAAAAATCTTTCATAAAAACCCAAGTTTTCTAAGCAGGAGAAGTGAGGATGACTAGATTCTAATCCGTTCCATTGTTCAACCACCCATGATGGCGTGATAGACACTTCAAAGTTCACATGTATTGGTGAAGCTTGGAATAAGGTAATATTGCTACCAGTGAATTCTTTAGCTCCTTACCAGTGATTTGATAGCCGATTATAGTTATAAACTCGGGGGCCAGCTCTTAATCGGCTAAAGCAGATGAACAGTCAACCCAAGTAAGTCATTAAAGTCAAGTATTGCAATCAGACGTTGTTGACTCGAGAAAGGAGATTATTGGATCAAAATAGTTCAAAGCATGAAAACTCATACTTTGAACTAGGGGGGCCTGTGTTTACACCAAAATTTGGTAAGCTTATCCTTGAAAGGAAGAGATCGGTCGATGATGTCAAAAGAAAGAAAGTTTCCTAAGTAAGGGATATTTATGAGCTGGCCAGGAAATATTATTTAATAAATTTGAGAGAGACATGACGTCCAGTTGCATATCAGGATGAAAGAAACAAGAACACGTATCAAACAAGGAACCTTCATCAGCAAGGATTCTGGATAAGGGAAATTAGAATCCATGTATCTTGATATTTCTTTTTGTTATCTAGTCATGTTCATTTAGGACTCTTATCAGCCCAGGGTATAAATATAAACCCCCGGCTATTGTAACAGAGACACATCAATACAAGTTACTTTTTTCGGCTTCACGCCAACCCTTAGGAGTAGGAGTAGTGTAGATCTCGGCGAGTTCTTCAACAAGGAAGGCTGCATCGGTCCAGCCGACCTCTGACTTGTCTGTAAGTACTGTCATGGCTTATGCTTCTGTTTATATGGCTGCATCGGTTAAGTTCGACCTCCACTGCAAACTCTAGTATAAGCTAGTTATCGACTCTTATCTAGTTCAAGTACGGCTGCATCGGTTAAGTCCGACCTCCACTGCTCGAATTAGATTAAGGTTAAGTTATCGGCTCTACCTAAGAGTAGCATTCTTTGGGTAGATTCATTAAGTTACCGATCTTGCTGATGTTCTTATTGTCGTTAATTTTCAGCAGCATCAATCTACCCGATCGAGATTGATCTAGATCGGCCTCACATCCTTTTAGTCCATCGTTTGCTTTGTTGCAATATGATGTTTCTTACAATGAGCGACGGGTTACGTTTTATTGGCTGTTCTACTTCGATCTTGATCATGCATAGTACGTGGTTAAGGCATGTATGCTCTTGAAGAGGTTTTCTGGCTAGTTAAGTCTGGTCTATAGTTCGCTATTATGGCTACAACGATCCGGTCGATCCCCACTGATTGCACTCTAGATCGGAGGATGCTAGTTGGTAGATTTGTTCTCGATAAGGCATGACCATAACTGTTTGCTATGCCTGCATCTGCTATATAGCCAATCGCCTATGCTTTAACGCCTACAGTGTGTCTCCATGATTCTGTTAAATGTGTATAGATCCGTATACTTTAAAGGTTTGATTTGTTGTCTTTATCATGGCTGCCATCGATTCGGTCAAACCCCACTGTTAGATATAGCAGGTTGAGTCTGATGAGTTTATAGATTTGTCCATGTTAAATAGTCGATTGTTCACAAGTTATAGTCCTTTTTCACCTGAATCAGCTATTTTAGCCAATTGCCTCGAGCTTTCACACACATAGCATGTCTTTCAGAAAGCCTGTCAACGTATAGATGGTTTTACGACTTCTTTGGTTTTAGTTTGTTATTATCATCATAGCTGCCATCGATTCGGTCGAACCTCACTCTTGATGGTAACAGATTAGATTCAGAGCGTTTGTAGGTCCATTTGTACTAGACAGTCGATTCATTCGCATGCTATGTCCTTTCTCGTTAAATTCATCAGCTCAATGTTTTACACCGGTAATATCCACCTAGCTGATGATTTTGTTTATATCCACATGCATTGTACCTGTCAACATAAAATCAATTGCAATCCATGAGCTTCACAGTCCGTAACAGCCGATTTCTTCGCAGATCGGCTGTTTAGTCGATTTTCCCGTCTAGCTGCTCCCGAAGCGGCACACTTGGAACTGTCTGGGCAAAACCGGCATGTTCTACCATAAATTACTCATAAACTTTCTCTCCTTGTCAATTGCAGGTCAAATTGACTAGCATGCCTCGGGAGGAATACGCAGGATCGGCTAATCCTGCGTTGAAGCCAAGCGGATCTCCAGGCTCATCTTAAGCAGATCCTTCCGGCTTGCTGTGTGTCCGACACATTGACACATCTTTGCACCGACAGTAGCTAAACATTCTGTAATCTAATTCATAGGCCATTGAATGAGGCGATCTGTGTCATTGTAGGCAACTTCGGTTCTCATCAAAGCATTGGGGTCAACACCCCATTCCTACCAAAACCACCGGAGGCAAAGGGTCGTCCCAAATCTATCCAGGTTTAGCACTCCCATGCCGCCCGAATCCTTTGGCTTGTAGACTGTGAACCAATTCACTCACTACAGGAAACATTGACTTTTCCGTGTGCCACAGGCACTCGGCAAAGACTAAAAAACACTCGGCAAAAAATTTGCCGAGTGTAACACTCGGCAAACACGCCTCATGCCAGACTTAATAACATGGATATCATTTTTTTACTCATTTTATTCTATTATTTGAACCACTTGCAGTTCAAATTTGACTTATACCAAAAAATTCCTTGAAAAACAATAAATTAATTAAATATAGCAAACGGATCCACAAATATACCAAATCTTAACATGGAGTACCACATATTATATGTAGAGAGGAGAAAAAGTTTCAAGGCTAGAAGTGAAAAAAAAACTTATTATTTCATGCAGTTGTAGCTCAAATTCAATGTATATCAATTAAAATTCTATAATTGCACTTAATAAAGTAAAATTATCAAACGGATTCAAAAAATTATCAAAATTACACATGAATCAATCTATGTTCTCTATTGCCTATAAAAAAGTTTTGAAGTCAAACCCCAACTCGACCGTCACTTTGATTCTAAATCTTACCGAATCCTTCTCAACGCTACGATTCTTCTTCTGAGATACTTTAGTTTGTAAACATCGTACGTGACAGATTATGCGAAACCTTCTCAATTTTTTATCATGGCCTCCATGTATGATATCACGAGATCTTGACAAATCTCATGATTTTCAGACTTTGTTTGCTTTTTTTAGAATTTAAAAACCATTCGGCCACACGTTCGTGGTCGTGTTTCCTGAACAAGATGTTTGAAATTTCTTTTCATTTCCCGGGTAAGGCCTCACACCGGACTAAATAACATGGATATCATTTTTCTACTCATTTATTCTATTATTTGAATCGCTTGCGGTTCAAATTTGACTTATACCAAAAAAATCCTTGAAAATCAGTAAATTAATTAAATATAGCAAACGGATCCAGAAATATACCAAATCTTAACATGGAGTACCACATGTTGTATGTGGACAGTAGAAAAAGTTTCAAGGTCAGAAAAAAAAACTTATTTATTTGCCGAGAGCAAAAAAAACACTTGGTAAAATTATTTCTTTGCCGAGTGCTAAAGGAAAACACTCGGCAAACTTACTTCTTTGTCGAGTGCCACTAACGGACACTCGGCAAGCTCCTAACGGCCGGCACACTGGCTGACGGATGTCCATGTGGCGGTTTTTTGCCGAGTGTCTCTGTTTTGCCGAGTGTTTTTTCCTAGTTTGTCGAGTGGTCTTTTTTCAGCACTCAGCAAAGATATTGGTATGTCGAGTGCCATTGTTTTGCCGAGTGTGGGTTCTGATGCACTCGGCAAACAGCGTTTTTGCCGAGTGCCCGATATGCACTCGGCAAATCTTTTGGCACTCGGTAAATCTGCTGTTTCCGGTAGTGACTAGACGATGACTCCCTTTTGCGTTTCTCCTCATCTTTGCAGAGGAAGGATATTCTAATTTTATCAATCTTCTTTCTCGTCCAAACCGCTAGGGGAACACAGTCAAGTGGTAAGTAGGCATTGAAGATAGCACCGAGGTGACTAAGGTTCGCCTGCATGCTCTATTCGGCATTTTGCCTTTCTAACCTGGTAGCCCCTGGCCGATGCGCTCAATGAGGGTTGCATGGACGCCTCTGCAGTGATCTAGTATGCAGCTGCAAGCCCAAAGCTCTATAGATTTCTACGTACCTGCTTTAACGAGGAGACAGTACACAGAGATGCCGAGTCCTTTTGTCATGCACTAAATGAACAACTAATGACGAGGAGAAAAGAGGGTGACCTGACAAGGAACAGAGGGCATGGGCGTCCCCGGCCATGGCTTCCTGCCTTCTCCTTCTCCATCTCGCCTTCCTCTTCCTTGCAGCAGCGGGGCAGGACAACACCACCATGGAGCCGGCTTATGCATCCTGCTCGACGACGGGCAACTACACGGGCGGCAGCCAATACAAGAAGAACCTGGACCAGCTCCTGGCCGCGCTCCCGGCGGCGTCCAGCAGCAACGGCGGGTTCTACAAGGGCAGCGTCGGGGCGGGGGCCGACGCGGTGTTCGGCCTCATCATGTGCTTCGCGGACAGCAACGCGGCCGAGTGCCTCGATTGCCTCTCCAGGGCGCCGGCCGGGATCACGGCGGCGTGCCCGTGCAGCCGGAGCGTGAACGCGGTGTACGACGCGTGCGTGCTCCGGTACTCGGCGGCGCCAATCCCCGACGCCGCGGACCTCGACTACGAGCCTCCGGTCTCGGTGCGCGCTGCCTGGGTGCCCCTGATGTGCAAGCTCGCCGGCGGCATGGAAACCTCGCCGCTGCGGATCTCCAACGACAGCACGCCGTACTCGGGTCCGCAGAAGGGCCGGATGTACGGCCTGGCGCAGTGCACCAGGGACCTCAACGCCAGCGAGTGCAACAGGTGTATCTCGAGCTACGCCGACAAGCTGTGGAGCCTGTTCCCCAACAACATCTCCGGTGCCCTCAGGGGGTACAGCTGCTACCTGCGGTACCAGGTGGGCGCGTTCGACGTCACTCTGCCACCGGAGCCGGCGCCGCCGCCGTCACAGGCGGTTCCTGGTACACGTCCGGCTTACCCGCCGTCACCACAGGAAGTTCCAGGGTCTTTTTCCCCCGCATGGCCTTCGTCTTCGTCCAAGACAGGGGTCGTCACGGTGGGCATGCCCGTCAGTTTGGTCTCCGTCCTGGTCACCCTGGGCTTGTCCGCGTTTCTCCTTCTCCGGCGACAGCTGGAAAAGGATAGATTTCGTGAGGAAGCGAGGGAGCAAGAGCGGGAACAGTGTGATTTCTTTGATGATGACCAGCCGGAGATGGAAGAGGAGTTCGAGAAAGGGACAGGGCCGAAGCGGTTTCGCTACGGCGAGCACGCCATTGCCACCGGCAACTTTGCCGATGACAGGAAGCTCGGGGAAGGAGGATTTGGAATTTTGGATCGGTGTACAGAGGAGTCTTGAAGGAGATGAACCTTCACGTCGCCATCAAGAGGGTGTCCAAGGGCTCCAAGCAGGGGAGGAAAGAGTACGCCACGGAGGTGAGGATCATCAGCCGGCTGAGACACCGCAACCTGGTGCAGCTCGTCGGCTGGTGCCGCGGCGGCGGCGACCTCCTCCTCGTGTATGAGCTCATGCCCAATGGAAGCTTCGACAAGCATCTCTACAGTAGTGGCAGCGACGACGCCGACGACACGCTGCTGCCAGTGCCATGGCCGCGCCGGCACGACGTCGTGCTGGGGCTAGGGTCGGCGCTGCTCTACCTGCACGAGGAGTGGGAGCAGTGCGTGGTGCACAGGGACATCAAGCCCAGCAACGTGATGCTGGACGCGTCCTTCCACGCCATGCTCGGCGACTTCGGCCTCGCCAGGCTCGTCGACCACGACCGTGGCTTGCACACGACGGTGGTCGCGGGCACGATGGGCTACATGGACCCCGAGTGCGTCATCACCGGCAGGGCCGACGCCAAGTCGGACGTCTACAGCTTTGGCGTCGTGCTCCTCGAGATCGCCTGCGGCCGGCGGCCCATGGTGGTGGCGGCGTCTCGCCGTGGGGAAGAAAGCGAGGGCGTGGTCCACATTGTGGAGTGGGTGTGGGAGTACTACGGCAGGGGAGCCGTCCTCGACGCCGCCGACGCGCGGCTGAAGGGTGAGTTCGACGCCCGGGAGGTGGAGACGGTGATGCTCGTCGGGCTCTGGTGCGCGCACCCTGACCGGAGCCTGCGACCGTCCATCAGGCAGGCTGTCAACGTGCTGCGGCTGGAGGCGCCTCTGCCAAGCCTGCCGGCGAGGATGCCGGTGGCGACCTACATGCCGCCGCCTGATGCTTTCTACTACACGTCTTCGGTTACGACAGGCGGCACCGGCACCACTCAGTCCAGCATGACATCCGTCCCGATGAAATGAAAGTAGTTCAGGGCTTCAGGCCTCCCAATTGTACATAGCCAAATTTTCACAACCGTTTTGAACATAAGTTTTTTTCCCGAATGTGCAGCAAGAGATTTTCTGCAATTATATTGCAAGGTACAGTGAAAAATACAAGCGACTTAGCGTCTAGAAAAACAACTTAGCCATTGTTCCAAATTCACCTGGAGAAAACAGTGGAAAAAACAACTAAGAAAAAAGAAAGGCAGATGCTATATCCCAGTCGACTGAAATCTAGCATTTTTTCAGTCGACGTCTGTGAACCATCAGATCAGCATCCAACGCTCAGGATCTGTCCCAGTTCAAATCTACGCTAGCAAACCTTACCGGGTCCGCGAATCAACCCGTTTTGGAATAACAGATGCTACCGGGCCCGCCAAAGCTTAACGGGCGCAGGATCCGATACCCGTTATAGCTCGTTTGGCCCAAAATCAAACTATCAGCCCAATAAACAGACGTACAAGCATACATAGAAAATAACAATTCTGCCACTGCAACCTCCAGTTATAAATGATGCTGAAATATTCAGACCATACACAAGATAATTGCACATTTGTATTATTTCAACTATTACTATCCGATAATGCAATTATACTGCATGCGTGTGCAAATAGCAAGACCTGGTGGTATGTGTGCAATTATAGAAGCCCACTGATGCTTAAAAAAGCAGTATCTATATGTTCTAGACTATATTTCAAAATGAGCCGGAGCATGTTGAGAGGACAAATTTAGCTCTCTGGATGTATAACTATTGTCCATAGGAACTCCATTACAGTCAGTCACATTCTTCATCATCATACCATTCAAATTGCCACATGCTTGGGTATCAGTCCCTTTGAGATCGCCCCAGTCATCAGTAGGTTGTGTGGCATCAGCCAGCAACACACAAGGAAATCATTGCCACAGTTCTTGACAGTAACCAAACCAAGCCATCCTCCTCTATACCGAACCATATATCAAGTGATTAACCTGGGTACACAAGAGCAGGTTAGCAGATTCGACAATGTAAATGCTCGCTTTTAAGAAATGAATACAACGTAAGCATGCATCCACCTTTCTAAATACCTAGAGTATGACCCTTTTTCTGTGTGAAACTCAACCTTGCAATGTTGCCAGCACAAGCAAACAAAGTGCACATTTGAATTAGTGCAACTTTAAGTGCTTAAAAGTGCAATTACTTCTGTTAGACAAACTACACTATGTGTCTCAACAGTTAAGCTGATTACAATCTACAAGGTACCAAGGAACCTAAAGTAATGATGATAAGCCAAACCAACATTTGATTGCATTAAGCTCTGTACAAAATGTAATGATGAGAGTGGTGCCATGGCACATGAACTACAGTTAAATCATTAGCAAAGCACACTCATCAATAAAACCAAAGTGCTCATGGACAAAAGGCACCCAATCTTGTTTTCTAAACTTTAAGTAACTTAAGTTGTCACTCGCATAATACTGAAACATCTGAATGAGCCCAAACTACAAGACTGGTATCGAATACTGAAAGCGTTTTCTCATACTATGGATCAACAAGTAACTATGACATAATTGGTATTGTAAAAAGACTTATAAAGAATTACTAGTACACTAGTGCACAAATCACAACAAACAAATAGTTCAGATGTTTAACACTAGCATATTGCATATACTCAAAACTAAAATTGCACAACCGGATACTTGCAATTTACATTATTGCTGACTGTAATTACGTAATTGACAATTATGTGCATACAGATATCATTTCAAAGTTAGATATTCACACAAGGGGTAGTAATTGCAAGCAGGTAGTAATTGAAAGTAGGTAGTAATTGAATGAGATAGAATTTAGACTTTACATATTCAAGATACAAGTGTCATTGTGTTTGTCTGTCCAACATCAAGATACGGGATAACCAACAACAACATACCTCATATAAGTAATCGCACCACCAGAGTTTGAATCTTAGAGAAGAGTTGTTGTAGAAACAGCTCCAGTTGTTGAAATGATGCACACTGCCTTGGGTCTTATTTTGAGAAGTCCATTATTCCGGAAGCAACGTCCTGCACAAAGAACAATGTAATTAGCTAGTATGTCCTACCCAGACTGATCAGTACACTACAAGTACGAAAGGCAACTGTTGTGCTGGATGTTGTCTGCGTAATGTTCAAATTAAATAAAGCATGTGCTCTTCCTAGTGTCGATCCACATTTCATGATTCATTGCAGAACAATGTAATAGCTGCAAGAAGTCCAAAAACTAACAAACTGGTGGATTTTGCCAATATGCAATCTACTATGGCCACACAATTTGATCAACATAAGAAAACACAAAATCATGTTCTGATGCATATCCCCATTATAATACCCAATAGGCCAATACAAAGGAAGTAAAAACCATTTCTTGTCTTGCTGCTAGAGAAGCATGCCCAAGCTTGAAGCAAAGCTACAAGGAAAGGAGACAGATGGATAGGTCTTGGTGTCTATTAAAGCAAACATGACTCCCATATGAGAGAAATGGAAACTAGATTACAATCTGGCACCACTACAAAGGCACAGTATGTGGAAACACCTAAGATGTATTCTAGAAATCCTCTCTGTGTACCATCAGAATGGCTTGCAATGCCTTTAGTCTAAAAAAATCAGAGTGGCTTGCATCTGGACAAATATTCAAGAGGGAGTAGAGTTCTAATGGCTTATATGATATGTCCCTTTGACTACAACCATAATTCACGGCTGTTCTCAGTTCTCTCTAACAGATATCACCTTACAATATTGACTTATAGGTATTGTCAACCACAATCCAAGCACCAGTATTTTTGCACAGATCTGAACTTCTGTGAAATGACAATGCGATATTATAAGTGGATAGTGATTCCAAACACAAGTATAAGATTTAAGACCATAATGGAAATAATAAACTTTGAATAAGCAGTTACCTTCAAGTATCTCCAACTGGAATCAGGCCATAGTGGGTCCAGATTTTCACAACCAACAATCATACTAGTAAACCTACAAGACAAGATAATAATACATCACAAATAATCATTTAAGAGTAACTACAAATAGTGAGCAGCTACAATTCGGGGACCGAGTGACATGAAGCCACCATGAATAATTTGCTCATCACACACAGAACACAATAAAGATTTTTTTTCTATAGGACAGATTACAAAACCTTTCTATGCTAACACAATCACAGAACACAATAAACATTTTTTTCTATAGAAGGAAAGATTACAAAATCTTTCTATGCTAACACAATCACAGATCACAATAAACAAAATATATGACAATTGTAGACACAAGTGCGGGACATGGAAGAAAAATTCTAGACTAAATATGTCCTTGATTTGCAAGGGAGAGAAAGAAAATGCAAACCTGATCAAGTATAAGGCGAGCAATAATGGCGCCTGATACCCCACGGATTGTCACTAATTTACTCAAATACCTGCAAATGGAAAACTAATTATCAAACAAAAGTAGTTGCAGAAAAAGCTAGCTACACTACATGATACTGATAATTACTCTTGAAGCTTAGAAGAGATCACCAGACATGTAAAATTGGTGCAATAACAATGGCAACGATAAAAAATGGTGTGCTGGCACAAATCACACACTAATTTATGCAATAACAATGACAAGGATAAATTCCATATGCTCAGAACTACAATTGCAACGCTCAATACTTGCAATTTATATTATTGTTAATTGCAATTAATTAACTTAATATTTTTTTGTTTTCATGAGCAGGGGACATCAAAATGGACAAAGCAATATACTGTATGTGGGCCAATGACTTACAATGATTTATATAGGCCAATGGCTTACTTGAAATGCATGAATGAATTTACAGAACTGTATATTGGCCAGTGACTTACAATGACCAGAGTATATGCACTCACAAATGCTTTAAATGTAAGCCTAAAAGTAGTCATCTCATAGATCCAGTAGCTAGCAGGAGTTTAGCCAATATGACAGACACCCAATATTGAGAGGAATAGAAAATTGATGTGTATAGTCTTACCATGGGACCATATGAAATGTTAGTAAAAAGTTCAGGGCACATGTAACATGGAGTTGCCACAACATTCAGAAGTGTCAAAAATTGCTGCAACTCATGGGATAACAAATGATGGCTCTTTGTATACAGGAACCTAAAATAAAATAGATCGCAAGCCCTTATTAATTGCCATCGTTAAAATTACACTAGAGGGCAACAAAGCCAACAACCAAATAGTAAGTAGGTTAAGAAGTTAAAAGCGAAACCATTAAGCACCAGAATACTAGACTGAGAAGAAAGACCTATTGGGGGTACTTGGGAAAGATCTCAAGCTTAAGCTTATTTCTTTACAGAAATTTTTAGATCTTATGCAATTGATACTTCCAAAAACTGTACTTAGGCAAGTTCAAGTTGACCTCTACGCCTGCAGGTATGGTGTTATTTATGCACAATATAAACCCATATTATGGTCCGTATGTCCTTAAGGCAGTAGCGGATGCGCTCTATAATCTTGGACCCAATAAAGAAGGACGGACCCGACAACCACAACAGCAGGCGCACAAATCTTGATGCCTATCGAAGTATCAGACAGACGGCGTGTCCACTGAAGAAGGAGCCTGATTTCAGGCGACAGATGCATAGGAAAAGTGTAAACTAATTTATAGGAGATGTGATATAAGAGTTCTTGTGGAAATGCTCTGCATTAACTAACAGTGAAGAACACAAGACATTCCACTCCATTGCATTTGGTTTTTGCTTGCACTGTACAGAAGACTAATTTGCTCTATATTCAGTTAACAACATTGAAACCTTAATCCATTAATCATTGACAGAATTACAAGCTGTCAAATGATGAAGAAACTACATTGACTGAACTAAAATCTACAGATTACACCATCACCTTCACCACCATTGAAAAAGAAAAGGGACAAATCATCATTTAATCATTGTCTCAACTATAACCTGATAACTGAAGCTTGTACTAAAGTAGAAAAGGGACAAAGCATCATTTTGGCTGTAATAAACTTACAATACAACAGAGAAGGGGGTCCCAACCATTCTCACCACCATTTGGAATTTTAGGGAAGTGATGATATCAGTTCAGTCAGGAAAACATTCATACAGGACACAACCAACATATATAAAGTTTTTTTAAAAAAGCTTCCCGGCGTGCTTTGCTAGCCGCATAGCAAAGTGAACACTGATAATTATCTCATACTCATACCGCAGTGGTTCAAACAAGATAGAATCAATAAACAATAAAGCTGCAAGTGGCACTCCTGACTTCAGAGTTTAAATTCAGAAAACTGAACAACCACATATAAAGGGGGAATTTTAGCCTCGACCCGAATCATTTGTGCCAGTTGCAAGTGAAAATAGTTTAGGCATGGAAATCTGTCCATATTTCATCAAACAACTAATGTACCAAACAATAAATAGAATAGTAGACAAGTTGAACCATACAAGTACAAGAGCTGATGCTCACATGACTAAAGCTTACAACGACTAATTAAGTGTGATACCAACTCACTGATTTGCACAGGAACATAGCTATCAGTTGATTAAAACAATTGCATACTCAAAACACTGTAAAAGAAAAGAAGTGCATCCACACTACCACCCTTGATAGGATATTGGCTCCACACACACATGCTATAGTAGCATTTATATGAAGAAAGTTGCCTACACTACACCAAACAAATAGACAGTAACTACAGGATAATGACAGATCTGCCAAGGTTCCAATTAGTTGTGTCCCTGGCTCTCTGTTGAATTGAATCAATAAATTATTATGATTAGGCAAATGCCATCGGATGAAAAATCCCTTGTGCACATGAGGGATATATTGACCAGACAGATTTGCAACTAGCTAGAGCGTACAACAATTCATCAAACCAAACCCTAACCTTATACAACCTTATACATTTCCACGAGGAGCCCAACCTTACTGGCAAAAATCTCCATCCCTGTTCCCTCCTCAAGATATGGTTTCAACCAATTGATGACCAAATCAACACGCAATCACGAAATCAGATCGAGTACAAACACAAACAACAAGTGATACAACAACGAGGGACAAGGAGGAAGGAGATGCAGCTGGTACCGCGATGGAATTGCGGGACGACCGTCGCCGCTGGGGGATGGGCCGCCGCGCGCACTGCTCCACCATTGCTGGCCCGCGCGCGCTGCTCGTCCACTGACGCAGTCGCGCGTGCGCTGCTCCTCCACCGCTCCTCCACCGGGGGCCAGTTTGGTGCTGAAGGGGAGGAGAAGGGGATGCGCCACCACCACCACAGCTGGTGCTCCACGCGAGGTGGGAGGGTGCCATGGAGCCGGATGAGATGGAGGAGCGGGATCTGGAACTGGGAGAGAGTGGGAGACAGAGACAAAGAGGAATAGAGGATCGGGGGCAGAGATAGAGCACTGGTGTAGGGCGGTGGCAATTTGCGGGTGCATTCTCGGACCCAATAAGGAACAGCGGACCCAATAGCTGCCGAACACAGCGCACTGATGTCGCACTGATGTTGAAGTCCATCCGACGGACAGAACCGTCGACTGAATACAACCATAGATTTCAGTCAGCTGAGGAATAGGAAAAGTGAAAAAGAAACTAAAGGGCCTGCACGATAGCCACAAGAAAAACAAATAAAAAAAAGAGGCCAAAAACCGCTCAGATGAGTAACCCAAGGACAATCATCCCTTAATTTGTTTGACCCTTAGATAAAAATGGAGGGTCCATATCAAATATCTCTCTACCTTATCCTTTTCCCTTCTTCCTTTATTATGCGCCTGCCTGCACATGACCCCGACCTTGACAAGCCGCTCGCCCCAGCCGCCTCCACCATGGCCCTGTCCTAAAATCCATTGGATGTGCCTCCTCCCGCTGTCTTCTTCATCTCCGGCAAAGCTTCCTTGTCGCCACCGCCTTCAACCGAGCTCCAGCGGCAACCCGGCCCACCACATACGCAATCATGCTATCTAGGTGGAGGAGGTTGGGCTATCTTCGTCACGCCCCCACCCTTGTCCTGCCTAATCATCTTTCCCTTACTGTGTGGCCAGCGTGGCCATCGCCGCCTGCCCCACGCCGTACTTGCACCCGCCAACATCGTCTGGCTGGCCTTTCCCAGCAATCCTTCGAAGCCCGTTGAATTCAAGTAAACCGCTGAACTTCAAATCCTAACCATAACCTTGTTGGCGTTGGAGAAGATCACGTGGTGTTCTTGGCAGAAAAATTCAAAAATGAGAAGAGACCTTAAATCACTCAAAGTGATGTTTAGCTTTACTCTTTTCTTTACCTGACGAGTGACGACCTCACTGCTTCATTGTGAACTAGTACACGTTTTCACTGTAAGGCATCTCATGCTAGTCCTGTTTGAGAAATCAGAATAAAACGATACTTTTTTCTCGAAAACGCAAGAGAATTGCGTTTCATTTTCATTAAGAGAAGAGAGTTTAAGCTAGAAAAATAAAAACCGGCCTTGCTGGGGTTACATTGGTGCTACATCTTAAAGCTGAACAACCAATAGGAGGCAGGAACTGGATCAACTCAGCCAACTTATCTGCCGGCTAGCGCTCCTAGTCTTCTTGCTCCTGCATCCATCCATCAATCTGCTTCCACCTTGATGATTTGCAAGAGGTCGCTGATTCTGGTTTCCACGCCTCTGAAGCATCTGGCATTGCGCTCTTTCCAAATTTGCCATGACACCAGTGCAAACAAGGAGTCCATGCCCTTTTGTTGCTCGCCATCGCTTAAGGCTCGCAGACGACGCCACCAGCTTATCGTCGATGGTGCTCCTTGTGGCAGCTGCTTACCGATCGCTTGCAGGATGTAAAACCAAACTTCTCTGGTGAAACGGGCACTTGGCGATGATATGATCAATTGATTCCAGCTCCTGATCATAGAGAAAACAGAGCTCCCTCGCCTCTAGGCCGTGGCGTGCTCGCCTGTCCGCCGTCCAGTGTCGTCGCCGGAATGCCAGCCACAAGAAGATCTTCAACCTTAACGGTGCCCAGGTCTTCCAGATGAGCTTGTGCCCGCGGAACCGCGTTGCTCCGGCGTGCAGCATGTTATAGGCAGACTTGGCGGAGTATTTTCCATCTTCAGTCCAACGCCATACGGTTCGGTCTGGTTGATCACTGAGCACCACGTTGTGCATGGCGTCCCAGAGATTGAGGTATTCACAGATGGCTGTCCATGAGAGGCCTCCCGTGATTGCTCGGACCCATTGTCTGTCTGTCACCGCTTCCCTGACCGTTTGCCTTGAGCGCGTCTGTCGCGGCACTAGCTGGTGGAGGCACGGCGCAATGTCGCGGATGGCCTCACCATCGATCCATTGGTCTTTCCAGAATAATGTGTTTCTTCCATCGCCAATGATCGTGAACGTGGATGCCTTGAAGAACGCTTGTACCTCAGGTGCGGCTTTGATCGGTAGCTGACTCCAGGCTCTCTCTTGATCTGTTTTTTGTAGCCACAACCATCTCGTCTGTAGTGCATATCCAGCTAATTTCAGATCACTAACACCGAGGCCACCAAGCTGAGAAGGTCTGCATATCACCGGCCCTGCTACCATACATTTGCCCCTGACATCCGCTTCATTGCCTACCCAAAAGAACTTCCTACATATGGCGTCGATCTCCTTCCACGCCCAAGGCAGAAGATTCTCGGCCATCATGGCATAGATGGGAACGGCGCGGAGGACGATTTGATCCATACAAGGCGCCCACTTCCGGCCATGAGCGATCCTTGGCACGGTGGAAGTTTCCTTGCGACTGCCTCCACAACTGACTGAAAGTGTGCTTTTGGGATGGGCCTTGTGCTGAGGGGGAGTCCCAAATACTTGATCGGGATTGGCTGAACCTGACACCCAAGGATGTTGATGATATCGGCTATGTTCTCCTCCCCTCCATATATTGGTGTGATAGAGCATTTGGCTAAGTTGGTCTTCAGGCCTGAGGCCTCCCCAAATGTGTGTAGGATCTCCTTAAAATGCCTCTTGAACCGTTGGGCGGATGAACAAAATCACATCGTCGGTATAAAGACTGCACTGAAATCTGACTTCCTGCCGTTGCATCCTCCTTAACACCCCGTCTCTGCTTGCTTTCATGAAAAGTCTGTGCAGTATGGCCATAGCGATGATGAACAGCATTGGTGAAAGGGAGTCGCCTTGTCTTAGAGAGAATTCCTTATTTGACACTGGGAAAATGAGTCGTTCCTTTTTTGATCTGAAATTTTCTTCGTTCCCTATTTGACACTCACTTCAACTTTCATCCCTAATTTGACACTACCGTCAAATCCGTTAGCTAACGGTGTTAACTTGCTGTTAAAAAGACGTTTTTGTCCCTAGAAAAAAAAGCGGCGAAGCAAATTTGAGAGGAAAAAAAACCTGCACCTTTTTTTGCAGCTGGACACATGCATCAGAGGCGGGCGCAGGTTTTTTTTCCTCTCAAATTTGCTTCGCCGTTTTTTTCTAGGGGCAAAAACGTCTTTTTAACTCTCAAATTTCCGATATATCCTGTTTATCCTCTTTATCTGTGACCTCCGATAAATTTTAATTTCCGAAAATGAAAACCTTGGGTGGTGGCGCCGGCGGTGTTGTGGTGGTGCAGAGGGGCGAACGAGATGTGGCTGCGGACGCTCTCTCGGGGAACCTTAGCTGGGCGCGGAGCTCGGAGGAGATGGTGCGCGGACAACGAGAAGGGCAGGAGGCCAAGAGCGCAAGATGTGTCCAACACCCTTGCACGCGAGGTAATGAACGGGATTCCGGCACTGAGCAACCTTATGGTCGAGGGCCAGGCATCGGAAGCAGCGTCCGACTAGGCGCTTAATGAAGGCCTTGCTGGCAGAGCTCCCGACGCGCGCTTGGCTTCTGCATGGGAATAGAGGCGTCCCGAAGCGGCGTGGTCTCTGTCCTTTGACGGCGCCCAGTCTTCGCTCTTTGCCATTCTGGTGAAAGAAGGTCGCTCTGCATCTCCTTCACTCTAGATGGTTGTCCCGGCTCCCAACGTGAGCCAGAGCCAGAGTAAAGACTCTTCCCAGCCAGAGCCCAGGGATCCCGCGGTGGAAGGCCTGTGTTGATCCATCGGCTGCCACACCAGCATCCCAGGTGAAGAGGGCGTAGCAGGCCGGACCAGGACAGATTTAAGCCTGGCCGGCGCCTCGGCATCTCCATGGACAGGGGTGCCAAGCACTGGAGCAGGGGGTGGGCGGATCGAGGACATGATGGCGGCCGCAGCAGGGGATTTGCCGGAGGCCACAACAGGGGATCCGCCGGATTTGCAAGCAAGTGGGGCCGGAGACGCACTGGATGGGGGCGCAGCGCACCCCGCCCCCGGATCCGCCAGTTCCGCCCTGTCCAAGGCGAGGTGGTTGGGGAGGCAGCTTCGATATCGTCGATGCCATCGCTGTCTCCCTAGTCCTTGAGCTCCACCTCATCACCCTCAGCAGGCGTGGGGGCAGATCTGGAGGGCGCTAGGCGAGGAGGCCATCAGAGGAGGGGGTGGCAGGAGGCTTGGGGTGGACGCCGGCGCCAGGGAGGTTGCCGGCAGACGGGAAGGTGGGAGCTATCTCTCACCAGGGCACTCAGCCATCGCGTTGAGGCTTCCTCTAAATTTTGACCTTCATGACTTTATATAGCTATCGTCAAACAATTTTTTGGCTTAAAGTACGTTATTGTTGTCTCTCTCTTCTATTCCTTTTTTTTTCATTCCTATCTTTAAGCTATATAGTTATTTCTACCGAGTATAATCAAGGAAGTCTTGAATTATCTCTTGTTGAGCTTCATTCCTCGAGAAATAATTGACTATCCAAGTTCTCTCTTTAAGTTTACGCCTGGTTCACCTTGACATCACCACTCGGTCCAGCTTGGTATCCATGGCGATGACATGAGAGTAGTTCCGTCTTCTCAATTGTACATTAGCCAAAATTTCACAACCGTTTTGAACTTAAGTTTTTTTCCTGAATGTGCAGGAAGAGAGTCGGGACGACTAGCACCTGGACGTCCGGCCCGAGGCCCGCGTCCGGACGCGCACACTGCACTACATTTCCCCACACCACCACTCTAATGCCCGCGCTCGCAAAAAAAAAACAGCACACCCCCGCCTGTGCCTAGGTTTCACGTGCCCATGCAGAGCCCGCGCCGCCCGAACACCGCCTGTGCCGCCAGACCGCGTGCGGGGACCGCTCGCGTCCCCTCTGCTTCTCACGCGCATTGCAACATGTGTAACACCCGATCTACTTTTGAAACATCCTGATACAACACTTGCAACATACGTCTGAAGACAAACGAAATACTTGAAACATGCTTCTGAAACAGTTGTAAAAACACATGAAAAACACTTGAAAATCATTACAAACATACACCATATCCAGATAAAACACTTGCAGCATATGTATGCAACGTATGCAACATCCAGATAAACACACCTAGAATAATACGTCAAAAAAATAGATGAAACATTGGGAACAGACCTTTGCAACATACGTGTACAACCATTGCAACATATGCAACATTCCGATCTACTTTTGCAACATTCATCTGAAACACTTGCAACATACCTCTGAAACATCCGAAACACTTGAAATATGCGCTTGCAACATGCGTTTTCGGCACATCGCAACATCTCCTTGTTGCTTACAAAATGGAGGCTCAACAGTGTCTGGAGTTCTCCGGAGGCAGCCGTGCCGTCACCACCATCGACCAGCACCAACATCAATCAGATGGACTCCGCCTACTAGAGGCCGGTGGGGACCCCTTCGTGGCCCCTGGTATCGTGGGCTCCACGCAAGACATGCAGCCCCACGTAGCCCTGCAGCCGGCGCCACAGTCCCCACCACCATTGGATCTCTTGCCGCGCAGTGGATCTGGTGGAAGGAACAGCGAGGTAGAGTGGGGCGGAGGCACGCGGCGCGCGATGTGGGCGAGCGGCCACATCTTGTTTGATCTGTGCATATCATAGGTATTGATTCAGGGATTGATACATGATGCACAGTAAACCCAAAAGTAGAGGCCCAACAGCCACAAGAAAAACAAAGAGACTGAGGACCGCTCAAATAACTCAACACAACAGCTATAAACACCATCATGAGTTTAGTCACCGCTAAGGAATGTTAATTAACAACTTCTTTTATCCTGAAGGCCCCATCCTCCGGTTGCTAAAAGTTCCTCTTATTTCTCTCGTAAGTTTTGCTCCGGTTGTCCTCTTTAAATTATTTTTTGCACGGATCTTAAAGCACTGGAATAATTAATTAAAATTAATTCAATTTAGATAAGTCTAGCAACCATCACACTAAGACATTTAATAAAAAATAATTTCCTTTACATGGGCCACATTTCAGTTAAAATAATCTAACAGTGGCACGTATGTGGCCACCGGTATCCCGCCGGCAGATTGGGCAGTGGCGCCTCAGACCGCAGCTCGTTCACGGCTTGCCGCTTGCCTGATGGACGGCCGGAGGCTCCGGTCAGGGTGCGCGCACCAGAGTCGGACGACCATCACCGTCTCCATCACCCGGGCGTCGAACTCACCCTTCAGCCTTGCGTCGGCGGCTTCTAGGATGGCTCCCCTGCCGTAGCACTCCCACACACACTGTACGATGTGGATCACGTCTTCTTCCTCGCGGCGAGCCACTAGAGGCCGCCTGCCGCAGGTGATCTCGAGGAGGACGATGCCAAGCTGTAGACGTCCGACTCGGCGTTCGCCTTGCCGGTGATCAAGCACTCCGGGTCCATGTACCCCATGGTTCCGGCGAGCACAGTGGTGTGTGAGCCCCGGCCGTGGTCGACGAGCCTGGCGATCCCGAAGTCGCCGAGCTTGGCGTGGAAGGACGCGTCCAGCATGACGTTGCTCGGCTTGATGTCCCTATGCACTACGGGATACTGTGTATTTACGGAGTGTGAGTAACACTCGGCAAATAGTGCTATACACTCGGCAAACTCTTTACCGAGTGCCACACTCAGTAAAGTGAACTCGGCAAACAACGACTCGGTGAAGTTATTTTACCGAGTGTCTAATATCGGCGCACTCGGAGCAGAGCGTTACCGAGTGCTACAACGACACTCGGTAAACAATTATGACTTGATGGTCGTCAGCCTCCAAACTGACCGTTAACGGCGACGTTTACCGAGTGTCACTAGCAGCACTCGGTAAATAAATTAGCATTTCATGATTAAAACAATTCCGCAAATAAATTTTTTGAATAATGTTTACCGAGTGTAGCTCCTAACACTCGGTAAAAGAATAACCATTTTCGTGATTAAAACAATTCCGCAAATAAACTTCAGGAATAATTTTTACCGAGTGTTCCCACTCGGTAAAAAGTAGTCAAATATTTCCGAGTGGGGACGCGACACTCGGTAAAAAATGGCACACTCGGCAAAATTTACAGAATCAGAACCAATTTGGTTCTGTTCGCTGTTTTACCGAGTGCTACACTCGGTAAAACTGACAGAATCTCTGTTTTACCGAGTGCTACACTCGGTAAAATATGTCCACAGAATTTTTTTTGTTTGTTTCAGTGCATATCCAGTCACAATAAGCAACAAAATCATAGGAAATTATAATAACATGACAGATAGGCAATATATATCACATATATGTCCACAAATGTCACATCCACTCACAATAACCAACATATGTCGACAAGCACCATGCAAAGTCCACAAACACCATCAACATATGTCCAAAGTCCACAAAGTTCAACCAAGTCCACAGTTCAACATACAAACCAATCAAACAAGGTCGGATGGCCTGTCACATGGTCGGAGGCCTGCGGAGAAACGGAGTCAAGTCCAGGTCTTGATCACCCTGCATATCGTTGTTCGATCCAGCTGTAGAAGGTCCCTAGAATGAGATTGCACATGTGAGTTATCTGGATCAAAGCAAATTCTAAGGTCTAAGCTATGGTAGGTCAAACTAAGGTATAAGTCGAAGGTAGCTCTATATGACACGAAAGTGAAGAGTGCATCTAAGTGACTCACAGGAGTGCCGTTGCGCGGAGGTGGAGGCACCAACGGTATCATCGGCGGCGGCGGAGGCGGTGGAGGCTGGCCCATGCTCTGAGAAAAACGGGCCATGTACTCGTACCAGTCCTTGTGCGCCTGCTGGAAGGCCTCAAGCTGGGCCTGCACTCGCGCCCTCTCCTGTGCCAACTCGGCCTGGTGCGACAGCTCGAGGGCCTGAAGCTGGCTTTGTGAGGCCTGCTGTGACTCCTACAGGGCTTCAATCTGGGCCTACAATTATTTATCACATAGTTAGAATGCAAATAAAGAACGAGTAGAAAATGAATGGACAACGAATACAACAGAACTAACCTGGAGTGCTACCACCTGGGGCTGTGAGCGTGGGCGTATGGCTGGACTCGAACTCGTGCTCCAGGCTCTAATCTGGGCGAGTGTCTGAGTGTTGGCCGTGTCTATGGTGCTGTTGCCCATATAGTACCGCCCGTGTGGCTTACCTGGTCCCAACCTCATGACGATGTCACCCTCGAGGTCAGCGGTGCTCGGATCAAATTCTGACCCATGGATCTCTCTCTCCATCGCCGTGTACTCGCTAAGGCGCCTGTGCACGCTTGAGTTGCTGTATGCCTCGGATGGGTCCTCCGGGTTGTAGACGAGGTCGGGGTCTTTTGCCTTGCCCTTGTGTGCCAAGGCATATGCCTTGAACGAGGCGCACTCCTGGCCGGGGTGGAACCGCGTCTGCAGGAAGAAGCACAACAATAAGATATTATGCATTCAGAAGTTAGCATAGCAACAACGAAATGAAATCCGCGTACATATCGGGCTGCATATTCCTTGAGGGTAGTGGGGCCTTGTTTGTGCGAGGAACCTCTGCATCATCGCACGGGCAACGTGTGCGCGACTGGCGTGATATTGCTCGTACTCCTCACTCAACCACTTGTCCACAATGGCCTCCCAGCAGTTGTCCATCCCCGCACACCAAGCAGGAGGCACCTGCACGTACACGAGCACATGACAAATCATAAATCAATTTCAGTGCAATTAATCGCAGATGATGTAATCTCATGTTTACCGTCAAGTATTGCTCCTTAGTCGAGTAAGTGTGCACCGCTGCTGCGCTCTGGTGACTCTGTGTCCTCTGCGGGCATGGTAAATTCTTCTGCACAGGAGCTTTGTCTCGTAGAAGAGGTCCTGCACTCGGTGAACACAGGCTCTGTTCACCACGTCATCCGCGTCCTCCCTACGTACTCCCTCCGCCAAGGTGTAGTAATCCTACAAGCAAATACAGTCAGTAATATACAATTAATGTGATGTTATTATCAGCATAGTGCGATGAACATGTACCCACAGCTCTTTCATCACCCGGTCGGCCTTCTTTGTTATAACACCCGCCACTCGATCGGTCGATCATTTGGCGCGCGTCTGATGGGACCACTTCATGGCGGGCTGCACAACACCATCGATCCTCACCATCCCGGGGTAGTTTTCCCTGCACAGAAGACCCAGGATCCCGTTTACTAGGCGAGAGTGACTCCCTAGGATCACCATTTCCCAATCCCTGCACAAAGTTATTGAGATTGAATATTAGTTTCTGTTATAACTTAAAAACCTGTGAAGTAGTGTTAACATGCAAAAATTACTTACTTAGTTCCGGAGGGTCGAATCACTGGTCGTCTCTGTATGGGTAAGTCTGGGAGGCGCGATGACCCTCGCAGCCAAACCGTAGGCACCCCATTTTCCTCTACCAGCAAGTCGGCATCCTCCTCACGCTCAGCCCGCTCGGCCTCATCCTTCCTCCGTGCCTCCTCCACCGCCTCCGCTATCTCCTCCCTGGTCTCCTCCTCCTCCTCATCCTCCTCCGTGGCCGCTACGAACTCGTCATCGTCGTCCTGTGGAGGAGGTGTCGGCTCTCGACGCCCTCGTCGTCGCCGTCCTCCTCCTCCACCCTGGGCTCCTCCTCCACCCTGGGCTCCACCTCCACCCTGGGCTCCACCTCCCTAGGCATGCCCTCGTCGTCGTCCTCCTCCTCCTCCTCCCTGGGCACGCCCTCCACCCTCAGTCTGTGCACGCCCTCCTCCTCCACCCTGGCTGGACCCACCGCCCACCATCAATCACCTGTAATAAAAGGAATAAACTATCAGTACGCATATACAAAAGTAAATGTATCATACATGTATAAAAGAGATGCAAAATAAGTAAATGTATCATACATGTATAAAAGAGATGCAAAATAAGTAAATGTATCATACATGTATAAAATTGCCATAAGTACTACAGATCTTACATGTACTAGAAATAATAATCAAGATCATCGATAGGTGGGCCAAAAATCTCATCATCGCTATTGTCGATGTAATTATGATCGTCTCTCAAAGTCTCATCACTAGCGACACTACCTGAATGGTGTTGCTCAAGTAATAACAAGTCCTTCGCATTGTGAACCTCCTCTCCATCATCCCCGTCAACAATGACCGTATCATTGTCTACTTCCATTGCGAGATCTACATCTAAGACAATCTCAAAACTCCCTTCTAATCCTTCTTCTTGAAAGAACTCTCCGTCATATGTGTTTGCATCGATGTTATAATCATCATCGTTTGGGACGGGTACTTTACCATGCGGCGATACCTTGTACACAACATCATACGCCTTAAGACGGTCTTTGGTTTGGCACGAGTATGAGAGATAATAAACTTGCGTGGCCTGTTGGGCCACAATGTACACGGGGTCTTTATCACTTCTTTGGGATCAAACCAATGGCATTTGAATATGACAGGATGAAGAGGTACACAACCAGGAAACTTGAGTTTGTATATTTCTTCAATTATTCCATAGTAGTCCAACCCATCTGTGCTTGGCGTGAAAACACCGGTATTTGTGGTTCTTCGATTTGGCCGACTCTGCTCGTGCCGAGTTGTGTGAAAGCGATATCCATTGACATCATACACAGAGAATGATTTGACCTTAAATTCAAATCCATTGGCAACTTGCCTCAACTCGGCACTCATAGACACGTCAGTTTTGGCCTGCTAGTTCAAGTAGGATGATTCGTTATATATTTGTCGAGTTGAGAGTTAAGTACAAACAACAAATGAAATTGAACAGTACCTCCTCCTTGAACCAACAAATAAAAGTGGGATTTCGTTCTCCCGCGCCATGTCTTAGAAGGGTTTCAACTTCCGCTTCGGTGGGTTCCCTCCGTGATGGACGATGGTAGAGGAGAACAAATTTGTCAGAACGTGCCGTTAACAAGAGGGTTGGATGGGTGCATGCGAAATATTGACAAGAAAAGAAACAAGTTTGTGTAAAACTTACGCAATGTATGGGCCAACCTCTTCAAGGTTCCGCAACACATACAGCTGGATAGAGCGCCACTCTTCTAGGCTCAACATCTTCAAGGTAGGTTCACTTGCACTTCCGACTTGCCCTCGGAAAAGGGTGAGGGTCCAATCGATTGTCGGCTGACATTGTAACGAGGGGTGGATTATGCACGTTAGGAAGGTTGTCGGCATAGTATCTTGTTGTGAAGTATGACACCTCCTCCACAATGGATGCCTCTGCACAGGAAGCTTCAATTTTGCATTTATTTTTTGCATTTTGTTCTAAGAACCTTTAGGCATCGCTCAATTGGATAGCACCAATGGGCATGCACAGGGCCCCCCATTTTTGCCTCATATGGTAGGTGCAAGAGCAAATGTTGCATCAGATTGAAGAAGCCGGGGGAAGATCTTCTCCAACTTGCAGAGCAACACCGGGGCCATTCTTTCTATTTCTTCAATCTCGGTCCGAGATATCTCCTTAGCACATAGCTTGCGGAAGAACATGCTCAACTCTGCCATCACTCGCCAGATGTGATCAGGGAAATAGCCACGAACCATCACTGGAAGAAGGCGCTCAATCCATATGTGGTAATCATGACTCTTGAGCCCTGTGATTCGCATGGTACTTAAGTTCACACCCCTCCTCCAATTCGCTGCATACCCGTCAGGGAACATCAATGATTGGAACCATTGAAGAACTTCTTTCTTTTGGGCCCTCGTTAGGATGAAGTCGGCCTTAGGCTTCTTCCATGACTTCCCGCGTAAGGGAGGCAACATGTTTAGCTTTGGTCTATCGCACAGCGTTGCTTGATCCAATCTAGCCTTGACATTGTCCTTTGACTTTTCCCAGTCCATGATTGTGTGAAGGACCGCCTCAGCGAATTTCTTTTCAGTGTGCATTACATCAATGTTATGTGGAAGAAGGACGTCCTTAAAGTAAGGAAGCTTCCACAAGCACAACTTGTGTGTCCAGGCATGCTCTTTTCCGTATCCCACGAAGCCCCCCTTTTCATTGTCGACCACAAGACCATCTAACATCTCAAGAACCTGGGCACCTGTCATCATTTCCGGTGCAGAGTCTTCCACTGTGACACCTTTTCGAAAGTTCTTCTTGTCTCTCCTGAATGGGTGGTCAAGAGGGAGGAATTGTCGATGTTTGTCAAACGAAGAAAACTTGCCCGCCTTCTCCAACCGAAAGAACTCCACAACTGACTTGCATATCGGGCATGGCATCTTCGTGTGAACACACCAGCCACAAAATAACCCATAAGCCAGGAAGTCATGCATGGAATAATGGTACCAAATATGCATTCTGAAGTTTGTCTTTGTGAATCGATCGTATGTCACTACCCCTTCGTCCCATGTATGGACCAAATCGTCTATCAAAGGCTCCATGTACACACTCATATTAGCCCCCGGGTGTCCTAGAATTATAAGTGACAAGAAAATATTTTGTCGTTGAAAGGCGACGCCAGGTGGGAGGTTGAGAGGGATGACGAATACGGGCCAACATGTGTATGGTGAAGAACCCATTCCATAAGGATTGAACCCATCAGTTACCAGTGCAATGCGTGCATTACAAGCCTCGTCAGCTTTGTCGGTATGCTTCCGATCGAAGCTTTTCCATGATTCACCATCGGACGGATGTATCATCTTGTCAGTGTATCGGCGTCCAGTTTTGTGCCACGTCATCTGTTTTGCGGATTCCTCGCTCATGAAAAGCCGTTGGATCCTCGGTATGAAAGGAAGGTACCTCAGGATCTTTGCGCCGACTTTTGTTTGCGTCTTCCGACCATCACTAGATTCTAACTCAATGTACCTAGATGCCTTACACTTCAGACAGTACTTATCGTCAGCATGTTCTCCCCTGAATAAGATGCATCCGTTCGGACAAGAATGTATCTGCTCGTACGACATCTTGAGTGCACGAAGGATTTTATTTGACTCATACGTGTTCTTTGGCAGAACGTGATCATCCGGAAGTAGGGTGCCAACTACTGTCAACAGTTGATCGAAGGATTCTCTACTCCAGCTAAACTGGGACTTCACGACCATTAGGCGTGCAATGGCATCCGGTTTAGAAACATTGGTGCGCCGTGAAGGGGTTGTTGTGTCGCATCCAACATGGCGTAAAATGCCTTTGCGGTTTGCTCGCTCCTGCTACGCACTTCCTTCATCGAAAGCCATGTCATGGTCATTTAACATTTTCGCCACCCGGCTTCAGAATCAAACTCCTCGATCTGTTGTCTCACGACCTCTTCTCTCGCACGATGGTGTTCACCATGCATGGTCCACGGGTATAGTTCTCTACAAATCCATTGTTGACAAGATCTTTAGTCATCTCCTCATATGTTTTCATTGCCTTGTTCTTACACTTCCCTCTGGGGACACCGGGCATGTCGCCGTCTGCTTGCAAATGCCTTCGTCATGAAATCATTGGCCTTCTCAATCCATTCATTTGTGTATTGACCCCTCTTACGATAGCCCGTGTACATCCAGCGACGGTCATCCATCCTAACATATAGACGATATTGCGGTTTAGAGCAATAGAGTAGTAGTGCTAGAGAAAACCCATATGAGATGATAAAGAGACATTCATGTTCTTGGTCGATTCACATAGAAGATGTTTGCTAGATTGGATGATGAGATTTTACCTAAGGTTGAAAGGCCGCTATGTCACTTGTAGATGGAGGAATACATGGAACCAATTTTTTTGTAGCCACAAACATCACTAGCAAGATTTATCGAAGATTGAGGTAGAGCATCAGCAGGTTTTGTAGCGTGTCTCAACCATATACCCGAAAGCACCGGTAGCAAAGGCCTAGCAAACACAACCATGTGGCTAGCACACAAAGGGGCGCTAGGTTCTGTCGCAACACTATAGGTCACATGGCATGACACTACCACAAACAAATCACCGATGACAAGCCCGAGTTACTAATGAATAGATTGTTCAAAGATTTTGGACAACAAGAGTGATATATTTAGCAAGTGGAATACATGTTGATGAGATAGGTACATACTTGTTGATAGCATGAGAAACTTGGACTAGATCATGTGGAAAAATTAACAAAAGATTGGATAATTTCCATATATTTTTGGATGATGAAACGCAACCAATATATAAACATGTATGCTTATGAAAATTATTATCACAACACATATACATATGCAGCAACATGAGGATGACTAAAATACTGCAATCCTAACTATACGTTGTTCTCACATTCGTCATTTACCAATAATTTCAACAAGCTCACTACCAAAATAAAACTCTTTTTAATTAAAGCAAAAAGGCATAAAGTTTGAATCAAGGAAAACAACAATATATATGGCCATTGTTTTGTTAGAAATTTCAGTATGAGAGACTACTTTATTTTCTTATCTTGACTTAGATGTGATATTGTAAAATTAAAACATAAGTATAACATATAACATAAAGAAATTGTGCTTGCTAAAATTTCCAAACTCTCCAACACTAGCAGTGGCTAGTGGAAGAATTGGCACTAACTTAAGAAGCTTGTAAACAACATGATAACTGTTCATGTTTTTTTTGTGTCAACAAGCATAACTGAAAGCTCACATAGGTTCTTCAAACCTTTCATCTCTACACACATGAGAAATCTTCAATTCTTACTCTAAAGAATGGATCTGACTGTCAAGACTGTGCTCACCTTGCTTCAACCGGAGCTTGAGCTGGGACTGGGAGTGGGAGGGCCGTAGGGGGCCGATGGGATGTCTGGAGTCTGGACCGCCAGGCGCCGGCGGGTGGCCGTCGAGTGGTCGCCGCCGGCCGTCGAGGCCCCGACGCCGGTTTCGTCTGCTGTTCCTTGCGCCGCTCCAAGGTGCGTGAGCCGCGAGCGAGTCAGCGAGAGACGGAGAGAGTACCGTGGCGGCGGTGGTGGAGGGGAGGAGGCGGCCGCGGCGGTGGGGAGGCGTCGGCGATAGCGGGGAGGCGCTGGCAACAGCGTGGAGGGGAGGAGGCGGCCGCGGCGGTGGGGAGGCGCCGGCGACGGCGGGGAGGCGCGGGCGATGGCGTGGAGCGTCTGTGGCGCCAGCGCGTGGCCAGGAGGCTATGGCGCAAGTCGCGGGGACGGCGGGGAGGCGCGGCGTGGGGGACAAGCAGTGGCGGGATGAGGATGCGTGAGGCGTGTGTGTGTGTGTGTGTGTGTCTGTGCACGATTTGAGGGAGAAACGGCTAAGTGTTGAATGCTTCTGTTTACCGAGTGCCTAGATGTACGGCACTCGGTAAACTCAAGCACCGCAGCCCAATGACATGTGGGCCTGGTACATGTTTACCGAGTGCCCAGATCTATGGCACTCGGTAAACAGAAGCACCGCAGCCCAATGACATGTGGGCCTGGTACATGTTTACCGAGTGCCCAGATCTACGGCACTCGGTAAACAGAAGCACCGCAGCCCAATGACATGTGGGCCTGGTACATGTTTACCGAGTGCCCAGATCTACGGCACTTTCGGTAAAGCGAGCATGGCATGGCAGCCTTGTGGCGAGTGGGTGGGCCGTGGCTAACCTTTACCGAGTGTTTGAGGTCACACTCGGTAAAAGTATCCATTATTTCATGCAAAACAAAAAGAAAAATGCCAATTTAATCCTAAAATTCACCAAACTTTCACATGAACTATTTCATGTCATCTATTTACTATCTAAAAAATTCCAAGTTCAAATCATAATGTTGAATTTCACTCTTAATAGAAATCCTACTCGTCATTGTGAATGTTTAGCGTCTCTTTGGGAGATGTACCGGTTCGGCAGCGACGAATGTAAAAATACTTCCGAAACGTTATGAAAATTTTTCTATAACATAGATGTATGCTTCAATGTTAATTCTTCCAATCTTGTGATTTATCGAGTTCGATTTTAATTATTACAATTAAATTTACACGATATGTACCTAATTTTCACAAAGAATGAAAATTTTGTGAAATATAGTAAATAAATCGAAATAAATACCATATTTTGGAATGGAGTACTAAATATCATATGTGGATAGAGGAAAAAGAATTTAGGGAAAAACAAGAAATTTGGTTGAATTTTACCGAGTGTTGCGCTAATACACTCGGTAAAAGATAGTGTTTACCGAGTGTTGTGCACTTACACTCGGTAAAACTTTATTATTACCGAGTGCAAATACTTCTACCGAGTGTGACACTCGGTAAACATTTTCGGTCTTTTTTATTTGCTATGAGCGCTTGATGGGCGGAGCTGTTGTTACCGTGATTTTTGCCGAGTGTATGCTCATAACACTCGGTAAACATGTCATGCCGTGACGCCGTTTGGTGCACGGTTGCTATCCTAGGTGACGTGGCACCTCAATACCGAGTGGTTATTTTTACCGAGTGCACCCCTTCGGTAAACTTGTAGTTTTACCGAGTGTCTGAAGTTACCGAGTGTGCTGACTCGGTAAAGCGGTCGACTATCGGGTGTTTATGTTTTCCGAGTGTTGGCACTCGGTAATTGTCGGGGCACTCGGTAACTACACAGTCTCCGGTAGTGATGTACCACACACTGCTCCCACTCCTCGTGCAGGTAGAGGAGGGCCGACCCCAGGCCCAGCACGATCTCGTGCCGGAGCGGCCATGGCAGAAGCGCAGTGTTGCTGGTGCTGTAGAGGTGCTTGTCGAGGCTGCTGTTGGGCATCATCTCGTAGACGAGGAGCAGCTCGCCGCTGCCGTGGCACCAGCCGATGAGCTGCACCAGTTTGCGGTGCCTAAGACGGCTGTGTTATGTTACGAAAGATAAAGTCCGAAATCATATAATTAGTCTTAGCATATAAAAATAGAAAAGATGCTTGTGGATCCGCTTACAAAAGGCTTATTATCCAGTGTGTTCAGAGAACACTTAGCCGACATGGGTTTAAGAGAAAGTCTTTGATTCTTGACTATAAGGGCCTAGTTGAGAATCTGTTTCAAAACAGAGAGGTGTATTGTAGCTGTTTAATATAATGGTAACTGACCGTGACGATGAGGCACGCTCTATACACTGATCTGTGATGAAATGAGAACAAGATAAAGTAAGTAAGTTAAGTTTAAGTCATAAGGTGAGATCAAGGAGAAGAATTTTAGATTGATCTCTTCCAATTGGCCCAACCCCTTAGATCCGCGCTTTGATCGAGGGCGCCCAACCGCTCCATGGTTGGTGGCCTCCCATCGCACAGCGCCATAAAAGGAGCGGTTGGGCGCCCCCCATCGCACAGCGTCATAAAAGGGAGGTGGGGGCCGGGGCATAAGGCACGAGGTTCACCTGAGCCGCCAGACGCCCCACCTACGGTTCCTGAACCCTAAACCGATCTAGTGAGGGGACATTGCCAGCGATGGGAAGACCGCCACCGGCCACCGTCGCCTCTTCACCGCCGCTACTGCGCCCGCAACTTCACCGCCGGACCTCACTGCGTCACCGACAAGGACGCCATGGCAAGCTCGTCTTCTACGAAGGCGGCCGATGGTTTGCACCTCCGTAACCCCTCCCTCTCTCTCTATTTCTCAGTTTAGCTTATTTTCTAGGGTGTGTGTATACTAGATCTATGGCTAGCGATCCTGTTATGCATCTATGAGGCTGATGATCCTCACCTCCGTGGCGTACTACTTCCTCCTCTGCTTCGAGCCCTTGGACACCCTTTTGATGGCGACGTGAAGGTTAATCTCCTTCAAGAATCCTCTGTACACCGATCCGAATCCTCCTTGCCCGAGCTTCCTGTCATCGGCAAAGTTGCCGGTGGCAACAGCGAGTTCGCTGCAGCGGAACCGCTTCGGTCCGGTCCCTTTCTCGAACTCGTCTTCCATCTCCGGCTCCTCGTTGGAGAAGCCGCCGCAGTCTCCCAATCCCAGCTCTTTCTCCCTCGCTTTCTCAAGGATTCTTGCCTGTTTCCTCCGTCGCCGGAGAAGGAGCCATATGGAAAAGCCCAGAATAACGACCAAGGTCGAGACGGAACCGGCGGACACGCCGATCACGATCCCTGTCTTCGAAGCTTCTGTGGTGGTGCAAAAGACAGCGTCAACTCTGTTGCATTGTATTACAGTGGCGCATCAATCGATAGATGATGATGTTTAGCTGGAGAAGAAGGCGGCGGTGAAGGTGGCTCCGATGCTGGCGCCGGCGGCAAGGTGATGTTGTCTAGCGGGGAGAGCAGGTAGACAAGGTAGCAGCTGTACCGCTTGATGGCGCCTCCGGTGTTGTTGTCAAACAGCTGCACCAGCAAGTTGGCGTAGCTAGAGATGCAGCTCGCGCACTCGCTGGTGTTGAGGTCCCTGGTGCACTGGGCCAGCCTGTACATCTTCCGCGCGCCCGTGCCCGAGTACGGCGTGCTGCTGTTGAAGATCCGCAGCGGCGAAGCGGCGACGCCGCCCGTGAGCTTGCTCACCAGCGGCACCCAGGCCGCCCGTAGCGCTTCGGGGGTCACTGGCACCCCGGTGATGGACGTGTCCACGCGGAACACGCCGAGTACCGGAGCACGCACGCGTCGTACTCCGCGCTCACGTTCCGGCTGCCCGGGCACACCGTCGTGATCCCGGCAGGCGCCCCGGTCAGGAAGTCGAGGCACTGCGCCGCTTTGTGGTCCGCGAAGCACATGATGAGGCCGAACGCCTCGTCGGCCCCCGCCCCGGCACTGCCCTTGTAGAACCAGCCGTTGTCGCCGGCCGCCGTGGGGAGCGCCGCCAGGAGCTCGTCCAGGTTCTTCTTGTACTGGCTGCCGTCGGTGTAGTTGTCCGTCGTCGAGCAGGACGGATTAATCGGCTTCATGATAGTGTTGTCCTGCCCGGCGGCCACGACGAAGAGGATGGACGAGGCGGCCAGGAGGAGAAGGCAGGAAGCCATGGCCGCCGGTGACAGGGACTCCCTTGGTTTATGCTCCTTGTCACATCTCTGTATGCAGAAACAACAATTGTGTGTTCAAGCAGTGTGTTGAAACAGCTACAAATCCAGAGAATCAGTCAGCAGCAGTCAAGGTACAGGAACAAGTGCCAGCTTCTTGCACAGTTCAGGATCCGTTTGGAAGTTTCACAAGAGTTGCTAGAAAGGTTTGTAAGCTAGTACTACCACTATTCTGCTCTGAACAGATGTCATGGTTCTAAAGTAGCTGTCTAACAGATATACTCTACCCAGTTGTGGCCTTTGGACCATGTCAAATGTGATTTGGATAATCCATCAACAGTGCCGGCATGCTTTTGGCTTGAATCAAGTTTATTGTCATGCCAGCTCCTATCACTGTCGTTTTAATCCGATTTCTCAAAAAGGACTAGCATGAGATGCCTTACAGTGAAAAAGTGTAGTTCACAATGAAGCAGTGAGGTCGTCACTCGTCAGGTAAAGAAAAGAGTAAAGCTAAGCATCAGTCGAGCGATTTAAGGTCTCTTCTCACTCAGATTTTTCTGCTCAATTCAAGAACGTCATGTGGTCTTCTTCCCCAACGCCAACAAGGTTAGGGTTAGAATTTGAAATTTGGGATCTTACTTAAATCTGGTAGGCTTAGAAGGGTCGCTGGGGAAAGGCCAACCTGACAATGGTGGCGCAGCGTGGGGCGAGGCGGCGGTGGCACCACTGGCCAGACAGTGAAGGAAAAGATGGTTAGGCAGGAAAAGAGTGGTGACGAAGATAACCCAGCGACCTCGGCTTGGACCTTAGATAGCATGGCGGGGCGTATACGGTGGGCTGGGTGGCTGTCGATGCCTGGCGGGAGGCGGTGGCGGCAGAGGAGCTTAGCCGGAGATGAAGATGAGAACGGATAGGAGGCACATCCAATGGATTTTAAGATCATCAGGCCATGGTGGAGGCAACGGTGGCAAGCAGCTTGTCAAGGCAGGGGTCATGTGCGGGCACGCGGAGGAAGAAGGAAAAAAGATAAGGTAGAGAGATATTTGATCTGGACCCTCCATTTTATATGTAAGGGCGAAGGTGATGATTGTCCTTAGATTACTCAGTTGTTACTTAGACAGACTCGAAGAAAAATGGTCTCGCTCGATGTTGCAGTATGACGTCTATCGCTTGTGCAGTAGAGGCGCAAACCCGTAGGCCAAATGTTGCCGCCTAAGTGGAAAAAAACCCACACGATCGGGGATGCACAAGGACCGCCGCCGCGGACGGTCCTAGGCTGCGAGTGTCGTACGTGGTGAGTCTCACAGTGTAAATACCATTCCCTAGACCATTCTATTTTCTCTCTTTTTTATGACTGTGCCAAGCACACATTTTATTAGGAGGATAAAAACAAAATATTTTAGTAGTACTAGCCTATATGCCAACGTAGCTTAAACTAAAGATCAATCCAGTCCGGAAGGCAAGGACAAAACTAAAATGTCACTCTTTTGCTTATAATCTTCAAAAAAAAAGGTTGTCCCAACGGAAAAACTTGGGTGCATGCAAGTTGGCACACGTCCAGGCATTTTTTGGGACACATAACTCCCATGCCAGGCAGTGTGATGGATTTTCTGAGACACGTGGCTCTCATCTGAGTGGGCGTGCACGGAGACGGCGGTGCAGCCAGCCCGCACCCAATTTTTTCCCATCCCAACAACTAGCACCCTGATCGCTGGGCTGGGGCTGGCTGGGCTGGCTGGCCACACTACCGGACTCCCTGAGTTTGCTGAGTGCCCGAAACACTCGGCAAAAGACATAAAACACTCGGCAAATGATTCGCCGAGTGTAACACTCGGCGAACAGCACTCGTCAAAAAAAGTGACGGCAAAGCCAACTTTACCGAGTGTTTTTTATCGGGCACTCGGCAAAGCTTTTGTCGAGTGCCTGACACTCGGCAAAGTTGGAACCGATAAAAACCCGAAAAAATAGGAATTTTTACAAAAAAAAATAGAAATTTTTTTTTATTGGAGGAGGCCCCCACTGGCCAGCGCCCGTGCCCATCTCCACAATTTTTCGTGTCAAATCATGGCAACGCGGCCGAAGGGAATCGAACCCGTGACCTCCCCTGTCGGCAAACCTCCTCTACCACTACACCACGCTTTCATTTGTGTTTGGATTTCGTTTTAGTTCGTAATATATTATACTAAACCGAATGTAAATTGCTTGTTTGAGGCCCTAAACGAATTCAAATAAAAAAGTTGTAAACTACAAAGTTTCATAACTTTTTGAGATCTACACTTTTAGTTTAGGAAGTTTTTCCATCCGAGGTCGTTTACAAAATTTGAATTTTAAAATTTTGAAATTCAAATGCAGTTTTGCATGACAAGATGATTTCAAATCAAAATGTTACCAACTACAATGTTTCATAACTTTTCGAGATCTACAAAGTTTATTTTGGTTGTTTTTCCATCCAAGGTCGTTTGACAAGTTTGAATTTTAAAATTTTGAAATTCAAACACAGTTTTGCATAACAAGATGATTTCAAATCAAAAAATTAACAACTACAATGTTTCATAACATTTCGAGATCTACAAAGTTTATTTTGATTGTTTTTCCATCCGAGGTCATTTGAAAAGTTCGAATTTTAAAATTTTGAAATTTAAACACAGTTTTGCATGACAAGATGATTTCAAATAAAAAAGTTGCCAATTACAAAGTTTCATAACTTTTCGAGATCTACAAAGTTTATTTTGGTTGTTTGATCATCTGTTCATCCGACATGGTCGTTCTAACATTATTCACAAATCTTATATATCTCTCTTGTAGTTTCATAAACTACCAGAGAGATATGTTAGATTTGTGAACAAATTTACTTTTACTTTTTCATATGAAGAAAAGACCAAAACAAACATTGTACATCTTGATGAGTTATACAATTTTGTAGTTGAAAACTTTTTCATTTGAATTAATTTACTGCTTCAAAATGTGCTTTGAAATTTTCTTTGCCGAGTGTAAAAAAAAACACTCGGCAAACAAGCTTGTTTGCCGAGTGTAAAAAAAAACACTCGGCAAAGAGCTTCTTTGCCGAGTGTCAAAAAAACACTCGGCAAAGACGTCTTTGCCGAGTGCCCGAAAAACAACACTCGGCAAACCACTTGACACTCGGCAAAGAGCCGGTCTCCGGTAGTGCCAGCCCCCTCACATGGCTACTATTTACGCGAACTAGCCAGCAATACTTCTCTCTCACATAAACGAACCAGCAACGATACGAACTAGCCAACCAAACAGGCTATAGATCGTGATTAAAAAAAAAACTACATACATGGACTATGTAATCAACACCCAGAAAGTCCCCGACATCTTTGCAAGGACTGTCCATATGCAATATAAGTTTGGAACAAAGTAATCCAATGCTCGTGCCAGTGAACACAACATTCTGAACAACATTATAAATGGTGGTGCCGGTGAGATTTCCGCGTGGCCGCGGACACCGTTGTTGCCATGGATGCCGTCTACGAGGGCGTCGTCGCCTGTGTGATGTCAAATGACCATTCTCATATTTGCTTGTGGCAGATGTATCTGTGGCTTCAATGGGCAGACCCAGCCTTATTTTGGGTAGTCCGAGGCCTACCTTAGATTTTAGCTAAAATTATTATTACTAGCGAGATTTAGAAAGTTCAAATTAAACGTCTAACATTCTTAAGTATTTCAGTCCCCAGACCATCTCTCCTCTCCGGTTGGTGATGGATTGCACTTGGTGTCCGTTGCCTCTGGGCGAAAACACCAGCGCTGACATGATGCCAGTGTTGACCTTGTGGTTGACCTAGTCAATGATCGGTCTGGAATATCCATCTTCAATCTAGCGGTTGAGATTGCTTCTCTTCTCTCCTCCCTCTCTTCTTCCGGACAGAGCGGCCCAGCCTAAGGCCTTGGCGGCAGCGCATGAGATTGGCTGAACGTCGACCTCTGCCTGCAAGCAGGGATAGGGGACGCGGGGGCGACTCAATGGCATATATCCAGATGAGGTCGTGTGAGCTCGTCTGGCCAGTCCTTTGCTCCGAGGAAGGAGCACAGGCGGCTCTCGGTTACCCAAGAAGCAACATGCGGCGCTAGGTGCGCGTGGCGCCATTTATCAAGGGAGCAGTGCACACACCAGCAAACATACATCGACCCAAGAGTCGTTCTCTCAACCAGCCTATTTTTCTTACCTGTAAGTGGCAGAGCCAGGGGCTGGCAGGGGCCATGGGACCCCTAACATATCACACCAATATTTTTTACTAGTATAACTTTATTTATATTAAGAGGGAGAATATAACAAAATTCTTTTCATATATACCTATTAATATCTTTTAGATAACAAAATTATACAAAGCACAACTATATGATAAAATCATTTATATGAGCACATCCGAAAGACACTAGATAATAAAAATCATCCTTATAAGCGCATCTGAAAGACTAGGCAGGTCGATCTTGAGATTTAAGAAATCATAGTAGAGCTACTGTCACCTGGCAAGCTGCCTACCAATGAAAGAATATCGCCTTAACTCCTAGAATACATATATAAGAAAATGTGACCAACCATGTCTAGCTAGTCGATGAATTAACAGTGTCAAGTGGCCGCTAAAATGATCTATATGTCCCTGTCTATATTAGAACTATGTGGTGTCAAATAAAGGAAAGCATGTTGTCAATAAAGAAGAGATTAGTGGTATCAGAAATATACTTGCGAAGTAAAACATGGGTTTTTGACAAATGAAGGCTACAAATAAATATTCAATAAATTTTTAATACTAAGATAACAGTAGTGTGGCACACTAATTGCATGCACAAGCTTCACAAATAACATCACATCATCACCATACTAAAAGTGAGGCTCCACATCTTTCACACCTCACATTAACTTCACAAAGCCAAACAATAGGTCCACATATACATATACATGCACTATATTGCTGTACTAGCCATGTCTAATAATCATATAGAACTATTGACGTGAACATCGTATAAAGTCATATTCAGCAATGGGATAATAAAACGTACATATTAAAATGCATTGCTTTATTAATATGATTTCAATTGTATTACAAAAGAAGATATCTCATGAATATGTCGTATACAGAGTGAGCATATACAAATCGAAATAAAAAAGATCTCAACATTAAGCTATCAATATGACGACAATTCTAGCTCCTGTACTGATATTGTAAAATTAGGTCTTCTTGCCTTATGAGCTATCCAAAAATAAGAGATATTCAACTAACTTCCAACCTGTAATGACAATATACTTTGTAAGTACTGCACACGACAAGTACAGTTGAATTACTGACTAACGAAAACAGAGTCAATGTACTGAAATTTCCATATGTACTTCTAAGACACAGTTCACCGACTATATCTCCGTTCTGCACACATATAGTTAGTTCTGCACACACATTGCACTTCAGTTCACCGCCCCACGCCCTCCGCGCCATGCCCAGCACGAGCCCTCCAGGGCGCCGTCGGGAGAGGCCGCCTCCACCCCACCTCATCTTCTTCTCTACACACTACATCGGCCTCAATCGATCTAGGGTTTGGAGAGTTTTTTTTCAGAGGAAGATGAGAGACTGGCTCGGAGAGACGTGAGTGCGACTTGTTGTCAAAGGGAGAAGGGGCGACGGTGACTGGTTAATTTGCTAGGGACATTTTGGTCATCTTTTAAAATTACTAACACAGTCAAACAAGTCAACTAATAGATCTATGGAAGAAATGGATGGTAGTGCTATGTAGGCAAGGAACTTTTAACTCGATGCTAGATAAAGAACTTTGATTTCGAGCGTGCCTTAAAAGAAAGATCGATTTTTTAGTGTCAAATAAATAATTCTTTCAATCATATATCAGCTTAACTGGAGTACTTCCTAGCTAAGAGATGCTCATTTTTCAATGCAACGAGTGTGGTTCGAATACGCTGAACTAAACTTTTTTTGGAACGCAACTGAACCAAACTAATAACATTGGCTTTTTAAAAAAAAAAAACTAATAGTGTGCCCGTGCTAACGCTCTGGCTCAACTGGAAAGTAAACTCAATTCGTCAATAACCGGCTTCCCAAATTTCTTTTTCAAGTGCAAAAACGATGAAAGGATCAAGGTTCCTTTCTTTAACGATTGTGGGGTAAAATACAAAACAAGTTAACATTTGTAAAAGATAAAACGAATAATCAGATTCCTGTCTCATATCACTACGTCAGAATAGTACTTCACTGCCGGTTCAAAATGCTCCATCACTGCCAGATTTTGAACCGACACAACCATATCGGCAGTGATGAGAGTAAGCTATCACTGTCGGTTCCTACAAACCGGCAGTGTTCTTCAACTTCACTGCCGGTTTTTTACACAACCGGCAGAGTTCAGTTCCACCAACACTGCCGGTTCATAAGACCATCCGGTAGAGTTCAGTTTCACCAACACTATTGGTTTGTGTTTCAACCGGCAATGTTGTGGTAAGAATCACTGCCGGTTTGTGACAAGAACCAGCAGTGATGGCTAAGCCAACGCTATCGGCCTGTGGCTCTAGCCGGCAGTGCCGTCACTGTCGGTTTGTTGCTAACCGGCAGTGATGTTTACGACAACACTGCTGGTTTTCTACTAACCGACAGTGATATCACGTTCACATTTTATTGTTTTATAATTTATTTTAATTTATATTTTTTTTTGTGGAATCGGGTTTCGCTTTATATATGCTACGTAGACGACAGGTCCATCAATATTAAACATTACAAATGTTACGGTTACAGTTCAAATGTTCTTATCAAGATCTCGATCCCTCAAAATATAAAAAGAAATGTTCTCGGACTTCACAGATTGTGCAATGCTTCTTGGATTTCTTACAATAATCTGGCGAGCCGCTCTGGACCATACTGGTCCTTGAACTTCACGGATTGTGCAATGGAAAATACTCCATCTTTTTCCAATACCTCGGCTAAGATGAATTTTGCCAGCTCCGATTGTAGCGTGACGATCTCCATGTCTAACAGCCTTTCGTGGTTATATTTCTTGCGCTGTCGTTCGAAAAAGATAATATCTATAGAGGAATCAGTAAATCATTTTGTTGAATGATTAACAGACATAAATGAAATGAGGATTATACACACCAACTTATCGGCTTCTTCTGATTTCCCACCGATGTAGCGAAGCATTGCCCACATTACATAAAACCCGCATTCATTATTTCCCGCCGGCTATTTTAGGTACTTTTCCTCCATTTCGACAACCTTGAATGGGACCTGCGTCCCACCGATACGTCTTCTTCGGACACTGAGCAACATTAAAAGGAGAAACATTAGAAAGCGGTATGTGTGATTAGAAAATAATATGTTATTAGGATCGCTTACTAATTCAGCACTGCCACCAGTACATCTAGATGATGAAATGGTTTTTTCTTCGAGTCCCACACCTCGATCAGATTTTTGGCAAGATTAACACAAATGAAGACGAAATGGTGGTTGCAATCACATAATCCTAATTATTGAATAATCTTAACAAAAAAAGAAGCATAAAATTAAAAGCCGAGAACATATACTCGCAGTTGTAGGCTAGAAGTATGTGGGTTTTGTTCTTCCTCTTGAATTCGTCGAAAACAGCAATCAATCTCTGTCTTCCACGTCACATCCATGAAGGCTTAGACATGTGTGCTCATTGACTCGCAAGGGGTCCAAGAAGCCTATGTTATCCCATTTGCTTTTTAGAATGCAAAATTTTGCTATACACCTACATAAAATCATAGGAAGTGCTCAAAAGTTAACAATTTGTGTCCCGAGACAATAGTTAATTGTAATATCATGTGTGTAGGGTACTTACATAGTCCATAGCGTCAACATTTGTGTATCAAGAGAGTGTTTCTAGTATAGCTGGAACAAGCACTCCCACTCGACATCAAACTTCTCTTCTTCAGGATAATGAAAAACATATGGCGAATGGATAATAACCTCAAAACCAAAGTCCTTCGTCTCTGTTGTTTGAGCCATATAATATTCATACAACTGGCGCATATATGTTGTCAAATTTTTATACTTGTGATCGGGAACTAAAAGATTGCCCCTTTCATACTTCATTGCCGGTGTTCCCGTACCTTATACATCATAATAGATGTTTGCGACCTCTTCCATGGTTAATTCGGGGTTGTCTTCGATGAACTTCTGTATCTTCCTTAAATCTTCATTGTGTATTTCATTGGCTCTTGTTGTAGCGTACTGATTCTGTGTTTGCCTTTCGAATTTGGACTTCAACAAAAACGGAGGCAGTGAGGCACATAGATTGAAGAAACTAATACAATCTTTCTTCGAGATGTGTGCCACTGAACGACCTTTTTCTTTTTTGTTGGTCCACTTTGGGAGCATTAGCAACCGAATCCAAGGACCTTTTCTGCGACTGTGAGGATGCCTTTGATCTTGTTTTGAGCTGAGGTGGTGGAGGAGGAGGATGACGACGAGAATTCTGTTTTCCCGGGGCTGATGAAGATGGAGGAGGAGGAGTCTTTTCTTTTCTTGGGGCTGATGAAGATGGAGTCGGACGAGGAGGAATAGAAGGAGACCTCTGTCTTCTCGAGGGTGATGGCAAGGGATGAGGAGGGGAGTGATCTCTATTGGGAGATGGTGAGTGATCATCATAGGTGGGCGAAGACTCGCAGTCGTCCTCATCATCAGAGGATAATTAGTGGTCAAGTTTAATGAAGCGCTTGCGCCAGGCCACTTGAGAGCCCTTGTTATGACCAAGTTTCAGCCTATCTTCAGCTATGGGGTACTCAATGTGTATCTTGTTATACTTCTCAACAAGTATTCTGTCAATGGTGATGCGAGCGTACCCCTGTGGAATTGGGCGGCCATTAATGGTCTCGTCTCCTACAGGTCAGGCCTGGCCGAGCACCACATTGTCGCTTGTCCATTCCTGATGGATGTGCAACTTGACATTGACGGGTTCAGTGATGTCGTCCACTGGATGAGGCACATTCGCATCTTCTTCGTCGAGCGGGGTCGATCCGTAGCTGCTGCGACCCCTAAACTGTGGGCTAAAGGTAGTAGGAGTAGGGTTTTGTGGTACTCCTGACCCCTTGGACAGCAAAATTTGCTGGACTCATGCTTCAACAGTCGCCTCAATCCGTGCATCCATTCTTTCTTCCATCTCTTTTAGTCGCCTCAAAAACTCTGCCTCTTGATACGCTCTACCCCTCGAGCAGCTCCGGTAAGTGTTAGATTCTTGGGGGAATGCTAGTTTCCAAGGAACAACACCAGTTCCTGTGGTGCGACTAGGGTGCTCCTTAGTTTCGAGTGCTTGGGTGAGCACGTCTTTCTCCCTATTAAAAGTGCGAGTCCCTTGCCTCTCCTCCTCAGTTACCTGGGAGATCCTCTGGATGAGTTCGCTCATGGGTTGATTTGTGGAGCTAAACCTCCCGTCCTCTACGTGGCGTACATTCCTCCCAATACAGTATATTACCGATCTTGACTCCCAATCGGCGGTCTCAACCTGAACGCCTTTCTTAGTAAGGCGATCCATCTTTTGAAGTTCTGCTTCAAATTCGCCACGAGAGTCGAGATGATGATGATTCGTCGCTTTCTGTGAGTTCTTCTTATTCTTCCTGCTCAGTTCTAAGTACTCCTTGGATAACCTGTAATCCTTGAAATACTGCTAGAAGTCTTTCTGCTTGCTAAACTGTCCACCATCAAAATCTGGCTCTTTATTTTGGAGGACAAAATTCTTGTACAATGTCCCCTTGAAATTCTTGAAGCATGTCCCCATGATTTATTTTACTTTTTTCTTGACTAACTCCTTGTCATACTCCGTTGGAAAAGTGAAATACTCTAGGATCTTGATATCCCATATGTAGTCCTTCTCACTTTCAGGAACCCTCCACAGGTCACCATCTTTCCCAATCCACTTCCTGTACCTAATCGGGATGAAGTCCCTAACAAGTAACCCGAGGATAGTCTTGTATTTGGTCAAAGCTATAGACAGTGAGAGTGGATCCTCGAATTCATCGAACTCAGTGATGTGCCAGTGTGTATTTCTACCAATAGGAATCTTTGACACGCCTCACTTGGATCTGGCCTTCCTGCTACCTGAACCCTCTGGCTCCTTGGCCGGTGGAGGCTCCTGCTGGAGACACTAAGTAAGCTATGATCCTCTCAATTGATTAGCGTGTGTGGCAACATAGTCATATGATACCAAAGTTACCTAGCCATCTTGGTCATTTTAACCCAGATCAAGCAGGCTGGATGGGGTCCATGGCTGCTCGTTCTCACCGTCCTGATTGACACTGTCACCATTTGTCGGATCATGCAGCTCTCCCATCCCAGCGATATCAGCCGCTTCTTGTTGCCGACCTGTTCTTTGGTGACGGGGTAACAGGCGAGGACGAGTCATGGCTGTGACACGATCGTGGTTAGTTTTGGCTACGGACAACTACTAATAGCATATGTTCATATATATATATAATATGTTTAATGCAAAGTCTAATAATAAGTCTACATACAACAAAGTCCACCTACTATTTTACGAAACTAAGCCTACATCAACTTCCAAATAAGAAAAGCAATGACCATAGCCATAAATAAAAGCATGACATCTTTCCAAGACCAAGGAGCAATTATCCTAATCTTCACATCTCTAGCGGGTGGCTTCTTTTTAATCTCCAGTGCCAGTGGATGGCCATAGTTTGCATTCATTGGACCATAGTAGGCCGGTTGCCCATGGTTTCCAAGGTAGGCCGGATGACTATAGTAGGCCCTCAAAGCTTCAACTTCTGTTTTGTACTTTTTGTGCAAATTACTAGGGTAGCGATTGACTTGAGCATAGCAATCTTCCCAGGTTCGATAAATCCTAGGCATGTGACCAACATGCACTACATACCATGCCATGGTTGCCGATACATTTAAGTAAATTAGGCATGTGGTAAGTGGTAATGGTAACTCACTGAACAAGAGTTATTATTCAAGTTATATGGTAAATCTCTACTAGTGACACTTAATTTGAATCTACACTACTCTTATTCCTTGTTTACAAATTAGAACCATTGATTTTGCCTTAGTATTCATAAACTTCACATTAGGTTGGTTACTAAGGTACAACTTCTTCTATTAGACCAGATCCTTAGCAAGCATGAGATAATTTAATGTGTGTTCAACATGAACAAATCCTCTAGATAAATTGAAACATATTTGAATAACTATAACCTCACTTGCGTCCCTGTTTAGGTCTAAATTGTTGTGTTGACAAACACAGCACACAACCTCCTTTCAAAATTTACTTCTTTAGATTTCTAACAATAGGGAGGCAAACCCTTGTCCATAACCAGCAGTACATGAATAGCCAAGAAACATAATCACATACTGTCACTTAATGTAGACATAAGTCAATTTTTTTCTTTTTAGAAGTGAATTGGTAAAAATGTGTTATATAAACGTTCCCTCAAAATAAGTATTACTGGATTCAAGTAAGCAACAACACCTCTACTGATTCACAGCAACACCTCTATTGATTCAAGTAAGCAGCAACACCGTGGGACATTTCATCAAACACATAGCGGGCAGTGAGCCACGCACTCACCGTGGGGGTGGGAAAGCAGCTGTCCGCGCGCTCCTAAAGGCCTCGGCGTTGGGAGTGCAGGCGTGGAGGAGGAGGGGCATGGCTGGCATCGTGGATGAGGAACGAGGGCACAGACGGCGTGGTGCTCTGGCTTGGGGCGGTGCTCCAGCGTGGGGTGGTGGACGGCATGGGGCGGTGCTCGGAGCGGGGTGGTGCTTCGGTGGCGTGAGGGCACGGACGGCGCGGTGCTTTAGCTTGGGGTGGTGCTCCGGCGTGGGGCGGTGCTCCAGCGCGGGGTGGTGCTCCGGCGGCGCGGGGGAGGGGTTGGCGTGGGGTTGAAATGAATTTGGATAATTTCAACCCGTGCCTCTTTTATACCAGTATCTCATCACTTTCGGTTGTAAGTCGAAACCGACCGTGATGGGGGTACATCACTGCCAGGTCACTCCCCAAATCGACAGTGATGGGTGTACATCACTGTCGGATCATTCCCTAAACCGACAGTGATGTGGTGTAGCAGTTATGTGTTAAGTAGGATAACTTTTCATTTTCTTTCAAATTCCTACGACTGGCTCAATGGTTAACACCCCTCAACTTAGCCTTCGAGACCCGTGTTCGAGTCCCAGACGGCCCAAATTTTTTTGGTCAATTTTATAATTTTTTTAATGACTTCAGAAAATGCCTGATCACTGCCGGTTGTAAGTCTAAACCGACAGTGATGGGGGTATATCACTGTCGGGTCATTCCTCGAAACCGACAGTGATGTGTGTACATCATTGCCGGGTCATTCCCCAAACCGGCAGTGATGTGGTGTAGCAGTTATGTGTTAAGTAGGATAACTTTTCATTTTCTTTCGAATTCCTACGACTGGCTCAACGGTTAACATCCCTCAACTTAGCCCCCGAGACCCGTGTTCGAGTCCCAGGCGGCCCAAATATTTTTGGTTAAATTTATAAATTTTTTAATGACTTTGGGAAATGGATGATCACTACCGGTTGTAAGTCTAAACCGATAATGATGGGTGTACATCACTGCCGGGTCATTCCCCAAACCGATAGTGATGTGGTATAACAGTTATGTGTTAAGTAGGATAACTTTTCATTTTCTTTCGAATTCCTACGATTGGCTCAACGGTTAACACCCCTCAACTTAGCCCCCGAGACCCGTGTTCGAGTCCCAGGTGGCCCAAATTTTTTTGTTTAATTTTTTAATTTATTAAGCGGCCTAAAGGTCAAAAATAAAAAAAGAAATAAACGTTGGCACACATCCTATACTAGCGCAGCGGTTAAGTCTCTAAACTCTACAGCCCGAGACTCGAGCTCGAACCCGTGGGCTGGCATATTTTTTTTAAATTTTTATATATTATTGCCGATTTTCAAAATAAACCGGCAGTGATAACCAGCATCACTGTCGGTTTCTTCTCATCAATGCCAGTTTTTTGAAATCGACGGTGATGTTTATATATATTAAAAAATTTCTTTTATATACTGAATAAATAGAAGCATATGTATTCCTATGTTCAAATGGCTTGAAATTTTTTTGGCAAGCTTGTACACCCAAATTAAGACCCCACAGAGGATCTTAGGTTTTTTTGATTAGTTTTTTATTTATTGTATTTTTCTCTGTGTCGAATGAGATAAAAGAGGGTGAATTTCATCTTGGCCTTAATAGATTTTTTCATCCACCTCCACAAAATTCTTATCCCTAGGGCACATTAGAGCCTATGTAAAAGTTTGGCACCATTCTAGATCTTTTGGTGGGTAGACTTAGTTCAACCTATAATTAAACGGCGTCGTCGCGCGGAAATTCAATTAAACCTCAGAAAGTAGCAAACAATCTCCGGAAAATCCCATACTTAGTGTTTCCTTTACACGTTGCACATGCAAGCCTAAGAAAAAGTTTGAGATGAATACAACACCGGAATGTCTATGAACCACAGAAACCTTGATAACCTATGTGTATAGTCATGGTTCGATGAAAAGACACATGTACCTCTTTGAAGCATGTATACTCCGCCTATGTCAAAATGGCTTGAAATTTTTTTGGCAATCATGTACACCCAAATTAAGACGACACACAGGATCTGAGGTTTTTCTGATCAATTTTTTTATTTATTATATTTTTCTCTATGCCGAATGAGATAAAAGAGGGTGAATTTCATCTTGGACCCAATTGATCTTTTCATCGACCTCCATAAAATTCTTATCCCTATGACACATTAGAGCATGTGTAAAAGTTTGACACCATTCTGGATCTTTTCGTGGGTAGACTCAGTTCAACCTATAATTAAACGGTGTCGTCGCGCGGAAATTCAATTAAACCTCAGAAAGTAGCAAACCATCTTCGAAAAATCCTAAACTTGGTGTTTCCTTCACACGTGGCACGTGCAAGCTTGAGAAAAAGTTTGAGATGAATACGACACCGGAATGTCTATGAACCATAGAAACCTTGATAACCTATGTGTATAGTCATGGTTCGATGAAAAGGCACATGTATCTCTGAGAAACATGTATACTCCACTCATCTCGAAATGGCTTCAAAATTTTTTGACAAGCATGTACACCCAAATTAAGACCCCACACATGATTTGAGGTTTTTCTGATCAGTTTTTTTATTTATTATATTTTTCTCTATGCCGAATGAGACAAAGGTGGTGAATTTCATCTTGGATCCAATAGATTTTTTCATCGACCTCCATAAAATTCTTATCCCTAGGGCACATTAGAGCCTGTGTAAAAGTTTGGCACCATTCCGGATCTTTTCGTAGGTAGACTTAGTTCAACCTATAATTAAACGATGTCGTCGCGCGGAAATTCAATTAAACCTAAGAAAAGTAGCAAACCATCTCCGAGAAATCTCAAACTTGGTGTTTCCTTCATACGTGACATGTGCAAGCCTGAGAAAAGTTTGAGACGAATACGACACCAGAATGCCTATGAACCACAGAAACATTGATAATCTATGTGTATAGTCATGGTTCGATGAAAAGACACATACCTCTGTGAAGCATGTATACTCCACCTATGTTAAAATGGATTAAATTTTTTTTGGCAAGCATGTACACCGAAATTATGTTCCCACACAGGATCTGAGGTTTTTCTGATCAATTTTTTTATTTATTATATTTTTCTCTATACCGAATGAGACAAAAGAGGGTGAATTTCATCTTGGACCCAATAGATTTTTCATCGACCTCCATAAAACTTTTATCCCTAGGGAACATTAGAGCCTATGTAAAAGTATGGCACCATTCTGGATCTTTTCGTGGGTAGACTCAGTTCAACCTATAATTAAACAATGTTGTCGCGCGGAAATTCAATTAAACCTCAAAAAGTAGCAAACCATCTCCGGAAAATTCCAAACTAGGTGTTTCCTTCACACGTGGCACGTGCAAGCCTAAGAAAAAGTTTGAGATGAATACGACACCGGAATGTATATTTCTAGTTGCCCAACAAATGTTATACAAATTATATGCATGACAATAATTAAACACACAAAGCCGTACAAATTAAAATTAGAACCCAATTAAACTGCGACCTTGAAAACAATCTAATAAACATTAATTACTATCAGAATCACTGTCGGGTTCGATCGGGCCACGCACACTAACATGCCTCTGTAGCCATATATGGCAATTGATGTCACGGATTAAGTATCCGCTTGTATCGATGAAGTCCAATGCCCGTATGAGTGCACTCTCTCGTGCCTCACAATACCGAAAGAATGGTCGGCCATAGATGTAACCTACTAAATGACCACTGCCCCTGTTAGTGATCCTTATGCAGTACTGACGTCATTCTTCAGTGAGCTGACTGAGGTTACCATTGCAGAAGTCCCAATCGTACTCGAGTTGCTCCGTAGCATGGTCTAGAACGGCCCACAAGCCACATGCAGCATAGGTAAGGTCCTGGAGCGCAATCTGCATGGAGAGAAAAAGAAAAAAAAATAGAGAATGTTATTACAATAATAAACAACAAATAATCACGACTCAGGTATAAGTGACCATTTTATCACATCCGCATGGTTGTAGCTCGCAAACCTTTCGCTTGCTTGTGGGACGAGGATATCACCAGCATTCAAAGCAAGTACCTTGAAGTGCGAGAAATCAGGCACATCATAGCAAACACGTCGAAGTGCCTCTAAACAGATGCGCACAGCACTGAATTGGGCGCTTATCACGTCTGGGCTCTGTCTTCCCATCTCGTGGATATGGTTCCGATGATTTGCACCCCTCAAAGGGATGGAAAAACTGAGTTCACACGTCCATAGCCGAACACTTGCATTAGATGCCGTGTTCTCGACGATGTCCGAGATAAAAAACCAGCTAAGTGCTGTTCATAGCCAATCTATTGGGGATATAGTCTGCGACATATATGTATGCAACAATGATATTAAACTAATTACACTTATTTGTTAGCATCAAAAAACAAAAGATGTTGGAAAATATTTCATACAATAGCTGGAACAGGGAACCGTGGAATGGCCACATTAGGAGCGAATGGCTCATCGCCAGGGTGGAAACCTAGTTCTTGTGGTGGGGGAGGTCCGTTGTTCATACCACCTAATCGATAAAATACCAAAAAAATATGAACATAAAATATATGCACAAAAAATTCTTCTAAGTAAAATATGGCAACATAATTAAATATAGATCGAATGCAAGGAATAAGAATATATATAAATGTAGATTCCAAAGAAACATGAATATAAATATAGATCAAATGAATATAGATAGAATATTGGAGAAGACAACATATCAATACCATTGAAAAATGCAGGAGCCATGACCAAATCACGTAGAGAGAGTGGATTTCTTGAGAAGTGAGAGTGAAACGTGAGAAATGAGACTGTGAGAGTTCGTGGGTCGGTGGGATCGATGTATGTGGCCGGTGGTTTGTTTTATATAGGGGGGCATGGACATCACTACCGGTTTTTAAGTAGAACCAACAGTGAAAGTTAATATCACTGCCATTTTTTAAATAGAACGGATAGTGAAAGTTAATATCACTGCCTATTTGTAAGTAGAACCGACAGTGAAGGTGCATATATGTAAATGATATATTTATTTAGATAGTACAGTGGAAAAGTTTTAACAACAATGATATATTTATTTAGATAGTAATGAAATACATCAAAAAATAACAAAAATATTAGAAATAAATTACATATACGATAACAAAAACCTTACACTAAAATTACATATACGTTAACAAAGACCTATTTGTCTATAGGTCAATGTTACAATCAATGTGTATCAACACATTATAATGTAACCACCTCAGTAGCATTCTTCTAGCACCAACTAGGGGCAAATAGCAGCACCGAGGTGGTCTACGAGCTATACCGGTTGGAGATGACAAGGTGGCATCGATGAATCCGCCTTGTCTGTACATGACCTTTTTCCAGATGCGCATCGCAGCGGATGGCTTTGTGAACTTCGTGGCATCTCCAATCTTCGGCGTTGCTCTATCTTCAGTAGCATTCTTCTAGTACCTCTTGTGTGCACCATTTTGGTGGACTACGACCCATAATGATATCTGTGGTTTGTTGTGAGAGGAAAATATTGTATCATGGCTGATAAGGTCTGGCTGAAACCAACATGCATAGAGACGCTAGCTCCTGGCCGAGGGTCATTTTATAGGGGGCTAGCATTCGTGGTACATTTTTGTTTCTGAACTAAAATTATCGGGGTAGGTGGGAGCAGTTTCCTACTATTGTGGTCAATGGGAGCACTGTTGGCATGTGATGAGCATCTACACATCACTGTCGGTTTTAGTTTAAAAACCGATAGTGAATGGGGCCTTTTGTGTCGGTTTGAGCAACCGACTGTGATAGAACCTATTACTGTAGGTTTTAAAACCAAAACCGGCAGTGAAGGGCCCTGCCGCCATCGCAGCCTTTTAGTAAAAAAATATAAAAAAATGACTGTCGGTTTGGAGCCTGCCATCTCAGCGCTATGACTGCCGGTTTTAAAACCAAAACCTGCAGTGAAGGACCCTACCGCCATCGCAGCCCTTTAGTAAAAAAAATATAAAAAAATCACTGTCTCGCAGCCTTTTTATGAAAAATATAAAAAAATTCTCGAGCCTAGGATTCGAACCCAGGTCTTGGGGTTCTTAGTTTGGAGCCTTAACCACTATGCTAGAATAGGGATTACGGTAGAATTACTTGTTCTTTTTCTTTTATCCCGTCGTAATGCACTACTAAATAATAAATGCAAAATCAAAAAAGTTTGGCCCGCCTGGGATTAGAGCGCGGGTCTCAGAGTATAGAGTGCACGGCCTTAACCGCAGAGCTAGGATAGGGAGTTCAGTTAGTTTGTTTTTCTTTATTTATTTATTAATAGAAATAATGCAGTTAGTTTATATTCTAAAATAACACAAAAATTTATGTCTTGATTATTTAATTCTATGATAATTAATTAATGGTCTATAATTATCAAATAATAGTGTTTGTGAACATCATCTCAATATTTGATTACATAGTCAACAATTAAATTATAGAGATACGCACAAAATATAAATTAGATATTCAGTGCGAATTACTAATACAACGTCTGCATAATGATTACATAGTTAACAAAAATCTAACTATCTTTAGGTGCATCAACAATGAGGACCTCATTGTGATCAAGCCATACGTAAGCAGGTTCGTCACCCTCTTGAAGGATAGGTAGGGGTACGTTCGTCCCGAATGGAGGCATTTCCTGATAGCCCCTGTAGTCTTCTTCGTCCGTCACTCCATCAATACCGACAATCTTCCTTTTCCCTTCTAGGACTACTTTTAGCCTTTCTTTTGTCTTATTGTCCCTTGCATAGAAGACTTGCATAACATCTCTTGCAAGGACGAAGGAGTCATCTCTGTATGCGGTCTTAGTGAGATCAACGGTAGTGAACCCTTCGCTGTTAGTATTGATTTCCTCGAGCTGGACCCACTAGCAGCGAAAAAGAGCTGCCTTCAATGGACCATAGGCTAGCTCAACCATAGTATGTCGCCTGCACGTTGCTGTTTTCGTCATGAGCATCAAAATGAACACCACAATTTTGGTATGTGCTCTTTTCATCTTGCTTTTTTGTGTAAAATGTGAATCTATTGATCTCATACCCTTGGTACTTAAGATATGTACTCGAATGTCCTTTGGCTAAGGCATCCAGTTGATTACCCAACTTTATTCCAAGCAAGCGACGTCGTAACCAGTTGACAAATTCCTCCTTATATTTTTTATCCAGCCAAGCCTATGACCTACTTGGATACAGAGTTTGCAGCGATTGCCTGTACTCATCAATGTATGGCATCACACCCTCGGCTTGCTGGAGAACAGTGAACTATGCCTATCTGAAAGAAATAGGGTCATCTACTATAACAGATTTCTCCCCGATCGTTTCTTTGCCACGTAGTCTTCCCTCGTGACGAGATTCTAGAACTCCGACCCTTTTGATGTCCAGATAATATGTGCAGAACTCAATGGCCTTCTCCATTGATCATCCTTCAACCATGCCCCCTTCTAGCCTAAATCTGTTCCTAACATACCTCCTAAAAACTTTCATCAATCTTTCAAAAGGGAACATCTGATGTAGGTATATTGGGCCAAGGGCTCTAATTTAGTCAACAAGATGAATGAGCAGATGCAATGAGATATCAAAGTAAGTCGACGGGAAATGCATCTCAAGCCTAACGAGAGTTTCAGCTATGTCCCGCTGTAGCTGCTCTAGCATGGACACATCAATGACCTTTTTTAAGATCGCGTTGAAGAACGAGCAAAGCTTTATGATTGGGGCACGGACCTTTGGGGGGAGGATACCACGCAAGGCAATAGGGAGCAGTTGAGTCATAATGACATGATAGTCATGGGCCTTCATACGGCCATAGTTGAACTTGAGTTCTCTCATGTTCACTAGCCTCTTTGGGTTCGCACAATAGCCCGTCGGGACTTTGAGTTCATTGAAGAAAGAAATAAGCGCACGCTTTTCTTCCTTCTTCGATGTCCATGACGCAACCGGAAGTTCGAACTGGCCATTCTCTAGCTCCACGGGATGCAACTCCTTCCTAATTCCCAAGTGTTGCATGTCCAGGCGTGTGGCTAGTGAATCCTTCGATGTCCCCCCAGTGTCTATTAATGTGTTAAGAGTGTTAGCGCACACATTTTTAGTGATGTGCATGGGATCAAGACAGTGTCGTACACTCAGAAATGGCCAGTAAGGTAGTTTTCAGAAAACTGATTTTTTCTTCCAAACGCTCCCATCAGGCGCTGCTACTGCATTGTCCCCCTTCCCAAGGACAACCTCTAGTTTGTTGAGTTCTCGAAGTATCGTAGGCCTGTCTCAATATTTTGAAGCTAAGTGTTTCTCAATAGTACCATTGAAATCTTTTCTATTCCTGCGGTAAGGGTGATCCTTAGGTAGGAACCTACGGTGTCCCATATAAACTATCTTTGAGTTATTTGGCAGATTTACTGCATCGGTGTCGTCCATGCACTCGACATATCCAGTATAGCCTTTCGTCTTCTCTCCGGACAACGAACCTCGACCTAGTAGGTCAGTGATTGTAGCGATAAGTACTCTCTTGATCGTGACATGTTCCTTTTTGTACTCGTCCCAAACATCCGACACACCCTTTTCAAACATCTCCACTAATTCATCGATCACTGGTTCCAGAAACACATCAATGTCATTCCCAGGTTGTCTTGGCCCTTGGATCAGTAGTGGCATCTGGATGTACGACTGCTTCATACAGACCCAAGGTGGAAGGTTGTATATACAGAGCGTCACTGGCTAGGTGCTATGATTGCTTCTAACCTGGTCGAAAGAATTTATCCCATCTATGCTCAAAGCAAACCAAAGTTGCCTTACCTCTCCATTGATGTTTTTATAGAACATAGTATTGATAGTCCTCTAGTCATGCCCATCGGCGGGGTGCCTCATCATTGTATCTTTCTTAAGCTTTTCGCTATGCCAGCGCAACAGCTTGGCTGACTTTGCACATGCAAACAGCCTATGCACCTAGGGAGCTATAGGAAAATACCAAACGACCTTCACGGGACCTCCTCTGGTCTTGGTACCCTCATCTGACGGCCCTTCCTTGTACCGTGGAGCTTCACACTTGGGGCACTTGTCCAAGTCTTTGTATTTTTCTCCACGGTATAATATGCAATCATTGGAACACGCGTGGATTTTTTCAACCTCGAGGCCGATGGGGCAGATCATTTGCTTGGCCAAGTATGTCTTTTCTGGCAACTCGTTTTTTTCTGGGAGTATTTTTCTTATTATACCTAACAACTGATCGAAGCCTTTGTCGCTTAATCCGTTTGTCGATTTGAACTCTAACAACATGATGTCGGCTTCCAGTTTGCTCATTGGACAATTCCTATACAATGGTGTTTTGCCATCTTGTCTCATTTTCTCTTGCTTTCTCAGCTGTCTTTCACTAAGACATCCGGTCTCTACATTACGTAGCAGCTGAGAAATGCCATCGTTATCCTCGGTGTCGAAAGCTAGCGTGTTCCTAAACACATTATTAACTGTGGCCATAGGTTCCGTATTGACACCGGGTTTCTCGTCAGCATCGTGGATGGCTACGTCAGGCATGTCCACATCATCATCGTTTTCCTGCAAAACATTCATACCAACCTCACCATGCATAGTCCATATCATATAGTTTGGCATGAACCCCCTGGTAACCAAGTGCGATCGTATAGGCTCAATTTGACGAAAGTTCCTTTGATTCTTGCAATCTTTGCATGGGCAGAAGACAGGGTTCCCATTCCCAACATGAGCTTTGGCATCGGTGATAAACTGGCTGACGCCATGCATGTACCACTTGTCCGTTCGGGATAGATGCATCCACTCTCGATCCATCTCTACACAAAAAAATACTGAGACAGTAATTACAAGGAATTAATAAGAAATCGAGCTTCATGAACAACAATTGTAGCTCAAAAGTACCATTTTTGGAAAATATTATTGTACACTAATTATTGAAAAATTGAAATTGGTAGCCCTGGCCCTGTAAATTGAAAATCATAGTAAAAAACAATTATTGCACAATAATGAAGAACATCTATTCTACTCTACTTCTAAGAACTAATTATAGCATCACATACTAACGATGATGATCTTGACCATGATGGAATAATTAGCTAGGAATTTAAATATGTTTATAGACACCAACTGTTTGGATGATGGATTCACCATAATTTGAGCCTTGCACAAATGTCCAATTGGAAAAGTGCTCTCTAGAATGGAGAAAGAACTAGAATGAGAATCAAGCAATGTAGCCATCAAAACGAAGCTAATTAAGCAACAAAATCAAATGAGTGGATGTTTGTTACTAACCTTAAAGCAAAAAGATCAAGCGATTCTTCAAAATCCAAGCGCTAGCTTTATGGTGAAGAGCAGCCGCAACAATGGAGGGATGAGCCCAAACGCACGCCTCTGTTCTCGGGATGGAAGAGAGGAGGAAGAAGAGGACGGCTGCAGCCTTTTTGTGTCGTAGGCTTATCACCGTCGGTTCTTGGGTAGAACCGATAGTGATAGGGCCAAATCACTGCCGGTTTGTAGCTTGAACCGGCAGTGATAAGTGGCCACCAAAACACTGCCGGTTCAAGCCACAAACCGACAGTGATGATGGTGCTCCACTGCCGGTTTTAGTCTAGCCCCAATCATTTTCTCATTTTCAAGCTCATAACCGGCAGTGAAGGTACATCACTGACGGTTCTCACAAATCCGACAGTGATGATGTCGGCAGTGATGTCCAAATCTGACGTAGTGTATATTGTATAACCAAATATTTGTCACATAATGAATGTCACATATGGACTAATCCTTTGAGGAGGCCACAACCTCATTGGATTCACCCAACCACGACTTTCTCCATCCCCACATTATTTTAAACTCAAGGATACAAAGAAAACAAACATTTTTATCAAATAAAGAAATATGAAACACACTGTAAGGAAATATGCACCACTGTGGCGTACATAATACACTCGGCATATATTATTTTGAAGTTTGAACAACATGAAGTCTGGCTGGCCGGCATCCGACCCGTCACTTATTTGTTTTACGCGGCGTATATACGGCGTACGCCAAAAGCCAAAGCAAATATAAAACATATACAATACTTGGTAGAATATATAGCAGCACAAGCAACCCTGCATACATATAGTTTACGATTTGTTAGTCATCATCATATCAGAGGTAAATAAATAAATAATAAAAGAAAGAAAGAGAAGTAGAAAACACACCGGCCGGCAGATCGATGTGTATCTTATTAAAGTCGGCAGGGGTTAGTCGTCATCCTCTCAATAATTGGTCTCTCTATTGATGAGTACGAAGTATGACCGAGATCTCTCTCGATTTCCACATGTTAGCCCGTGTTGAGATTTATACTGGTATATATGAACAACTTAGAGATTTGCACCGGTATATGCGGATAACTTGGAGAAACATTTAATTTGATTAGATTTGATGACAAACAGATCAAGATTTCAGTTTATAGTTTGATTAGTTAGGCCATCAATTGATTTATGTAATAATAATATTTTTTCTAATAAAATTACGTTGACAACTTAAGGATGGAAATATTTATATTTATTTATTAGGCAATGGTCCAAGTTTCGAAGACCCGTAATACTATGTTTACTATTTCTTTTTTTATCTTTATAAGAAAAAATAGAGTTACATTTAAAAACAAAAAAAAATCACGAAAAGAGTGGCACGGGGCGCCACAGTCCTGCAGCAGGGGCAGCAAGACATATGGACTACGGAACATCTCCGAACGAACTGGACAAAAAAAAAAGAGATGAAAATGAGACGGAAACGAGAAAAAGAACGCGGACAGAAAACAGTTTATTCGGCCTTTTGGCCTGCTAACTGAAAATCGATTTTTAGAGGAGCGGTTTTTAAAACCGCCTCTGAAAATCGATTTTAACCACGTCTAAAAATCTTTTCTTTACTAATGTGGGCCGCACAAGCACATTGGTCTACGATGCCCCGCAGGCCCACTTAGCTACCTGCTTGATCTGAACTGTTGATGCCAATCCGACGTCCTTAGGAGCAAAACCAATCAGCCGCTGTCCAAAAAAACCCTAGCTTCACTTTCTCTTCTTCCTCCATCCTTCTCGCGTCGCGCAGCTAAGAGAGCATGGCGGACGAGCAGGTGGCGCCGGTGTTGGAACGCGCGGAGCCGAGCTGAGGGGTGCCACCGACAGGAGTGCGCACGGCAGGCTGACCCGTGTCGCCGCCAGGCCGCTCGCCGGAGCTCGCGTGCAACGGTGACCGCATGCGGCTCCGTCGAGCCGCCCTGCCATGGCGCTCAGGCGTCCCGGTGGTCGCGAGCAGTGAGCCCAGGAGCCCCGGCAGCCGCGTGGCCCGCGTCCCTGGTGGCTGCACGCGCGGCTCCATCGAGCCGCCCTGTAGTGGCGCTCAGGCGTCCCGGCGGTCGTGAGCGGCGAGCCTAGGTGCCCTGGCAGCCGCATGGGCCACGTCCCTGGTGGCCACACGCCTCCGCACCATGGCGTGCTGCCGCCATCGCGTTGGCAGCTTGGGAACGCGCGTGAGGTCTGACGTGCGTGCCCGACGTGCTCGCTCCCTATGCGACCCCAGTGTGCGCTCCCGTGAGCAACTGCATCGCCGAGGTTGTCAACGCCAATTTTTTTATTTTATAAGTTGTCTTTCTAAAGTTAGTCTGATTTGGTATTGGATTTGGATTGCTGTGCTTTGTGGATTTTGATTCGGACTCAATTTGGTCCTGGGCACCTTCTTGTAGATTTGGGCTTGCCGATTTGAAAAATCCTTGTATAGATTTGGGAGACCTGAGAAAACCTATTTGATTTTGGATTGGGATGGTCCAGACGAAAATTAGTCCAGATGAACTTTGAGGCTGAAATTTTGCCTCTTTAGTATTAGGTAGAGATAGAGACTAGTAGTGTACCTGTGCTAATGCTACGGTAAAAACAAAACAAAATAAAAATTGTAAAAAAAATAAAACAATAATCAGATTCATTAAGATTCACATCTCATATATTGTATAACCAAATATTTTTGTCACATAAGGATTGATCCTTTGAAGAGGCGACAACATCATTTGACTCACCCACCGACGACTTTCTCCATCCCCAAAATATTTTAAACTCGAGGATACAAAGAAAACAAAACATTTTTATCACATGAAGAAATATGAAACACTGTAAGGAAATATGCACCACTGTCGCGTACATAAATACAAGTTTGAACAACATGAAGTCTGGCTGGCCGGCATCCGATCCGTCACTTACTTGTTTTACGCCGCGTATATACGGCGCACGCCAAAGGCCAAAGCAAACATAAAACATACATTACTTGGTAGAATATATAACAGCACAAGCAACCCTGCATACATATAGTTTACGATTTGTTAGTCATCATCATATCAGAGGTAAATAAATAAATAATAAAAGAAAGAAAGAGAAGTAGAAAACACACCGTCCGGCAGATCGATGTGTATCGCTACATGGTCACGTCACACGATCCATACATCATGAGGAACCATTTTTTTTTTGGGGTTTAGGCAGTCGTCGATGCACAGACCTGTCTTATCCTTGCATTTTTGACATCGATCCGCTGGCCCTGTACAATACCCCAGGTCCACGCAAAGGAGGTTAGCTTTGTTTTGGCAGATTTCTTTGCATTCCTCCGGCGTCAACTTCTTCCTCTCCGCCGTCTCCCACGCAAAGGAGGCTGGGCGGCCAATGCTGAGGACGAGCAGGACGCACAAGGCGCCGGCGGCCACCTTTGAAGCGGTGGAACCAGCTGCTGAAGCCATGACGACGGATATGGTGGAGGGAGGACGTACGACGCAATATAATGCAAAGAAAGAGATATATATAGCTATCTAGCCGCAGGTACGATCCTCTCGCAATTTACGGCAAAAATAAAAGAGGAAACCGGAAATCACGTTCACGTACGTCCTCTCGCAATTTACGGCAAAAATAGGAAACCGCAAAAATAGCAATTTATTTTTTATGACAAACATAGGAAAATGCAAACGGTATCACAGGGTGGAGACAGCGTCGGGGGCGTGTGCGTGGGCGCTGGGTGGGGTTCTGGCTTCAATGACGTGCATGACGCGGATGATTTTGGCCTTAGGATCTGGAATGAGTAAGAGAGAAGATGGTTTGAGAAGATACCCTAGTGATTCATTTGTATGAAATTGGATTACTTTGGCACACAGATTAGGGTGGACTTAGATTAGGCATGACTAGAGGGGTGGTTGAGCGGGGTGGATTTATAGTAAAGAAAATTTTGGTGTATATTATAGAGGTGCAGAGATGAGGCTTATAGCCTACCAATAACTGGTCAAACTTTTTTTTTCTCATGAACTATTAATGTGTGCCGAAATAGCAAGGTCTTTTTTGTATTATAAGAATAGGCATATGAGTTTATCTGGCCAAAAACAATTGCACAATAAAAAATCTTATATATGTCGGGTTGGTTCTTGTGTAAATTTGAATGCATGTGCTTAATAGTTGAGTTGGGCTGGTTCTTGTGTTCTATTCTTTCTTGGTTGTCATGTTAGTTCCATCTGTTTTGTTTGCGTGTAGGGATCGCTGACGTGCAGACGTAGAGATTCACCTGCCTAGAACACCTGGTTGCATGTATGAGGGTTAAAAGTTCTCGGTGTTTCTTGAAAATCCTTGAAACTAAATGCTTTAAAAGTTCTTTGATGTTTGTAATTTTATACCGTAAGGGTTAACTAAATCATGTCCAAAATGGCAGCATGCTTGTGTAGTTTTATATATACTAGTAATATACCCGTGCTAACGGACAAGAGTCAACACATAGTGGTATGTTAAGTCCCCGGCAGATAGGCTCCCAATAGACAAACCCCCCCGACCGATCCGTCAAGATCACTCGGGGGCTATACCTATCGGGTACGCTCGCGCGCACCTTGCGGTCAAGAGTAAGGTAGAGCCCGAACACACACTCAGCCACTTCTCGAGGCTCGGAGGCTTGCCAAGGCCGCCTCGGACTCCTAATCGACGACAGCCCGAGCTTGACTCCAGCCCGGCATTGACCCGAGCTAACTCTCGGGCCAGCAACCAACATCCCGAGCGTCGACCAACCAGCTAGGCGTCCAAGGCCAGGGCAGGTACGAAGGCTCCACGGCGCCAGCCCGTTCAATGGTGGGCGAGGCACTGTCGGCCACTCCCTCGACAAGGTCATGCATATGGCGTGACGCAACAGGATAAGTGGCTTCACTAACTCCAAGCATGAGGGGTGCCTTCACGGTCAAGGAAGCCTCGAGAAGGTTCACTCTAGGGAGGCCGGGCCACAACAGACAACCCTTGACAGTCAAGTGTCAGGGGCATTAGCGATGTCAGGCGGTGCTCGCAGCTCCCCCGACTCGGTGACGAAGCCAAGGTCCATCCGCGCCGCAGCAACACTCTCCTATGACCGGCCCATGAAGGCCATAGACCAAAGCCCCCAAACTGACTTGTACCCGACCTTCCTCAGGGTATAAGGGGAAGGACGATTCCCATAGGAGGGGGTTCATTCGAGCGAACAGAACTTTGAGCAAATCGAGAGGAACAACAGAATGTTCCTCCTCCGACAACCCAAAAAGAGAGGGAGCCGACTCCCTTACTCGCTGAGGAAGAAACCTCACCGCCAACGAGTCGTAGGATAGCACCGAGCGATCTCCTACCAAATTCTCTTTCTCCTTCGTTGTAGCCCCCCGATTTGGGTGGTCTTGAATACGAAGAACATCTCACTGCTGGGTGTAGGGCCTCAATAGCTCAAACCATGATACATCGTCATGTCTCTCTTGTGTTCTTGAGTACCCGAGCCACCGGAGACCCACACCTCTCACATCTGACGAACAACGGTGTTTGTCGTAGTCACGAACCTGTGATAGCTGGTGCGCCAGGTAGGGGAGCGCGTCAGGTGTGATTTTGGCTCTACGGTGGCTGGAGCCACCCGCCTCGTCGCTGGAGCAGGCGGTGTCACCCCAAAAAGCGTCGTCCGCCTTCCCGGCGAGATCTTTGTTGCGACCGGCGCCTTTGCCCCCGCCTAGGTTCTCAACTTTGGGAGTTTGGCCTACGTCGCCGATAAGGATGGCAGAGGATTGGAGCCATCCTAAATCGATCTAGCTGTCCGTTGAGTTCGGTCATCATCGTTGATTAACCAAGAAGCCAAAGGGGCCAAAGCAGCCGTGTGCTGGGCTGTCTATGGTGGCTTCTTGGTGAGTGGTGCTCGCATATCATGGATTTGGATGTTGGCAACAGATTGCACAGGGCTGATGTGTGACTGAAGCAAAAGCGATGAGGGCCCAGGACTTTTGCGCTGCCCAACCATCTCGTCGTGCGCGCAAACGGTGGCACATGACATATGCACGTGCCTGAGTTGACAGAGACACAAGGAGGGAGCAGAGCAGTGGCGCACTGCTGCTGCAAGCTGCGCTAATGGGCCATGGCCCAATAGCTGAAGAGGGGTAAAAAAGAAGAGCTTTTTACCTGTATGGCTCTAGAAAAAATGCATCTTTTTTTTAGAGTTCAGGAGCCAAAACGCTCCGGCCTTCCAACCATATAGCCAAAATTGCTCAAAAAAAAAAACTATATAGCCAAAAGACCCCGAGTCAATTACAGCACAGTTTTAAGCCGTTCCAAAACCCACACCAGCCGGTGGAGGAAACCAAAGTACCAGCAAAAGCTAGAGACTACAAAGTTCTAGAGATAAAGCAAGTGCAAAGCGGCACACACATAGACCGCCAACAATAGGAGAAACTGCATTCAGACAATGACTTCCATCGCAGTCATCAGGCTTCTATTCTTAGAGGAAACCGGTTTCCCATGCATCTTGTTATCAGGGTCAATTTGAACAGCCATCTTGTTCATATCACTTCTTGGGATCTTCAGACACCTGCTTCTGGCAAGCAGAACGTCATCTTGGCTGCAGCCCTGATTTTCTTCACAATGATCTTCATCAAGTCTTTATTCTCCGGTAGACACAGTATCGCCCAGTTTTGCAAGAGCCCAGCCATCCTGTAGAGGAGTATATCCATACTTCTCCAGCCAATATTCTGAAAAAGAATCTCATTCCTGAGTTTCCAAATATTCCAAAAAACAGCAGAAGTAACAATGTTCAAAATACCATGTCTTTTCTCACTAAGCCAAAATTGTCCAATCACAGCTAAGTCAATCCCAACTATGGTGCCAACAGCATCAGAGATGACCTTCCAACACTGTTTGGCAACCACGCATTCAAAAAATAAATGATGAACTGATTCCTGTTCCAGACATAAGAGACAGCTAGGGTCCTTAACTTTCCTTCATTTAGCTAAGTTATCTCTGGTCAAGACTTTATTGTTTATCAATTGCCATAAGAAAAAAATGTACTCTGGGAGGTATTTTGATGTGCCAAAGAGCAAATACATGTACAGTTTTGATGCCCCTAAAATTAATGATTTTGTAGAGTGACTGAGATGAGTAAACTCCAGAGGAGTTATAAAGCCAAACCATCTCATCCTCTTCATCAGTCAGATTAATGGTTCAAACTAAAGCTACTACCTCCAACCAAACCTGATAAAGATCTTCACTAACATTTCTTCTGAGAGTGCATTTCAAGATTTGCCCATCCCACAGTTCAGCAATGGACTTGTTTTTTTCATTGAAAATATGATACAGAGGCCAAAACTGGATGGCCAGACTAGAGGAACCTAACCAATTGTCTTCCCAAAGTCTAAGTTTCCTACCATTACCTACCTTCCATCTATAACCCATTTTCGCAGCTTGTGCAGCCCACATAAAACCCTTAAAGAAGTTGGAAGCCCCACTTGACCTAGACTGGAAAATATTTGGTTCTGAGTATTATATTTAAAATCTATAAGCTCTTTCCAAAGCTTCTCCTTATATGAATTATATCTCTTAAGCCAAGAGCCTAACAAGCAAATGTTCAGATCTCTCAAATTAGGAATGCCTAAGACTCCAAACTCTTTACACATAGAAACCATTTCCCAGTTAGCTAAGTGATACTTATGATTATCTACTGAATCATTCCACAAACAATTAGCCATGTGTGTGTTTAACAGCTTGACAGCCCACTTTGGGAACTTAATAAAGGAAAGTAAATATACAGGAATGCTAGCAAGACAAGTTTGAATAAGCATAGCCCTAGCAGCAAGGGATAACAATTTCCCCCTCCAACCTGCTATCCTCTTTAGGATTTTGTCTACTAAAGGTTGAATGTCATCCCTGGATAGGTTGCCAAAATGTAGAGGCACACCTAGGTACTTCAGAGGAAAAGAACCAACAGGGCAAGAAAAGATCTGAGCAAATCTCTGGGCATCATCTAAATCTAGGTTACTAATTCACTCTTATGGAAGTTTACTTTCATACCAGACAATTGTTCATACCACATTAGAATGCACTTAAGATTTTCAAGAGCCGATTCCTCAGCTTTTGAAAATAGAATTGTATCATCTACATACTGCAGAGATACAATCCCACCCCTCCTAAAATCACCTAGAAGCCCTTTAACTAAACCTCTATCTACAGCTCTATCAATCATCCTAGACAACCCATCACCCACTAAATTGAACAGTAAAGGAAGTGTGGATCTCCTTGTCTCAATCCTTTTCCAGGTTTGAAAAAGGAGCTTTCCTCTCCATTGACTAAGATGCCTAAAGAACCCCCTACCACTATCTGTTGGATCCACTTTATCCAAAGGGGATCAAAATTTCTATCTCTTAACATATCAAAAAGGAACTGCCAACTAACCCTATCGTATGCTTTTTCAAAATCTAGTTTTAAAATAACTCCTTGCTCTCCACTCTTATTCAAACTATGAACCAACTCATGGGCAACTACTACACTTTCTAGAATATACTTACCCTCAATAAAGGCTGACTGACTATTGTTCACAATTCTCTGGGAAATAGGGCCTAATCTGATAGTTAACAATTTAGAGAAGATTTTGAAACTACAGTTGAGCAAGCTTATGGGTCGAAATTGTTTCATATTAGTAGCATCCCCTACTTTAGGAATTAAAGTAACAAGAGAAAAATTAAGCCTACTCAGGTCCAAGTCACCTTTGAAAAAATCATTGAACATATCTATGAGGTCAGCCTTGATTAAATTCCAGAATTTTTTGATAAAAAAGAAAGGAGAGACCATCAGGGCCTGGGGCTCCTTCAGCATAACAGCTAAACACAGCCTCCTTGATCTCTGCTTCTGTGAAAGGTGCAATTAAGGAACTATTTTCCTCGGGAGTCACTTTATCCACATCTTCCCAAAAAGAGCTACCTAACCTAACCCCTGAATTCTCTTCCTTGGCAAATAACTCTTTATAAAAGTCAACTGACACCTTCATCATACCCTTTTGGTCATAAACCAAACAAGCAGGGTCTTGCAGGCAATCAATTCTCTTCTTCCTACTTCTATAATTTGCCACAGCTTGAAAATAAGCTGTGTTCTTATCCCCTTCTAGGATATTCCTATCTCTGTATCTTTGCCTAGATTTAATTTCTTCCAGGGCCCATATTTTTTCTAGCTGGTTTTCTATAGAATGAAGAGCTTGGGAATCAGCTAAAGTAAAATTTCCATCTTCAGCTAAGGTCTCAAGTCTACTGAATACCTCAGATAGAGATGCTTTGGTTCTATTAAGCTGGGCAATTTCATTGGCAGCCCACCCTCTAATCATTCTTCTAAAGGTCCTTATCTTAAACTGCCATCTGTCTATACTTTTAGTACTGCTACATGGAGTATTCGAGGCCTTTTCCACCATGTCTCTAAAAGACTCTTTCTCCAGCCACCATTTTTCAAATCTGAATCTTTTCTTACCAAAACAGATATTATCCCCTGATTTAATAACTAATGGGTTGTGGTCACTAGGAGCCCTATCCAAGGCTTTCACAGAGTCCATGGGAAAGCCTGCTTCCCAAGAGGTAGACACAAAGATTCTATCTTAGCCAAGATAGGGACTTCCTGATTGTTGGTCCAAGTAATTTTTTTGTTAGTGGGGTTAAGTTCTATAAGAGCATTATTGGCCTGAACCCAATCATTAAACAAGTCAGCCCACTTGTGATTAATGATCCTATTGCTCTTATCCTCTATGAATCTAACAAGATTAAAATCCCCCCAATGACAATTGGACCTGACCATGACCCAATGATCTCATACAGCTCATCTAAAAAAGTTTGTTTTAACTCCTCCTAGGCAGGACCATAAATCATAACTAGTTTCCAACTAAAACCAGTTTTCTTGTCAGTTAGGATAACGCTAACAGAGAATTGACGAATATCAGCTACTTGCATGTTAAAAAGATCTGAGTTAGTTCCTACAGAATGGCCCCTGCTATTCCTTTAGACTCTAAATGACACAAACTAAAAGGCATATTACTAGAGAGATTTTTTAAAAGACCATAGGAGAAACTACTTTTTTTGGTTTTCATGATCCCTACAAAATCTGCATGACTGTCTCTAATTCTACCAATTAGAGCAGGCAGTCTTCCAAGTTTATTCATCCCCCTAATGTTCCAAAGAAGACCTATCATTTCTTCTTGGAATTTCTTTTCTTCCTAGGACCTACCTTGGACCAACCTGCTTCCTGATCGGCCTCTAAGGGACCTGCTAAAGATTTATCAACATTTTTGGGCGGTGTCAAATCCTTGTCACCTTCAGCCCCACCATTATCTACCAAATCCACTCCTGAATTTGTAGAGTTAGGGCCAACCTTATTATTATTACCTAAGTGATTATCTAGTGATCTCTGCCTATCTAAGGCAATCATTCTGTCTAGTACTTGTGGGTTTCTATCCACTCCTACTACATCCAGATCTTTAGCAACAGAAATTAAAAGAGCCTTAGAAACATGGTTCTGAGCTTTAGCATTAATACCTGCATTACTCTCTAGATTCCACTTTCTTTTAAACTCTTGTGCCTTGTCTAGAATAGTTCTTCCATCATCAGCATTCCTGCTGCTCCTTCTTAGAGTGACATTTGGCCCCCACTGGTTCTTCTTTCCTCTTTTCTTAGCTTTCCCTGGATCATCTATTTGTTTGTTTTTTTTTCAAATCCTCCTTGGTAGGTTGAGTACCTAAGGGTTCATCCTCTTGAGCAGGGTCACACTGTGTATCTTGAAGCATTTCATGGCAGCTAGGCACCTTCTGTGTGTGCTCTCCAGACACAATGATTTTACTGATGTTGGATTCACCTATTGAGCTTTGTGACTGGGCCTTTTCTTGAAACTCAAAAATCCACTCTTCTGGAAGATGAACAGTATCATCATCATCCTGTACCATAAGAATAGGGCTGGAATCTAGCTGATCTTCCAGTTCTTCATCATCTTGTTCATTCAATTCCATAGCTTGTAACAGTTGGAGACAATCAAAGGTGCTAGCCTTCTGTCCTATCTGACCATCACTGAAGTTGAGTACCCTTCTTACAGAGGAAGCACCAGCTGAAACCCCTTTCTGGCTTTGAGAATCATTAGATGTCTGACTAGAGCCCTAGCCCCCATTTTGTCCTCCCTCAGGAGGTGAATCAGATTCCTTAGCTTCATCATCAAGTAGGTCATCCTCTTTGTCCTCCAACTCCTCTATACTTCCATCCTGACCTGGACCCCCATCCTCAGGAGGGATATCCAACAGCTCAAAACCTTCAGGCTTGAAGTTGATGAGATAGACCTGCTGTTTGAACACAAAGATCCTTTTCCTTGGTATCTTTGTTGGGTCCTTACACTGAATCCTCACCCTGACTATACTGAAAAAGCTGTTGAAGATGGTTTGCCAATCAACTTCCACCATGAGGCCCAGACTTGAAGCTACCTCTCTCATTGTGTCCTAGTCAACCCACTTGGGTGGAATTCCTGAGATTTGAACCAGGACATCAATCAAAGATCCTATAGGCTCAACATCTCCATCCCATACTCTCAGAGAAGCCACAACACCAACTCTGTTCAAGTTAAAGAGAGATTTCTTACCAATAATCAGCTGCTTTACCTTCTTGTGAGGTGGAAATTTAACAATGTAAGTATTGTCTTCAGTTTTCCTAAGCTGCCAATTCCATTCCTTGTCAAAGAACACTTTCAAATTCTCTAGGACCTCAGCCTCATCAATAACACCTTCTTCAATAGCAACAACACCAAAGTTCTCCATTCCAACCCAATGCTTGAATCTATCACCCCTGGGCTCAACATCAATATGATAGAAACCCAACCCACGATTGGCACTTCCATAATATTGAGCAGCCATAGGAGGTCTTGTCCATGCCGGGCAGTGCTCAACCACATGATTAGCTGAATGGCAAATGAAACACACTCTAGGTCTACTACATGCTGAACTAAAATGTCCAATTTCCCCACAGTTGAAGCATACTACATGGAGATTTCTGTCCTGATTCCCTCTAGAGCTCTCCCAAACTTCCAGCACCACTTTACCTTCTTTACCTGACTTTAACTCTTCCTTCGCTGGATCCTTAAGCCGATTGGTGTTCAGATGTAACACCCTCTGTGTTACTCCTTAAACAAATTACTAAACCATGTCATAAGCATCATGTTCATGTGATAATGCATGTGGTGGAATGTGTGGACAAGATTTTTGTAACTTAAGATGATCAATAAAAATGTTAAATAAAAAGCTATTCTATAACTCATGTATATCAAGTAGGGTTTAAACCTAATTTTTATTGAACAAAAATGCTATAGAACATATATGTAGCACTTAAATAAAGTTTGGAGTATGAACTTTGTAGATGATAATGAAATCCTTGCTGTGGAAAAATAACATTGCTAGCTAACATTTCTAATAGCCGAAAAATGGAACTTGAAATCAAATTCAGCTCAAAGACTTAGAAGAATTTAAATATATATATTTACAGCAAGACAATGCCATGTTTAGTAATTTATTTTGTGAAATCAAGTTAAGAGATGGTGTAGTGTTTTAGCTCGGGTTGGTAGCTTGATATGCTCTGTTGAGCATGGTGAAGATGGTTTAGACTCAAGATTAACCGTTTAGTTGTTATAGGCGCTTTAAATTTCATGCGCGACACGTTCTTAGGTTGGTTGGCCGGGTGGGCGTGGTCACCACATCCCGGGGGCGCAACATCGCCTCACTGGCTCGCCTCGCGCGCGCACGCGCGCTGCCGCACGCAGCTGGCCGAGGCCGCCTCCGGCTGGGCTATGGCCTGGCTGTGGCCTGACGCTGTGGGCCGCTGCACTGCCGCCCCATCTGTCACCATGATGCCATCGCCGCCACTGTCGTCCTCAGCCGCTGCCACGTGAGGCTGTCACCGTGGTGCCGTGCTGCGCTGCTGCCGCTCGCACGGTCGAGCGGCGCTACCTCCTGCCCCACCGCGCTGCTGGACCGCCGACCCGCCTCATGCCGCGACGCAGCCGTCGCATCACCATCGCGTCCGCACCTGTCCTCTGCACCTATATCCCACCGCTGGCCCGGTTAAATGCCGTGCGCACATGGCCAAACTCATCGTCGCCTTGCCATTTATGGCACTACGATCGCGTGGGCCATGCCCGGTCTTGGACGCGCGCGCTTGTCCACAGCGCCTGCACGTGGGCCTCCACGATCATGCTGACCGCGTCCCACCAAGGCGAGGCCGAGCTGAGCCACCTGCCGTGCCTCGTCTCTCTCTCTCTCTCTCTCTCTCTCTCTCTCTTTTGCTCTGCTGCCGCCGTCGGAGCCGCTCCAGCACGTTGGACAGCGAGAGGTCATCTCTAATCAATTCCGCCCGTCTATGGCCCCGCTAGTGAGTTCTCCAGCTGCCCAATCCCACCTAGCCATGAAGCATGCACTGCCAAGCTCCAATTTGGAGGTTTCCCCCCGCCGTGCTGATAAGGCCATGTTCGGTCGCGGACGAGGGCAGCCCCCTACTGTCCATCCCGATCCAATTCACCTGCACCACTAGCTTCGCCTCGCCTCCCTCTTCACCTTGTGCATGTCAGCAAAACCGCTACCACCTCCCCGTCGCCGCTGACGCGACCACACCATCGCGGTGCGCCGCCGCACGGCTCGGCCACACGTGGCCACCCCTTCTCCGCCATCCTCCACCCCAACTGTCACTTCGTCCTGGTCCATGGTAGCCTCCTGATGCTCACGCACGAGTCAATTAGGTCCATAGCAGCCCCACCTCACCGGAGCGGGTGCGCCGCCGTCGTGGATGGCCGCACATCGCTGCAGCTTGTTCCAGCGTGTCCTGCCGCCCCGCGTTGCTGCTTTGTGTAGGCGGTTGGACCGTAGTTGAAGGTCGGCCCGACTGACGGGCCGGTGCGAGCCCCAAGTGGCTGGCGCAGCCGTGCTATGCCACCGCCCACCGCGCCGCCGTGCGTTGAGTTGCTGGGGGTGCGCGCGGGTGAATTAGGGAAAGGTCAGGGGTCAAGTGAGAAGTCCTGTGAGAGGGGGAAATAGTGTTAGTACTTAGTTGTGATTTGGAAAAAGTTTGAGGCCTCTTTTGCAAAAACGCCTGCGCGCGCGGGATTCCTCGACGCGGGCCGTCTCGCGATGCAGGTCAGCCTCGCGTGGGCCTCTTCAGAGGACCACCGCACGCGCGCTGCGCAGCACGAGCCGTGCGGAGAATCGGTTTTCTTTTTCCAAGGGATTAGTAAATAGTTTTCTAATTTAATTTCTGAGCTGATCTTTGGTAATTAATATAAAATCATGTAGGTGTCCAAAAATTGTGAAAGAAATTTTGTTAAGTTCCTAAAATTGTGATTTATCTGTTAGTGTATTTAGTTCGTATATATACATGTTGATACTAGGAGCTTTTAAATCGTTTGAAAGTGCTTCAAATTATTAAAATTAATGATTGTAGGAATTTTTATGGTAAATTGGTGCTAGGTTTAGTCCTAAAATTTTTATAGTAGCTGTATTGTATTATTATATGCTCACTATAATTTTTGTAGCCTTAGAATAGACTAAGCATTAGGGTAGTTAAATGCTCTTTGTTTCAATATACATTGAATCCTTAGTGGAACTAAAGATATACCCTTAAATTGCAAAGCTACGTGTTTGTTAGTTGAACCCAACACTTTGCTTGATGAAGATGATAGTTAGCTTAGTATCTTAGTCATTAGAGCAAGCTTAGTAGCTTGGTATGTGTATTCTTATTTTAAGAGTTGCCGTTGCCTAAATACTAAGTTGTTGCTTCATCATCACATGCATGTAGAGAACGAGTTGGTGGAGATAGTGACCACAGACAATCGTGAGTTTGAGGAGATCATCAAGGAGTATGAAGAGGATATCCTCGTGAGGGAGGAAGTCCCGGAGCCACCACCGACTGGCTCGACTGACACCGCGCCTGCCCAAGGTAAGCCCCGGTACATAACCCCTTATTTTTTATAATCACTGTATATATATGTCATGTGCATTTACGTTACAGGAATCTTATAAAAACCACCTGCATAGATATAACTGTCCTATGAGTCCTACTAGTACAGGTTCGAGTAGTTGCTATGCTTAGGTGATCGGTAGCGTGAGTAACCTGCCGTTGCTCATAATAGGTGATCATTATTACTCTCATAATAAAATAATGAAAGAAAAATAGAGACCGAGCAGGGATATGGTATGGGTATTGGTGGGTGTAACAAGTTGAGTCATGTGGCCACGGGGCATAGCTTGGTTACATTATTTTTCCTGTCCATGTCGATTGAGGACCGTATGTTGCTATGGATGGTAGTCCGGTCACAGACTTATTATCCTGAGCACATGGAAGGCTCATTACGCTCTTATCGTGGGTTCTGGCTGTTTCCGGACCGACCGATTGGAGGCAGAAAAAGGTGGAGGTCTAAGCACCATATTGAGATCAGGTCTCAAGTGTGGGAGCTTGGAGTCCAAGTTTGGACAGGGACCTAGACCCCGTGATAGGAGAGGAATGATTTGGTCTTGTTTGTGCCTAGGGTACAAGCGAGGCGTGTGTTTTGAGGTACCCAACTGGGATACATTGGTTCACGAATTGCCGTTTCTATGAGACGGTATGACTTGGCTATGATCTAGCACCGTAGTAAGAACTAGAACATGGAAGATGGTAAATTGGTTCTGATTGCTCAACCCTTGCTTGAAAGTAGAACATGTGATTACCTAGAATGGTTAGCTAATGTAGTAATCATGACTGCTAATTAAACTTGATCTTAAGGATGTACTTCTAGTAATGCTTTTCGCAAACAAAAAGAAAACAACAAACCCATATTGCCTATCATACCCCTTGGAGTCAGGAAACTATTCCCACTAGTCGGGTAAGTCTTGTGAGTACATTGTGTACTCAGGGTTTATTTTACCCTGTTGCAGGTGTAGCTTGAGGAGTAGCTCTTGTGTGGAGGATTCTTCTGGTGGGCATAGACGGATCCTTGTATCATTTCTGCTAGATGTTTATTTTCATTCCACTGTTTAATTATCACACTCTGAACCCTGGTATTGTAATAAATAATTTCCAAGAACTCTTGTTGTATGAAATGGACTAAGTATTGTAATCTTAAACTCATTATTGGATTCTGGAGGTAAAACGTGGATTGATTCGAGTTCTCCTGTAGGGTGTGCTCGACGGAACTGTCCGATGTAGCTAACTTTCGGAGTGCTTAGTGTCTAGTGGAAGACGAGCGCCTCCAAAAATATGTTATTTTGGGTAGTTCTGCCACATCAGACCTATGCCTTGATTTAGAGCTGGGTTTGGATTCTGGTGCCCCAGCTGCTGACGCCCACGGCCTCTGCCTTGGAATCCACCTCCCCTCGAACCTTGACCCTCAAACTGATTGAAATTCCCCTGCTGCGATTGATGTGGAGGTTGATGGAAATGCCAAGTATTGGGGAAGAAACCATACTGAGGGGGAGGCGGATGCAGAAACTGTGGCGGCGGTGGGTATGGTGGCTACGGCGGTGGGTAGGGGGATATTGGTTCCATCCACCCCCTCCCCACCCCTCCCAGTCCTCCTCGGCACTTCTGGGTCTCGGTCCATGACCTCTACCTCTTACCGCCATAGCTTCTTTGAGAACCTTGCTGAAGCTCTTCTTCCTCCCCTTACCCCAGATGTCTTCAACGATGTTGAGCTTCGATGGTGGCTTGGTCCATGAATCCCCCTCTCCAACTGGGTAACAATCAATCGCCTCAAAAGATCTCGCCTCCCAGAGATCCTTGCGGATCCAGACATGGCTCTCTCCCCATTTGTCTAGAACCCTAGCTTTGGTCGGCTTAAGAGTTGTAGATGGAACGACCCATAGCTATCCCCAAAAGCATTGGATCTTGTCTTCTTCCTTGTCCGGGTACCCGGTTCCGAATCCCCCACCCTGCAGCAGGGAGACCCAGGTCCGCCGCGTCAATGGTGGGGAAGCCGCCACCTGCGTGCATCCACGTCGCCCAAATTCCTTGTGGGCGTTAACAAGCGGGCCACTATCCTGAAGAGATGCGTGGGAACGTGGGGTGTCCCCCTCTCCCTGACTGGTGTCTCCAGAAGCTAGCTCGCCGGTGTGAAGGCCTTCCCCCTAGGCGTCGCCGCCCCAGTCGCCCTCTCTCTCATGTGTTCGTTCATCCTTTTGTCTTGAATTTCTTGTTCTGTGAACGGTCGAAACATTGCCTTTTTCTATAATCAAGTAGGTTAAGCATTCCCATTGATTTTTAATGCATCTTTTTTGTATGGCCTCTTTTTTTTTTGAACTTACCTGTATGGCCCCAAAACAAAATTTTGTTACTTCTGTGGCCTTCCATCAACTCTGTTAGGATTTTCTGTTAGGTTCCCCACTTGTAGATACACGAAATGTCTAAATTGCCCTTCTGTCTTTTGTGCCTATTTTGCATCTCACCGAACCGAGACTGAGCGCAAACTCCTGACCCCGACCGAGACCCGACCGAGTGAGCGAGTGAATGGGGGAGGGTGCCACCGGCGCTGCCACCAGCCAGGGTGTCGCCGTGGGGATCTCTCCCGCCGGATCCACCTGATCCAGCTACGCCTGGACCTGTTCCAACCCTCGGCCGCCGTGGTGGAGGCGTCGCTGCTCGACTCGTGGAGCGCGCGCAGCCGGGGCTTGCCTGGTGCGACCTGCCCCACCCGTCACCGAAGATGGCCTGTCTTCGCCACGCCAGTGTCGCCGAGTCGCCTTTAGTGCCACCGCGCCACCTTTGTCACCGCCACCGTCATTTAGGGCCGTGGCTAGACTAGCGAAACCCCTAAGCTGACGTGGGAGACCGGGGCGATATCACCGGTGCCATCCCCGCCGCCGGTGACCTCAACGCCGGCAAAGTCCGGCCGGTCAAAAGTCCACCCCTGCCTTGTCTAGCTGTTGGGTGGGGCCAGGTTGACCCAGGGCCCGGCTGCCAGTCCCCTTAGGGTGTATAGACCGGGTGCACCTAGCTTAGATTTTTTTTCTTTTTTGTTTTAAGTTTATTTCTGTGCAGAACAATTTATGTGTCAACAATTTTTGTGTGAACAATTTATGTACTATTATGTGTGATTTATTTGCGCAATATTACTCCAAATCTGACAAACTAAACTTTGCATTTTTTCGCCAAGGATAAACTCTGCATTTTATTTTTTCGCTAAGGGTATAATGGTCATTTTACCTCGGACTTAATAACATCTAGTGCAAAAAATGAACAGAAGGTCATAGAATGAAGAAAATTTTGTTTTGGGGCCATACAAGTAAGTAAAAAAAAGGTCATACAAGAAAGAGGCATTTTTTTCTAGAGCCATAAAGGTAAAAAGCTCTAAAAAGAAAGGAAGATCGGACCAAACCGTCAAGAACAAGTACCCATTACCCAGAATCGACGACCTGTTTGACCAATGGAAAGATGCCAAGTATTTCTCAAAGATAGGTCTGAGATCCAGCTACTATCAACTGAAGATTCAGCTCGGCGACATACCGAAGACTGCATTTGTGACTCGCTACGGACAGTATGAGTTCACAGTAATGCCGTTTGGATTAACCAATGCCCCCACATATTTCATGAATCTGATGAACAAGGTGTTCATGGAGGAATTGGATAAGTTTGTGGTAGTATTCATCGACAACATTCTCATCTACTCAAGAAGTGCCGAAGAACATGAACAACATTTGAGAGTAATTTTGAACAAGCTACGAGCACATGAGCTGCATGCCAAGTTCAGCATATGTGAGTTTTGGATACAAGAAGTCGCTTTTCTAGGACACATCATCACCGCTGAACGAGTAAAAGTAGATCCAGAGAAGGTTAAGGCCGTATCAGACTAGAAGCAACCCACCAACATGACGGAAGTTCATAGTTTTCTCAGACTAGCAAGATACTACCGAAGATTTATCGAAGGATTTTTGAAGATCGCAAGACCCATGACAGCCCTGACACAAAAAGAAAAAGAATTCAAGTGGACAGAAGCGTACGAAAAGAGTTTTCAAGGGTTGAAGACTCGGTTAACCACAACCCCAATACTCACGCTACCCGATATACACAGAAGCTTTGTAGTATATTGTGACGCATCACGACAAGGACTAGGATGTGTCCTGATGCAAGATGATAAGGTAGTTGCCTACACCTCCTGGCAACTGAAGAAACACGAAGAGAATTATCCAACACATGATTTGGAACTGGCAGCCGTAGTACATGCATTAAAGATATGGAGACACTACCTGATCAGAAACAAGTGTGAGATATTTACATATCACAAAAGTTTGAAGTACATTTGAATCTACGACAAAGAAGATGGTTGGAACTTATCAAGGATTATGACCTAAGCGTACAGTACCACCAAGGAAAAGCCAATGTAGTAGCAGATGCACTAAGCAGAAAGGCATATTGCCACTACATGACCACCTTAAACCGAAGACCAGAGTTAGCGCAAGAAGTCCGCCAACTGAATTTGCAAATCGTACCGCAAGGCACTCTAAACGTGCTACAAGTACGATCACCTTGGTAGATCAGATAAAGCAAGCATAAGACAAGGATGAAGAAATACAACAATTCAAGGAGAAAAGTAGTAGGAAGGAACTTTTAGGATTTCGAGTCGACGAGCAAGGGAAGTTATGGTACGACGATCGGATATGCGTACCAAAGGATGAAGCACTTCGAAGACTAATATTGGATGAGGCACACCACTTAGCCGACTCTATCCACCTAGGATCAACAAAGATATATATGGACCTCAGACAAAAGTACTGGTGGATTAGAATGAAAGGAGATATCGTAGAATACGTCGCCTAATGCGATACATGTAGAAGAGTCAAAGCAGAACATCAACGACCAGCAGGACTACTGCAGCCATTGCATATTCCCGTATGGAAATGGGAAGAGATCAGCATGGATTTCATGTAAACATTGACTACAAGGGTAACAAGTTAGCACAACTTTACATTGACAACATCCTTAGATTACATGGGGTACCAAGCCAAATAGTCTCGGATAGAGCAACTCAGTTCAGTGCTCGATTTTGGAAAAGCCCGCATAAAGCCTTAGGAACACGACTGGACTATAGCTCTGCCTATCACCCGTAGATAGATGGACAGACAGAAAGAGTGAATCAAATATTGGAAGACATGTTACAAGCTTGCGCATTGACCTATGGAAAAGACTAGGAAAAGAGCCTATCATTCGTAGAGTTCTCATACAACAACAGTTATCAAGCCAGCCTGAAGATGTCACCATTCGAAGCTTTGTATGGAAGAAAATGCCAAACCCCATTAATGTGGTCCAAAGTTGGAGAAAGGAGTCTGTTTGGCCCCGACATGATTAAGGAAGCTGAGGAACAAGTGGCCAAAGTTCGAGAAAATTTGAAGGCCGCCCAAAGTAGACAAAAGAGCTATGCAGACACTCAGAGACGACCGTTGGAACTCCAACCTAGAGATTTCGTCTACTTGAAGGTATCACCCATCAGGGGTACTCGAAGATTTCAAGTTAGAGGGAAGTTATCCCCACGGTATGTTGGACCATACCAAATCATTGAAAGGATTGGAGCAGTAGCTTACCATTTGGAGTTACCCCCAGAAATGTCACATGTACACGATGTGTTTCACGTATCACAACTAAAGAAATGCCTAAGAGTGCTAGAAGAGCAAGTGCCTATGGAAACCACAGATTTACAGCCAGATCTATAGTATCAAGAAAAGGCAGTTAAGATATTGGATACAGTCACCCGACAAACCAGAAGGACAGCAGTGAGGTTTTGTCGAGTACAATGAAGTAACCATACAGAAGCAGAAGCCACATGGGAAAGAGAAGATGACCTCAAAAAGAAATTTCCCTATCTATTCGAGGATCAGCTCGAATCTCGAGGACGAGATTCTTTTTAAGGGAGGTAGGTTTGTAACATCCTAAAATTTGGCCTAGTTTTAAAAACCACTAAAAATTTGAACTTTTTAAAATTTGCATAGCAAATAATATATATAACCAACCTAAACAATTTTTTTTACAAATAAAACCACATAGGAACATAAAACCTTAGGTGTGCAACTTTGTTTGTGAATGTTTGTTTGGCTTGTTGAACTTATGGTGGCACCCATTTACACCCTCATGCATTCAGATTTGAATTCGAAATCATTCAAACATATACATATAAGAGATAGGAAATAGAAAAGGGAATTAGAAAATAGAAAAAGCCACTTTGGCTCAATTCTTCCCCTCCCTCCTTTTCGGCCCAAAGCCGCAGCCCAGCCCTTCCTCATCCCCCTCCTCTCTCCCGTGCGTGAGCCGGCCTAGCAAGCTGTAGCCCAGCTCAGCCCGGCCTCGCTCGCCCCCCCCATCTCCCCTTCTCTCCCACCGATGCCCCGGGCCTGCCTGTCAGCTTCTTCGTCCACCCCGAGCCGGCAAGCCGTACATGGCCCCGCCCATCGTCAACACTCGCCAGAGCCACCCCGGTGCCAGCGAAGGTCAGCGGAGGCACGACGACATTGGGACCCCACGACGCCCCTCTCTTCTCGTCTCCTACCTCTTCCCCCACACTGTGAACACGACAACAACAACGCCATGGTCGCTGACGTGCAGAGCCACCGGAGTAGCCACCAAGGCAACTCCGGCGTGCGCACGAGCAAGCATCTGCCATGGCGATGTGACCAGATGAGGTCAACGGCATGGCCACTTGATGGATAAGGATGGCCGTGCAAAATATGTTGCCGCCGGGACACTGGCCTAGCCGGCCTATAAATAGGCCCGGCTGGCGACGCTCTCGCCTCGCCCTCTCCACCATTAGCTCCGTCATGGACGGGAACACCCCATCTCCCCCTCTTTTTCCCCTTTCCCCTTCTCCTTTCCCTCCTTCTCATTTTCCCCTTTTAGGAGTTCGTTGGCGTCATTAGCGCAGCCTCCTCCTTCCTTCCTCTTAGCTACGCATCTGGCCAATTGGAGTGACCGGCGAGTCCATGAGCCCTCCCCTTTTCTTTTGCATTAGGTATTAGGTTGTGTAGGCCTCTGTGTAGCGCTGCCCACATGAGCCCGCTCCACCGAACCACCATGGCCATCGGCCATCGTTGGAGAAGCCACCGTGGAGCACCCCGTCACCCCCACTCCACTCCCCTCTCGTCCCTTTTCACGTACGTGTAGATAGATAGTTAGGATAGGGCCACTAGGGCTGAGTTTAGAGCACGGTGCCGCCGTAACCACCTCGGCGAGCCACCACCGCCACCACAGGCGCCCACTACTAACGGTGACCTCGCCACCGGCCGCGGCTTGCCCCAGCGGACCCCATCCACCCCCGAACCACCTCTCTCGAGGGCCAACGCCGCCCGCGTAAACCACTTCGGTGAGCCCTGCTCCCCCTCCCCTATTTCATCGCTGGCACAGTCACCACCAGCCATCGTTGTCCCCCTCTTCTCTGTCCCAGCCAAGAGGGACTAGAAGGGAACGGCGTCACCATCCCCCTCCATCCCCGTCCATCTTCTCTCTCTCCCTCCTTCTCTCACTGACACACGGGCCCATGGCCTTAACGCCGATGCCGCCATCGCTGCTAACGCCAGCACGGGACCCACCTGTCACACACACACAGCACACACACAGCGTCAGGTACGCTTAAGAAAGCACTAGGTACACCCGACTAGTGTACACAGAGTGTTATAAATACATTTTCCTAGCTTAGAAAAATTCCCAGAAAATTTGTAAATAAACTAGAGGAAATAAGGAAATTAATTATGTAGTTTGCATCCATTTTTATGCAATAGAAAATACATATAAAATTCCACCTAGATTAATTAGCTATAGGATAAACTTCTAAAATTCATAACTTTTAAACCATTACTCCGATTTGCATGAAACCACTTCCAAACCTCATCTAAAATCAAACCCTATCATATGCACTTAGTGCCACCATATAGTTCTATGTTTGCTTGGGTCCTTTTTCTTTTGCGGATAGCGGTAATCTTATGCGACCAATACGTCCGACAAACGACAATAATTGTCAGGAGGACGAAGACCCAAATTACGTAGACGTGCCGAAAGGTGACGACAACAAAGGCAAGTCCTAGCTCCCCTCCCTACCATCTTGCTTAAACCCACCGAAATGCTAAAACATGACTATGAGATTATTACCTTAGAAAATGAGCTCGGTTAATATGATATAATTAAGATAAATGGTTATCTTATTATGAGCTCCACACAATGACTAGATATAGGAATAATAATGGAACTTAAAACATGTTAAACCTGAACAAAACCCCGACATGGGGCGAGTACTGGTAAACTATGGAGGTAGTTTGTCATGGCAGGAATGCCTGGATAGGGTTCCTGTGGGAGATACTTGCCTCGGTCACATAAGTACCGGTTCATAGTCCCTCTCGCCTAGTGAGTCTTTTTGTATAGCCACATGTCTATATGGGTAGGCTTGATCCCACACCCCGTTTGAAACAACCCCGATTTCCGCGAAGGAAAATCCACAGTGTCGAAGTGTAACAAGACCGTTGTAGATCATATTACCCAAATTCCAGTCGAATATCACATCCATACAACGATAATATCAGAGTACAAATAGTGCGGAATTACATAAATTATTACATTGCCGCATTGGCGGAATCAAAAGTAGAATCTATTCAAAATAGCTTGAAGATAAGATCGCTAGACTCGAGCGTAGGAACGAACCCCTCAACCGTCAAACTCCTCGGAGCTATACTCCTTAGCAGAACCTGTGTGCCAAAATTTATCAGTACGATTTGTACTGGCCACTCCCAACCCTATGAGCATTGCTTGGTGGAAATTGGATGCAAGTTGGATATACTCAAAAGGAACCTATAAGGCTGGGGTTTCCTATGTATTTAGCATATCAAGTACATAATAACCGTTGGTCAAGTTTTAACACCATTCGCACACCCCTTCCACCCCATTCCCATTCTAGAGCCAGGTTTCGATCCTGGGATCGATATACCACCATCTCCATACCATACCCATACCATCGCTCAGTCGACAGGCCAACTCCCTCTCGGCACTGTCTCAAGGCCCGTAGCCCCTGGCTACGTCCGAACACTCACTCCCAGGGGGAGAAGAGAAGGACTCATCTGACTATCTAGTTTAAACGAAACCCAGGAAAGGTCCATAGCCGATGAGTCGGCATATGTATCGATCGATCAACCACACACTCTGCAGAGGTTTTACATAACCACAAGATCCGCCTTCCTCGCTGACCGTCGTCAACTGGGCTGATTCCGGCCGCTTGCTAGCCTAGGATAATGCCACTCTACCATTCAGCCCTGGTACACCCCAAGTCCGGTCTGGGGTGGCTGAAACTATGAGTCATGAACCTGGTCCATAAGGTCTCCATGAAGTCTCGGAAAGGTGTGGGGGAAAATCCTCCGCGCCCCGTACCTCCCTCACACTGTCCGCTATCAACCTAGCAGTAGTGGCAGTACCCTATCAAGTAGTCCGGCCGTCCCGCACCATATAGGGCGAGTGGTACGTAAGGCTTCCCGGTGAATCTGAGTACTAGTAAGTCCTTAGGGATGACCAAGCCAGAATGTCTTCATCAGGGTTTCCATTACCGTGCCACCACAGCACCTCCACCCTGGGCTCCTCCCATCACAGGATCACACCCAGGGCCACCTCATATACCATTTACCCACCACAGGTATCCATTCCAGGGGAGCTCAGGTAGCACCCCACGGCAAGACTTGCCCTAGGCTCATCGTATACTCCAACTTGGTCGACACAACCCTCACCCTCCACGCACCCAAGTCACACACGCATCACTCTCCCCAATCACCAGTTTCCACCACGCATCAATATAGTGCAAGCGTAGTAGAAGTAATGAGCAATGAAATATAATAGCAAGCGTGTGACTAGCCTAACAGCAGGGTGAGCAGGGGTAAGGTTGCGTCAAGATAAAGGCCCTCAAGAAAGCATTCTACCATGCAAGTCCTATCATAATGTGATTACAACAATAAAGTAAAGCACTAGCATTTCTATTTTAGCCATGCGTAATAGGTGCTACGAGGTTGGGTGGGATGTGGCACCTTCAGGGTAGTCATCTTCGTACTCCTCACGGTACTCACGATCCTCGTCCGTCCGGTTCTCCTCTGAGTCTGCAAATGATCGCATTATAGTCGCGTTAACGACGTATATAGAATAGCACAAAGAAGCAATGAAAATTCAAAAGAGCCAAATGCACTCAAACATGGGTTCATTGCGTACAACTCAATTTTAGATGAATTTTGGTCCTAGTTTCGTATTTTTCTGAGGTCATATGAATTAGTTATGAATTTCCGAGGTTTAAATCATTTCTGAAAATGGAAAAAGGCTGAATTAATCCTGGGCTGACACGTGTCACGCTGTGGTTGGTCCACGTGGCATGCTGACATCAGCATGACGTCAGCATGATGTCACCTCGGCCATGCTGCTACTGTTAGGTGGGTCCCGCGTGACGTCGTCATGACGTCAGCATCTGACGTGTGGGTCCAGCGGCTCTGTGTCGCTGACATGTGGGGCCAGGTCAACGGTCAACGGTCAAAACAGCTGGGTCTGAACTGGGCATGGATAGGGCTAGATTTGGGCCGGTCCAGGCCCGGCTTTGGCCCGCCATGTGGCATGCTGCGACGCTGCCACGTCGTAGCCGTGGGCTCTTACTGGGCTGTGGTCTTCGGCTGTGGGCGTGAGCGTGGCTCACGGTGGACCAAGAGGCGCTGGTCCATGGACCTAAGGCAGGGTCCATGGTGGACCAAGTTCACCTTTCTCTTCTCTGGCTGGGTCCATGTACACCGAGTTCACGCGTGTATGGCTGGCGAGGGGAGTCTTTCCTGCTTTCTTGCCGGCATGTTCCCGTCGGCGACGTGCTCACCGGCGAGCTACCGCAACGGTTCAAGCGTCCAATTGAGGTGGGGAAAAGCCTCCTTACGCCATGGCAACTGCAACGGTGGGGTCAGGGCGAAGAATGGTGCTTCCTAGGTCACTAGCCATGGCGAACGGCGGCTCGAGCACAACTGGCGACGTCGGTGTGGGGGCTACGGCTTCGAAGAGGCGTCACGGTGGGGTGTGTAGGCTCCTTTGGATCCGTGGGGACGTGACGAGGGCATCCAGGGCTCAAGGCACAACTTCGAGCTTCCAGGTGGCCGGTAGGGGCTCCCCGGCGGCCATGGCATCATGGTGACGACGGTGAGGCGCACGGGTGCACTACGGGGCTCCAGCGGGGTGGTCACGGCGTGCGCGTGAGTTACCCATGGCTCCAGCGAATAGGATGGGCGAGACAAGGAGACGCCAGGTGCACCCAGCGGACCTGGCCACGGTGGTCTGGTGCTCGGGCCGGTGGTGGTGGTGCTTTGGCCGGTGGTCTGGTGCTCGGGCCGGTGGTGGCCACGGTGGTCTGGTGCTCTGGCCGGTGGTCTAGTGCTCTCCCTGCGGTACTAGCCATGGTGGTCTGGTGCTCTGGCTGGTGGTGGCCACGCCACGGCGGTGGCGTTGCGAGCGCGACGAGCGAGTGCTCTGCCGTGGCATCCGTGGTTCTTGGAGGGGTCTACAACGTCCAAGGGCTCGGAGGTGGTCGCGGTGTGCGTGTGAGTATGCTGTGCTTGTGTGCCTAGAGACCGGAGATGGCCTTGGCCTACGCGCTCATGGTATGGAGCACCATGGCCGGAGTAGCAAGGTCCTGCGGCGAGCAGGGGAAGAACCGGGGCTCACCGTTGGTGTTGGAGTCGAATGGATAGCGGTGCAGTGGCGGGTTGTGGCCGTGTAGCTCCAGAAGCAGTGTTGTGCCGAGCAGCATCGACGTGGTGGATCGAGGCGTCGTCCTCTGCTGTGGCAACTCCGGCGACATCGGGCGCTCCTTCTTCTTCCTCTATCCCCTTTCTCTCCTGGCTCTCTCTCTTGGCTCTCTCTTGGCTCAGGTGCGCAGTGGACGGCCACCAGGTGGCGGCGGGGCGATGGGAGAACTCTACGGCTCTGGGCGTGGCTTTATAGCCCCCGGTGCCCGAGCTCCATCTACGGCGGACGGGCGGACGGTTGGTGATGCACCGTGGGCATCGAACGGCATTGCGGCGTGGGGTGGTTGGCGCGGAGGTCGCGTGGGCGTGGCGCCAAGGGGGAGACAGGACCATGCCCCGGGCATGACCCCTGGCCTACCCCGCCACCGCTGTCGGGCGCCGGTCGTGTAGGAGGTTGAGGCGTGGGTGAGGAAGACGACACTGTGCTGGAGTGTGGCTGACACGTGGGGCCCGGTGGCAGCGACTGCAAGTGAAACGGGGAAACGCGCGGCGTGGGCGACGTGCGGCTGACGCGAGGGGCCAAATGGCAGCGGCCGCTGGCGGGGCTGCTGGCGAGCAGCGGCATCCTAGGCCGGCCCGCTGGGCCGTGTGCGTGCTCGCTGGGGCTGGCTGGGCCATGAAGCCGAGCGACTGGCTGGGAGGCCCACTTCTTCTTTTCCTTCTTCTATTTTTCATTTCTTTTCCATTGTTTGAATTCAAATTTGGTTTAGAATTTGAATTTGAAACTGATGTAGCTTATTCATTGGAGTTTAGGGAATTTTGTTTAATAATAACTTTATGGTTTATTACTTTAATGGAATTGTTAAGCATAACATAAAGCAAATGGAAATCCAAATCACAACTTGAATTAACAATGCATGCAATATGTTATTTGTTAGAATTTAAATAATCATAATCAACAAATGACATGCCTTGCTTATGTGTTGACTTGGGTTGGGATTAGACCTAATGCATCTCTTAGGTTGGGTTTCTATACATGACACTCATCATCATATGGGATTCTTGAGAAAAATTTTGTAGTTGGTATTTTTGGTGTGTGGATTTTTGGGTTGTTATAGTCCTACCCCCTTAATAGAATCTCGTCCCCGAGATGAAAGCGTAACGTACTCTTCGAAGAGGTAAGGATATCGTAGCCGTAGGTCAGACTCTTTCTCCCATGTTGCTTCTCTCTCTGTGTGATTGCTCTATTGGATCTTGCACATAGGAATAGTCTTGCTTCGGGGCTCTTTGGTATCTCTGCCCAGAATTCTGATAGGATGTTCTTTATACTCAAGTGTATCTTAAATGTCAAGTGTATCAGTTGGAACTACTTCATCAGGCACTCTCAAACACTTGTGTAGCTGTGAGACATGGAATATGGGATGTACACCCATCAATTCCTCGGGTAGCTCAAGTTTGTAAGCGAGCTTGCCAATCCTCTTGCAAATCTTGTATGGGCCAACAAATCTAGGGGCAAGCTTGCTTTTCACATGGAATCTGATAGTTCCATGTAGCGAGGATACCTTGAGATAAACGAAGTCTCCCACATTGAACTCAAGTTCTCTTCTCCTTTCGTCAGCATAGCTCTTGTATCGACTTTGAGCAATTCTCAAATTCTCCTTTACTTGAGCAACTCCTTCTGCATCTTGAATCTTAGCGGAATCAAAGAACGATCTTTCACCCGGTTGAGACCACATCAAAGGTGTCTTACAAGGTCTGCCATACAGAGCTTCAAACGGTGACATCTTGATACTGGCTTGGTAGCTGTTGTTGTAAGAGAACTCTGCATAGGGTAAACATTTCTCCCAATCAGAGCCATAATTTAGTACACTAGCACGAAGCATGTCTTCTAAAATCTGGTTTACTCATTCTGTTTGTCCATCTGTCTGTGGGTGGTAAGCGGTACTGAAATCAAGTTTGGTTCCAATGGACTTGTGCAGGGCTTCCCAGAATCAGGACACAAACTGAGGACCACGATCGGATACAATACTAGAGGGAGCTCCATGCAGTCTGAGAATATGCTCAATATATAGATCTGCTAATTTTTCTACATTGGTCTTGGTCTTCACTGGTACAAAGTGAGCAATCTTGGTCAAACGATCAACAATCACCCAGATGGAATCATTGCCTTTCTGTGAATGGGGCAATCCGACTATGAAATCCATGGATATACTCTCCCATTTCCACTCGGGAACATCAAGAGGCTTTAGCAATCCTGCAGGCCTTTGATGTTCAGCCTTGACTCTATTACAGGTGTCACATCGTGCCACATGTCCCGCAATGTCTGTCTTCATACCTTTCCACCAAAAGTGTTTCTTCAAATCTTGATACATCTTTGAACCTCCAAGGTGAATACAGTACTTAGAATCATGAGCTTCTGACAGAATTTCCTCTCGTAGGGTTGGATCAGAAGGTACACAGATTCTGTCCTTGAACCGGATGGTTCCTTGTTCATCTTCATGGTGGTTGGTCGTGTAGCCTAGTTTCATCAGACCACGGAGATATTCAATCTCCTCACAATTTTTCTGATCTTGACGGATGCGATCTGTGAGATCATACTGTATGCGGAGCTCATTCAGCAAGCCATGTGGTAGTATCTCAAGTTGGAAGTCATCAATCTCTTCCTTGTGCTCAGGTGGTACGGATTCAGTGATCAAAGTGTGACAGTAACTCTTACGGCTGAGGGCATCTGCGACTACATTGGCTTTTCTCGGATGATAGTGAATTTCCAGGTCGTAGTCCTTGATCAACTCTAGCCATCGGCGTTGCCTCATATTCAGATCTTCTTGAGTGAAAAAGTACTTCAAGCTCTTGTGATCGGTGTAGATATCACACTTGTTGCCTATCAAGTAGTGCCTCTAGATCTTTAAGGCATGCACAACTGCTGCTAACTCAAGATCATGAGTAGGGTATCGGTTCTCGTGTTCTTTCAACTGTCGAGAAGCATAAGCTATCACTCTTCCATCTTGCATCAATACACAACCAAGTCCTTGACGGGATGCATCACAATAGACCACAAAATCTTTGCTGATATCAGGCAATGCTAACATAGGAGTTGTGGTAAGCTTCTGTTTCAATTCCTAGAAGCTTTGTTCGCACTCGGGCGTCCATTTAAACTCCTTAGTCTTCTTTAGTAGGTTGGTCATTGGATGGGCTATCTTGGAAAAGTTCTCAATGAATCGGCGATAATATCCAGCCAATCCCAAGAAACTTCTGACTTCTGTCACATTACGGGGTTGATCCCATTCTTTCACAGCCTCAATCTTAGCTGGGTCAACTGCAACACCTTCAGCTGATAGAACATGGCCTAGGAAGGCAACTTCCTGTAACCAAAACTCACATTTGCTGAACTTTGCGTAGAGCTGATGTTGGGCTAGTTTCTTAAGTATAGTTCTCAGATGATGTTCGTGTTCTTCAGCGGTGGATGAATAGACAAGGATGTCATCAATGAATACTATAATGAACTTATCTAGATCATCCATGAAAACCTTATTCATCATGTTCATGAAGTATGCAGGTGCATTCATGAGTCCAAAGGATACCACAGTGAATTCAAACTGCCCATACCTAGTCACGAAAGCTGTCTTTGGGATGTCACTCTCTCGAATCTTCATCTGATGATAGCCAGATCTGAGATCAATCTTGGAGAAATACTTGGCACCTCTGAGCGGATAAAGCAAATCATCAATCCTTGGTAGGGGGTACTTGTTCTTGATGGTGACTGTGTTCAAGTTCCGGTAATCAATGCACATTCTCATTGAGCCATCCTTCTTCTTAACAAACAGAACAGGGGATCCCCAGGGTGAAGCATTGGGTCTGATATATCCCTTTGAGATGAGTTCATCAAGCTATTTCTTGAGCTCGGCCAGTTCATCAACTGACATGCGATAGGGTCTCTTGGTAATGGGTCCTATTCCTGGTAAAAGATCAATGATGAACTCTACATCACGGTCTGGTGGCATACCCGGTAATTCTTCAGGGAATACATCGGGGTAGTCTCTGACCACAGGCACATCATGAACTATCTTTTCCTCTTCTTATGATCCTAAACTCGCTTTAAGGGTACATAGGATGGAGGTGGACTTTCCGGACTGGGGTTCACATCTAATAGTTTGGCCTGATGGATGGGTCTCTTGGACGTATCTAGGTGAACATGATATGATGCCTCAGTGAATGGTTAACCAATCCATGCCTAAGATGACATCTAGGTTAGTGGAAGGTAACAGGGTTAGGTCGGCTTTAAAGGTAAGACCCTCAATGGTAAGACTCACTCCCTTACAGATGTGGGTGCATTTTAGGTCTCCTAATGGTGAGCTGGTGATGATAGGCTTTTCACGTGGGGTTACAGGTAGGTCATGCTCTCGTGCAAACTTGGATGATATGTATGAACAAGTTGCTCCAGAGTCAAATAGAACTAATGCAGTATTGCCTTTAACTAAAAACATACCGTACACAACGTCAGGAGCAGCCTGTGCTTCCTCGGCGTCCAGATGGTTGAGACGTCCACGGGTAGCAGATCCCTTGAACTAAGACTTCTGAGCGGCTGAGTTCTGAGGACATTCAGCGGCTTTGTGACCCGATTGGCCACAAGCGAAGCAGGTGAAAGGCGCACCGCCTGTAGGGGTTGGCGTAGGTGCCTTCCAGTTTCCAGTGCCTGGTGCGGAGCGGTTATGTGCTGGGCGTTCATTCAAAGAGCGAGGACGGTTGAAATGGTTCTGAGTGTTGTGGTCCTGAGCATAACGGTCCCGGGTGTAACGATCCTGAGCAGGGCAGGAGTATTTGGCGGTGTAGCCTCCACTTCCCCTACTTGATCCAGGGTTGTCATCCCTGTTGTGGCGTGAGCGTTCCCTGGATGGTGCATCTCTGCGGAACCTCTTGCGATCACGGCCACGGAAGGACTCCTCAGGCTTACACTTTCTCTCCCTGTACTCTTCTCCAGCTTCAGCACGGTCCTTCTCAATCTAGATGCAGCGATCCACCAGAGCACGTAGTGTGTTACTCTCAATACCGCCAAACTTCAGTTTGATGTGCGGATTAAGTCCCTTACGGTAATAGTATAGCTTCTCCTTCTCAGAGTTCACAACATAGGAAGGTGCATAGCGCAGAAGGTTGGTGAAATGAGTAGTGTACTCGGTCACCTTGTCCTTTCCCATCTTGATGTTGCAGAACTCCTCGGCTTTGGCCTCCATGATACCCTTGGGAATGTGATACTCAGTGAATGCTTCAACAAACTCATCCCATGAGATATTGGCAGGGTCTTCATGGGAGTCACTGAAACTGTCCCACCAGGCGCGTGCTGCACCTGTGAGCTAGTGTGTGGCAGCTCCAACACACTCATCGTCGGTGAAAGTGGTGAGGTCAAGCTTCTTCTCCATTTCCTTGAGCCAGTCATCGGCTACAAGCGGGTCAGGGTCGGTGCCATCATAGGTGGGTGGCCTCAGCTTCAGAAATCCTTCCAGCTTCCTTTGGAAATCATTCTGCTGACCTCCCTGGCAATGGTTTGCTCCTTCAACAAGGGCTACCAGAAGCTGGGTCTACTGCGCCATCACTTCTGCCAGATTCGGTGGTGGTGGTGGCGGAATGTTCTCCTCAGGCGGCGGAGTATTCTCCAGGTTGAAGGGTATCCCTCCGCATCCACGGCCACGGCCACGGCCATGGTTGTTGCCACCACGACCCCCGTTGGGTTTGGCTAGTTCGGGGATGGGCGCACGTCCATGGTTCATTAGGCGAGCAGATCAGCGGTTCGGCATCTACAACACGGATCATAGGAATTTTAGTGCTTGTGCCATAAGTGCTTATAATTCAATATGATTACATGATTTCGATGATTTAAAGAAAATCATTTATACTATCCAACACTCATTACAAAGAAGCAATAAGATCCATAAGATGTAATAAGATCCAAATCATTCATTACATGGGTTTTATTACATAGCATCATCTCCAGTAGCTACACTTGAAGACGTGCGAGAATCGTACTACGCATAACATCTCATAATACATCTCATAAGAGGTACATCATGGGGTACAACTCATGGAAGCTACTGACATGACTCATGACCACGTAGGGTCATCTACTCTAACTCGTACACCGTAGCTGGAATACGACTGTTCTCGATCTCAATCTCCTCGTCAGACTTGTGAAGTCGGGACACGTACTTCAAGGCCTCGGCGAGCTCCTCAGTAGGCTTGGCTCCAGGTAGGGTAGGGCAGGCGTCTAGGTTGAAGCGAGTTGGGGCTAACTCAAACTCCTCTATCCTGGGATTCGTCTTGCTGTGAATCTCCTTGGGCAGCTGATCCCACATACCCTTCATCTCCCTGAGGCGCTTCTTGTCAGACTTCTGCCAAGCCTGCCAAGTCCTCTCACACTTGTCCTATAGGTACTCGTTCTGCCTGAGTGCCTCGATCAGGTGACCCTGGTTGTGAACGGCCTTCTTCCTGAACTCCTCTAGCTCCTGGGTCATGGTCTTGTTTCGAGATTGGATTTTCAGCATATCAATCCCCTTGGACCTCTCTCTGTCTCCTCTGCGGTGGAACTCGGCCTTCTTGTCGTCCAACTCTCTCTGCAACTCTAAGACCTTGCTGTCGAGGTAGCAGTTCCTGTCGCCTAGGTCAGCTGCTTTGTCCTATAAGTCAGTGACCTCGGCTCTGTGGACTTCTTCACGACGGTTGAACTCGTCCTATAGCTTGGCAACTGTCTCGAGCAGACTAGCTCGCTCCTGTGCTCCCTGCGAGTCTCGCTCCTGGCACTCCCACAGAAGAGCCCAGTCCTGACGTCTTGTCTGCTCAAGCTGGGTCACGTACCTGTCCTGCTCTAGTAGGTGGATAGCTGAGATACGAAGGCATCTGTCCTCCTCTGCAAAGATAACTCTGCCGGCTACGAAACTCTGCTCACTAGGAGTAAGGCTGAGGTCGAGGGCCTGGGGAAGTAGACGGAACTCTATTGTCTTCAGGTGCTCGTAGTGGTCCCTCATCACTCTACGAAGTGCCTTGTGTAAGACAGCTCGCAGTCCCTCCTCAATTGTGTCCTCTATAGTCAACTCGGTGAAAGCTGGGACAGACGGTAAGGTAGTGCTAGCTGGGAACTCGACTGAGGTGACAACCGGTCCTTCGATTCCTCCGTCCTGAGCTGTCTTTCCAGTGCAGGTGACCTTGACAAGCTCGTCAGGGACTCCTAACGTGACAAGAACTCGGCAGAGGGTCTGTGCAAAACCCCCGAGCTCACGTAGGTCGAAGGTAAGCTTGGCGTGGTCCAGAGGTAGCGGTCCTAGAGGCGGCCAGTTGACGTTCGTTGCCATCTACATATTTTAAGGAACAGGTGTTAGCAGGTCAATAAATAGATAAAACTTGCATAGAAAGTAAATGCAGGGTCGGTATATAACCGAAAGAAGGGCTGTTCACGTCCTATTCTATCGTCCATTTCTAAGGGTTTCGTCCTATGGTCAAGTATGGCTCTGATACCAACTGAAACAACCCCGATTTCCGCAAAGGGAAATCCACAGTGTCGAAGTATAATAAGACCGTTGTAGATCATATTATCCAAATTCCAGTCGAATATAACATCCATACAATGATAATATCAGAGTACAAATAGTGCGGAATTACATAAATTATTACATCACCGCATTGGCGGAATCAAAAGTAGCATCTATTCAGAACAGCTTGAAGATAAGATCGCTAGACTCGAGCATAGGAACGAACCCCTCAACCGTCAAACTCCTCGGAGCTATACTCCTCAGCAGAACCTGTGTGCCAAAATTTATCAGTACGATTTGTACTGGCCACTCCCAACCCTATGAGCATTGCTTGGTGGAAATTGGATGTAAGTTGGATATACTCAAAAGGAACCTATAAGGCTAGGGTTTCCTATGTATTTAGCATATCAAGTACATAATAACCGTTGGTCAAGTTTTAACACCATTCGCACACCCCTTCCACCCCATTCCCATTCTAGAGCCAGGTTTCGATCCTAGGATCGATATACCACCATCTCCACACCATCTCCATACTACACCCATACCATCGCTCAGTTGACAGGCCAACTCCCTCTCGGCACTGTCTCAAGGCCCGTAGCCCCTGGCTACGTCTAAACACTCGCTCCCAGGGGGAGAAGAGAAGGACTCATCTCACTATCTAGTTTAAGCAAACCCTAGAAAAGGTCCATAGCCGACGAGTCAGCATATGTATCGATCGATCAACCATACACTATGTAGAGGTTTTACATAACCACAAGATCCACCTTCCTCGCTGACCGTCGTCAACTGGGCTGATTCCGGCCGCTTGCTAGCCTAGGATAATGCCACTCTACCATTCATCCCTGGTACACCCCAAGTACGGTCTGGGGTGGCTAAAACTGTGAGTCATGAACCGGGTCCACAAGGTCTCCATGAAGTCTCGGAAGGGTGTGGGGGAAAATCCTCCACGCCCCGTACCTCCCTCACACTATCCGCTATCAACCTAGCAGTAGTGGCTATACCCTACCAAGTAGTCCGGCCGTCCCGCACCATATAGGGCGAGTGGTATGTAAGGCTTCCCGGTGAATCTGAGTACTAGTAAGTCCTTAGGGATGACCAAGCCAGAATGTCTTCATCAGGGTTTCCATTACCGTGCCACCACAGCACCTCCACCCTGGGCTTCTCCCATCACAGGATCACACCCAGGGCCACCTCATATACCATTTACCCACCATAGGTATCCATTCCAGGGGTGCCCAGGTAGCACCCCATGACAAGACTTGCCCCAGGCTCATCGTATACTCCAACTTGGTCGACACAACCCTCACCCTCCACGCACCCATGTCACACACGCAGCACTCTCCCCAATCACCAGTTTCCACCACGCATCAATGTAGTGCAAGCGTAGTAGAAGTAATAAGCAATGAAATATAATAGCAAGCGTGTGACTAGCCTAACAGCAGGGTGAGCAGGGGTAAGGTTGCGTCAAGATAAAGGCCATCAAGAAAGCATTCTACCATGCAAGTCCTATCATAGTGTGATTACAACAATAAAGTAAAGCACTAGCATTTCTATTTTAGCCATGCGTAATAGGTGCTACGAGGTTGGGTGGGATGTGGCACCTTCAGTGTAGTCATCTCCGTACTCCTCACGGTACTCACGATCCTCGTCCGTCCGGTTCTCCTCCGAGTCTGCAAACGATCGCATTATAGTCGCGTTTGCGACGTCTATAGAATAGCACAAAGAAGCAATGAAAATTCAAAAGAGCCAAATGCACTCAAACATGGGTTCATTGCGTACAGCTCAATTTTAGATGAATTTTGGTCCTGGTTTCGTATTTTTCTGAGGTCATATGAATTAGTTATGAATTTCCGAAGTTTAAATCATTTCTGAAAATGGAAAAAGGCTGAATTAATCCTGGGCTGACACGTGTCACATTGTGGTTGGTCCACGTGGCATGCTGCTACTGTTAGGTGGGTCCCACGTGATGTCATCATGACGTCAGCATCTGACGTGTGGGTCCAGCGGCTCTGTGTCGCTGACATGTGGGGCCAGGTCAATGGTCAACGTTGACCGGTCAACGGTCAAAACGGCTGGGTCCGAACTAGGCATGGACAGGGCTAGATTTGGGCCGGTCTAGGCCCGGCTTTGGCCCACCACGTGGCATGCTGCGACGCTGCCACGTCGTAGCCGTGGGCTCTTACTGGGCTGTGGTCTTCGGCTGTGGGCGTGAGCATGGCTCACGGTGGACCAAGAGGCGCTGGTCCATGGACCTAAGGCAGGGTCCATGGTGGACCAAGTTCACCTTTCTCTTCTCTGGCTGGGTCCATGTACACCGAGTTCACGCGTGTATGGCTGGCAAGGGGAGTCTTTCCTACTTTCTTGCCGGCATGTTCCCGTCAGCAACGTGCTCACCGGCGAGCTACCACAACAGTTCAGGCGTCCAATTGAGGTGGGGAAAAGCCTCCCTACGCCATGGCGACTGCAACGGTGGGGTCAGGGCGATGGATGGTGCTTCCTAGGTCACTAGCCACAGCGAACGGTGGCTCGAGCACAACCGGCGGCGTCGGTGTGGGGGCTACGGCCTCGAAGAGTCATCACGGTGGGGTGTGTAGGCTCCTTTGGATCCGTGGGGACGCGACGAGGGCGTCCAGGGCTCAAGGAGGAACTCTGGGCTTCCAGGTGGCCGGTAGGGGCTCCCCGGCGGCCACGGTGTCATGGTGACGACGGTGAGGCGCACGGGTGCACTACGGGGCTCCAGCGGGATGGTCATGGCATGCGCGTGAGTTACCCGTGGCTCCAGCGAACAGGACGGGCGAGACAAGGAGACGCTAGGTGCACCCAGCGGACCTGGCCACGGTGGTCTGGTGCTCCGGCCGGTGGTGGTGGTGCTCTGGCCGGTGGTCTGGTGCTCGGGCCGGTGGTGGCCACGGTGGTCTGGTGCTCTGGCCAGTGGTCTAGTGCTCTCCCTGCGGTACTATCCACGGTGGTCTGGTGCTCTGGCTGGTGGTGGCCACGCCACGATGGCGGCGTTGTGAGCGCGACAAGCGAGTGCTCTGCCTTGGCGTCCGTGGGGCTTGGAGGGGTCTACAACGTCCAAGGGCTCGGAGGTGGTCGCGGTGTGCGCGTGAGTGTGCTGTGCTTGTGTGCCTAGAGACCGGAGATGGCCTTGACCTACGCGCTCACGGTATGGAGCACCATGGTCGGAGTAGCAAGGTCCTACGGCGAGCAGGGGAAGAACCAGGGCTCACCGTTGGTGTTGGAGTCGAATGGATAGCGGTGTAGTGGCGGGTTGTGGCCGTGTAGCTCTAGAAGCAGTGCCGTGCCGAGCAACATCGACGTGGTGGATCGAGGCGTCGTCCTCTGCTGCGGCAACTCCGGTGACGTTGGGCGCTCCTTCTTCTTCCTCTATCCCCTTTCTCTCCTGGCTCTCTCTCTTGGTTCTCTCTTGGCTCGAGTGCGTAGTGGACGGCCACCAGGTGGCGGCGGGGCGATGGGAGAACTCTAGGGCTCTAGGTGTGGCTTTATAGCCCCTGGTGCCCGAGCTCCATCTACGGCGGACGGGCGGACGGTTGGTGATGCACCGTGGGCATCGAACGGCATTGCGGCGTGGGGTGGTTGGCGCGGAGGTCGCGTGGGCGCGGCACCAAGGGGGAGACAGTACCATGCCCCGGGCATGACCCCTGGCCTGCCCTACCACCGCTGTCGGGCGCCGGTCGCATAGGCGGTTGAGGCATGGGTGAGGAAGACGACACTGTGCTGAGTGTGGCTGACGCGTGGGGCCCGGTGGCAGCGGCTGCAAGTGAAACGGGGAAACGCGCGGGCGTGGGTGACGTGCGGCTGACGCGTGGGGCCAAGTGGCAGCGGCAGTTGGCGGGGCTACGGGCGAGCATCGGTATCCTAGGCCGGCCCGCTGGGCCGCGTGCGTGCGCGCTGGGGCTAGCTGGGCCACGAAGCCGAGCGACTGGCTGGGAGGCCCACTTCTTCTTTTCCTTCTTCTATTTTTCATTTCTTTTCCATTGTTTGAATTCAAATTTGGTTTAGAATTTGAATTCGAAACTGATGTAGCTTATTCATTGGAGTTTAGGGAATTTTGTTTAATAATAACTTTATGGTTTATTACTTTAATGGAATTGTTAAGCATAACATAAAGCAAATGGAAATCCAAATCACAACTTGAATTAACAATGCATGCAATATGTTATTTGTTAGAATTTAAATAATCATAATCAACAAATGACATGCCTTGCTTATGTGTTGACTTGGGTTGGGATTAGACCTAATGCATCTCTTAGGTTGGGTTTCTATACATGACACTCATCATCATATGGGATTCTTGAGAAAAATTTTGTAGTTGGTATTTTTGGTGTGTGGATTTTTGGGTTGTTACACCGTTAGATAGAAGTATAGTTTCTACTAGGAGGCCGGTGTAGGCAATGGAAGATCAGGAGCCGGCACGGGGGATAGGTTTTCTTCTGTGTCTGGTTGGCGTGGATGCTATGTGATCTTCCACGTTAAGCGTTAGGTTTTGAGGCCGCGTTCGAACCACTACTTTCTTGGCCGTGTTTGAGCCATGTTTTTCTTTTGTGATAATTTGGTATCATCACATTTGGGGGAGATTTGGTATCTTTCCGGTTTTGTGTTCCAACCCCTGTGAAATCGTGGTAGAGATTATATAGAAATCTAGGTTAGCGTTCCAAGCATGTACGGGATCTCATTAGGTCTATTTTGTCCATTGATCATGGATGAGGTTGCACCTATCTTGTGGGGAAATTTGTACACTTTTGCAGAGTTTTATTAAATCTATTCGAATAGCCACGTCCTTGGAATGGGCAAATGCTAGGATGGGATACTATGATTAGCTTTACTTTTATGTGCAATGAAACTGGTAATTAATTGATGATTAACCTGGGCACTAGTGGGAATGGTAATACTCCGCTAGGACTCACCGTTAAATTATAATCACCACTACACTTCTATTTCCACCCATGGTTGGGACTTGCTGAGTACGTACGTACTCACCCGTTGTCAACTCATAGACCTCGGCACAGAAGAAGACTATGACTTCGAAGATGAAGCGTATCACGAGGAATAGGATTCCCATTAGGAGTTTCGTTTGTAGGAATGTGACATCGAGGATAGGGTTTCGTCCGCGCTCTAGTTGCCTGTGGAATAGGATGTCATTTCATTGTATAATAATCCCGCTTTAGAGACCACCAATAATGCCGTTTCATGGCCGTAGCTTTCTGCGAACTCTGTAGCCTACGACAATGCCCTTTGGGCCACTGTTGTAGACCTTATTTTATATATCAATAAAGCTCGGAATCTTTTATAATATATCTATGTACCATCCCTGTGATTAGTGCGTATTTGTGCGTGATCCTGGTGCAAATATGGAAGCACTGAGGACTCTCAAATTGAGGGGCCGACATGGTGTGGAGGAGATATTTGGCGGGAACCCCGGTCTCCACCACCTCCGCATGTCGCCCGAACACCGCCATACGAAGGAGTGGCCAAGAGGCGCCAGGAGGGGTGCGGCCGCACCCTGACCGACTCTGGTCGCCACCGCCTTCGCGCGGTGGACTCTTGAGTGAGCTTGGGCTGCTCCTTGGGTGGTGTTTCGCTCAAATAATCTGGGTAGATGGGCCTTTGTTATTAATCCTTTAGTGCAATTCAGAGTTGCGCTTTGTTGGAACACGCCTTTTGGTATATTTTCCCATGTATTTGTGTTTATGTCCTCCAAAACAATAATCTCCAAATACATGTGGAAGTTGGTCAATAGTAAATGCATATGTGCACAAGATTGCTAGTTTCTTCTCTTTTTATGTCTTAATTGGTGGGTCAAATTGATCGTTAAGGACCGCCAACACTCACCCATGAATCATATGGAGTAGCATCCTCTATGTGAGTATGAACAGGCATAGCCTCCTCTACTTCAGCACGAACAGGCAAATCTCTGACTACTCTCTCCTCAACCGGTCCTGGGTAATGGTTACCTGGGTCAACTGGCACATCTCTGGCTCCTTCATCATGGTCCGAACCCTCTAAATGACTACTAACTTCATCACCAATCCTTTTCTCCTCCTCTTGCTCTGACTCGTCCCGCTCGTACGAACCCACATCGAAGTCGTCGTTCAGACGGCCTACTGAAACCCACCTGCATTCATCGACTGCCATTGGAGAGGACTGAAGTTGCTCATGCGTCAACTAATTGTCCAATACCATATTCCCTAGTGTTGGGTCCACATCGACCCTCATTGTTGTTCATCGCCTCCAACACAATCAAAGGATGGCCCATCCTCCTTCCTGTATCCATTTTCCACCACCACCTCAGCCATGCATGGTCACATTTGACCCTTCGATTATACCTTTTTTTGCGCAACCAATGACCCTCGTTGGGCAAGGGCATTAAGACGAAGTGTTCCCTAGTCTTCCCACTATCAACCTCCCCCCTCGATGTGAAAGCACCATCAAACTTTTCCTTAATACACAAGAAAAGGTCACTGAAGCTAGGAGGCACATCAGATATTTCCAATTCATCTTCAATATCCTCAAACACCATATCTTCTTTTCTAACACTTCCTCCATAAAACAAACGGGCAAAACAATCCATCTACAAAAGCATTTGAACAAACTTCATCAAGTCTATGAAATGGTTCTGGCGAATAAAACAGGGGCGACTAAGTACATATAACCTATACATAGTAGCCTAACAAAATATTAATACAATCTAACCTAACCTAAATATATAACCTCTAACCTAACCTAACTATATATAACTGATACATACTAAACTATCTATACTAACTAACTATACCAAATAAGTATACTAACAAATATTACAAATACTTATCTAACTAACTATACTAAACTAACTATACTAATCTAACTACCATTCAACCCTAACTATACTAATCTAACTATACAAATCTTAACTACCATGAAATCGAGGTTGAAATCAACATTGCAACAAGAAATCGAGAGTGGATTACCTGTCCTACGAAGCGGGGAACCTCGGGGGTTCACCCACACCCAGCACGGCCAGCGGAGAGGGCCGCCGCTGGCCCCTGGCGGCCGGCGGCCGGCGGCGGGAGCACGCAGCGGGCGGCACAGCCGCGAGGGGCCTGACAGAGAGAGGGCCGGCGGCGGAGTGAGAGAGGGAGGCCGAGGGGAGTCACGGAGGGAGGAAGAGCGCTGAAGATGGCTGAGGTGGAGAGGGACGACGGCGGCGAATGCTCGGGCCGGCACAGACAGAGGAGAAAAGAAAGAGAGCGAGAGAGAGAGAGAGAGAGAGAGAGAGTGGGCCGCGCAATGGATCTGTAATCCCCCCTGCCGCACCAACTGCGCTAGAGTTGACGGCAAAAAAAAACTTTACTTACAGTATAGTAATACACAAAAAAAATCTTTAGGTTTTTCTTCAACATATGAAAATGATGCTACTATTGTTTGTAATTTAAATTTTGAATGTACCTACTATTTTTGTAATTTAAAATTTGAAGTTAGCTATTTATAATTTATATAGACTCTTTATTTTTCAATTAATTTTTAGCTCAAACTATTCGTGGCCGGCGAGGAGGCCATGGCTTGCATGCTGCTTGGTGCTTGCACATTTGCACGTTGCGAGATGTGGCGTGAGTCTTGGCTGAGTGATTTGGCCAGCGGCCTGTTTCTTGCATGTACTTGAGTCTATATATATGAATGGAAAACGATGGGAGTTGTGTGGCTTACGTAAAACTAAAGCTTGTTAGCTTGTACCGTTTTCTGTATGTGTGTGCTTTGTGTCCACCGTAACGTGAGTGTGTAAGTGTTTGTGATAAACACCACAACTGAGAGGGAGTGGTTCCAAGTTCCAACAAGAAACCAGAGGGAGTGATTCCAACAGTATCGTCCATAGCATGACATCTGTCCTTGAATCGTCTTCTCTCCTTGCCACAATTACGATTTACGAGAGCAGGCTTGCGCTGGCGCAAATCCACCGTGCATCTGCCTGAACTTTGACAGGAACCAACAATAGGTTTGATAATAGACTGGACCCAAGCCAAAAGCAGGCCGGCAACTGCCAAAGATCGAAATGGAACTTGTGACCACCCTTGTGAGCTTATCAATCAGCTACTTCAGAAGCTAAGAGATATCTTTTAATTTGAGGGGAAGAGCTAAGAGATATCCATTCAAAGCAGAAAATCAGTACTCCTAACCTACGAAACTTGTGACCACTATGAAAGAATCCTGCTGAACTTCCTCATACATAAGGGGGAAATTTTCTCAATTAAAAATCACTCCTGAAATCGGCAAGAAATTGGTAAAATATCATTTCTTACATAACGCCGACTAGTGACTACTATGGAAGGGTGACTCTCTGAACTTCTAGCTTCTTTGTTATGACATGACAGTTTGGTTTCTGCATGTGTGCACACCGGCCAGGACACAACACATGACGCCGGTCGCCGGGTCCTGATCCTACATCGTGCAAAGAACGAAGAATAATTGAATGAATAGCTCGAAACCGACCTGATCCACTACAAATCCTCATCAGTCGCAGCTGACGGTGTCAGAAAGAGAGCACGCAGAGGAGGACACAGGGTGTCCATGTCCAAAACCAGCAAGCAACGGCGTCCCAGGGCAGCTGAGAGCTGCCGGCCGGTTATGGCTTCCCGTCTTCTCCTCCTCCTCGCCACCTTGGCCCTTCTCTTCGTCGCAGCCGCAGGGCAGGAGGGCAACAATATCTCGAAGCCGTTTAATCCGTCCTGCTCGACGTCGGACAACTACACCGACGGGCCACGGCAGCCAGTACAAGAAGAACCTGGACCAGTTCCTGGCCGCGCTCCCCACGGCGGCCGGTGACAACGGCTGGTTCTACAAGGGCAGCGCCGGGTCGGGGCCCGACGCGGTGTTCGGCCTCATCATGTGCTTCGCGGACCGCGACGCGTCCGATTGCCTCTACTGTATCTCCACGGCGTCAGCCGGGATCACGACGGCGTGCCCGGGCAGCCGGAACGTGAGCGCGGCGTACGACGCGTGCGTCCTCCGGTACTCGGCCGCGCCGATCCCCACCACCGCGGACCTCGGCTACGTATTCGCCGAGCCGCTGACCCCCATCGGCATGCCTGTGACCTCAGAAGCTGTGCCGCACGCCTGGGTGCCGCTGATGATCGCCCTCTCAAGCGGCATCGCCTTTGACACGTCGCGGAGTTTCAGAAGAAGCATGGCGTACTCGAGCACGGGCTCGCAGGAGATGAAGATGTACGGGCTGGCACAGTGCACCAGGGACCTCAACGGCAGCGAGTGCTCGACCTGCATCAGGAGCTACGCCATCAGGCTGGGGAAGCTGTTTCCCAATCACACGGGATGCTCCATCAAGGGCTACAGCTGCTACCTGCGCTACATGGTGTCGTTCCTGATAGACATCACTCTGCCGCCGGCGCCACCTACGTCTTCGCCGCCAACTCCAGGTACACATCCTCCTGCTGCGGCTTCCTTTATCCGTTTATCGTCATCGACTGATGCAGGGCAACAACGTTGACGCGGTCTTTTGCATCCCTCCACAGAACCATCAAAGACAGGGATCGTGATTGGCGTCTGTCGGCTCCGTCTCGATCATGATCATCCTGGCCATCTTCTCCATATGGCTCCTTCGCCGGCGACGGAGGAGGCAGGCTAGAATCCTTGAGGAAGCGAGGGAGCAAGAGCTGGGAGAAGGAGGGTCATGATGGTCGTCGGCCTCTGGTGCGCGCACCCTGACCGGAGCCTCCGACCGTCCATCCGGCAGGCCGTCAGCGTGCTGGGGTCTGAGATGCCACTGCCCAATCTGCAGGCGAGGATGCCGGTGGCAACCTATGAGCCACCACCTGATGCCTTCTACTATACATCTACCACTGTCACAAGCGTTAATAGCAGCACCACTCAATCCAGCATGACAATCACAACTGTCCTGCCCAAATGACCTCAGATCATTCGCGACTGCAGAGACAACAAATGGACAATGCCCGGAGATCTTTGGCACACTGCTTTTGAATGTAATAAGTACCTCATCATGTTCCTTTAAAATACTTTGCAAGTATTATTATTTGTTACTTGAAATTGTTCTTGACCCACCGCATTTATTGGCATAAACTTTATATAGTTATCGTCAAATAATTTCTTGGGTTAAATTAAGTTATCGTTGTCTCTCTCTTCTATTCCTTTTTCCCGCACTCCTATCTTGTGGCTATATAGTTATTTCTACTGAGTATAATCAGGGAAGTCTTGAATTATCTCTTGTTGAACTTCATTCCTCGAGAAATAACTATCCAAGTTCCTTAGCTCTCTTTTAAAATTTAATGTTTTGAATCTTGGAGAGATCTGTAGTTTCCTTTTTGCTATAAAATATCATGGTGTTAACCATAATGGAGCTCAATTCTGTTGGTGCCATTTTCTAGCTCAAGCATGCATGTGTTGGATGGCCTGATGTCGTACCAACATCCACAGGCGCCTTAAGGCTTCCAAAACCATGGAACCATCGCTAATGGCAATGAGCTGTTAGTCTGAGACCTGCTACCATGCCACTCTCACACTATTATCGACCATGCCATGACCACGTTTGTTTTCTCTTGTGACTAACTTCTCGCAAAAGAAGGTGAAATGATGTCAGCTACACTGATCTTGAGCTTTTCATGCTTGTCTATCGATGAATTGATGAACCAGTTGCACATAGCACGTAGGACATCGATAGCCAATATGCATAATCACAGCAGCCAAAACATGTTACGCCTTATGTCAATTCATTCAAATTTAAGCTATGGTAGTTGGAATGGACATGTTTTGTTTTCGCTTTGTCGATGTCAACGATGCTGTCAAAAATTTTCGGCCAAGAGGACAGGCTAAGATGGTGAGCGCAGTGGGGAGAAGGAGCTGCATGAGTACTGAAAGTGCATCGATGATTTTTTATGGTGTACAAAGACATTGGTGTCCAAGCGTGCGACGCTGATGCAACCGTATCTAGCAGATGCGGTCTACAGACGCGCTGCAGGGAATTTTTTTTTCCATGGCTGCCCCGTTCGCCCGGGCCACACTGGCCACTGGCACCTAGGCCCGGCCGGCCAAGCAGGGTCTCTCACTATCAGGGCCGGTTGCAGGAGGCCAAGTGGCTGGCGCTGTACAGGGCTGGGAGTTGGGACGGTGCTGGGCATGTGCCGATTCTGCAATAATCCACAACAGATCTAATGAAGCATGCACCACCGGCGTAGAAGAAATAGGATCAGGTATTGATAAATCCCATACTATGCTCGCAACAAGTGACCACGTGCTTGATTATGACTAATTAATATTACTAGCAAATATGGCCGGGCGTGAACGAGAGAGAAAAAAAAGCTATCAGCTTGCTGCGCAGCTACAACGGTACTATTCATGTGTTGATAGAGTTAGATATCAAGTTCCGTGACTTCTTTTGAGGATCCACAAGAATATCTAATTTTAATATCTTATTAAAGTCGGCAAGGGGTTAGTCGTCATCCTGTCAATAATTGGTATCTCTATTGATGAGGCAATGGTCCAAGTTTCGAAGACCAGTAATACTATGTTTACTATTTATTTTTTCATCTTTATAAGAAAAATAGAGTTACATTTAAAAACAAAAAAAAAATCACGAAAAGAGTGGCACGGGACGCCACAGTCCTGCAGCAGGGGCAGCAAGACATATGGACTACGGAACATCTCCGAACGAACTGGACAAAAAAAATGCGAGAGATGAAAATGAGACGGAAACGAGAAAAAGAACGCGGACAGAAAACGGTTTATTCGGCCTTTTGGCCTGCTGAACGCCCGCGTGGGCTTTAACTCAAAATCGATTTTTTTGAGGCGGTTTTAAAACCGCATCAGCGGTTTTTTAAATCGCCTCTGAAAACTGATTTTAACTGCCTCTAAATATATTTTCTTTACTAGCGCGGGCCGCGCAAGCACGCTGGTCTGCGATGCCTCGCAGGCCCACTTAGCTACCAGCTTGATCTAAACCGTTGATGCCAATCCAACGTCCTCAGGAACAAAACCAATCCGCCGCTGTCCCCCAAAAAAACCTTAGCTTCACTTTCTCTTCTTCCTCCGTCCTTCTCGCGTCGCGCAGCTGAGAGAGCTTGGCGGACGAGCAGGTGGCGCCGGTGTTGGAACGCGCGGAGCCAAGCTGAGGGGTGCCACCGACGGGAGCGTGCACGGCAGGCTGACCCGTGTCGCCGCCAGGCTGCTCGCCAGAGCTCGCGTGCAACGGTGACCGCGCGTGGCTCCGTCGAGGCGCCCTGCTGTGGCGCTCAGGCGTCCCGGCGGTCGCAAGCAGCGAGCCCAGGATCCCTGGCAGCCGCGTGGCCCGCGTCCCTGGTGGCTGCACGCGTGGCTCCATCGAGCCGCCCTGTAGTGGCGCTCAGGCATCCCGGCGGTCGCGAGCGGCGAGCCCAGGTGCCCTGGCGGCCGCATGGCCCGCGTCCCTGGTGGCCACTGCATCGCTGAGGTTGTCAACGCCAATTTTTTTATTTTATAAGTTGTCTTTCTAAAGTTAGTCTGATTTGGTATTGGGTTTGGATTGCTGTGCAGTGCTTTGTGGATTTTGATTCGGACTCAATTTGGTCCTGGGCACCTTCTTGTAGATTTGGGCTTGCCGATTTGAAAAATTGTTGTATAGATTTGGGAGACCTGAGAAAACCTATTTGATTTCGGATTGTGATGGTCCATACAAAAATTAATCCAGACGAACTTTGAGGCCTAAATTTTGCCTCTTTAGTATTAGGTAGAGATAGAGACGTGTACCCGTGCTAACGCTACGGTAAAAACAAAACAAGATAAAATTTGTAAAAAAAAATAAAACAACAATCCGATTCATTAAGATTCACATCTCATATTTGTATAAGCAAATATTTTTGTCACATAATGAATGTCACATAAGGATTGATCGTTTGAAGAGGCGACAGCATCATTCACTGTCGGAGACTGTGTAGTTACCGAGTGCCCCGACAATTACCGAGTGTCAAAAGTCGGGGCACTCGGAAAACAGTACTTACCGAGTGCCAACACTCGGAAAACATAAACACCCGGTAGTCGACCGCTTTACCGAGTCAGCACACTCGGTAACTTCAGACACTCGGTAAAACTACAAGTTTACCGAAGGGGTGCACTCGGTAAAAATAGCCACTCGGTATTGAGGTGCCACGTCACCTAGGATAGCAACCGTGCGCCAAACGGCGTCACGGCATGACATGTTTACCGAGTGTTATGAGCATACTCTTGGCAAACATCACGATAACAACTGCTACGCCCATCAAGCGCTCATAGCAAATAAAAAAGACCGAAAATGTTTACCGAGTGTCACACTCGGTAGAAGTATTTGCACTCGGTAATAATAAAGTTTTACCGAGTGTAATTGCACAACACTCGGTAAACACTATCTTTTACCGAGTGTATTGGCGCAACACTCGGTAAAATTCAACCAAATTTCTTGTTTTTCCCTTCATTCTTTTTCCTCTATCCACATATGATATTTAGTACCCCATTCCAAAATATGGTGTTTATTTCGATTTATTTACTATATTTCACAAAATTTTCATTCTTTGTGAAAATTAGGTACATATCGTGTAAATTTAATTGTAATAATTAAAATCGAACTCGATAAATCACGAGATTGGAAGAATTAACATTGAAGCATACATCTATGTTATAGAAAAATTTTCATAACGTTTCGGACGTATTTTTACATTTGTCGCTGCCGAACCGGTACATCTCCCAAAGAGACGCTAAACATTCACAATGACGTGTAGGATTTCTATTAAGAGTGAAATTCAACATTATGATTTGAACTTGGAATTTTTTAGATAGTAAATAGATGACATGAAATAGTTCATGTGAAAGTTTGGTGAATTTTAGGATTAAATTGCCATTTTTTCTTTTTTGTTTTGCATGAAATAATGGATACTTTTACCGAGTGTGACCTCAAACACTCGGTAAAGGTTAGCCACGGCCCACCTGTCTGCCACAGTGGGCTGCCATGCTTCTGTTTACCGAGTGCCGTAGATCTATGCACTCGGTAAACATGTACTAGGCCCACATGTCATTGGGCTGCGGTGCTTGTGTTTACCGAGTGTCGTAGATCTGGACACTCGGTAAACATGTACCAGGCCCACATGTCATTGGGCTGCTGTGCTTCTGTTTACCAAGTGTCGTAGATCTGGCCACTCGGTAAACATGTACCAGGCCCACATGTCATTGGGCTGTGGTGCTTGAGTTTACCGAGTGCCGTACATCTAGGCACTCGGTAAACAGAAGCATTCAACACTTAGCCGTTTCTCCCTCAAATCGTGCACAGACACACACACACACACACACACACACACACACACACACCGCACACGCCCGCGCATCCCCGCCGCACCGCCGCCGTCCCCCACGCCGGCGCCTCCCCGCCGTCCCCCGCACTTGCGCCCACGCCTCCCCATGCCCGCGCGCTCCACGCCGTCACCAGCGCCTCCCCGCCGTCGCCGGCGCCTCCCCACCGCCGCGGCCACCTCCTCCCCTCCACGCCGCCAGCCGCCTCCCGTTGTCGCCATGGCGCCTCCCCACCACCATGCTGTGCCTCCTCCCCTCCACCACCGCCGCCACAGGCGATCCCCCAGCCCGCCGCCCTCGGGGAGGGCGGTCACCCGTCGCCATCATGGGACTGCCGCCCGCCCGCGCCGCCTCCCTCCCTCCACCACCGCGCCACAGGCGGTCCTCCACCGCCGCCGCCGGTAAATGCCCTAAGCCACTGGAACTTCATGCATACACTCTTTCATGAGTTTGGTTGTGACAATACATGAAGTTTCATGTAGCATCATTGTTTGTTCAGCTCAAATATTAAAATGAGTTGATGACTTTCATGTTTAGAGTTGATGACTTTAGTTGTGAAAGATGAGAAAATGACTAGACGTGAGTAAGGATGAGCGTTCTCTATATTGTTAGCCCTATGTTTCTATAAAGATTTAGATTCGTGTGGTATGGCTCGTGGATTGTATATGGATGGTTGTGGTTTGGAAATTTTAGCAAGCACAATTTCTTTATGTTATATGTTATACTTATGTTTTAATTTTACAATATCACATCTAAGTCAAGATAAGAAAATAAAGTAGTCTCTCATACTGAAATTTCTAACAAAACAATGGCCATATATATTGTTGTTTTCCTTGATTCAAACTTTATGCCTTTTTGCTTTAATTAAAAAGAGTTTTATTTTGGTAGTGAGCTTGTTGAAATTATTGGTAAATGACGAATGTGAGAACAACGTATAGTTAGGATTGCAGTATTTTAGTCATCCTCATGTTGCTCCATATGTATATGTGTTGTGATAATAATTTTCATAAGCATACATGTTTATATATTGGTTGCCTTTCTGTCCAAAATATATGGAAATTATCCAATCTTTTGTTAAATTTTTTCCACATGATCCAGTCCAAGTTTCTCATGCTATCAACGAGTATGTACCTATCTCATCAACATGTATTCCACTTGCTAAATATATCACTCTTGTTGTCCAAAATCTTTGAACAATCTATTCATTAGTAACTAGGGCTTGTCATCGGTGATTTGTTTGTGGTAGTGTCATGCCATGTGACCTATAGTGTTTGTGATGAACCTAAGCGCCCCTTTGTGTGCTAGCCACATGGTTGTGCTTCTAGGCTGTATTTGGTGCTCGGGTATATGGTTGAGACACGCTACAAAACCTGCTGATGCTCTACCTCAATCTTCTATAAATCTTGCTAGTGATGTTTGTGGCTACAAAAAAATTGGTTCCATGTATTCCTCCATCTACAAGTGACATAGCGGCCTTTCAACCTTAGGTAAAATCTCATCATCCAATCTAGCAAACATCTTCTATGTGAATCGACCAAGAACATGAATGTCTCTTTATCATCTCATATGGTTTTTCTCTAGCACTACTACTCTATTGCTCTAAAGCGCAATATCATCTATATGTTAGGATGGATGACCGTCGGTGGATGTACTGTGGGCTATCGTAAGAGGGGTCAATACACAAATGATTGGATTGAGAAGGCCAATGATTTCATGACGAAGGCATTTGCAAACAGACGACGACATGCCTGGTGTCCTCAGAGGGAAGTGTAAGAACAAGGCAATGAAAACATATGAGGAGATGACTAAAGATCTTGTCAACAATAGATTTGTAGAGAACTATACCCGTGGACCATGCATGGTGAATGCCATCATGTGTGAGAGAAGAGGTCGTGAGACAACAGATCGAGGAGTTTGATTCGAAGCCGGGTGGCGAAATGTTAAATGACCATGACATGGCTTTTGATGAAGGAAGTGCAGAGCAGAGGCGAAGCAAATCGCAAAGGCGTTTTACGCCATGTTGGATGCGGCACAACAACCCCTTCACGGGCGCACCAATGTTTCTAAACTGGATGCCATTGCACGTCTAATGGCTGTGAAGTCCCAGTTTAGCTAGAGTAGAGAATCCTTCGATCAACTGTTGACAGTAGTTGGCACCCTACTTCCGGATGATCAGGTTCTGCCAAAGAACACGTATGAGTCAAATAAAATCCTTCGTGCACTCAAGATGTCGTACGAGCAGATACATGCTTGTCCGAACGGATGCATCTTATTCAGGGGAGAACATGCTGACGATAAGTACTATCCGAAGTGTAAGGCATCTAGGTACATTGAGTTAGAATCTGGTGATGGTCGGAAGACGCAAACAAAAGTCGGCGCAAAGATCCTGAGGTACCTTCCTTTCATACCAAGGATCCAACGGCTTTTCATGAGCGAGAATCCATAAAGCAGATGACGTGGCACAAAACTAGACGCCGATACAATCGACAAGATGATACATCCGTCCGATGGTGAATCATGGAAAAGCTTCGATCAGAAGCATACCGACAAAGCTGATGAGGCTCGTAATGTACGCATTGCACTGGCAACTGATGGGTTCAATCCTTATGGAATGGGTTCTTCACCATACACATGTTGGCCCGTATTCGTCATCCCTCTCAACCTCCCACCTGGCGTCGCCTTTCAATGGCAAAATATTTTCTTGTCACTTATAATTCCAGGACACCCGGGGGCTAATATGAGTGTGTACATGGAGCCTTTGATAGACGATTTGGTCCGTGCATGGGACGAAGGGGTAGTGACATACGATCGATTCACAAAGACAAACTTCAGAATGCATATTTGGTACCATTATTCCATGCATGACTTCCTGGCTTATGGGTTATTTTGTGGCTGGTGTGTTCACACGAAGATGCCATGCCCGATATGCAAGTCAGCTGTGGAGTTCTTTCGGTTGGAGAAGGGGGGCAAGTTTTCTTCGTTTGACAAACATCGACAATTCCTCCCTCTTGACCACCCATTCAGGAGAGACAAGAAGAACTTTCGAAAAGGTGTCACAGTGGAAGACTCTACACCGGAATTGATGACAGGTGCCCAGGTTCTTGAGATGTTAGATGGTCTTGTGGTCGACAATGAAAAGGGGGGCTTCGTGGGATACGGAAAAGAGCATGCCTGGACACACAAGTCGTGCTTGTGGAAGCTTCCTTACTTTAAGGACGTCCTTCTTCCACATAACATTGATGTAATGCACATTTGAAAAGAATTTCACCGAGGCGGTCCTTCACACAATCATGGGTGGGAAAAGTCAAAGGACCATGTCAAGGCTAGATTGGATCAAGCAACGCTGTGCGATAGACCAAAGCTAAACATGTTGCCTCCCTTACGCTGGGAAGTCATGGAAGAAGCCTAAGGCCGATTTCGCCCCTAACGAGGGCCCAAAAGAAAGAAGTTCTTCAATGGTTCCAATCGTTGATGTTCCACGGCATGTGTATGCGCGAATTGGAGGAGGGGTGTGAACTTAAGTACCATGCGAATCACAGGGCTCAAGAGTCATGATTACCACATATGGATTGAGCGCCTTCTTCCGGTGATGGTTCGTGGCTATTTCCCTGATCACATCTGGCGAGTGATGGCAGAGTTGAGCATGTTCTTCCGCAAGCTATGTGCTAAGGAGATATCTCGGACCGAGATTGAAGAAATGGAAAGAATGGCCCCGGTGTTGCTCTACAAGTTGGAGAAGATCTTTCCCCCCGACTTCTTCAATCCGATGCAACATTTCCTCTTGCACCTACCATATGAGGCAAAAATGGGGGGCCCTGTGCATGCCCATTGGTGCTATCCAATTGAGCGATGCCTAAAGGTTCTTAGAACAAAATGCAAAAATAAATGCAAAATTGAAGCTTCCTGTGCAGAGGCATCCATTGTGGAGGAGGTATCATACTTCACAACAAGATACTATGTCGACAACCTTCCTAACATGCATAATCCACCCCCTCGTTACAATGCTGCCGACCCTTAGCCTTTTCCGAGGGCAACTCGAAAGTGCAAGTGAACCTACCTTGAAGATGTTGAGCCTAGAAGAGTGGCGCTCTATCCAGCTGTATGTGTTGCGGAACCTTGAAGAGGTTGGCCCATACATTGCCTAAGTTTTACACAAACTTGTTTCTTTTCTTGTCAATATTTCGCATGCACCCATCCAACCCTCTTGTTAACGGCCGTTATAGCAAATTTGTTCTCCTCTACCATCGTCCATCACGGAGGGAACCCACCGAAGCGGAAGTTGAAACCCTTCTAAGACATGGTGCGGGAGAACGAAATCCCACTTTTATTTGTTGGTTCAAGGAGGAGGTACTGTTCAATTTCATTTGTTGTTTGTACTTAACTCTCAACTCGACAAATATATAACGAATCATCCTACTTGAACTAGCAGGCCAAAACTGACGTGTCTATGAGTGCCAAGTTGAGGCAAGTTGCCAATGGATTTGAATTTAGGGTCAAGTCATTCTCTGTGTACGATGTCAATGGATATCACTTTCACACAACTCGGCACGAGCAGAGTCGGCCGAATCGAAGAACCACAAATATCGGTGTTTTCACGCCAGGCACAGATGGGTTGGACTACTATGGAATAATTGAAGAAATATACAAACTCAAGTTTCCTGGTTGTCTACCTCTTCGTCCTGTCATATTCAAATGCCATTGGTTTGATCCCAAAGAAGTGATAAAGACCCCTGAGCTTGGGTTAGTCGAAGTTCTAAAGTCATCCGTCTTGCTAGGAGACGACGTGTACATTGTGGCCCAACAGGCCACGCAAGTTTATTATCTCTCATACCCGTGCCAAACCAAAGACCGTCTTAAGGCGTATGATGTTGTGTACAAGGTATCGCCGCATGGTAAAGTACTCGTCCCAAACGATGATGATTATAACATAGATGCAAACACATATGACGGAGAGTTCTTTCAAGAAGAAGGATTAGAAGGGAGTTTTGAGATTGTCTTAGATGTAGATCTCGCAATGGAAGTAGACAATGATATGGTCATTGTTGACGGGGATGATGGAGAGGAGGTTCACAACGCGAAGGACTTGTTATTACTTGAGCAACACCGTTCAAGCAATGTCGCTAGTGATGAGACTTTGAGAGACGATCATAATTACGTTGACAATAGCGATGATGAGATTTTTGGCCCACCTATCGATGATCTTGATGATTATTTCTAGTACATGTAAGATCTGTAGTACTTATGGCAATTTTATACATGTATGATACATTTACTTATTTTGCATCTCTTTTATACATGTATGATACATTTACTTTTGTATATGCGTACTGATAGTTTATTCCTTTTGTTGCAGGTGATTGATGGTGGGCGGTGGAATCAGGAATATTAGGTCGGTTATGACCTTACTGGCTGGTGGCGAGGGGTCCAGCCAGGGTGGAGGAGGAGGGCGTGCACAGACTGAGGGTGGAGGGCGTGCCCAGGGAGGAGGAGGAGGACGACGATGAGGGCGTGCCTAGGGAGGTGGAGCCTAGGGTGGAGGAGGAGCCTAGGGTGGAGGAGGAGGACGGCGACGACGAGGGCGTCGAGAGCCGACACCTCCTCCACAGGACGACGACGACGAGTTCATAGCGGCCACGGAGGAGGAGGAGGAGGAGGAGGAGACCTGGGAGGAGATAGCTGAGGTGGTGGAGGATGCATGGAGGGAGGATGAGGCCGAGCGGGCTGAGCGCGAGGAGGATGCTGACTTGCTGGCAGAGGAAAATGGGGTGCCTACGGTTTGGCTGCGAGGGTCGTCGCGCCTCCCAGACTTACCCATACAGAGACGGCCAGTGATTCGACCCTCCGGAACTAAGTAAGTAATTTTTGCATGTTAACACTACTTCACAGGTTTTTAAGTTATAACAGAAACTAATATTCAATCTCAATAACTTTGTGCAGGGATTGGGAAATGGTGACCCCAGGGAGTCACTCTCGCCGAGTAAATGGGATCCTGGGTCTTCTGTGCAGGGCAAACTACCCCGGGATGGTGAGGATCGATGGTGTTGTGCAGCCCACCATGAAGTGGTCCCACTGGCACGCCACCAGCGATTAGACTGATCGAGCTGGCAGGTGTTATAACAGCAAGGCCGACCGGGTGATGAAAGAGCTGTGGGTACGTGTTCATCGCACTATGCTGATAATAACATCACATTAATTGTATATTACTGACTGTATTTGCTTGTAGGATTACTACACCTTGGCGGAGGGAGTACGTAGGGAGGACGCGGATGACGTGGTGAACAGAGTCTGTGTTCACCGAGTGCAGGACCTCTTCTACGAGACAAAGCTCCTGTGCAGAAGAATTTACCATGCCTGCAGAGGACACAGAGTCACCAGAGCGCAGGCAGTGCACCTGCCCCTGACTAAGGAGCAATACTTGACGGTAAATATGAGATTACATTGTCTGCGATTAATTGCACTGAAATTGATTTATGATTTGTCATGTGCTCGTGTACGTGCAGGTGCCTCCTGCTTGGTGTGAGGGGATGGACAACTGCTGGGAGGCCATTGTGGACACGTGGTTGAGTGAGGAGTATGAGCAATATCACGCCGTACGCTCACGTTGCCGTGCGATGATGCAGGGTTCCTCGCACAAACAAGGCCCCACTACCCTCAAGGAATATGCAGCCAGATATGTACGCAGATTTCATTTTGTTGTTGCTATGCTAACTTCTGAATGCATAATATCTTATTGTTGTGCTTCTTCCTGCAGACGCGGTTCCACCCCGGCCAGGAGTACGCCTCGTTCAAGGCATATGCCTTGGCACACAAGGGCAAGGCAAAGGACCCCGACCTCGTCTACAACCCGGAGGACCACCCGAGGCATACAGCAACCCGAGCGTGCACAGGCGCCTCAGCGAGTACACGGCGATGGCGAGAGAGATCCATGGGTCAGAATTTGATCCGAGCACCGCTGACCTCGAGGGTGACATCGTCATGAGGTTGGGACCAGGTAAGCCACACGGGCGGTACTATATGGGCAACAGCACCATAGACACGGCCAACACTCAGACACTCGCCCAGATTAGAGCCCGGAGCACGAGTTCGAGTCCGGCCATACGCCCACGCTCACAGCCCCAGGTGGTAGCACTCCAGGTTAGTTCTGTTGCATTCGTTGTCCATTCATTTTCTACTCGTTCTTTATTTGCATTCTAACTATGTGATAAATAATTGTAGGCCCAGATTGAAGCCCTGCAGGAGTCACAGCAGGCATCACAGAGCCAGCTTCAAGCCCTCGAGCTGTTGCACCAGGCCGAGTTGGCACAGGAGAGGGCGCGAGTGCAGGCCCAGCTTGAGGCCTTCTAGCAGGCGCACAAGGACTGGTACGAGTACATGACCCGTTTTTCTCAGAGCATGGGCCAGCCTCCACCGCCGCGCGACGGCACTCCTGTGAGTCACTTAGATGCACTCTTCACTTTCGTGTCATATACCTTCGACTTATACCTTAGTTTGACCTACCATAGCTTAGACCTTAGAATTTGCTTTGATCCAGATAACTCACATGTGCAATCTCATTCTAGGGACCTTCTATAGCTGGATCGAACAACGATATGCAGACTTAACTCCGTTTGTTCGCAGGCCTCCGACCATGTGACAGGCCATCCGACCTTGTTTGATTGGTTTGTATGTTGAACTGTGGACTTGGTTGAACTTTGTGGACTTTGGACATATGTTGATGGTGTTTGTGGACTTTGCATGGTGCTTGTCGACATATGTTGGTTATTGTGAGTGGATGTGACATTTGTGGACATATATGTGATATATATTGCCTATCTGTCATATTATTATAATTTCCTATGATTTTGTTGCTTATTGTGACTGGATATGCACTGAAACAAACAAAAAAAAATTCTGTGGACATATTTTACCGAGTGTAGCACTCGGTAAAACAGAGATTCTGTCAGTTTTACCGAGTGTAGCACTCGGTAAAACAGCGAACAGAACCAAATTGGTGGTTATGATTCTGTGAATTTTGTCGAGTGTGCCATTTTTTACCGAGTGCCGCGTCCCCACTCGGAAATATTTGACTACTTTTTACCGAGTGGGAACACTCGGTAAACATTATTCCTGAAGTTTATTTGCGGAATTGTTTTAATCACGAAAATGGTTATTCTTTTACCGAGTGTTAGGAGCTACACTCGGTAAACATTATTCAAAAAATTTATTTGCGGAATTGTTTTAATCACGAAATGCTAATTTATTTACCGAGTGCTGCTAGTGACACTCGGTAAACGTCGCCGTTAACGGTCAGTTTGGAGGCTGACGACCGTCAAGTCATAATTGTTTACCGAGTGTCGTTGTAGCACTCGGTAACGCTCTGCTCCGAGTGCGCCGATATTAGACACTCGGTAAAATAACTTCACCGAATCATTGTTTGCCGAGTCCACTTTACCGAGTGTGGCACTCGGTAAAGAGTTTGCCGAGTGTGTAGCACTATTTGCCGAGTGTTACTCACACTCGGTAAATACACAGTATCCTGTAGTGATTTGACTCACCCACCGACGACTTTCTCCATCCCAAAATATTTTAAACTCGAGGATACAAAGAAAACAAAACATTTTTATCACATGAAGAAATATGAAACACTGTAAGGAAATATGCACCACTGTGGCGTACATAATACACTCGGCATATATTATTTTGAAGTTTGAACAACATGAAGTCTGCCTGGCCGGCATCCGACCCGTCACTTATTTGTTTTACGCGGCGTATATACGGCGTACGCCAAAAGCCAAAGCAAATATAAAACATATACAATACTTGGTAGAATATATAGCAGCACAAGCAACCCTGCATACATATAGTTTACGATTTGTTAGTCATCATCATATCAGAGGTAAATAAATAAATAGTAAAAGAACGAAAGAGAAGTAGAAAACACACCCCGGCTGGGCAGATCGATGTGCATCACTACATGGTCACGTCACACTTTCCATACATCATTAGGAAAGCTTTTTTTCTTGGGGTTTAGGCAGTCGTCGATGCACAGACCTGTCTTATCCTTGCATTTTTGACATCGATCCGCTGGCCCTGTACAATACCCCAGGTCCTCGCAAAGGAGGTTTGCTGTGTTTTGGCAGATTTCTTTTCATTCCTCCGGCGTCAACTTCTTCCTCTCCTCCGTCTCCCACGCAAAGGAGGCTGGGCGGCCAATGCTGAGGACGAGCAGGACGCACAAGGCGCCGGCGGCCACCTTTGAAGCGGTGGAACCAGCTGCTGAAGCCATGACGACGGATATGGTGGAGGGAGGACGTACGACGCAATATAATGCAAAGAAAGAGATATATATAGCTAGCTAGCCGCAGGTACGATCCTCCTGCAACCACAAATAAAAGAGGAAACCGGAAATCACGTTCATCTACGTCCTCTCGCAATTTACGGCAAAAATAGGAAACCGCAAAAATAGCAATTTATTTTTTATGACAAACATAGGAAAATGCAAACGGTATCACGGGGTGGAGGCAGCGTCGAGGGCGTGTGCGTGGGCGCTGGGTGGGGTTCTGGCTTCAATGACGTGCATGACGCGGATGATTTTGGCCTTAGGATCTGGAGTGAGTAAGAGAGAAGATGGTTTGAGAAGATACCCTAGTCATTCATTTGTATGAAATTGGATTACTTTGGTACACAGATTAGGGTGGACTTAGATTAGGCATGACTACAGGGGTGGTTGAGCGGGGTGGATTTATAGTAAAGAAAATTTTGGTGTATATTATAGAGGTCCAGATATGAGGCTTATAGCCTACCAATAACTGGTCAAACTTTTTTTTCTCATGAACTATTAATGTGTGCCGAAATAGCAAGGTCTTTTTTGTATTATAAGAATAGGCACATGAGTTTATCTGGCCAAAAACAATTGCACAATAAAAAACCTTATATATGTCGGGTTGGTTCTTGTGTAAATTTGAATGCATGTGCTTAATAGTTGAGTTGGGCTGGTTCTTGTGTTCTATTCTTTCTTGGTTGTCATGTTAGTTCCATTTGTTTTGTTTGCGTGTGGGGATCGCTGACGTGCAGACGTAGAGATTCACCTGCCTAGAACACCTGGTTGCATGTATGAGGGTTAAAAGTTCTCGGTGTTTCTTGAAAATCCTTGAAACTAAATGCTTTAAAAGTTCTTTGATGTTTGTAGTTTTATACCCTAAGGGTTAACTAAATCATGTCCAAAATGGCAGCATGCGTATGTAGTTTTATATATACTAGTAATATACCCGTGCTAACTGACAAGAGTCAACACATAGTGGTATGTTAAGTCCCCGGCAGATAGGCTCCCAATAGACAAACCCCCCGACCGATCCGTCAAGATCACTTGGGGGCTATACCTATCGGGTACGCTTGCGTGCACCTTGCGGTCAAGAGTAAGGTAGAGCCCGAACAGACACTCGGCCACTTCTCGAGGTTCGGAGGCTTGCCAAGGCCGCCTCGGACTCCTAATCGACGACAGCCCGAGCTTGACTCCAGCCCGGCATTGACCCGAGCTAACGCTCGGGCCAGCAACCAACATCCTGAGCGTCGACCAACCAGCTGGCCGTCCAAGGCCAGGGCAGGTACGAAGGCTCCACGGCGCCTGCCCGTTCAATGGTGCGCGAGGCGCTGTCGGCCACTCCCTCGACAAGGTCACGCATATGGTGTGACACAATAGGATAAGTGGCTTCACTAACTCCAAGCACGCGGGGTGCCTTCACGGTCAAGGAAGCCTCGAGAAGGTTCACCCTGGGGAGGCCGGGCCACAGCAGACAACCCCTGACAGTCAAGTGTTAGGGGCATTAGCGATGTCAGGCAGTGCCCACAGCTCCCCCGACTCGGTGACGAAGCCAAGGTCCATCCGCGCCGCAGCAACACTCTCCTATGACCGGCCCATGAAGGCCATAGACCAAAGGCCCCAAACTGACTTGTACCCGACCTTCCTCAAGGTATAAGGGGAAGGACGATTCCCATAGGAGGGGGTTCATTCGAACGAACAAAACTTTGAGCAAATCGAGAGGAACAACAGAGTGTTCCTCCTCCGACAACCCAAAGAGAGAGAGAGCCGACTCCCTTACTCACTGAGGAAGAAACTTGACCGCCAACGAGCCGTAGGATAGCACCGAGCGATCTCCTACCAAATTCTCTTTCTCCTTCGTTGTAGCCCCCCGATTTGGGTGGTCTTGAATACAAAGAACATCTCACTGCTGGGCGTAGGGCCTCGATAGCTCAAACCAGGATACATCGTCATGTCTCTCTTGTGTTCTTGAGTACCCGAGCCACCGGAGACCCACACCTCTCACATCTGACGAGCAGCGATGTTTGTCACGGTCACGAACCCGTGATAGCTGGTGCGCCAGGTAGGGGAGAGCGTCAGGTATGATTTTGGCTCTACAGTGGCTGGAGCCACCCGCCTCGTCGCTGGAGCAGGCGGTGTCGCCCCCAAAAGCAGCGTCCGCCTCCCCGGCGAGATCTTTGTCGCGACCGGCACCTTCACCCCCGGCTAGGTTTTCAACTTTGGGAGTTTGGCCTATGTCGCCGATAAGGATGGCAGAGGATTGGAGCCATCCTAAATAGATCTAGCTGTCCGTTGAGTTCGGTCATCATCGTTGATTAACCAAGAAGCCAAAGGGGCCAAAGCAGCCGTGTGCTGGGCTGTCCATGGTGGCTTCTTGGTGAGTGGTGCTCGCATATCATGGATTTGGATGTTGGCAACAGATTGCACAGGGCTGATGTGTGACTGAAGCAAAAGCGAAGAGGGCCCAGGACTTTTGCGCGCAAACGGTGGCACATGACACATGCACGTGCGTGAGTTGACAGAGACACAAGGAGGGAGCAGAGCGGTGGCGCACTGCTGCTGCAAGCTGCGCTAATGGGCCATGGCCCAATAGCTGAAGAGGGGTAAAAAAGAAGAGCGCTCTAGAAAAAATACATCTTTTTTTTTAGAGTTTGAAGGGCCAAAACGCCCCAGCCTTCCAACCATATAGCCAAAATTGCTCAAAAAAAAAAAAAACTATATAGCCAAAAGACCCAGAGTCAATTACAGCACAGTTTTAAGCCGTTCCAAAACGCACACCAGCCGGTGGAGGAAACCAAAGTACCAGCAAAAGCTAGAGACTACAAAGTTATAGAGATAAAGCAAATGCAAAGCGGCAGACACATAGACCGCCAACAATAGGAGAAACTGCATTCAGACAATGACTTCCATCGCAGTCATCAGGCTTCTATTCTGAGAGGAAACCGGTTTCCCATGCATCTTGTTATCAGGGTCAGTTTGAACAGCCATCTTGTTCATATCACTTCTTGGGATCTTCAGACACCTGCTTCTGGCAAGCAGAACGTCATCTTGGCTGCAGCCCTGATTTTCTTCACAATGATCTTCATCAAGTCTTTCTTCTTCGGTGGACACAGTATCGCCCAGTTTTGCAAGAGCCCAGCCATCCTGTAGAGGAGTATATCCATACTTCTCCAGCCAATATTCTGAAAAAGAATCTGATTCCTGAGTTTCCAAATACTCCAAAAAACAGCAGAAGTAACAATGTTCAAAATACCATGTCTTTTTTCACTAAGCCAAAATTGTCCAATCACAGCTAAGTCAATCCCAACTATGGTGCCAACAGCATCAGAGATGACCTTCCAACACTGTTTGGCAACCACGCATTCAAAAAATAAATGATGAACTGATTCCTGTTCCAGACATAAGAGACAGCTACGGTCCTTAACTTTCCTTCATTTAGCTAAGTTATCTGGTCAAAATTTTATTGTTTATCAATTGCCATAAGAAAAAATGTACTCTGGGAGGTATTTTTATGTGCCAAAGAGCAGATACATGTACAGTTTTGATGCCCCTAAAATTAATGATTTTGTAGAGTGACTGAGATGAGTAAACTCCAGAGGAGTTATAATTTATAAAGCCAAATCATCTCATCCTCTTCATCAGTCAGATTAATGATTGAAACTAAAGCTACTACCTCCAACCAAACCTGATAAAGATCTTCACTAACATTTCTTCTGAAAGTGCATTTCAAGTCTTGCCCATCCCACAGTTCAGCAATGGACTTGCTTTTTTCATTGAAAATACGATACAGAGGCCAAAACTGGATGGCCAGACTAGAGGAACCTAACCAACTGTCTTCCCAAAGTCTAAGTTTCCTACCATTACCTACCTTCCATCTATAACCCATTTTCGCAGCTTGTGCAGCCCACATAAAACCCTTAAAGAAGTTGGAAGCCCCACTTGATCTAGACTGGAAAAAATTTGGTTTCTGAGTATTATATTTAAAATCTATAAGCTCTTTCCAAAGCTTCTCCTTATCTGAATTATATCTCTTAAGCCAAGAGCCTAACAAGCAAACGTTCAGATCTCTCAAATTAGGAATGCCTAAGCCTCCAAACTCTTTACACATAGAAACCATTCCCAGTTAGCTAAGTGATACTTATGATTATCTACTGAATCATTCCACAAACAATTAGCCATGTGTGTGTTTAACAGCTTGACAGCCCACTTTGGGAACTTAATAAAGGAAAGTAAATATACAGGAATGCTAGCAAGATAAGTTTGAATAAGCATAGCCCTAACAGCAAGGGATAACAATTTCCCCCTCCAACCTGCTATCCTCTTTAGGATTTTGTCTACTAAAGGTTGAATGTCATCCCTGGACAGGTTGCCAAAATGTAGAGGCACACCTAGGTACTTCAGAGGAAAAGAACCAACAGGGCAAGAAAAGATCTGAGCAAATCTATCTAAATCTAGGTTCATTGGAACTAATTCTCTCTTATGGAAGTTTACTTTCATACCATACAATTGTTCATACAACATTAGAATACACTTAAGATTTTCAAGAGCCGATTCCTCAGCTTTTGAAAATAGAATTGTATCATCTGCATACTGCAGAGATACAATCCCACCCCTCCTAAAATCACCTAGAAGCCCTTTAACTAAACCTCTATCTACAGCTCTATCAATCATCCTAGATAACCCATCACCCACTAAATTGAACAGTAAAGGAGAGAGTGGATCTCCTTGTCTCAAGCCTTTTCCAGGTTTGAAAAAGGAGCTTTCTTCTCCATTGACTAAGATGCCTAAAGAACCCCCTACCACTATCTGTTGGATCCACTTTATCCAAAGGGGATCAAAATTTCTATCTCTTAACATATCAAAAAGGAACTGCCAACTAACCCTATCGTATGCTTTTTCAAAATCTAGTTTTAAAATAACTTCCTTGCTCTCCACTCTTATTCAAACTATGAACCAACTCATGGGCAACTACTACACTTTCTAGAATATACTTACCCTTAATAAAGGCTGACTGACTATTGTTCACAATTCTCTGGGAAATAGGGCCTAATCTGATAGTTAACAATTTAGAGAAGATTTTGAAACTACAGTTGAGCAAGCTTATGGGTCGAAATTGTTTCATATTAGTAGCATCCCCTACTTTAGGAATTAAAGTAACAAGAGAAAAATTAAGCCTACTCAGGTCCAAGTCACCTTTGAAAAAATCATTGAACATATCTATGAGGTCAGCCATGATTAAATTCCAGAATTTTTGATAAAAAAGAAAGGAGCGACCATCAGGGCCTGGGGCTCCTTCAGCATAACAGCTAAACACAGCCTCCTTGATCTCTGCTTCTGTGAAAGGTGCAATTAAGGAACTATTTTCCTGGGGAGTCACTTTATCCACATCTTCCCAAAAAGAGCTACCTAACCTAACCCCTGAATTATCTTCCTTGGCAAATAACTCTTTATAAAAGTCAACTGCAACCTTCATCATACCCTTTTGGTCATAAACCAAACAAGCAGGGTCTTGCAAGCAATCAATTCTCTTCTTCCTACTTCTATAATTTGCCATAGCTTGAAAATAAGCTGTGTTCTTATCCCCTTCCAGGATATTCCTATCTCTGGATCTTTGCCTAGATTTAATTTCTTCCAGGGCCCATATTTTTTCTAGCTGGTTTTCTATAGAATGAAGAGCTTGGGAATCAGTTAAAGTAAAATTTCCATCTTCAGCTAAGGTCTCAAGTCTACTGAATTCCTCAGATAGAGCTGCTTTGGTTCTATTAAGCTGGGCAATTTCATTGGCAGCCCACCCTCTAATCATTCTTCTAAAGGTCCTTATCTTAAACTGCCATCTGTCTATACTTTTAGTACTGCTACATGGAGTATTCCAAGCCTTTTCCACCATGTCTCTAAAAGACTCTTTCTCCAGCCACCATTTTTCAAATCTGAACCTTTTCTTACCAAAACAGATATTATCCCCTGAGTTAATAACTAATGCGTTGTGGTCACTAGGAGCCCTATCCAAGGCTTTCACAGAGTCCATGGGAAAGCCTGCTTCCCAAGAGGTAGACACAAAGATTCTATCTATCTTAGCCAAGATAGGGACTTCCTGATTGTTGGTCCAAGTAAATTTTTTGTTAGTGGGGTTAAGTTCTATAAGAGCATTATTGGCCTGAACCCAATCATTAAACAAGTCAGCCCACTTGTGATTAATGATCCTATTGCTCTTATCCTCTATGAATCTAACAAGATTAAAATCCCCCCCATTGAGAATTGGACCTGGCCATGACCCAATGATCTCATACAGCTCATCTAAAAAAGTTTGTTTTAACTCCTCCTAGGCTGGACCATAAATCATAACTAGTTTCCAACTAAAACCAGTTTTCTTGTCAGTTAGGATAACGCTAACAGAGAATTGACGAATATCAGCTACTTGCATATTAAAAAGATCTGAGTTAGTTCCTACAGAATGCCCCCTGCTGTTCCTTTAGACTCTAAATGACACCAACTAAAAGGCATATTACTAGAGAGATTTTTTAAAAGACCATAAGAGAAACTACTTTTTTTGGTTTCCATGATCCCTACAAAATCTGCATGACTGTCTCTAAGGGACCTGCCTGCTTCCTGATCGGCCTCTAAGGGACCTGCTAAAGATTTATCAACATTTTTGGGCGGTGTCAAATCCTTGTCACCTTCAGCCCCACCATTATCTACCAAATCCACTCCTGAATTTGTAGAGTTAGGGCCAACCTTATTATTATTACCTAAGTGATTATCTAGTGATCTCTGCCTATCTAAGGCAATCATTCTGTCTAGTACTTGTGGGTTTCCATCCACTCCTACTACATCCAGATCTTTAGCAACAGAAATTAAAAGAGCCTTAGAAACATGGTTCTGAGCTTTAGCATTAATACCTGCATTACTCTCTAGATTCCACTTTCTTTTAAACTCTTGTGCCTTGTCTAGAATAGTTCTTCCATCATCAACATTCCTGCTGCTCCTTCTTAGAGTGACATTTGGCCCCCACTGGTTCTTCTTTCCTCTTTTCTTAGCTTTCCCTGGATCATCTATTTGTTTGGTATTTTTTCAAATCCTCCTTGGTAGGTTGAGTACCTAAGGGTTCATCCTCTTGAGCAGGGTCACACTGTGTATCTTGAAGCATTTCATGGCAGCTAGGCACCTTCTGTGTGTGCTCTCTAGAGACAATGATTTTACTGATGTTGGATTCACCTATTGAGCTTTGTCACTGGGCCTTTTCTTGAAACTCAAAAATCCACTCTTCTGTCAGATGAACAGTATCATCATCATCCTGTACCATAGGAATAGGGCTGGAATCTAGCTGATCTTCCAGTTCTTCATCATCTTGTTCATTCAATTCCATAGCTTGTAACAGTTGGAGACAATCAAAGGTGCTAGCCTTCTGTCCTATCTGACCATCACTGAAGTTGAGTACCCTTCTTACAGAGGAAGCACCAGCTGAAACCCCTTTCTGGCTTTGAGAATCATTAGATGTCTGACCAGAGCCCTGGCCCCATTTTGTCCTCCCTCAGGAGGTGGATCAGATTCCTTAGCTTCATCATCAAGTAGGTCATCCTCTTTGTCCTCCAACTCCTCTATACTTCCATCCTGACCTGGACCCCTATGCTCAGGAGGGATATCCAACTGCTCAAAACCTTCAGGCTTGAAGTTGATGAGATAGACCTGCTATTTGAACACAAAGATCCTTTTCCTTGGTATCTTTGTTGGGTCCTTACACTGAATCCTCACCCTGACTATACTGAAAAAGCTGTTGAAGATGGTTTGCCAATCAACTTCCACCATGAGGCCCAGACTTGAAGCTACCTCTCTCATTGTGTCCTAGTCAACCCACTTGGGTGGAATTCCTGAGATTTGAACCCAGACATCAATCAAAGATCCTATAGGCTCAACATCTCCATCCCATACTCTCAGAGATGCCACAACACCAACACTGTTCAAGTTAAAGAGAGATTTCTTTCCAATAATCAGCTGCTCTACCTTCTTGTGAGGTGGAAATTTAACAATGTAAGTATTGTCTTCAGTTTTCCTAAGCTGCCAATTCCATTCCTTGTCAAAGAGCACTTTCAAATTCTCTAGGACCTCAGCCTCATCAATAACACCTTCTTCAATAGCAACAACACCAAAGTTCTCCATTCCAACCCAATGCTTGAATCTATCACCCCTGGGCTCAACATCAATATGATAGAAACACAACCCACGATTGGCACTTCCATAATATTGAGCAGCCATAGGAGGTCTTGTCCATGCCGGGCAGTGCTCAACCACATGATTAGCTGAATGGCAAATGAAACACACTCTAGGTCTACTACATGCTGAACTAAAATGTCCAATTTCCCCACAGTTGAAGCATACTACATGGAGATTTCTGTCCTGATTCCCTCTAGACCTCTCCCAAACTTCCAGCACCACTTTACCTTCTTTACCTGACTTTAACTCTTCCTTCGCTGGATCCTTAGGCTGATTGGTGTTCAGATGTAACACCCTCGGTGTTACGCCCTAAACAAATTACTAAACCATGTCATAAGCATCATGTTCATGTGATAATGCATGTGGTGGAATGTGTGGACAAGATTTTTGTAACTTAAGATGATCAATAAAAATTTTAAATGAAAAGCTATTCCATAACTCATGTATATCAAGTAGGGTTTAAAACTAATTTTTATTGAACAAAAATGCTATAGAACATACATGTGGCACTTAAATAAAGTTTGGAGTATGAACTTTATAGATGACAATGAAATGCTTGCTGTGGAAAAATAATATTGCTAGCTAACATTTCTAATAGCCTCAAAATAGAACTTGAAATCAAATTCAGCTCAAGGACTTAGAAGAATTTAAATATATATTTACAACAAGACAATGCCATGTTTGGCAATTTATTTTGTGAAATCGAGTTAAGAGATGGTGTCGTGTTTTAGCTCGGGTTGGTAGCCTGATATGCTCTCTTGAGCATGGTAAAGATGGTTTAGGTTCAAGAGCAACTGTTTAGTTATTATAGGCGTTTTAAATTTCATGCGTGACACATTCTTGGGTTGGTTGGCCCGGGTGGGCGTGGTCGCACCGCCGACCCGCCTCATGCCGCGATGCAGCCGTCGCATCGCCATCGCATCGCCGTCGTGTCCACGCCTGTCCTCTGCACCTATACCCCGCCGCTGGCCCGGTTAGATGCCGCGCGCACGTGGCCGAACTCGTCGTCGCCTTGGCATTTATGGCACTGCGGTTGCGTGGGCCATGCCCGGTCGTGGACGCACGCGCTTGTCCCCAGCGCCTGCGTGTGGGCCTCCACGATCAGGTCGACCGCGTCCCGCCAAGGCGAGGCCGAGCTAAGCCACCTGTCGTGCCTTGTCTCTATCCCTCTCTCTCTCTCTCTCTCTCCCTTTCGCTCTGCTGCCGCCGTCGGAGCCACGCCAGCACGTTAGACAGCGAGAGGTCATATCCAATCAATTTCGCCCATCAAAGGCCCCGCCAGTGAGTTCTCTAGCTGCCCAACCCCACCCAGCCATGAAGCATGCACTGCCAAGCTCAATTTGGAGTTTTCCTCGCCGCCGTGCCGATAAGGCCGCGTTCGGTCACGGACAAGGCAACCCCCTACTATCTGCCTCGATTCAATTCACCTGCACCACTAGCTTTTCGTCTCGCCTCCCTCTTCACCTTGCGTATGTCAGCGGAACCGCTACCACCTCCCCATCGCCACTAATGCGACCACGCCATCGTGGTGCGCCGATGCACGGCTCGGCCGCACGTGGCCACCCCTCCTCCGCCATCCTCCACCCCAACCACCACTTTGTCCTGGACCATGGTAGCCTCCTAATGCTCACGCGCGAGTCAGTTAGGTCCGTAGCAGCCCTAGCTCAGCGGAGCGGGTGAGCCGTCGATGTGGACGGCCGCGCATCGCTGTAGCTCACTCTAGCGCATCCCGCCGCCCCGCGTTGCTGCTTGGTGTAGGCGGTTGGACCTTAGTTCAAGGTTGACCCGACTGACGGGTCGGCGTGAGCCCCAGGTGGCCGGCGCAGCCGCGCTATGCCACCGCCCGCCACGTCGTCGTGCGCTGAGTCGCTGGGTGCACGCAGGTGAATTAGGGAAAGGTCGGGGTCAAGTGAGAAGTCCTATGAGAGGGGGAAATAGTGTTAGTACTTAGTTGTGATTTGGAAGAAGTTTGAGGCCTCTTTTGCAAAAACGCCAGCGAGCGGGATTCCCCCGCCGCGGGCCGTCTCACGCTGTAGGCCGGCCTCGCGTGGGCCGCTTCAGCGGGCCGCCGCGCACGTGCTGCGCAGCACGGGCCGCGCGGAGAATCCATTTTCTTTTTCCAAGGGATTAGTAAATAGTTTTTAATTTAATTTCTGAGCTGATCTTTGGTAATTAATATAAAATCATGTACATGTCCAAAAATTATAAAACAAATTTTGTTAAGTTCCTAAAATTATGATCTATCTGTTAGTGTATTTAGTTCATATATATACATGTTGATACCAGAAGCTTTTAAATCGTTTGAAAATGCTTCATATTATTAAAATTAATCATTGTAGGAATTTTTGTGGTAAATTGGTGATAGCTTTAGTCCTAAAATTTTTATAGTAGCTTCATTATATTATTTTGTGCTCACTGTAATTTTTGTAGCCTTAGAATAGACTAAGTATTAGGGTAGTTAAATGCTCTTTGTTTCAATATACATTAAATCCTTAGTGGAACTAAAGATATACCCTTAAATTGCAAAGCTTCGTGTTTGTTAGTTGAACCCAACACTTTGCTTGATGAAGATGATAGTTAGCTTAGTATCTTAGTCATCAGAGCAAGCTTAGTAGCTTGGTATGTGTATTCTTATTTTAAGAGTTGTTGTTGTTTAAATACTAAGTTGTTGCATCATCATTGCATGCATGTAGAGAACGAGTTGGTGGAGGTAGTGACCACAGACAATCACGAGTTCAAGGAGATCGTCGAGGAGTACGAGGAGGAGATCCTCGTGAGGGAGGAAGTCCCTGAGCCACCATCGACTCACTCGGTTGACACCACGCCTTGTAACACCCTAAGAATTTATTATAATTTAGTAATTAAATTTGAGCATTTAGTTAATTTTTATGCATTTTAAACTAGGTTAAATAATAATTTTTGGCTAATTAAAATTTACTATAAGATTTAGTAACATGATTGCTGCATTCATGCCGAGGCATTTTGGTTTTTGACTGAGTGTAGGGTTAGAGTTGAGTGGCTTTGAATTCAAATCTAGTTTGAATTTGGAGCAAGTTTGTAAAAACCAGAAAATGAAAAAGGTTTCTCTTTTTCTTTTTTTCCGCACCCCATTTTGGCATTGGGCCATTGGCGGCCCAGCCCTGTGCCCATCCCCTTCCCTCCTCCTATCTCATGAGCGCGGCCCAGCAGCGTGGCTTGCTCGGCAGCCCACTCCTACGCCTTTCCTCCGCACGCGCGCACCGATGCCCAGCTTGGCGCACCGCTCGGCCCAGCAGTGCCCTGCTCGGTGGCCACACCCGCGCACCCACGTTCCCCCTGTCCTCTCACTGTACCGTAGGACCCACACATCAGCCTCTCCCTTCCCCTTCCTTCTTCGCCATTCCGGTGATGGCGCTTGCCATCAATGGCAGCTCACCCGCCGGGCCAACGAACCAGCATGGCAGACCTTCAAAACCCACGGTGTAGCCGAGCACTTGATGTCACGCCTGTTTCCCCTTCTACCGTGCCCCCACTCACCTATAAACCCCACTACTGAGCCCTTCCCCCTCCTCTTTTCCCGTTCACAGTCGAACTCATGCCCCACCACCAAAATTCGCTCGCTCCGGTGCTCAATCATTGTCGACGTCTCACCCAAGAGCTCCGTCGTGCCCCGCCGCATCTGTAGGTGCCTTCTTCTCATCATTTTGGTCACCAACTTCATGGATTCACGCTCACGGTGGCTTTCCTCTTGACAGTCTGCCACCACACGTCGCCGATCATCTTGGAGCCAACCCGGACGCCGGCAACCTCCCCATCGGACTCGTGGTGAGCCACTCAACCTCCCCGTACCCTCCTTTTTGTGAATGGTGCTCTAGAGCACCATACCGTCAAGCTCCAGACCACACCGTTCATGGCGCCACCACAGGGCCATCGTCCCAACATGTTTCCCCGCCCCCTTTTCATACTCCATTGGAATCGTAAGGTCGCTCGCTGCATTTCGGTGTGTTCGGTTGGGTCTGAGGCGGCCGGAATCGCCGTACCGATGATCCCGATGAGCTCGAGCCATCGGCGACCATGGCGTTGCCGCACTAGCACTGCACGTCGACGAGGGGAACACCTCCCCTTCTTCTGCGTCGTTCGATCATGGGTAGACGACTCTGATTAGATACCCCTTTGGGGTTATGTAACTGGTCCACCATGGACCGTGGACTCGGCGCACCGTGCCTGTGTTAGCGCGCCCACCGCACACCTGGTGCACCAGTCCAACCAGCGCATGCCACATTGCGCCTAGTCAGCGACAACGTGGTCAAACCACAGTTTGTCGAGCGCACTTTCATTTTAGTCCCTGCATTTTTCAGAAATCAACCCGCAGTCCAACATCAATTCAAAAGAATTTATTTTTAGTCCTGTATTTATCTGTTTTAGTCCCTGTACTTTGGAATAATAGTACAAATTGTCCAGAACACGGTAAAATTTAGATTTTATTAGTTTAAATTTAAATTTGAGTTCGGTTTATTTACATAAATGCCATTGAATCTTGTATTATGCATAACTTTTGCGTTTTAAATTCGATTAGAGTGATTCTTTCACTCATGTGTTCGTAGCGGTACGTAGATTAGTTCTATAAGCTATTCAGGCTCTGTTTCTACTGTTTGGTGTATTGTTCTAATAGAAGTATATTTGTATACATGTGATGATTGGAATGGATGCTTGATTGGTGAATTGAAACACGTTTAGAGGGTGATCAGTTCGAGGTTGCTGAGGATCAGTTGGGTGACCAGCAGTACCAGGAAGGAAACTTTGAAGAAGGCAAGTGTAGCAAAGGCCCCTTGTACCCATGAACTCTATAATTCATATACATACGTGTGTTTAAATTTGAATTACCTTTAAGGACTTTACCTAGATTACTATTTGTACCACATATCCTTGATACCTATGGTTTGGGATGCATTTTGGATAGATGCTGCAGCGCTCAACATAAAATAATTGTTAAACATGACTAAAGGTATTATGCAATATGTTAAAATGGAGCTTTTTAGCAACAATTAGGGGGCTAGAGTACTGGGTTGAGTGCTCTAGTGCCTCTCCATAAGGACTTAATCCTGAAGCAGCCACCTAGGAGGTTTCATACAACCCCGAGTGTCAAATGGCTTTGACTTTAACCTGTTAACTGGATTGTACTAGCTCGTATGTAGCTTTCCGTAAGGGCAAGAGGGTATGTTTCTTTTCCAACTAGGGTGTGTACTGTGTCGCGACCATGAGTGCCACTCCTAGAGGAGGGCCACATACGGCTAGATGGCTGAAACCTTAGCAGCTACGACCTGTTAGTGCGATTAGCGAAGGGTTACGTAGTGAAACCCTGCCACACTTCCTAGGTAGAGGTGATGTGGGCTTTGCAAACCCCGGCATTGGGAATCACGGCTCGGTGGGTAAAGTTGTACAATTTCTGCAGAAATATTTAACCTGTTATAACAGTCAGGCTCATTGATACGAGCGGCCTCCATCCTTCATGATTAGTTGTTACTATGGTTGGTTGGGGATTAACATAGTCTTGATTATTCATTATCACCACTTGAGTTGTATTTATTCACTAAAGTAGTGATTCATGATGCTAAAGCTTGACCAATTAAAATTGCTAACCGCAGTCAAACCATGTCTAGCCTTTGAGCCTCATAGACCCCTTTGTTATAATTGCTAAGCATGGTGCGCTTACACTTGTTTTACATTCAATGAAAATCCTGGATGGGTAACATATAACGTATATGAAGAGTTTCCAGAAGATGTCCAGGATTACTAGGGTGATGTCCCCTAGTTGGAGTCCCTGTGGCATCTTGGGCTTAGTTCTCTACTTTATGTAATAATGTTGCCGATGAGCTAGACTTGTGATAACTATGTGATGAGATATGCAATGTAATAAAGTACTTTACTTTGATATTATTGCAATTTGAGATTATATTTGTGTTTGGACATCCTGGGCGCACATATATGAGCACTTGGTTTTGTTATGCAAAATTGGGTGTGACAAATTGGTATCAAAGCTATAACTGACTGTAGGATGATCAATCTTTTTAGAAATGGACGTTTTTAGGATCACATTATCTTTATTTTGTTACTTTTAATTTACTATAATTTTTTTGCTTATATTCTGTCTATTATCTGTTGCAAAAATTATCTTATTCTAATACTCAACCTTTTCAATCTTATATATGGCCCGCACCAAGTTGACAGCCCGCAAGCGTACCATTGTGATGCCAACAAGGAGGACGAGGTTCACGCTTGGCAAGCGCATTCCTCCACACCTAGTTGAGACATTGAGGAACATGGCGGAGGAGCCCCAGGAGGAACCGCTTGTGGAGGTGCCCATAGAGGAACCTCTGGAGGACAAGATGGAGGATGAACCTAGGGATGAGGAGACTGAAGAGGGGGCCATGTATGAGGAGCTCGTTTAGATAGAAGAATCTGATGAGGAGCCCATGGAGGAAGATGAATAGGGGGGTCTGGATGGAGCTGGAGATCTTGAAGATGGTGATGCTTCTGACAACTCTGATTCTGATGATGGGGGTAATGATGGTGGTGATGATGGAGATGGTGGAGATCATGGTGATGACAGTGGTGATGATGGTGATGATGGTGGTGATGGTGACGGAGATGGAGGAGATGGTGGAGGTGATGGTGATGACTACCATGCCGCACTACTAGCTAAGGGGTGGACCGCAGAGATCCACTATGATTTGTAGGGTGATGCCTACTACCACCCAAAGCTTCTCTCCCTTGTACGCCGCTACCACACCAGGTGCACCATGCAGTACCGGACGGAGCATTGGACCCACCCCGACTACACCAGCTTCTGGGAGACAGAGGTGTACATCCACGAAGGGAGTCGGGTGCGCTACATCCACCGTGCTATCACTGCATGGCTCACACATGCAGCTGCCATCTGGGATGCTCCTCGACAAGCATTGGTGGTCAATCATGACCACCACTTCGACGACATCAAATGGGAGGAGGATCGTTGTCGTCCCCACCGTCGGAGCGGCTAGTCCACCTGCAACATTGCCGCACCACTTGGGGAGGAGAGCCATAGGCTTAGGCCTACCCTGGTGAGCTTGGCCTAGACTAACACCGACTTGGATCAAACCTTGGATGAGCTGGATGTCATGGGGAAGGCATACCTGCAACTTGCCCTTGAGAATGCTATGTTGAAGCAGCAACAAGGTAGTCCTGATATGGAGGCGCCAAGTATTCCTGCTGAATCGCCCCCAAGGAACAGAGGAAGCCATGGAGACCCCAACACCAGCACCAACTTCGACCCATAGGAGGAATTCCCATAAATATGTAATAAACACGCATAGATGTGCGAGAGTGTGTTTAGTTTCTTTTCTTTTCAATGGTTGAACAATTGTCACTTGAGTGGTTGGATGATTGTTATGATGGATAATGTTTGATTTCGATTTTTGTCATGATTGTGGTTATTTGTGGGCATTTCCACAGTCATTTAGTTTAACACTAAGGCTTAAGGATGATATGAATAAATAGTTGGGTTTCTTTTTATCCTACTGTCCGTTCTGTATCAATCTGAGCAGTCCACCTTTATCAGTTCATATCTCATGTTCTGGATGTTCAATGGTCATAAAAATTTTATGGAGATAAGTAGACTTCTGCATATTTCTTTTAGCTCTAGAATCACCTAAATACCTATTACGAATTGTGAGATACAGCTGTTGTAAGTTGATGTTTCTGTGCTGTCTGAAACCTGGAGCAGTACTGCTTGTCATCTGTTTTTGCCTGATTAAACGTCAGAATCTGGGAATGTGTTCTAAACGAAAGTTATAGAGAATTTCATAAGCTTTCCAGAAATATAAAATTAGCATTTAGATGATAAACAAAGAGTAAGATATGCTCATTTTACTGCACTACTGTCTGTCCAACTCGCTGGAAAAGTTCAGAATATTTATCTTCTTGTATACCCTATATATATCTCTTATCTTTGGTCTGTGATATCTACTCTCATTAGGCCACTATCTCTTAAAAGTTACATATTTTGTACATATGAGACTTATATGATGTATCTATAGATGGTGAACACCAGGAGGAACAACCAAGGGGGCGAGAACTTGCCGCCGCCACCTCCTGTTACCCTGGAGCAATTGATGATGATGCAAACCCGGTTGTTGCAGCAGATGGCTCAGAATATGCAGAACGATGGGAATGGAAAGGCACCCCCTCAAGTTGGAGATAAGAGGGGAGAGTTTATGAAGGGCCACCCACCTGTTTTCAAACATTCCACTGACCCACTCCAAGCTGATGATTGGCTGCGTGCAATTGAGAAGCAACTTGAGATTACATAATGTGATGATAGAGAGAAGGTTTTGTATGCTTCTGGGCAGCTGCAGGGGGCTACACTTGACTGGTGTGACTCTTTCTGTTTTGGCCATAATGAAGATAATCCCATCACTTGGCAAGAGTTTTGCAGTGCCTTCGACTCTCATCATGTGCTTGCTGGATTAATGAAACTCAAGAAGAAGGAATTCTTGGCTCTCAAGCAGGGGAGCATGTCTGTTGCTGAGTATTATGACAAGTTCATACAATTGTCATGGTACGCACCTACTGAAGTGGAGGATGATGACAAGATGCAAGAACTGTTCATGGAAGGTTTGAATGATTTCCTCGAGTACCAATTGTTATCTCATACCTTTGCCTAGTTTTCAGCAACTAGTGGATAAAGCCTTAGTCATTGAGCACAAGCACCGTGAGATGGAGGAGAAGAAAAGGAAGTTCTAGGGACAGCAATCCAGGAGCAACTCTCGCTTCCGTACCAATTCTCAACAGACTCATCCACAGTAGCGCTATTAGGGTCAGTCTAGTCTGATCAACCGTAACCAGCAACCACAACGTGCATAGCAGCAGCAGGAACAGTATAAGGCACCAGTCCAGCACCAGTAGCAAACTAACAATGCTCCTGTGAAGAGCAATGTCCCCAATGCTCCACAAAAGAATGGCGCACCAAAGACGCCAAATGCAGTCAATGAAAACAGATGCTTCAACTGTGGAGAACCAGGACATTACTCCAATAGATGTCCTAAGAAGACAGCTAATATGCAGTAGAATTATGTCCATGGAAAGGTTAATCATGTGACTGCAGAGACAGCTCAGGAGGCACCTGATGTGGTGATCGGTACGTTTCTGGTCAACTCAAACTCAGCTATAGTTCTTTTCAATTCTGGTGCTTCGCATTCCTTCATAGCATATACTTTCATAAAGAAGCATGGTATTCCCGTATGTGTTATGAAGAAACCCATGTTAGTAAACTCACCTAGAGAGGAAATGAAAGCAAATTGGATATGCTTAGCTGCTAGTCTCATCATAACGGGGTAAAATTTCAAGCCAACCTTGTAGTCATAGACTCATCTGGAATTGATGTTATCTTGGGTATGGATTGGTTGAGGTCCTAGAAAGCAGTTATAAATTGTGGGAACAGTTCCATGAGTCTAACCACTCCATCTAGAGAGAAAGTTGAGTATGTAGCAACACAGTCAGCCTCAGAAATCTGTTGGGTTAATCAATTGAAGGGGCACAATCGTAGAGGATATACGGGTAGTAAATGAGTATCCAGATGTCTTCCCTGATGAGTTACCAGGTATGCTACCTGATCGAGATATTGAGTTTATAATTAAACTTTTACCTAGAACTGCACCCATAGCTAAGAGACCATATAGAATGGGAGTGAATGAATTAGCGGAACTTAAGAAACAAATAAGGGAACTACTAGATAAGGGTTATGTCCAACCTAGTTCTTCACCTTGGGGAGCACCAGTGTTGTTTGTAGAGAAGAAAGATGGTACACAAAGAATGTGCATAGATTACAGATCACTCAATGAGGTCACAATTAAGAACAAGTATCCACTACCTAGAATCGATGACCTGTTTGACCAGTTGAAAGGAGCTTGTGTATTTTCCAAGATCGACCTCTGATCTGGATACCATCAGTTGAGAATAAGACGTTCTGACATTCCCAAAACTGCTTTTATGACACGATATGGATTATATGAGTTCACAGTCATGTCTTTTGGTCTGACAAATGCACCTACTTACTTCTTGTATTTGATAAACAAAGTATTCATGTAGTATCTTGATAAGTTTATCGTTGTGTTTATTGATGATATATTTGTCTACTCTAAGAATGAAGAAGAACATAAGGAACATTTGAGGCTAGTATTGCAAAAGCTTAGAGAAATCAGCTCTATGCTAAGTTTTTAGCAAATGTGAGTTCTGGCTAAAAGAAGTATCTTTCCTTGGCCACATAATCTCTAATGGAGGAGTAGAAGTAGATCCCAAGAAGGTTAGAGATGTGTTGAGTTGGAAGCCACCTCAAGATGTTAGTGAGATTCAGAGTTTCCTTTGTATGGCTGAGTACTATAGGAGATTCATCGAGGGATTCTCTAAGTTAGCAAAACCTATGACTGCCCTGTTAGAGAAGAATGCCAAATTTGTATGGTCTAAGCAATATCAGGATAGTTTTGAGGAGTTGAAAAAGAGACTGACTTCTGCCCTAGTGCTTATCTTACCTGATCTTACCAAAAGCTTCTCTATCTATTGTGATGCCTCATGGCAAGGTCTTGGCTATGTTCTTTTGCAAGAGGGTAGAGTTGTTGCCTACGCATCCAGATAACTGAGAAAACATGAGTTAAATTATCCGACTCATGATCTAGAGTTAGCAGCTGTGGTACATGCTCTCAAGATTTGGAGGCATTACCTAATTGGTCACAAGCGTGAGATTTATACCGATCACAAGAGTTTGAAGTATGTATTCACTTTGTCAGATCTGAATTTGAGGCAGTGCAGGTGGCTAGAGTTGATCAAGGATTACGACTTGGAAATACACTATCATCCAGGAAAGGCTAACGTTGTAGCAGATGCTTTGAGTAGGAAGAGTTATGTCAACATGGCCTATGCAACTCAATTACCTAGAGAGTTGTGTGAGGAGTTCGAACACCTGAATTTGGGTATTGTGGCTAACACTATAGAGTTAGAGGTAGAACCTACTTTAGAACAAGAGATTCGTAAGGGACAGTTGAATGATGAGAAAATCAAAGATATTGCTGAGCGTATAGTGATCGATAAAGCCCTAGGTTTCCACATGGATGATCAAGGAACAATATGGTTTGATAAAAGGAATTGTGTGCCAGAAGTGAAGTCTATTAGAGAGTCTATTTTGAGGGAAGCTCATGACTCGACCTATTCTATACACCCGGGGAGTACTAAAATGTATCTTGATCTTAGAGAGAGGTATTGGTGGTATCCGACTAAAGAGAGACGTAGCTGAATATGTGGCCATATGTGATATGTGCCAAAGAGTAAAGGCAAAGCATCAGAGGCCAGTAGGTCTACTTCAACCTATGAAGATACCCGAGTGGAAATGGGAAGAAGTTGGAATGGATTTCATAGTGGGATTACCCCGTAGATAGAGGGGATATGACTCTATTTGGGTAATTGTAGACCGTCTGACAAAAGTAGCACATTTCATTCCTGTCAAGACAATATACTCTGGTGCGAAGTTGGCAGAGCTATACATGGAAAGGATTGTATGTTTACATGGAGTACCAAAGAAGATTGTTTTAGATAGGGGTACACAGTTCACATCTCATTTTTGGCAGAAGTTGCACGAGTCCATGGACACGAAGTTGAACTTTAGCTCAGCTTATCATCCTCAGACAGATGGGCAGAACAAGAGAACAAATTAGATTTTAGAGGATATGTGGAGAGCTTATGCTTTATGGTACGGGACAAGTTGGGATAAGAGTTTTCCCTATGCTAAATTCTCTTATAATAATAGCTACGAGAAAAGTCTTAAGATAGCACCATTTGAAGTGTTGTATGGCAGAAAGTGCAGCACACCACTGTTTTGGAATCAAACGGAGGAAAGCCAAGTCTTTGGACCAGAAGTTTTGCAACAGGCGGAGAAATAGGTACAAACAATAAGGTAAAATTTGAAGGTCGCATAGTCTCAACAGAAGAGCTATGCGGACACCAGAAGGAGGGACTTGGTGTTTGAAAATGGTGACTTTGTTTATCTCAAAGTTTCATCTATGAGAGGAGTTAAGAGGTTTCATACAAAGGGAAAGTTGTCACCCAGGTATGTGGGACCCTTCAAGATCATCAATAGGAGAGGAGAAGTTGCTTACCAGCTAGAATTACCGGAACAGCTCTCAGGTGTTCATGATGTTTTCCATGTATCGCAGCTTAAGAAATGTTTGAGGGTACCCGACGAGCAGTTACCTTTGGACGAACTAGATATCTAGGAGGATCTTTGATACAAAAAATATCCAATGAGAATTTTGGAAATAGCTGAGAGAATCACAAGGAGTAGGATTATAAGAATGTGTAAGGTTCAGTGGAACAGGCATTCTGTAGATGAGGCAACCTAAGAAAGAGAGGATGATCTGAAATCTGACTATCCTAATCTTTTCGAATCATCTGAATCTCGAGGACGAGATTCATCTTAAGGGGGGTAGGTTTGTAACACCCTAAGAATATATTATAATTTAGTAATTAAATTTGAGCATTTAGTTAATTTTTATGCATTTTAAACTATGTTAAATAATAATTTTTGGCTAATTAAAATTTACTATAAGATTTAGTAACATGATTGCTGCATTCATGCCAAGGCATTTTGATTTTTGACTGAGTGAAGGGTTAGAGTTGAGTGGCTTTGAATTTAAATCTAGTTTGAATTTGGAGCAAGTTTGTAAAAACCAGAAAATGAAAAAGGTTTCTCTTTTTCTTTTTTTCTGCACCCATTCTGGCCTTGGGCCATTGGGGGCCAGACCCTCGCCCATCCCCTTCCCTCCTCCTATTTCACGCGCGCGGCCTAGCAGTGCGGCCTGCTTGGCAGCCCGCTCCAACGCCTTCCCTCCGCACGCGCGCATCGATGCCCAGCTTGGCGCAGCACTCAGCCCAGCAGTGGCCCGCTCGGTGGCCACACCCGCGCACCCACATTTCCCCCTGTCCTCTCACTGTACCGTGGGACCCACACATTAGTCTCTCCCTTCCCCTTCCTTCTTCGCCGTTCTAGTGATGGCGCTTGCCATCAATGGCAGCTCACCCACCGGGCCAACGAACCAGCATGGCAGGCGTTCAAAACCCACGGTGATGCCGGGCGATTGATGCCATGCCTGTTTCCCCTTCTACCATACCCCCACTTGCCTATGAACCCCGCTGTTGAGCCCTTCCCCCTCCTCTTTTCCCATTCACAGTCGAATTCGCGCCTCGCCACCAAAATTCACCCGCTCCGGTGCTCAATCGTCATCGACGTCTCACCCAAGAGCTCCGCCGTGCACCGCCATGTCTATAGGTGCCTTCTTCTCCTTGATTTGGTCACCAACTTCATGCATTCATGCTCACCGGTGGCTTTCCTCTAAATAGTCTGCCACCACACATCGCCGATCATCTTGGAGCCAACCCGAACGCCAGCAACCTCCCCATCGGACTCACGGTGTGCCACTCGACCTCCCCGTACCCTCCTTTTTGTGAATGGTGCTCTAGAGCACCGTACCGGCAAGCTCCAGACCACACCGTTCATGGCGCCACCATGGGGCCATCATCCCAACATGTTTCCCCACCCCCTTTTCGTACTCCATTGGATTTGCAAGGCCGCTCGCTGCATTTCTGTGTGTTCGGTTGGGTCTAAGGCGGCCGGAATCGCCGTACCGGTGATCCTGATGAGCTCGGGCCATTGGCATCCATGGAGCCACCACGCTGGCACTGCATGCCAGCGAGGGGAACCCCTCCCCTTCTTCTGCGCCATTCGATCATGGGTAGACGACTCCGATTAGATACCCCTTCGGGGTTATGTAACCAGTCCACCATGGACCGTGGACTCGGCGCAGCGCGCCTGCGTCAGCGCGCCCACCGCACACTTGGTGCACCGGGCCAGCCAGCGCATGCCACGTTGCGCCCAGTCAGCGACAACGCAGTCAAACCGCGGTCAGCCAAGCACACTTTGCGTTTTAGCCCCTGCATTTTCTAGAAATCAACCCACAGTCCAACATCGGTTCAAAAGCATTTATTTTCAGTCCTATATTTATCTGTGTTTAGCCCCTGTACTTTTGAATAATAGTACGCACCGTCCAGGACACGTTAAAATTTAGATTTTATTAGTTTAAATTCAAATTTGAGTTTGGTTTATTTACAGAAATGCCATTGAAGCTTGTATTATGCATAACTTTTGTGTTTTAAATCCGATTAGAGTGATTTTTTCGTTCATGTGTTCGTAGAAGTACGTAGATTAGTTCTATAAGCTTTTTAGTCTCTGTTTCTTCTGTTTGGTGTACTGTCCTAATAGAAGTATATTTGTATGCATGTGATGATTGGAATGGATGCTTGATTGGTGAATTGAAACACGTTTAGAGGGTGATCAGTTCGAGGTTGCTAAGGACCAGTTGGTTGACCACAGTACTAGGAAGGAAACTTTGAAGAAGGCAAGTGTAGCAAAGGCCCCTTGTACCCATGAACTCTATAATTCATATAAATGCATGTTTTTAAATTTGAATTACCTTTAAGGACTTTACCTAGATTACTATTTGTACCACATATCCTTGATACCTATGGTTTGGGATGCATTTTGGATAGATGCTGCAGCGCTCAACATAAAATAATTGTTAAACATGACTAAAGGTATTATGCAATATGTTAAAATGGAGCTTTTTAGCAACAATTAGGGGGCTAGAGTACTGGGTTGAGTGCTCTAGTGCCTCTCCATAAGGACTTAATCCTAAAGCGGCCACCCAGGAGGTTTCGTACAACCTCGAGTGTCAAATGGCTCTGACTTTGACCTGTTAACTGGATTGTACTAGCTTGTTTGTAGCTTTCCGTAAGGGCAAGAGTCGGACACTAGTTGGTATGTTTCTTTTCCTACTAGGGTGTGTACCATGCTGCGACCATGAGTGCCACTCCTAGAGGAGGGCCACATACGGCTAGATGGCTGAAACCTTAGCAGCTATGACCTGTTAGTGCGACTAGCGAAGGGTTACGTAGTGAAACCCTACCACACTTCCTAGGTAGTGGTGATGTGGGCTTTGCAAACCCCGACATTGGGAATCACGGCTCGGTGGGTAAAGTTGTACAATTTCTGCAAAAATATTTAACCTATTATAACAGCTGGGCTCATGGATACGAGCGGCCTGGATCCTTCATGATTAGTGATTACTATGGTTAGTTGGGAATTGACATAATCTTGATTATTCGTTATCACCACTTGGGTTGGGTTTATTCACTAAAGTAGTGATTTAGGATGATAAAACTTGACCAATTAAAATTGCTAACCGCAGTCAAACTGTGTCTAGCCTTTGAGCCTCATAGACCCCTTTGTTATACTTGCTAAGCATGGTGCGCTTACACTTGTTTTACATTCAATGAAAATCCTAGATGGGTAACAGATAACGTATATGAAGAGTTTTCAGAAGATGTCTAGGATTACTTGGGTGATGTCCCCTAGTTGGAGTCCCTATTGCGTCTTGGGCTTAGTTCTCTACTTTATGTAATAATGTTGCCGATGAGCAAGACTTGTGATAACTATGTGATGAGATATGCAATGTAATAAAGTACTTTACTTTGATATTATTGCAATTTGAGATTATATGTGTGTTTGGACATCCTGGGCGCACATATATGAACACTTGGTTTTGTTATGCAAAATTGAGTGTGACACACCTGCCCAAGGCAAGCCCCGGTGCATAACCCCGTATTTTTTATAATCACCATATGTATATGTTATGTGCATTTATGTTACAAGAATCTTATGAGAACCACCAGCATAGATATAACTGTCCCATAGCACAGGTTCGAGTAGCTGCTATGCTTAGGTTATCGGTAGAGTGAGTAACCTGCCGTTGCTGACAATAGGTGATTATTATTACTCTCATAATAAAATGATGAAAGGAAAATGGAGACCGAGCAGGGATATGGTATGGGTATTGGTGGGTGTAACGAGTTGAGTCCCGCGGCCACGGGGCATAGCTTGGTTACATTATTTTCCTCGTCCGTGCCGATTGAGGACCGTCCGTTGCTATGGATGGTAGTCCGGTCACGGACTTATTATCCTGAGCACATACTTGCTTATGGGAGCGTGATGGGTCGTTACGCTCTTATCGTGGGTTCCGGCTGTTTTTGGACCGACTGATTGGAGGTGGGGAAAGGTGGAGGTCTAAGCACCATATTGAGACCGGGTCTCAAGTGTGGGGGCTTGGAGTCCAAGTTTGGACGGGACCTGGACCCCGTTACAGGAGTGGAATGGGTTGGTCTTGTTTGTGCCTAGGGTACAAGCGAGGCGTGTGTTTCGGGGTACCCAGCTAGGATAGATTAGTTAGCAAATCGCCGTTCCGTGAGACGGTACAACTTGGCTATGGTCTAGCACCGTAGTAAGAACTGGAACATGGAAGATGGTAACTTGGTTCTGATTGCTCAACCCTTGCTTGAAAGTAGAACAGGTGCTTACCTAGAATGGTTAGCTAATGAAGTAATCATTACTGCTAATTAAACTTGATCTTAAGGACGTACTTCTAGTAATGTTTTTCTTAAACAAAAAGAAAACAGCAAATCCATATTGCCTATCATACCCCTTGGAGTCGGGAAACTATTCCTACTAGTCGGGTAAGTCTTGCAAGTACATTGTGTACTCAGGGTTTATTTTACCCTGTTGCAGGTGCAGCTTGAGGAGTAGCTCTTGTGTGGAGGGTTCTTCTGGTGGGCATAGACGGATCCTTGTATCGTTGCCGCTAGATGTTTATTTTCATTTCGCTGTTTAATTATCGCACTCTGAAACCTGATATTGTAATAATTAATTTCCAAGAACTCTTGTTGTATGAAATGGATGAAGTATTGTAAGCTCGAACTCATTATTGGATTTTGGAAGTAAAACGTGGATTGATTCAAGTTCTCCCATGGGGTGTGCTCGACGGAACTGTCCGATGTAGCTAACTTTCGGGGTGCTTAGTGTCTAGTGGAAGACGAGCGCCTTCAAAAATGTGTTATTTTCGGCAGTTCTGCCATAGGTGGTATTAGAGCCAATAATGAGTCTAAGATTTAAAAAAAAACTCATTAAAAAAACCTAAAATTTGACCAAATAAATATTTGTGAAAAATAGGATGCGATAAATTTATATAAGTATAAGCCCTAGTAATATGGTCTATCTAGGATAGTGGCACTAGATCTCTCTAATCAATCTTCTACAGGCACACTAACTTACGCTGTGTAAGAATCGTTTAGCGTAAGGGAAGTGAATGTGCGCTGTGCCAAAAATTATATGCGAATGCCACTATATTCTGGCTTGAGCGAACGAATAGGTCGATCCATGCATCATGAAAAGTGCATCTTGCTTAAACTAAACTCCCCCACATGTATAATTTTGGGTACTAAATTGATAGGATAATAAATAAAGAGAAATGCTTTAACTCTTATGGAAAAGTTCTCACTTGTAACCATTTATAGGGCCTTATCATCTCTCTAGTCGTTTGTTTCTAAGTATGGAGGCCGGGTCCCTAATGGTGCGTTCCTATCTGTTTATAGATGAACCTAAGGTCTGGTCGTGGAAGCACCAGTGCTGGGACGGGCCGTGGTCTTGGTGAAGACTAGGGCGAAAATGGTCGTGGCGATGATCATGGCAATGCCAACGGGGAGAGCCACGAGGCCCCACTCCTTGGTCCTCCTCCTCCACCACCACCGCCTCTGATAACTCATGCAGAGATGATGGCCAAGATGTTGGCTGCTCATCGCGAGTCGGCCTGTGCCTTGGAGATGCTGGCACATGCTATTGGTGGCTTCACCCATGGAGGCCCCGGTGGCAATGGCAGGAACAAGGGTGGTGCCCGTGGTCCTGAGAGGCCCTATTCCTTTCAGGACTTCTTGGGGACACACCCACCCATGTCACGTCAACTGTGGAGCCTCTGGATGCGGAGCATTGGCTTCATAATCTAGAGCAGAAGTTTCAGCTGCTCAATGTGATGGATGAGCAGAAGGTGCGCTTTATCGCACAATAACTTCTGGGATCTGCCAATGCTTGGTGGGACACTTTCAACACCATGCAGCCTATGGACCACCATGTGACTTGGCAGGTGTTTACCATTGGTTTCTGTCAGTACTGTATTCCTGCTGGTTTGCTAAATAGGAAGCTGTCCGAGTTTCTAGAGCTGAAGCAAGGAAATATGACTGTGATGGAGTATGTTTACAAGTTCAACCACCTTGCACAGTATGATGGGACTCATGTGGATACTGATGAGAAGAAGATGGACCATTTGAATCATGGTCTCTCTTGCATCTTGCAAGAGAAGCTGTATATGGGGGGCTATTAGACCTTTGGTGCTTTGATGAATGCTACAATTGCAATGGAGGGACTTCAGCCTGACTCTCAGGCTGAGTGGAAGCATAAGAGGGTGATCACTAGGTCTTCTAGTCACCCACAGTCGCAGAAGGTCCAGGTGGTGAGGCGCGTGTCGTATCACTCTTTGGGTGGACAGTTGTCTCGTCAAACTCAGCAGACTTACCAGGCACCTCCCACTCAGTATCGTGCACCTACTAATCAGGTGTAGCAGCCTTAGGGACAGCAGGTTCCGCCTCGTCAGGGATAGGGGAATAAGCCGGGTGCTTGTTTCAAGTGTGGCAAGGAAGGCCACTATGCTCATGAGTGCCCCTAGAACCAGCCTACTCAGTCTTCCCAGCCTTCAGCCAACTCTCGTTTGGTCAAGAGGACCATCATCAGAAGAAGGTGCTTGTGAGCCGCTCTAGACAGGTTAACTTCACTGAGGCTGAGGAGATTCCGTAGGGAGAACCTGTGATGGCTGGTATGTTCACCATTGATTCCCACCCAACATATGTATCATTTGATTTTGGTGCATCACATTCATTCATGAGTATGGGGTTTGCACAAGGGCACAATATATCTACTATGGCTATTCCTATTACCTATAGAATCAGAACCCTAGGTGCGCAGTTGTGTGTTAAAACTCAGACGGACACAGTGAGACTATTGCTAGCCACTCATTCTTATCATCTCTAGTTCATGGTGCTGCCTGGGCAAGGTATAGATGCAATTCTGGGAATGAACTAGTTGAGAAACTATGGGGTAGTCTTGAACCTTAGGCAAAGAATTGTTGAGTTAAAGCTTCCTTCTTCTGAAAATAGAATGTCTCTCCTTATGACTTCAATTTCTGCCCTACCAGTTATTGCTCATACTGAAGCTTCTCCTAATCTTGCCTCTATTCCTATGGTTTGTGAGTTTCCAGATGTCTTCTAAAGATGTACCTAGGTTACCACCGGATAGGGATGTGGAGTTTTTCATTCAGTTAGAACCTGGTACTACTCCTATTTCACGATGTCCTTTCCGCATGGCTCCAAAGGAATTGGCTGAGATGAAGAAACAGTTAGAGGAATTGTTGGAGAAGAGATTCATCCGTCCAAGTTCTTCACCATGGGGTTGTCCAGCTATTTTTGTGAAGAAGAAGGATGGCACTCTTTGGATGTCTATGGATTATCGCCCTCTCAACACAGTAACCATTAAGAACAAGTATCCTTTACCTCATATTGATACTTTGTCCGATTAGTTGGCTGGTGCCAAGGTGTTTTCAAAGATTGATCTTCATTCTGGGTATCACCAAATTAAGATCCAGCCACAAGATATACCAAAGACAACTTTCTCTACTAGGTATGGGCTCTATGAATGCCCAGTCATATCTTTTGGTCTCACCAATGCCCCTACATTCTTCATGTACCTCATGAACTCGGTCTTCATGCCAGAGTTAGACAAGTTTGTAGTGGTGTTCATTGATGACATATTGATATATTCTAAGAACAATGAAGAGCATGCACAACATCTTCGCATAATCCTGACTCGATTGCGGGAACACAAGTTGTATGCCAAATTCAGCAAGTGTGAGTTTTGGTTGGATCGAGTATAGTTCTTGGGACATGTCCTGACACCTAAAGGCATCTCTATGGATCATGGCAAGGTGCATGATGTGTTAAATTAGAAATCTCTAGAGCCAGTGAATCAGATTCGTCAGTTCCTTGGTCTTGCTGGTTATTATCGATGCTTCATCCCTGAGTTTTCTAAAGTAGCTCAACCAATGACCCAGTTGCTCTAGAAGGATGTCAAGTTTGTATGGAGTCTGGCTTGTGAAGAAGCTTTCCAAGCCCTAAAGAAGTTTCTTACCTCTGCTCCTGTTCTTGCCTAACCAGATATTGATAGGCCGTTTGATGTGTATTGTGATGCCTCTAGGACTAGATTGGGATTTGTGCTTATGCAATACGGACGTGTGTTAGCTTATGCTTTACGTTAGCTAAAAAAACATGAGTTGAATTTCCCACCCATGATTTAGAGCTGGTTGCAGTTGTGCACGCTCTAAAAATTTGGAGAAATTACCAGTTGGGAAATAAAGTGCATATCTACACGGATCACAAGTGCCTCAAATATATTTTCACTCAATCCGAGCTGAACATGAGACAATGGAGGTGGCTTGAGTTAATCAAAGATTATAACTTAGAAGTTCATTATCACCTTGGAAAAGCTAATGTGGTAGCTGATGCCTTAAGTGGGAAGTCGCATCAAGTTGAAGAAGAATCTTTGTCTCTTAACCATTTTGAGGTGTTAGCCCATATTGCTCTAGTCTCGGATCTACTTGAGCAAATTATTATAGAGCAGATGCAAGATGCTTCGGGAATTCTACATATCAAGAAGCTAATCGCCGAAGGGCGTGGTCCTCATTTTAGTATTGATGATCAAGGTGTGGTGAAGTTCAAGAACCGATTGGTGGTTCCCTCAAGTGATGAGCTTAGGAGAAAATTTTTGGATGAAGCTCACAACTCCAAATTATCCATTTATCTAGGAAGTAACAAGATGTATCATGATTTGCATCACTTGTATTGGTGGCCAAATATGAAACATGATATTACCAAATACATCTCAGAATGTGACATTTGTGGAAGGGTTAAGGCAGACCATATGCGTACGCCTAGATTTCTATAGCCCTTGTCTATCGCTGTATGGAAATGAGAGGATATTTCCATGGACTTTGCTGTGGGTTTGCCCCGTATGGCAAAGGGGTATGGCTCTATTTGGATCATTGTGGATCGCCTTACCAAGTCCGCTCATTTCCTCCTAGTGGACACAATGTATTCAACCAAGAAGTATGCCAAGTTGTATTTTGATTGGGTTGTGACCCTACATGGAGTTCCTCTTACCATTGTTTCCCATAGAGAGTCAGTCTTTGTCTCTCACTTCTGGGAGCAACTCTAGAAATGTCTTGGTACTCGTCTCCTCAGAAGTTCAGCTTATCACCCGCAAACTGATGGTCAGACAGAAAGGGACAATCAAGTACTTGAAGACATGTTGAGAGCTTGTGCCATTTCTTATCTAGAAAAGTGGGACAAATGCTTGACTTTAGCTAAGTTTTCCTATAACAATAACTATCAAGAGAGCATTCGAATGGCACCTTTCAAGGCTTTCTATGGCAAGAAATGTAGGACACCTCTTAAGTGGGTGGAAGTGGGTGACCGTGGTTACTTTGGACCTGATTTTTATCAAAGAAGCAAGAGAATAGGTCAGTGTTATTCAGAGTCATTTGAAAGCGGCTCAAAACCATCAGAAAGCTTATGCGGACAAGAGGAAAAGACCTTTGCAGTTTGAAGTTGGTGACCATGTGTACTTAAAGGTACCCCTGATGAGAGGTGTGCATCGGTTTGGAGTCCATGGAAAGTTAGCTCCTCGTTATGTTGGACCTTATAAATTTTTGGAGCGGTGTGGTTCGGTTGCTTACCGTCTCCAACTCTCGGATATTCTGTCAGTAGTCCATAATGTCTTCCATGTTTCTCAATTAAAGAAGTGTCTGCGGGTTCCTGATGAAGTGGTGGAAATTGAAGGACTCCCTCCCAACCTGATCTTTCCTATATTGAGCACCCTATCAAAATCTTGGATGAAAAAGAGAGAGTCACTAGGAACAAAGTGGTAAAATTCTATAAGGTTCAATGGCAAAATCATTTGAAAAAGAGAGAGTCACTAGGAACAAAGTGGTAAAATTCTATAAGGTTCAATGGCAAAATCATTTGGAGGATGAAAAAGAGAGAGTCACTAGGAACAAAGTGGTAAAAATCTATAAGATTTTTGTAACTTAAGATGATCAATAAAAATTTTAAATGAAAAGCTATTCCATAACTCATGTATATCAAGTAGGGTTTAAAACTAATTTTTATTAAATAAAAATGCTATAGAACATATATGTGGCACTTAAATAAAGTTTGGAGTACGAAATTTGTAGATGACAATGAAATCCTTGCTGTGGAAAAATAACATTGCTCGCTAACATTTCTAATATCCTAAAAATGGAACTTGAAATCAAATTCAGCTCAAGGACTTAGAAGAATTTAAGTATATATTTATAGCAAGACAATGCCATGTTTAGGAATTTATTTTGCGAAATTGAGTTAAGAGATGGTGTCGTGTTTTAGCTCGGTTGGTAGCCTGATATGCTCTCTTGTGCATGGTGAAGATGGTTTAGGCTTAAGAGCAACCGTTTAGTTGTTATAGGTGCTTTCAATTTTGTGCGCGACACGTTCTTGGGTTGGTTGGCCGGGTGGGCGTGGTCACCACGTCCCCGGGGCACAATGTCACCTCACTGGCTCGCTGTTTACTCCAAAATTTGGAAGAAGAGTCGCAGGGACTTAAAAGCTCCCAAGATCATGTCATCAAGGAATCAATCACGTGTAGGTCGGTATCAGCTGATTCGAATGCAAAACTAGAATCGGCTTTCTTCAGATAGCGCTAGCAGATAACGACAAAGGTTACGATTGGCGCCGCCGGGCTGGCTTCAGGGGATGATCAGCCTTGAATCATGGCCAAAGCTGATTCTGCAACGGAGAGGTAGCTGGCTTCAGGGGATGATCAGCCTCAAGTAACGGGGGAGCTAGCGGCGAATTGGTGCTGATGGTGACCCCAAAGGCTGAGTAGAGTCGGCCTTCTACTCTGGAACAATGGGAGCATCCCAAGTTGCACCCTCTTGGCGATGAAGGCGCTGGCGCGATGATGCAGATCCATTGAGGGCCTCCTCAGTAGACCTCTTGTTGTTCTCCATGATCTCAAACCTATGGAAAAAGCAGGAACTATACTAAGGACGCAAAAGGTTTGAGACGAAGCGGGTTGTTTTTCGATCCACAACCGTGGCCCGTATATATAGCCCGGGAAGGCGAGAAGATAGATTTCACCGGGGGTGTGAAATTGAAATCAGGAATGAAAATGGATCGACACTCCAGAAATTCAGGGGACAGATAACGAAGAGATAGTAGATTCGAACTTATTGCTTCCCCAAATTATGAAATATCATGGGGCGGATGCGAAGAATTTACATTGACCAGAGATTAACCCATCAAGGCTTCTTTGGATTGAAGGGAGTCCGGGTCCACACAAGGCTGAAGATCATCGTGAACCGAATCACATCGGCTCGTTGATAAAATTGTGCCAGAGAAGGGGAAAGGCCGCTCGCCTAACAGATGCCCAGCCAATTTCTCGGTAAACTGGTAAACTATGGGAAAGAAGCCTGTGGCTTTCCCGGTGGGTGTTTGGTGGAACAAACAAGGGGAAGGTGTCCACACATTTTAGCCCTTGCAAACACTAGAATAGCTTTGCGAGCATGGAGAGAAGACTCAGGTGATATGACAAGAATTCTTCTAACCGCAATAGCTGATCCTCTTGCTCGACAAGGCGCTAGAATGAGCGACACAATCACCCTATGCACAAGAATTCTTCTAACCGCTCAAGATCTTCATAGCAAAAGGATAGACCATGGAGGGTCTAATGGAGTCGGAAGCACTCAAGGAGGCAGATAGAAGAGAAACATGGATGAATTGTTGAGTTGCTCTCACCAGGGTCAGATAGACATTTTATAGCCGGCCTAGAAAGATGAATCTAAGTGCCCGTGAAGTAATGATGCTCTCGTAAAAGTTTTGAAGCATGGGCTCATGAGCTAACATAGGCGGCGACAAACAGTAGACCCCAGATCAAGATTCTCTACCCATGACTGTGGACCTATCGGGGGTACAGACGTGATAATTTTGGAATAAAATTACTTTTATCCCAAAATTGGGGGGCATGTGTTTACACCAAAATTTGGAAGAAGAGTCGCAGGGACTCAGAAGCTCCCAAGATCATGTCATCAAGGAATCAATTGCGTGCAGATCGGAACCAGCTGATTCGAATGCAACACTGGAATCGGCTTTCTTCAGGTAGCGCTAGCAGATAACGACAAAGGCTACGATCGGCGTCAGGACAAAGCATGTTGGACTCTACAAAAAGGGAACGATTAGAGTCCAAGTTATCTTAAATTAGGAATGTTTTCTCTAGAGCCAAAGATTGTGATGAGTCATGCTTAGATAGGAGTCATGCGTAGATCCTGGGTATAAATATCAAACCCCAGCTATTGTAAAAGACACACAATCAATCAAACACAAGTTACTTTTTCGGCTCCAGCCACCCCTTAGGAGTAGGACTAGAGTAGATCTCGGCGAGTTCTTTAGCAAGTACGGCTGCATCGATCCGATCGACCTCCACTGCTTGTGTGTAAGTACCGTCATGGCTTATACCTCTGTTCATATGGCTACATCGATCCGGCCGACCTCCACTGTGACTCTGGTATAAGTTAGTTATCGACTCTTGTCTAGTTTAAGTAAGGCTGCATCGATCCGGTCGACCTCCACTGCTCGAACTAGATTAAGGTCAAGTTAGCGGCTCTATCTAAGGGTGGCGTTCCTTCGGATAGATTCATTAAGTTACCGATATTGCTTATTGCTTCCATTATTTATTTAATTACAACAATATCACTTCGCCCGATTGGGATTGATCTAGATCGGCCTTATATCTTGTTTAACCCATCATTTATTAATCTAAATTTGATCTAATCTATACTTTAAATGATGAGTTATGTTTTATCGGCTCTTTTATATCAATCTTAATCGTGCATAGCGTGTGGTTAAGGCATGTCTGATCTTGAGTAGATCTATTGGCTAGCGAAAACCATTCCATGACCCGTTATCATGGCCTGTGTGATTCTGCCTCACACCCCACTGTTAACACCATGGAGTGGGGATCGTTATTTGGTAGATCTGTTCCTGAGAGGGCATGACCTTAACTGTGCGCTATGCCTGAATCGGCTGTTTTAGCCGATATCGAGTGCTTTCGCGAACAGTTCACGTCATGAGACTGTTGAAGTAGAGATAGGTTGAAAGATGTGTTAGCCCCATGATCTTATTATTGTATTATGGCCTGCATGATTCTACCTCATGCCTCATAGATATTAGTAATAAGTTAGGGTCGTCGAGTCTATTATAGTTTCTATGGCCTGTATGATTCTGCCTCATGCCCCACTGGTCATAGCGATATATGAGATCTAATATGTTCATTAGATTTATCTCTATTAAATGGTTGAATGATGATGAACTGTTTCTTTCATAAAAGGGGTTCGGTTACTTGCAGTCATTGGCTCAGTATAAACTAATTATTGTTGATATCTTATTGCCATTGACCAATATTTGTCTACATAATGATATTCATCCTGAACGATAACCGGTTCTTCTTACACAACCCCACGAGTTCTAATTGATTTATTCTTATGAATATGTTGGAATCGACTATTTAGTCGATCTCCTTTCATATCGGCTTTTAGAGCCGCATATTCGGGACTGTCTGGCAACACCGGCATGTTCCGCCCCAAATTACTGATAAACTTTCTCTCCTTGTCAATTGTAGGGTCAAATTGACTGGCACATCTTGGGAGGAGTGCGCAGGATCGACCATCCCTACGCTGAAGCTAGGCGGATCTACGGCTCCATCAAGCAGACCCTTCTGGTTTGCTCATGTGACCTCGGCACGAGACAAAATTTCGTGCCGACACACGCTTCTGGCATGCCCGGTGGGACCCCACAATCATCATGGCGGTTCACAACAACAACAACATCCTTATGGTACATTAGGAAGACCTACCTGATGGAGATTAAGGTGTCATCAGCAAAGCTATAGAAGAGTTTCAGAACAAATATTTGTTGTCCTACACCAAAACACGTGACAACACAATTGTTTAGAAATTTCCACTACCAAGAGTTCTATTACACGGGCAGACAGATACAGTTGAAGCTGAAGACAGGCGTTTCTTTATGAAAATTGTAGACAAATCTGTTCGTGATGCCATATCAAACCATAATGAAGCTTTCTTGGACATATTCCACAACACCATGAAAGAGGCGATTCATGGGTTTCCAGTTGGTCAAGTTGGGCTGGCTTATTACAACATTCCACATCCGGCGACACAAGGGACTAATCAAGTCGGTACCAGCCATCAAGAAGCGGCACCAGCTGGTAATGATGATGTCTAGGTAGTTCAGGGTTCATCTGAACAAGCTCAAGGAACTACTACGAATTAGACACAGTATAATCCTAGACCATTAGTGTAGCATGTGCAACAGCCGGCGGGGCAAGGTTAGAACCAGATGATTAATTTTGGCACATCAGGCCACATACTGTCGTCGGCTCAAAAAATAGCGCTGTCTATTCAAAGGATCCGTAGAGATATAGATCCTCATATCTACAACCAGAGACTTCAAGCAGCAGACCAGCAAAGGACCCAGCAGATGGAGATTCCACAAGGGTATCATTATGGCATAGATTATAACACCCTTCACATGATTCCGAATCCAGAGTATCAACGCACATGGGATTTCAATCCACAGATGGATCAGCAGGTGCAGAGAAATCCAAATTCAAATACTGATGAGTTGTTGCTGAAGGTGACCAAGACGATGAAGAATCAGTTTGGTCTGAAGCCAAAAGGGCTGACCTTTTCGTACAAATGCCCATATCCAGAATGGTATGATTTGGTCGCTCTTCCCACAAACTATAGGCTTCCAAAGTTTGCTAAGTTCACTGGCCAAGACAGTACAAGCATAATAGAACATGTCAGTCGGTATCTTACACAATTGGGCGAGGCATCAGTTGAGGAGGCCCATTGAGTTCGTTTCTTCTCCTTGTCTCTGTCAGGACCAGCCTTCACTTAGTTTTCATCACTGCCAGTCAATTCCATTGCTAATTGGGCTGACCTAGAGAAGAAGTTTCATACATATTTTTATACTGGGACCGGAGAAAAGAAGATAACCGATTTGACAACTATAAGGCAGAAAACTAACGAATCGGGCACTGAATTTCTTTAGAGGTTCCAAGAAACTAGAAATTTGTGCTTCTCATTAAACTTGGCTGATGATCAATTAGCTGCTTTAGCCGTTCAAGGAATGCTGCTAGTGTGGAAAGAAAAGCTGCTGGGACAAGAATTTGACAACTTGGGTCAATTGGCTCAACGAGTGGTGGCGCTCAATAGCCAATTCCAGAGTATGCGCAGAGAAACCTGATTTCAGAAGAGTACCACAGTGGCCGAAGCCTATAATCCATACTCAGTCGATGATGGTTATGAAGATGAAGAAGAAGAGGTTGCTGTGGCTGAATAGAATTGGGGCAAAAAGACAGTAATGGTGCCAAATCCTTGGGGAAGAGGAGTCGAGGAGAGCTATGATTTTGATGTCACAAAATCAGACAAGCTCTTCGATTTCTTGCTTGAGAAGGGACAGATCAAGTTGCCCGATAATCATGTTATGTTGCCCCTTGATCAATTGAAGAATAAAAAGTTCTGCAAGTTACATAACGCTACTTCTCATTCTACAAATGAATGCAGAATTTTTTGGTAGCATATATAGAGGGCTATTTAGCAAGGAAGGCTCAAATTTGATACACCTCGGAAAATGAAAGTTGATGATAATCCTTTCCCAGGAGATCAAAACATGGCTGACGCTAGGCTGATCAAAGGAAAGACTAAGGTCCTAACATCAACCAAATCAAGTGAAGCTGAAACAGTCGATCCCAAGATGCAAATATCGGCCGACGAGTATAGAGAGATTAGAAGACATCGCGCTAAACAAAAGAGTCGATATGAGCAGGGAGAAACGTCAAAAGATGGGGCGACAAAGCCGCGAGTTACATCTTGGATCCTGTTGAATAAGTGGCAGCGGCAGAAGGAAAAGGATTATCAGCGTTGGTTAAAGGATCACGAATACCAGCGTTAACTGTTAAAAGAGTGGTACAAAAGAAAACAAGCCGAATCACATTGGAATTGTCCTTTCTTCAGACATTGCTGGAATGAAGGTTTAAAGTTGCCTACCAGACATGACTGTCCAGAATACAGCAATCAATATTGGGAGTTTAGGCAATCTCAAACCAACCGCCGGTCTATCCATGCTCAAGATGCATATCATCATAATAACATGGATCGGCGCTTAGAAAATAAAAGTGTTCATGATCGGCTTGGAAAATGAGTTGTTGACCAAGACTAGGCTGATTGTGAAGAAAAAGGCAATGAGAGAGATTATGTCTAGGAGGAAGGCCAATGATGCCCAGGAGGTTTGACAAGAAGCCAGAAGAGAAGGGTGCAACGCTTAAGGAATAAAGAGTTGGAACAGGCTCAGGCATTTGGTAAACCTCAAGTATGGCATACTAAGCAAACAGCCGATAGAAAGCAACCATCGACTAATATCCAAATGGCTTTTTTGTTGCCATCAAAATTCAGAGCTTCGACAGATTAAGAAGTTTATTCAGATTTCAATGAATCGGAGTATGAGGAGACAGTTGCCAAGTTGATGGTTATACAACAAGCAATATTTGATAAACCAGTCAAGCATCGGCACTTAAAAGCTTTATATGTAAATGGTTTGGTTGATGGGAAGCCGATGAACATGATGTTGGTGGACGGAGGTGCTTTCTGTCAATCTCATGCCTTACACCAATTTTTGTAAACTTGGCAAGGTACCAGGAGATCTGATGGAGACTGACATGATGCTTAAGGATTTTGGAGGTAATGCGTCTAAGACCCGGGGGGCAATAAACGTTAAACTAACAATCAGGAGTAAGACTCTGCTCACCACATTCTTCGTCATCATTGGAAAAGGGTCGTATAGTTTGCTCCTTGGTCATGATTGGATTCATGCGAACTATTGTGTACTGTCGACGATGCATTAGTGTTTAATTCAATGGCATCGAGATGATGTCGAACTGGTTCATGCTGACGAGTCTGTGAGCATCGCAACAGCCGATCTAGTCTTCTGGGAACTAGGAGACTTCGAATGCTTTTCTGGCAAATTATGGGAAGGAGGCTTCATTAAAATCAGCAATGAAAGCAAACAGCCGATGCAAGCAATTGGCTCTAAGAGTTTGTTTTAGTGAATAGTCACGGCTTCATGTCAGTCATCGGATTAAGGAAGAATAAGCACTAGTCCTGGAGATGGGCTTAGGCCGACGTATGTGAACGCTAAGTCGAATCATGAGTAATAGATCTATTAAAGGAGGTTCTGTTTCGCTTAATGGGATGCTTGACCTGGGTTGATCAAACGTTTAACCCTTGGTATGAAAGGTTCTACGGCAAAATATTTAAAGGGATGTTATCCTAACATTTGATCGACACTTGATAGCCGATTCATTTAGTCATCGGCTCTAATAGCCAGTACCAGAAAGGTATCGCCTCTAGTTTAAAAAATGAAAAAGTCTTCAAAAACATAAAAGCCGATACGATATGTATCGCCTCTAGAGCAAGAAATAAAAACAAAGACAATCATACAAAAGGGCATTGCATTGAGACACATTCGTGAAAGAACAGGAGTCTTTGTTCATCGGTTTACCCTAAGTACAAACTAATCAAAGACCTTGTTCACTACATCCTGAGTAGATGTAATGTCCACAATGACCTCCGCGGCAATGATGAATTCTTCGAGCAGGTCCTCATGTCCCTCAGTGCCGTCGCCCATCAGGAAGCCAGCCTATATGGCGTGGAGGTCATACCCGGTCCAGACCTGCACCACGGTTAGTGCCATCGATGCACCGTGTCGAACGCCATGGAGGGAGATCTCCTGAGCATGGGCCAGGATGTCTTGGAGGCGAGCGTTGATGAAGGAACCCCGAGCATTGACGGCATCCGCGGCCGCGTTCACCGCCAGTTGGAGAGACTCCGACTGCACCATCAGGGTTGGCGATCACAGAAGACTATCAAGATAAAGACAGGATCAATCAGAATAGAAGCATTCATGGAACTCATCTTACCTGCCACCGCGGCGTCAGACTCAGCCAACCACGCTCGAATGGCACTGGCCTCCTCCTCATCCGCATTAAGGGCTGCTTGGAAGACCCCTAGATGGATCTCAACCTGGCCATTTTTCCAAATCACCTCGAAATAGCGGTACTCGGTCACCCTCCATTCTCGGAAGAAGCACCGGGCGTCGTCGCCGTTATACGAGTTGGAAGAATCCGACGACAAATCCAGCGTAGAAGATGCAGCGTCAGAGGGCTTGCCAGCCCTAGGGAGGGGACGAAGGCTGTCATTCACGACAAACCTATAGGCGAGTCAGAAAAGATCATCATCATGAACAGAGGATGTCAATCTTACCTCATGCGTCGGAGGCATTGGTTCATCAACATGTTCTCCTCCGGGACCTCCTCTGCCGCACGCTTGCCGTGGTTCTCCTCGCTGGCCATGAAGTTGATTGAATCTACAGGAAGAGAGAAAGGCCGCTACAGAGTTCTGCGAGGGTGGAGAAAAGCAAAGAAACAGGAACGGTTGCAAGTGCGGATGTATTCAAAGGTTGAAGCCCTCAGCCAGAATTTGAAGCCACGGAATGAAGGGGTGGACGCCTCGGGTCGTTCAAAAGGCAACCGCAATTAATAGGAGGTGAAGCATCACCTCGCTAATACCGAAGAGAACACAGCGCCAGATGACCAAGGATAGAAGATCGAAGGGCTCCCTTAATAAAGGTCGTGTTTTCAGACCTAAATAGGATTAAGACCAAGAGTCTGGAATCGGCTATTTTGAAAATCGGCTCTTTAGTCGGAACAAAGGAAAACATAGTGAGACAACAGAAAGTGTAGTTGTCATTGATTCTATACAAGACATATGTTGATATACAGATTACAAGTCTAAGGATATCCTGGATTGCTTTCAACACTTCTAGCCGAATAACATTAGCTTCTCCGATCTATTGTTTGTCTTCTTTGGCTGATCCAGGAATGCTCTCGAGGCTACTTCGGATGGCTCTACCTCCTCTGACTTTGGCCAGTAGTTCCCATTTCTTTTGTTGAGTGGCATCAGGTATTTGAGCCAGGATGGACTTATGATGATCAATGGCAATAAGATTCTAGAGAAAGATGGAGATGGATTACCCTTGAGGGCCAAGAGCAAAAGAGCCGAATGATTTGTCAGCCGAAGTCTACAAGAATCTTGTGATGGATGACTTAGAAGACTTGAGTTGCCTTCGGCTGCATGCTCTTGAAAAACATTGAAGCCCATAACTAAGGATTGCAAAATATTACAATTAAAAGGTCAAGAATGAGTAATTTTCTAAAGGAGATTTGGTCTGGAGAGTAAAATTGCCGATTGGGTCAAAGGACAGCAAGTTTGGCAAATGGTCACCCAATTGGGAAGGACCTTATCGGATCTAGCGTTGTGCGCTTGGTAATACTTATATTTTGGAAACACTGAAATGAGAGGAAGAATTCGACAGAGCAATCAAATGGGGAATATTTAAAGGAATATTACCCTAGCATTTGGATTAATACTTGACAACCAATTTGCTCGGTTGTTGGCTCTAATAGCCGATACCAGAAGGGTATCGCCTCTTGTGCGAAAATAAACCCGAAGGGGTAAAAGTCGGTACAATGTGTATCGCCTGCAGGAGCAAAGCAAACATGGACAAAGTGATGCATAGAGTATGAGGTACAAAACAAAAGAAAAATCACTCAAGACGGAGAAATTATTTGCTAATATCACCTATTACAAACTACGGGCCAGAAAACACTTTGGCTACTATATCATCATCCTAGGAGATAAAGGCTACGGAGTTAGCAGCACTGAAGAAATCCTCAATCAGGTGTTCATAATCCCCAGGGTGCACCGCGGCTGGAAAACCATGGGGAAGGAACCGAAGTTCGTGGCTAGAATGGGCTTGCGCAGAAGCCAACACCATGGTGGCACCATGGCGAATGGCATGCAAAGTGACCTCCCTGACATGGTTCAGGATGTCGTGCAGGCAAACCACCGGGACGGTGCCTCTGGCGTTGACAAATCCTGCCGCGTGCTCCGTAGCCAATCGGAGGCTCTGCAGTTGGGTAGACAAATCTAAAAAGATTCAAAGGGGAGATGATCAGAATCTCGAGGATGAAATTGAAAGGAAGCAAAGGTTATGACAGATATCTCACCCGTGATTCTGGCCTCGGCCTTGGCCAACCTATCCTCCACTGAATCGGCCTCGGGAGATGATCGACATCGAACCATGGCCAGAGCCAATTCAGCGAGGGAGAGACATTCAGCGAGACCCTAGCCATGCCGATCAATGGAGGCAAATAGATCGTCATTCTCAATTCGCCTCCTTTGATAACAAGGGAGCTGGTGACGAGCTGTCAACGAAGAGGACCCTAAAGGCCGAACGGAGTCGGCCCTATCCCCCGAGGCAGTGGGGGCATCATGAGTTGTACCCTCCTAACAATGAAGGCGCTGACACGATGATGCAGGTCCGTTGAGGGCCTCCTCAACAAACCTCTTGCTGTTCTCCATGATCTCAAACCTACGGAAAAGCAGGAACTATACTAAAGACGTGGAAGGTTTGAGATGAAGCAAGTTGTTTTTCGATCCCCAGCCGTCGCCCATATATATAGCTCGGGAAGGCGAGGAGATAGATTTCGCCGGGGGTGTGAAATTGAAATCAGATACGAAAATGGATCGACGCTCTGGAAATTCAGGGGACAGAAAACAAAGAGATAACAGATTCGTACTTATTGCTTCCCCAAGTTACAAAATATCGTGGGATGGATACAAAAGATTTACATTGACCAGCAATCAGCCCACCAAGGTTTCTTTGGATTGAAGGGAGTTCGAATCCCCACAGGGCCAAAAGTCATCATAAACCGAGTCACATCGGCCCATTAATAAAATTATGATAGAGAGGGGGAAAAGCGGCCTGCCTAACAGATGCCCAGCTGATTTCTTGGTGACTGGGAAACTACTGGAAAGAAGCTTGTGGCTTTCTCAATGGGCATTTGATTGAGCAAACAAGGGGAAGGTGTCCACACATTTTAGCCCTTGCAAACACTAGAACAGCTCTACGAGCATGGAGAGAAGACCTAGGCGATATCACAAGGATTCTTCTAACCGTAGTAGCTGATTCTCTTGCTCGACAAGGTGCTAAGATGAGCGACACAATCACCCTATGCACAAGAATTCTTCTAACCGCTTAAGATCTTCATAGCAAAAAGATAGACCATGGAGGGTCCAACGAAGTCAGAAGCACTCGAGGGGGCATATGGATGAGAAACATAGCTGAATTGTTGAATTGCTCTCACCAGGGTCAGATAGACATTTTATAGCTGGCCTGAAAGGATAAATCCAAGTGCCCGTGAAGCAATGATGCTCTTGTAAAAGTTTTGAAGCATGGGCTCATGAGCTGACATAGACGGCGACAAACAGTAGACCCCAGATCAAGATTCTCTACCCGTGACTACGGACCAGTCGGGGATACAGACGTGATAATTTTGGAATAAAATTACTTTTATCCCAAAATTGGGGGGCATGTGTTTACACCAAAATTTGGAAGAAGAGTCGCAGGGACTTAAAAGCTCCCAATATAATGTCATCAAGGAATCAATCACGTGCAGGTCGGTACAAGCTGATTCGAATGCAAAACTGGAATCGGCTTTCTTCAGATAGCGCCAGCAGATAACGACAAAGGCTACTATCAGCGCCGGGACAAGACATGTTGGACTCTACAAAAAGGGAAAGATTAGAGTCCAAGTTATCTTAAATTATGAATGTTTTCTCTAGTGTGGGGGTATTAACCCCTATACCCCTACGGCTAGGTTTGGGCCGTCCCCAACCAGGGGGTCCGCCCACCAGAAGACGACGCGCGGCCTAGCCGATCTACTCGGAGTCCCGCGCAAGGAATCAAGGCAGACTCAGAGATCAAGCAAGATCCTGGTCAGTTAGAATAGGAATCCTTATCCGGCCACCTATGGCAATTGTAACTGGTTAGGATTAGTTTCCAGATCTGTAACCCTGTCCCCCAGACCATATAAGGCGGGAAGGGGACCCCTCTCAAAAATCATCTCATTTGCATACAGCAATACAATCAGATGCAGGACGTAGGTATTACGCCCTCATGGCGGCCAAACCTGGATAAAACCTCGTGTCTGTCTTGCGTCACCATCTCGTTCGTAGCTTGCGCACCTATCGGCCGATAATCTACTACCTTGGGCATACCCCTAGGTAGACTGCCGACCATATTTCGTCGACAGTGGTGCGCCAGGTAGGGGGTGTGCGTACTGCTCCCCAGATGAACAAGATGGTCATCATCCCCGGCTCCATGGCTATGCCGAACGGCCTCACGTTCACCATCGGCCAGATCACCTGGACCACTAGCTCCGACAACTTCATCGCCATGACCACGGAGGAGGCGTAGATCCAATCTGCATCGACCACTGCTTCACCAGCATCGGCTATGGCTCCGACCACGTTGGATCTGGCTCCGGCCACGCCAGCATTGTCTTCAGCCACACCGACAACCCGTCGTTCGCTTCCTCACTACAAAGGGAGGCAGATCGACAACACCGACCTGCTCGACTCCATCGATCAGGTCGGCACCAAGCTTGCTGAAACCCTAGCTCTGGTAGATTTGATTCAAAATCAACCTTCCGAGCAGGTAACCACTACCCACAACAGATCTACTCGACTAGCTCAGGCCAGTCGTCCTGCACGACTCAGTACGGATCTCATGGTCACGTGTACTCCTGAAGGGTGCTCCATTCGTCGCCGACCAGCCCCCGCAACGGGTCTCCGGCTCTCCGAGTGCGAAGCCTTGATGGAGAATTACCAGGCCCAGCCCTACGGCCTGCGAAACATTGCTTCCAACTACGCATAAAATATACATCGACCTCGGCCAAAGCCACGCAACTTCATCAACATGGTTCGGATTGAGGAGTATCAAGAAGGATCGGTCCACATAGTTCAAGAGGGCGGCTCAAGCTCCCCATCCATCACCGCATCTAATGGCTCCATCCACACTGAGCTTCAGCTTCGTGATGATGAAGAAATTGAATACGATCTGGATATCCCAGACCACCCCCCGGGGTTCCCACGATTCCCATCCTTCCCACCAAGGCAAGGAGGCTTGATCAATGTCGTGAGTAATGATGAACCCTCGGCAGTTGGCGAAATAGAACAAGAAAGGCTAGCACGCGAAGCACGCAATATTGACCGGCTTAATCATAGACAAGCCAAAGCCGAGGAGGCATGACGCATAAGGCTCTAGCCACGCGATCTCAACAATGCCTTTGATAGGGTAGGGGAGAAGCAGGTCTTCAGGACTCCAAGCACCAACGTAGCTGTTGCTATGGCGATAATGCAACGACTACCCAGTACCTCGGAAATCCAGGCAATTCATGATGATATGCAAGCCTACCTGACGGCTGCCATGGCCTAGACCGCAGAGATTGCAAACCAAGCACGGGCTCTGTCTGTCTCAGTCGAATCAAGCCACAGTTGTCAGTACTCAAGTCGCCCACAGCCACCCAACCAACGTGGCTCGCGCAACAACGACCCACCAGACAACCGTCAAGGCAGAAATGGTGGTCATGATGGTGGTCGGGACGACAACCACCGCGACTACCAGGACGATAATCGACGAGACAACCACGACAATCGTCGTGATAACCGCAGTCGCGGGGTCAACCAGGGTGGCAATCGGGATCGTCGTGATGGCAATAACGATCTCCGCCATTCCCTCGGAGAACGCGATCTATGCGATCGCATTAACCAAAGAGCCAACGATCGTGCATCCCATGAAAGCTATCGCCGTATAGAATATGATACTACCGACGGCCCTCCAGGTTTGAAGCAGTTTACTCCTCACCTTCGCCAAGTTGTGTGGCCAAAAAACTTCAAGCTCAAAAAACTCCAGAAGTACGACGGCAAGGAGAACCCAGAGTTATGGGTCATGCTCTACGAAACCGCATGCAGATCAGCCATGGTTGACGAGCATGTCATGTCTAATTACTTCCCAGTCACCGTCGGCCATGCAGGCCACCAATGGCTGGTCAGCTTGCCAGCAAACTACTTTGATTCTTGGCAAGAGCTCAAGCAAGCATTCATCGACAACTTCATTGCTACTTGCGAACAACCCGGCAACAAATATGATCTGCAGCGGATTCGAGATCATAAAGATGAGCCACTACGCAAGTACGTCCGATGCTTGTCGGAGATGCACATCAAGGTCCCATCAATCTCCGACAACGAGGCAATCGAAGCTTTCATCACTGGTCTCCGCTTCCACGATGCTCTAAGGGACAAGCTCCTCCGCAAAAGACCTGAATCAGTCACAGCGCTCCTAGCTACTACTTAAAAATATGCGGACGCTGATGATGCTAAAAGATAATCATCGAAGAAGCAGCAAGGGTTCCACGCTCCGACCACCCCCCACACCGCGACGACTACCGCGGCAACCGTGGTCGGAATGACAATTTTGATCACCGCAACCAGCGCAACGATTTTCGCGACCACCATGATCAGCGTAATCAGCGGCGTAGTCACCATGATGATTATAGGGGCAAGCGTGCTCAGGAAGATGATGGCAAAGTCAACATCGTTAAAAAAGGTGGCGGACGTCGCAACTACGAAGAAGACTACGCCAAAGCATTGAAAGGACCCTGCCAGCTCCATCCCAAGTCAAACCATACCATGGAGATTTGTCGTGTTCTCAAATCCATCTACTCGCGCCAACAGGCTCCGGATAAATCCAACAAGCCTAACGATGCAGGGGAGCAGCGTAGCGAGGACAACGATGATGAAGACGCAGATCCCCATCACAAGTACGTCAAGCCAATCGACCGCGTCCACACCATCATTGGGGGCAAAGTGTCCATTGAGACCAAACGAGAGCGCAAGCTGCTCGCCCACGCTTGCTTGAACGTGGCCAATGCCGACAACCTCATCGCCGATCCGCGGCTCCCTCCTTGGTCTCACCGTGAGATCTCCTTCAGCAGAAAGGACCAATGGGCTGCAATACCTGTGCCAGGGCGTTTTCCTCTGGTTCTCAATCCTTGTATCAACAAGGTTCAGTTTGATAGAGTGATGATTGACGGCGGCAGTTCCATCGATATACTGTTCAAGAATAGTTTGCCAGCCTTAAAGATAACCCAGGCTTATCTTAAGCCATACGAGGCACAGTTCTGGGGTGTTCTCCCTGGACAGAGCTCCACACCTCTTGGGCAGATCACGCTACCTATGCAATTTGGTACCCCAGACCACTTCCGCACTGACTACGTCAACTTCATGGTCGCTGACTTTGAAGGCACCTACCATGCAATCCTTGGCCGACCAGCGCTCACCAAGTTCATGGCCATACCTCACTATAGGTATTTGGTGCTCAAGATGCCTACTGAGAAGGGGGCTCTAACTCTCAGGGGCAACGTATACGCAGCTTACACCTACGAGGATGACAGCTTCAAAATAGCAGAGGCTCACGACCTCTCTATTCGCATGGCCGAGACCATGCTCGACGCCAAGCAGACCCCAGCCGACCACCTGGAGATCCTAGAGCTTGAGGCCCCACGCAAGAACATCAAGTCCAAAGAGCACAAAGAGATCCAGCTGGTCGACGATGATCCCAGCAAAACGGCCCTTATCGGGGCCAACCTAGATCCTAAATAGGAAGACACGCTCATCAGGTTCTTGAGGAGCAACGTGAGTGTGTTCGCATGGAAACCTGCTGACATGCCCGGTGTACCTCGAAACTTGATCGAGCACTCCTTAAATGTCGATGGCAAGGCCAAACCCTTCAAGCAGAAGCTATGACGGTTCGCTCACGACAAAAAGGAGGCTATTAGGGTAGAAGTTACATGGCTTTTAGCAGCCGAATTTATCAAAGAAGTGTATCATTCGGAGTGGTTAGCCAACCCGGTTCTTGTACGCAAAAAGAATAAGGAATGGAGAATGTGCGTTGATTACACTAATCTCAACAAACACTGCCCTAAAAACCCCTTCGGCTTACCTCGCAGAGACGAGGTCGTAGATTCAACTACCGGTTGTGAGCTGCTTTCCTTTCTAGATTGCTACTTTGGTTATCACCAGATCGCTCTCAAAAGGGATGACCAGATCAAGACATCCTTCATCACGCCCTTCGGCGCCTACTGCTACACGACCATGTCGTTTGGGCTCAAGAACGCTGGGGCTACCTACCAACGCGCCATACAGGCCTGCCTCAAAGATGAGATAAAAGACGACCTCGTCGAGGCTTATGTTGACGATGTAGTTGTTAAAACCAAGGAAGCATACACCCTTGTCGACAACCTAGAACGTACCTTTGCAGCTCTTAACACATTCCAATGGAAATTAAACCCAAAGAAGTGCATCTTTGGTGTTCTATCTAGTATACTACTCGGCAACGTCATCAGTCACGATGGCATACGCCCTAACCTAGAGAAAGTAAAAGCTGTCTTGGACATGAAGCCGCCCAAAAAGGTGAAGGATGTTCAGAAGCTTACCGGATGCATGGCTGCCCTCAGTCATTTCATATCTAGATTAGGCGAAAAAGGACTACTATTTTTCTAGCTGCTCAAAGCATCCGAGAAGTTTGAGTGGTCAGAGGAAGCAGACGCTACCTTTACGCAGCTGAAACAATTCCTTACATCACCTCCGGTCCTCACTGCTCCCAGAGAAGACAAAACCCTCCTACTTTACATTGTGGCAACTAATCGAGTGGTCTCCACTGCCGTGGTGGTCGAGCACAACGAGCCCGACCACATCTATAAGGTACAGCGACTAGTTTATTTCATCAGTGAGGTGCTCAGTGAATCCAAGACCATATACCCGCAGATTCAGAAACTGATCTACGCTATACTAATTACATCCCGAAAGTTGAAACACTACTTCGACGAATATCGTGTGGTGGTCATGACCGAGTACCCTCTGGGAAACATCATTCGCAACAAGGATGCAAACAGGCGCATCGTCAAATGGGCAATGGAGCTATGCCCTTTCTCCTTGGAATTTGCAAGCCGTACTGCAATCAAGTCTTAGACACTTGTCGATTTCATCGTCGAGTGGACAGACTTAAGCACACCTGCCTCTCAGGGGACCTTCGAGTATTGGAAGATGTACTTCGACTGCTCTCTCAACATCAACAGCGCAGGGGCAGGAGTCCTTTTCGTATCACCATCCAAGGAGCAGCTCTGATACATCCTCAGGATTTATTTCCCGGCATCTAATAACACCGCCGAGTACGAAGCATGCCTGCACGGTCTGTGCATTGTGGTCAAGCTCGGTGTCAAGCGTCTCTATGTCTATGGAGAATCAGCTCTGGTTATCAACCAGCTCCACAAGGACTGGGATACGACCAGTGAAAAGATGGACGCATACTGCAAAGCGATCAGAAAGCTGGAAGGCAAGTTCTATGGCATCGAGTACACACATGTGGTCTGGGGCAAAAATCAAGCAGTAGATGCGCTGTCAAAGTTAGGATCATCCCGAGCCAAAGTCCCACATGGCGTATTTGTTCAAGACCTGCTCACGCCCTCCATCAAAGAAGAAGATCACGCGGTCGACAAGCCTCCAGACCAGCTATTGGTGGCTACAGTTCTGGCGTGAAACACCACCAAACCACCTCCAACCACCAAGAAGCCTGACTGGAGAGTACCTTTCATCAAGTACCTGATAGATGGTAGCGGTTACACCGATCGGACAGAGAACGAACGCTTGATGCGTCGCAGTAAGCAGTATCTGCTCGTCGATGGCAAATTGTGGCGCAAGAACGCGAAGGAGGAGATCTTGATCAAGTGTATAACCCAGGAGGACGGTGAACATCTCCTAGACAAAATCCACTCTGGCTCCTGCAGCAACCATGTGGCCTCGAGAACGCTGGTTGGCAAGGCTTTCCGAGCAGGGTTCTATTGGCCGTCAGCCGTAGCCGATGCAGAGAAGCTTGTCTGCCATTGTGAAGGTTGTTAGTTTTTCGCTAACAGAATCCACGTACCAGCACATGAGATTCAGACTATACTAGCCTCTTGGCCCTTCGCATGCTGGGGACTAGATATGATCGGGCCTTTCAAACCGGCCCCTAGAAAATTTACATGCATCTTTGTGCTGATCGACAAATTCTCCAAGTGGATAGAGTACATGCCCCTGGTCAAGGCATCTTCAGAAAAGGCTGTCGCATTCCTCGACCAGGTCATCCACCGCTTCAGCATACCCAATAGCATCATCACTGATATGGGTACTCAGTTCACCGGGAACGCTTTTTGGGACTTCTGCGATGAAAGGAGCATAGTAGTAAAATACGTCTCGGTGGCACACCCCAGAGCTAATGGATAGGTCAAGCAGGCAAATGGTATGATTCTGGATGCACTTAAGACGAGGATGTATAGAGAATGACAAAGCTCCTGGAAGATGGCTCCAAGAGTTACCAGCTGTGATCTGGGGTCTCAGAACCCAGCCCAGTCGCAATACTGGCGTATCACCATACTTTATGGTTTATGGCGCTGAGGCAGTGCTCCCAGCAGATATAGCCTTCAGATCAGCACGGGTAGAGAACTTCGACGAAGACAAGGCCAATGAAGTGCGGGAGCTAGAAGTGAATAGTGCAGAAGAGAAGCGGCTCGATTCTTGCGTACGTACAGCCAAATACCTTGATGTTTTGCGCAGGTACTACAACAAGAACGTCAAGGAGCGGTTCTTCGTGGTCGGAGACCTGGTCCTGAAGTGGAAGACAAATCAGGCTGGTATCCACAAACTCGCAACCCCATGGGAAGGACCCTTCATGATCAAGGAGGTCACATGCCCTACATCTTAAAGGTTAGCTCGCCTAGATGGCACAGACGTACCCAATTCCTGGCACATCGACAAGCTTAGGCGTTTCTATGCTTAGCTACTAAGATATGTACCCCTCTTGTACTTTTGATTTATTTTAATAAAGCTATTAAGATTTCTCCCACTCTAATGTGTCACTTTGAAGTCTATCGTTATTCTAACTCTACTAGTTAAAACCGACCACCATTCCTTCTTGGGTTTTCAGAGCAGGCCCTATCTTCGGTTCCCCCCAACGTGTGCATGGGTTCCGCTCTCTACGCTATGGGTGATCGACAGGTGCTCTCTAGTTTGACTTGTGTGTTTCTACGTGTGCACAAGCTACGCACCTCGCACTCCGACCGCAAGTCAAACCAGGGCCGTACAAACCTTTCAGGATGACGTGTCGACTAAACCGATACAACTAAACAGAACGCCAACACGTTCTAACTTAGTTACATCAACATGATATCTGAGCTTAAACACATTTTCTACAAAACAAACAAGCTTATGTTGATATACAGTTACGTTATTACAAGCTTGCCTGAAAAGGTCCAAGTTTACAATAACCCAACTACATCTTCTTCTACAGCTATAGCCTACACTATTGGCTGGTCGGGGCATACGGCGCTTGCTGCTCGCTGGGCCTGACATCATGCTCGGGTCTCGGGGACTCTGGCATTGATTGAGTTGAAGAAGGTGGCCCCGCCGATGCCTGGCTGGTCGAGACCGCAGGCTTCGCCGGTTGGCTTTGAAAATGACGGCGCTCCTCGCTGACTTATTGACGGCGTTCCTTGTACGGGTGGTGTCGCACCTCCACACAGGTTAATATCGCCAATTATTTTCGCCGACAAGTCCAGCTGGGTCATCCGTAGCTCCTCGGCTACATGTGATTTGTACTCACATACAGTTGAGAGGCATTTATTTTTTTCTCACTTAGACCTTGCTACAAGGCTGATACCTCACCTACCAGCAAGCTCGGGGACTTCGTCGCTCTCTCCTCGACCTATGCTCAGGGACTGCCTCGATCACTCTCTGACTATAGCTCGGAGACTTCGTCGCTCGCTCCTTGACTTGTGCTCGGGGACTGCCTTGACCACTCTCCGACCATAGCTCGGGGACTTCGTGTCTCGACTACAAGCGACTGGCGACTCATATACAGTTGGGATATTTTTTTCTCCTTTAGACCTTGCTACAAGGCTCATACCTCTCCTTCCAGCAAGCTCGGGGACTACATCGATATGATGCACCTGATGGTGCATGCTGTATCTAATTAACAAGACTTTTTTAGACCCTGGCACCATGCGCCTACGTCACCTACTACCAGGCTCGGGGACTAAGTGGGCACACTTCACCTTGCGGTGAATGTGCTTATTTTATTTGACCCCTACGCTCTGACTATTGGCCATAACTATTCTTGTACAGGGGTCACTTACATTTCTTTTCAGAAATACAAGTGGGCACACTTGATCAGGAAAGAAATCTTTTTCTTTTTTCTTTAGAGCACCATGCTTTCTTTGGACAACCAGAATCTTCGGCTGTAACCGTGGTCTACTGCTCTCTGTGCTGACCAGAATACTGGCATATTTGCTTGGTCAATGTTTCAACCAGTTGGAGATGACATGAAGATAGATCGCGTTAGCCGAAGAATATCAAACGGCGTGTCGCAACATAATACATGGTGCTCGGGGACTAGCTGTGGGGGTATTAACCCCTATACCCTTACGGCTAGGTTTGGGCCGTCCCCAACCAGGGGGTCCAGCCCACCAGAAGACGACGCGTGGCCCAGCCGATCTGCTCGGAGTCTCGCGCAGGGAATCAAGGCAGACTTGGAAATCAAGCAAGATCCTGGTCGGTTAGAATAGGAATCCTTATCCGGCCACCTATGGCAATTGTAACCGGTTAGGATTAGTTTCTAGATTTGTAACCCTATCCCCTAGACCATATAAGGCGGGCAGGGGACCCCTCTCAAAAATCATCTCATTTGCATACAGCAATACAATCAGACGCAGGACGTAAGTATTATGCCCTCACAGCGGCCGAACCTGGATAAAACCTCGTGTCTGTCTTGCGTCACCATCTCGTTCATAGCTTGTGCATCTGTCTGTCGATAATCTACTACCTTGGGCATACCCATAGGTAGACTGCCGACCATATTTCGTCGACATCTAGGGTCAAAGATTGTGATGAGTCGTGCTTAGATAGGAGTCATGTGCAGGTCCTGGGTATAAATATCAAAGCCCGGCTATTGTAAAAGACACACAATCAATCAAATACAAGTTACTTTTTTCGGCTCTGACCACCCCATAGGAGTAGGAGTAGAGTAGATCTCGGTGACAATATACTTCTGTTCATATTGCTGCATCGATCCGGTTGACCTGCACTGCTTGTCTGTTAGTACCATCATGGCTTATACTTCTGTTCATATGGCTGCATCGATCCAGTCGACCCCCGCTGCGACTCTGTTATAAGCTAGTTATCGACTCTTGTCTAGTTTAAGTACGGCTGCATCGATCCGGTCGACCTCCACTTCTCGAACTAGATTAAGGTCAAGTTATCGGCTCTATCTAAGGGTGGCGTTCCTTCGGATAGTTTCATTAAGTTACCGATATTGCTTATTGCTTCCATTGTTTATTTAATTACAGCAATATCACTTCGCCCGATTGGGATTGATCTAGATTAGCCTTATATCTTGTTTAACTCATCGTTTGTTAATCTAAATTTGATCTAATCTGCACTTTAAACGATGAGTTATGTTTTATCGACTGTTTAGTATCAATCTTAATCGTGCATAGCGTGCGGTTAAGGCATGTCTGATCTTGGGTAGATCTATTGGCTAGCGAAAACCATTCCATGGCCCATTATCACGGCCTGTGTGATTCTGCCTCACACCCCACTGTTAACACCGTGTAGTGGGGATCGTTATTTGGTAGATCTGTTCCTGAGAGGGCATGACCTTAACTATGCGCTATGCCTGAATCGGTTGTTTTAGCCGATATCGAGTGCTTTCATGAACAGTTAACGTCACGAGACCGTTGAAGTAGCGATAGGTTGAAAGATGTGTTAGCCCCATGATCTTATTATTGTATTACGGCCTACATGATTCTGCCTCATGCCCCACTGATATTAGTAATAAGTTAGGGTCGTCGAGTCTATTGTTGTTTCTACGGCCTGCATGATTCTGCCTCATGCCCCACTGGTCATAGCGATAGATGAGATCTAATATATTCATTAGATTTATTTTTATTAAATGGTTGAATGATGATGAACTGTTTCTTTTATAAAAGGGGTTCAGTTACTTGCAGTCATTAGCTCAGTATAAACTAATTATTGTTGATATCTTATTGCCATTGACCAATATTTGTCTAAATAATGATATTCATCATGAATGATAACCGATTCTTCTTACACAACCCCACGAGTTTTAATTGATTTATTCTTATGAATATGCTAGAATCGACTTTCATATCGGCTTTCAGAGCCGCACATTTGGGACTGTCTAGCAACACCGGCATGTTTCGCCCTAAATTACTGATAAACTTTCTCTCCTTATCAATTGCAGGGTCAAATTGACTGGCACGTCTCGGGAGGAGTGCGCAGGATTGACCATCCCTGCGCTGAAGCTAGGTGGATCTACGGCTCCATTGAGCAGACGCTTCTGGCTTGCTCATGTGACCTCAGCACGGGATGAAATTTCATGCCGACAGTCACCCTGCTATGGCCTGGCTGTTGCCTGACGCTATGGGCCGCTGCGCTGTGGTCCCATCTGTCATCGCGACACCGCCGCCGCCACTACCGTCCTCGGTCGATGCCGCATGAGGTTGCTGTCACCGTGGTGTCGTGCTGCGCTGCTGCTGCTCGCATGGTCGAGCGACGCTACCACCTACCCCACTGCACTATCGCACCATCGCATCACCGTCGTGTCTGCACCTGTCCTCTACACCTATAACTCGTCGTCGCCATGCCATTTATGGCACTACGGTCACTTGGGCCACGCCCGGTCATGGACGCAGGTGCTTGTCCACAGCGCCTACACGTGGGCCTCCACGATCACGCTGACCGCATCCGGCCAAGGCGAGGCTGAGCTGAGACACCTACCGCGCCTCATCTTTCTCTCTCTCTCTCCCTTTCGCTCTGCTGCCGCCGTCGGAGCCGCGCCAGCACGTTAGACAGCGAGAGGTCATCTCCAATCAATTCCGCCCATCTATGGCCCTGCCAGAGAGTTCTCTAGCTACCTAACCCCACCCAACCATTAAGCATGCATTACCAAGCTCCAATTTGGAGTTTTCCCCGCTGCCCTGCCGATAAGGCCGCGTTCGGTCGCGGACGAGGGCAGCCCCCTACTGTCCGCCCCGATCCAATTCACCTGCACTACTAGGTTTGACTCGCCTCCCTCTTCACCTTGCGCATGTCAGCGGAACCGCTACCACCTCCCCGTCACCGCTAATGCGGCCACACCATCATGGAGCACCGCCGCATGGCTCGGCCGCACATGGCGACCCCTCCTCCGCCATCCTCCACCCCAACCGTTGCTGGTTTGTGCAGGCGGTTCGACCATAGTTGAAGGTCAGCCCGACTGACAGGTTGGCATGAGCCCCAGGTGGCCGGCGCTGCCACGCTATGCCACCGCCCGCCGCGCCGCCATGCGCTGAGTCGCTGGGGGTGCGCACAGGTGAATTAGGGAAAGGTCGGGGGGTTAAGTGAGAAGTCCTATGAGAAGGGAAATAGTGTTAGTCCTTAGTTGTAATTTGGAAGAAGTTTGAGGCCTCTTTTGCATAAACGCCAGCGCGCGGGGATTCCCCCGCCGTGGGCCATCTCGCGCTGGAGGCCAGCCTCGCGTGGGCCGCTTCAGCGGGCCACCACACGCGCGCTACGTAGCTCGGGCCGCGCGTTGTGGGCCGCGCGGAGAATCCATTTTCTTTTTTCAAGGAACTAGTAAATAGTTTTCTAATTTAATTTCTGAGCCGCTCCTTGGTAATTAATGTAAAATCATGTTGGTGTCCAAAAATTGTGAAACAAATTTTGTTAAGTTCCTAAAATTGTGATCTATCTGTTAGTGTATTTAGTTCCTATATATACATGTTGATACCAGGAGCTATTAAATCATTTGAAAGTGCTTCATCTTATTAAAATTAATCATTGTAGGAATTTTTGTGGTAAATTAGTGATAGCTTTTGTCCTGAAATTTTTATAGTAGCTTCACTGTATTATTATGTGCTCACTGTAATTTTTGTAGCCTTAGAATAGACTAAGCATTAGGGTAGTTAAATGCTCTTTGTTTCAATATACATTAAATCCTTAGTGGAACTAAAGATATACCCTTAAATTGCAAAGCTTCGTGTTTGTTAGTTGAACCCAACACTTTGCTTGATGAAGATGATAGATAGCTTAGTATCTTAGTCATTAGAGCAAGCTTAGTAGCTTGGTATGCATATTCTTATTTTAAGAGTTGTTGTTGCATAAATACTAAGTTGTTGCATCATCATCGCATGCATGTAGAGAACGAGTTCGTGGAGATAGTGACCACAAACAATCGTGAGTTCAAGGAGATCATCGAGGAGTACGAGGAGGAGATCCTCGTGAGGGAGGCAGTCTCGGAGCCACCACCGACTGACTCGGCTGACACCGCGCCTACCCAAGGCAAGCCCTGGTGCATAACCATTTATTTTTGATAATCACCGTATATATATGTTATGTGCATTTACGTTACAGGAATCTTATGAAAACCACCTGCATAGATATAATTGTCCTATGAGTCCTACTAGTACAGATTCGAGTAGCTGCTATGCTTACGTGATCGGTACCGTGAGTGACCTGCCGTTGCTCACAATAGGTGATTATTATTACTCTCATAATAAAATGATGAAAGGAAAATGGAGACCGGGCAGGGATATGGTATGGGTATTGGTGGGTGTAATGAGTTGAGTCCCATGGCCATGGGGCATAGCTTGGTTACATTATTTTGCCCGTCCATATCGATTGAGGACCGTCCATTGCTATGGATGGTAGTCCGGTCATAGACTTATTATCCTGAGCACATATTTGCTTATGGGAGCGGGATGGGTCGTTACGCTCTTATCATGGGTTCCGGCTGTTTTTGGACCGATTGATTGGAGGTGGGGAAAGGTAGAGGTCTAAGAACCATATTGAGACCGGGTCTCAAGTGTGGGGGCTTGGAGTCCAAGTTTGGACGGGGACCTAGATCCCGTTATAGGAGTGGAATGGGTTGGTCTTGTTTGTGCCTAGGGTACAAGCGAGGCGTGTGTTTCGGGGTACCCAGCTAGGATACATTGGTTCGCGAATCGCTGTTCCGTGAGACAGTACGACTTGGCTATGGTCTAGCACCTAGTAAGAACTAGAACATGACAGGTGGTAAATTGGTTCTGATTGCTCAACCCTTGCTTGAAAATAAAATAGGTGCTTACCTAGAATGGTTAGCTAATGAAGTAATCATGACTGCTAATTAAACTTGATCTTAAGGACGTACTTCCAGTAATGCTTTTCGCAAACAAAAAGAAAACAACAAACCCATATTGCCTATCATACCCCTTGGAGTCGGGAAACTATTCCCACTAGTCGGGTAAGTCTTGCGAGTACATTGTGTACTCAGGGTTTATTTTACCCTGTTGCAGGTGCAGCTTGAGGAGTAGCTCTTGTGTGGAGGATTCTTCTAGTGGACACAGATGGATCCTTGTATCGTTTCTACTAGATGTTTATTTTCATTCCGCTGTTTAATTATCGCACTCTGAACCCAAGTATTGTAATAAATAATTTCTAAGAACTCTTGTTGTATGAAATGGAGTAAGTATTGTAAGCTCGAACTCATTATTGGATTCTAGAGGTAAAACATGGATTGATTTGAGTTCTCTCATGGGGTGTGCTCGATGGAACTGTCCGATGTAGCTAACTTTCGGAGTGCTTAGTGTCCAGTGGAAGACGAGCGCCTACGAAAATGTGTTATTTTGGGTGGTTCTGCCACATCAGACCTGGGCCTTGATTCAAAGCTGGGTTTGGATTTTGGCGCCCCAGCTACTGACGCCCATGGCCTCTACCTTGGAATCCACCTCCCCTAGGACCTTGATCCTCAAATCGATTGAAATTCCCCTACTGCGATTGATGTGGAGGTTGATGGAAATGCCGAGGATTGGGAAAGAAACCATACTGAGGGGGAGGCAGATGCGGAAACTATGGCGGCGATGGGTGTGGTGGCTGCGGTGGTGGGTAGGGGATATTGGTTCCATCCACCCCCGCCCCACCCCTCCTAGTCCTCCTCGGCACTTCTAGGTCTTGGTCCACGACCTCTGCCTCGCCTCGCCATAGCTTCTTTGAGAACCTTGCTGAAGCTCTTCTTCCTCCCCTTACCCCAGATGTCTTCAATGAAGTTGAGCTTCGACGGCGGCTTGGTCCATGAATCCCCCTCTCCAACTGGGTAACAATCAATCGCCTCAAAAGATCTCACCTCCCAAAGATCCTTGCGGATACAGACAAGGCTCTCTCCCCCTTTGTCTAGAACCCTAGCTTTGGTCGGCTTAAGAGTTGTAGATGGAACGAACCATAGCTGTCCCCAAAAGCATTGGATCTCATCTTCTTCCTCGTCCGAGTACTGGGTTCCGAATCCCCCACCCTACAATAGGGAGACCCGGGTCTGCCACGTCAATGGCGGGGAAGCCGCCACTTGCGTGGCCTGCGTGCCTCCACGTCGCCCAAATTCCTTGTGGGCGTTGACAGGCGGGCCACTATCCTAAAGAGATGCATGGGAACATGAGGCATCCCGCTCTCCCTGATTGGTGTCTCTGGAAGCCAGCTCGCCGGTGGGAAGGCCTTCCTCCTCGGCATCGCCGCCCGGTCGCCCTCTCTCTCACGTGTCGGTTGATCCTTTTGTCTTGAATTTCTTGTTCTGTGAACGGTCAAAACATTGCCTTTTTCTATAATCAAGTAGGTGAAGCATTCCCATTGATTCTTTTAATGCATCTTTTTTGTATGTCCTCTTTTTTTTGAACTTACCTGTATGGCCCCAAAACAAAATTTTGTTACTTCTGTGGCCTTCCGTCAACTCTGTTAGGATTTTCTGTTAGGTTCCCCACTTGTAGATACATGAAATGTCTAAATTTCCCTTCTGTCTTTTGTGCTTGTTTTGCATCGCACCAAACCGAGATCGAGCGCAAACTCCTAACCCCGACCGAGACCCCACCGAGCGAGCGAGTGAATGGGGGAGGGTGCCACCGGTGCTGCCACCAGCTAGGGCGCCGCGCAGGGATCTCACCCGCTGAATCCACTTGATCCAACTGTGCCTGGGCCTGTTCCAACCCTCGACCGCCGTGGTGGAGGTGCCGTCGCTCGACTCGTGGATTGCGTGCGCATCGGGCTGGCCAATGCGACCTACCCCCCATCACGGAGAGATGGCTGTCTTCGCCACGCCAGCATTGTCGAGCCGCCTTTAGCACCACCACATTGCCTTTGTCGCCGCCACCGTTGTTTAGGGCCGCGGCTATACTAGCGAAACCCCTAAACTGACGTGGGAGACCGAGGCGATCTTGCCGGTGCCATCCCCGCCACCGGCGACCTCAACGCCGGCAAAGTCCGGCCGGTCAAAATTATGTGTGATTTATTTGTGCAATATTACTCCAAATCTGACAAACTAAACTTTGCATTTTTTCACCAAGGATAAACTCTGCATTTTATTTTTTTGCCGGGGGTATAATGGTCATTTTACCCCGGACTTAATAACATCAAGTGCCAAAAACGAACAAAAGGTCAAAAAATGAAGAAAATTTCGTTTCGGGGTCATACAAGTAAGTAAAAATAAGGTCATAGGCATTTTTTCTAGAGCCAGGTAAAAATCCCTAAAAAGAAAGGAAGATCGGACCAAGCCCATCGTTAGGCACACCTATGGGCAGGGCGACGGGGTGTTTGTGCAGAGACTAATAATAGCAAAAATTCCTTTTCTATTTTCTCAAATTCCAGAACTCTGGATACAACTTCAGATAAAAGGTTCTCCAATCAACTGAAAAGCCGAAAAAAAATTATAACCACACAATCTCTACTATAATGGACCAATCAAAGTTATACTAGATCCCCAGGAAAACGTCCCCGCTGAGAGCCTCTAACCATTGTGCACCCAGGAAAATACACATAACAATTCGTCTCCATTAAAATCTAAGGCTAATAAAACACCTAAACCAAACTCAATGGCCACGATTCGATGTGTGATGCTAGGCTTCTGACCCCGTGCCCTACCCCACGCCCCCTACACGGCGTCCGCAACTAACAACCCAAGATCGAATCCCCAAATAAACGGAAAAAAGCTTCCTTCGAAAAAATATTTCCTTCTTCGTGGCGGCCGCTCGCCCAGAAGCTCTGCCAAACTGCCGTCGCGCCGCTGCACGCTGCTGTTCGAGGACGAGTTCGATCTCCGGCACATGCGATTCTTGTTTTTTTCACCGAAAAAATGTAGCGATCCGGCGAACATCTACAGCCGATGTGGTCATGTGGGCATGGGGCTGCGTTGACCGCGTGGCTGCGGGTCTCCTCGGTGGCCCCCTCGCCGGTCGCTGCCGCTGGAACACCGCCATTGCCATCGGGGTCACGGCCGCCGCAGGCCTTTTGCTCATTGCCATCGTCGTCTCTTCCCGTAGGTTGGTCGGTCCCCGCATCCCCCACACCTTTCCCATCCCCGCCGAAGCGCCGAATCAGCGCCCCTCCCCCGACGCAGGCACAACGTCCGCAGTCAACGCAACTTTCATCTTTCTCGAGCCCCCTCGCAGACACACCAGCGCCTCTCTCCTAGACGCACACGGTCTCTGATCTCGTGCAAGCCGCCATCGTGTCGCTGTGGGAGAGGCTGGCGTACCTGAGGGCACGAGAGCGACTCCTACTCCTCAGCTTCAGCCCCAAGGACTAGGACCCAGACCGGGAGCTCGACTTCCTGCTCCCACCGCGGAGGCCACGAGGCGCGACGGAAGGGTGAGGTCGGCCGTGGCTGGGATTAAGCAGAGGAGGAATGGGCACGGCCGCAGGCTGCGTTCGCCGACAGTGAAGCAGAGTCGGCGGGCCGCGTCAAGATGCCGGCCGTGGAGTGCGACGCGTAGCACAACTCGAGCCCGGTGTCCATGCTTGAGGTGCGTAACGATTCATCCACCACCACCACCTCGTCTCCTTGGAAGCCCTGCTCGGCTACCTCAGGTTCATCATGTGCTAGGTGAAGCAGTCTGTCAGAGATGCAGTTACTTTATCATATCATGCATGTATCCATCATGCTTTTCTTTGTACAAATTACTAAGTTCCATGCTTCCCTGTTCTCAAAAAACAAAGAGTCATTCTTGTCTTCTCTGGAATTTCATAGATTGACATCTTATCTTAGCAATGCATTGTCCCTGACCAAACTAATGCAAGCAACAAGCAACTTAAAAAGGGAGAAGGGAGCAACAGTCAAAGAAGGGCAAAAGAAGTGTCAAGTACCACTTTTGCCCATTATTATAATCTATGTTTGTACTTTGTACTTGTTAATCCCCCATAGTCCAGACATAGGTCAGCTTAGTAAAGGCACTGATTCTTTTCTCATTTCATTCATCAGGAAAGAGCAATGATCAGTGGTATATAGGTTTGTTCTGAAATTGCTCTTGTTCACTTTCTTAGAACGCTTGGCTATGCATAAACAATATAAGTAACTCTATTTATGCTACCCTTTCTCTATGGAATTCAGATACACTATTTAAGTACATATGTATCATCTTAGAGCTTTGTTGTTGTTGATCTGTGGAAAAAATTAAAATATTTGGAAGGAATCGACCAAGATTGATTTGATTGCCATCTGTGCATTATAGGCTCTGTGAAATGCATTGAGGCATGGTGTATTGGTGTTTATGTGTCCTCGGATGTCAAACCATATATAATTGCTATTGGGTAATTAACCATGTTCCAGTTTTCATGAGTTTGGAGTTTGCTGGTTACCTTAGAATAATTGAATTTTTGGAGGTATACAAATTGTCGTTTTACAAAAACTGGATTGGATATGCATTTTTCCTGGTAGAATTTTAGATGCACTAAGGGGATTGTGATATCCTGCTATAGGACAATCTTTTCTGAAATTTAAGGCAGTTCGCGACCAGCTACTGTTGCAGGTCTGCTATGGTTTCTGCCTGAAGCAAGTATGAAGTGCAGTCTACAACTTAGCCACCAAATATTCTCCATGGAAATTTTACTTTTGTTTAGAATGTCTTCATGCAAATTTCAGTTTTTGCTCAGAGTGTTATTATAATTGTCTATATAAAATTATCTAAATCACATTCATATTTGTGTTTCAGGTTGAAGGTGCTGTCTATGAAAACAAGGACATTGGACATAGAGGGAAGTGACAACGAGGACAGATACTGAAGGAAGATTAGATTGCTCGAAAATGCCTAGAGAACCATGATAGAAGCCGAGCCTTAGTATGTAATTATGTACGGTGTTTGAGAAATATAGTAGTGCGCCCGTGCTAACGCTACGGTTTGTATTTTACTGAGTGAGAAATACAACACTGCATAAGTTATATAGTGTTGAGCCACACCGCAGTGTGCAGTGTTGAGAACTTTATTATTATGCCTTATTATGCATAAGTATTTTCCGGATTATATACATGGTCATATACAATTGTGTGAAAGTTGAACTACGGAAAAAATATAGTCGTTTGGATGTTTTTATGTGCATTTCTGAAATGAAGCCGTGGCGTTAGCACGGATACTATACTAGTTATCTTATACAAAAAAATCACCGATCAGAGTCGGGAGCCCAATTTCGCCTGGACTAGCCTCCTCTCTTCCCTCTCTACCTCCAACTTTGTATTCTTCATGTAATCTGCAGCGTGGAGCTCGAAAAATATAAACAAGTTTGCAGTGAAAGCTTTGGCATCTTGTTACTCAGCGGTGATAAATGTCGAAGGCTTCAGGTTCAGGTTAACTCTGCTGATGGCAACCAAATCAGAGTATCCATTCTTCAGAGACCAAAACTGACGACATGTCGACATCACGGCGTCCCAATGCCTACCTTTCCTAACAACGCCAGCAGTACAACACACACACTGGGAAAGTGGGAAACCTTCTTTCCTTCTGCATATCGATATCGTCCATAGCATGGCACGTGCTCTTGAATGTTCTTCTCTCCTTGCCTGAATTACAAGCTCTCCTGTTGGTTGAGCAGGCTTGTGCTGGCGCAGACCCATCTTGCACGTGCCTGAACTTTGACAGGAACCAAGACTGTCACCATTTGTAATTCTGCTCTCCCGGCGTTTTCCGTGTGATAATCGGATTAAAGTGACAGTGATGGGAGTGAGTTTGATAATAGACCGGACCCAAGGTCCCAAGCCAAAAGCAGGCCAGCAACTGCGAACGATCCACATGGAAGTTAGCATTGAGACCACCCTTGTGAGCTAGGAGATATCAGCTACTACTTCAGAGCTAAGAGATATCCATTCAAAGCAGAAAATCAGTACTCCTAACCAACCAAACTTGTGACCACCCTTGTGAAACATCCAAAAGAATCCTCCTGAACTTCCTCACACGGAAGGGGGAAATTTTCTCAAAAAAAAACACTCCTGAAATCTGCAAAAAATTTGGTATGTCATTTGTTACAGAACGCTGACTAGTGAGTAGTGACTACTCCTTGCTGACACTCTGGACTTCCAGCTGCTTTATAACCCTGTTCATTGGTTGGTTTCTGGGCTAATAAGTCCGGCTGGTGCTGGTTTGTTGTGAGAGAAAAACATTGTTGGCTGGTTGATAAGCCCTGGCTGAAACCAACAAGCGAACAGGCTGAACACATGACGCCAGTCGCTGGGTCCTGATCCTACATCGTGCAAGAACTAAGAATAATTGAATAGCTCAAAACCGACCTGATCCACTACAAATCCTCATCAGCTGCGGCTGACGGTGTCAGAAAGAGAGCAAACGCAATGCAGAGGAGAGACCAGCAAGCAATGGCTTCCCACCTTCTTCTCCTCGCCACCTTGGCACTCCTCTTCATCGCAGCCGCAGGGCAGGAGGGCAACAAGATCATGAAGCTGTTTAATCCGTCCTACTCGACGACGGACAACTACACTGACGGCAGCCAGTACAAGAAGAACCGCACCCACAAAATATCAAGCACCCACAAAATATCAACCGACTATGCAGTATAGTACATCCGGAAACAACACTTCACAAACCACCTCCAACTACAAGAACAACAACAGCAGCAACAACAACATCCATCTCAACAACAACAACAACATAACAGCAGATACCTGTTTTGGATGCAGACAACCAGGACACCATGTAGACCAATGCCCTCTTAAAATAGATACTCTACCCCTGCTCAGTCTATAGCTAGCAATAAGACAGCCGCCTCAGGAACTGGATGCTTAGCGCCTCATAACTCTAGACCGCCCAGAAGGAATGCCACAAATTTTGGGCAAGGCCATGTGAACCACGTTAATACAGAGGAAGTACATGCAACGCCTGATGTCGTGTTGTTTGATTCCGGCGTATCACATTCGTTTGTTTCTGCTTGTTTTGTGTTTAGAAATAGTTTAAGAACCGTGTTACTTCCCACCCCTTTATTAATTCGAACCCCTGGAGCTATCCTCAAATGCACCCTCAAGTGCCCTCGAGGAAAGATCATGATAGACGGAGTAGAATTTCAAGCAGATTTGGTAGTATTAAAGACAGAAGGTTTGGATATAATACTAGGAATGGTTTGGTTAAGGAGACACCATGGCACTATATCCTGTAGTGATAGAGCAGTAACCCTGATAAACCACCAAGGATTAAAGGTAGAATGCCACCCTCAAGCCCCTAGAGCATAACCAATGGTTTGTAGCATACAAGCAACAAGTATAGAAGAGGTACCAGTTGTATGTGAATACCCAGATGTGTTCCCTAAAGAATTACTAGGAATGCCACCAAACAGAGATTTGGAGTTTACAATTGACCTAATCCCTAGAACTGCACCCATTGCCAAGAGACCTTATCGGATGGCAGCCAATGAGTTGGAAGAATTGAAGAAGCAGTTACGAGAGTTACAAGAGAAAGGATACATTCAACCAAGCTCATCCCCTTGGGGATCACTAGTCTTGTTCGTGAAGAAGAAAGATGGCAGTCTTAGGATGTGTATTGACTACCGGTCACTCAACGAAGTCACCGTCAAGAACAAGTACTCATTACCCAGAATCGATGACATGTTTGACCAATGGAAAGATGCCAAGTATTTCTCAAAGATAGATCTGAGATCTAGCTACTATCAACTGAAGATTCGGCTCGGTGACATACCGAAGACCGCATTCGTCCGCTACGGATAGTATGAGTTCACCATAATGTCGTCTGGATTAATCAATGTCCCCGCATATTTCATGAATCTGATGAACAAGGTGTTCATGGAGGAATTGGATAAGTTTGTGGTAGTATTCATCGACAACATTCTCATCTATTCAAGAAGTGTCGAAGAACATGAACAACATTTGAGAGTAATTTTGAACAAGCTACGAGCACATGAGTTGTATGCCCAGTTCAGCAGATATGAGTTTTGGCTACAAGAAGTTGCTTTTCTAGGACACATCATCACCGTTGAACGAGTAAAAGTAGATCCAGAGAAGGTTAAGTCCGTATTAGACTGGAAGCAACCCACCAACGTGACGGAAGTTCACAGTTTTCTCACACAGAAAGGAAAAGAATTCAAGTGGATAGAAGCGTGTGAAAAGAGTTTTCAAGAGTTGAAGACCCGGTTAACCACAGCCCCAATACTCACGCTACCCAATATACACAAAAGCTTTGTAGTATATTGTGACGCATCACGACAAGGACTAGGGTGTGTCCTGATGCAAGATGATAAGGTAGTTGCCTACACCTCCTAGCAACTAAAGAAACACAAAGAGAATTATCCAACACATGATTTGGAACTGGCAGTCGTAGTACATGCATTAAAGATATGGAGACACTACCTAATCGGAAACAAGTGTGAGATATTTACATATCACAAAAGTTTGAAGTACATTTTCACGTAGCCTGATTTGAACCTACGATAAAGAAGATGGTTGGAACTTATCAAGGATTATGACCTAAGTGTACAGTACCACCAAGGAAAAGCCAATGTAGTAGCAGATGCACTAAGCAGAAATGCATATTGCCACTACATGACCACCTTAAACCGAAGACCAGAGTTAGCGCAAGAAGTCCGCCAACTGAATTTGCAAATTGTACCACAAGGCACTCTAAACATGCTACAAGTACGATCACCTTGGTAGATCAGATAAAGCAAGCGTAAGACAAGGATGAAGAAATACAACAATTCAAGGAGAAAAGTAGTAGGAAGGAACTTTCAGGATTTCGAGTCGACGAGCAAGGGAAGTAATGGTACGACGATTGGATATGCGTACCAAAGGATGAAGCACTTCGAAGACTAATATTGGACGAGGCACACCACTCAGCCTACTCTATCCACCCAGGATCAACCAAGATATATATGGACCTCAGACAAAAGTACTGGTGGACTTGAATGAAAGGAATACGTCACCCAATGCGATACTTGTAGAAGAGTCAAAGCAGAACATCAACGACCAGCAGGACTACTGCAGCCATTGCATATTCCCGTATGGAAATGGGAAGAGATCAGCATGGATTTCATATAAAGATTGACTACAAGGGTAACAAGTTAGCACAACTTTACATTGACAACATCCTTATATTACACGGGGTACCAAGCCGAATAGTCTTGGATAGAGGAACTCAGTTCACTGCCTGATTTTGGAAAAGTCCGCATAAAGCCTCAGGAACACGACTGGACTATAGCTCTGCCTATCACCCACAGATAGATGGACAGACAGAAAGAGTGAATCAAATATTGGAAGACATGTTACGAGCTTGCGCATTGACCTATGGAAAAGACTAGGAAAAGAGCCTATCGTTCGTAGAGTTCTCATACAACAACAGTTATCAAGCCAGCCAGAAGATGTCACCATTCGAAGGTTTGTATGGAAGAAAATGCCAGACCCCATTAATGTGGTCCAAAGTTGGAGAAAGGAGCCTGTTTGGCCCCGACATGATTAAGGAAGCTGAGGGACAAGTGACCAAAGTTCATGAAAATTTGAAGGCCGCCCAAAGTAGACAAAAGAGCTATGCAGACACTCAGAGACGACCGTTGGAACTCCAACCCGGAGATTTCGTCTACTTGAAGGTATCACCCATCAGGGGTACTCGAAGATTTCAAGTTAGAGGGAAGTTATCCCCACGGTATGTTGGACCATACCAAATCATAGAAAGGATTGGAGCAGTAGCTTACCGTTTGGAGTTACCCCCAGAAATGTTATTTGTACACTATGTGTTTCACGTATCACAACTAAATAAATGCCCAAGACTGCTAGAAGAGCAAGTGCCTGAAACGACCTAATTTCCGCGAAGGGAAATCCATAGAGTCGAAGTGTATTATGACCATTGTAGATCATATTACCCAAATTCCAGTCGAATACCACATCCATACAACGATAATATCAGAGTACAAATAGTGCAGAATTACATAAATTATTACATCGCCGCATTGGCGGAATCAAAAGTAACATTCATTCAGAACAGCTTGAAGATAAGATCGCCAAACTCGAGCGTAGGAATGAACCCCTCAACCATCAAACTCCTCAGAGCTATACTCCTCAATAGAACCTATGTGCCAAAATTTATCAGTACGATTTGTACTGGCCACTCCCACCCTATGAGCATTGCTTTGTGGAAATTGGATGCAAATTGGATATATTCAAAAGGAACCTATAAGCCTAGGGTTTCCTATTCTTTAGGATATCAAGTATATATGTATTAATAGTTGGTCAAGTTTTAACACCAATCCCACACCCATTCCACCCCATTCCCGTCCAGATCCAGGTTTCGATCCTGGGATTGATACACCACCATCTTCATATCATCACCACACCCTCGCTCAGTCGATAGGCCAACTCCCTCTCAACACTGTCTCATGGCCCATAGCCCCTGGCTACGTCCGAACACTCACTCCCGAGGGGAGAAGAGAAGGACTCATCTCACTATATAGTTTAAGCAAAACCCAGGAAAGGTCCATAGCCAACAAGTCGGCATATGTATCGATCGATCAACCATACACTCTACAAAGGTTTTACATAACCACAAGATCCGCCTTCCTCGCTGACCGTCATCAACTGGGCTGATTCCGGCCGCTTGCTAGTCTAGGATAATGCCACTCTACCATTCAGCCCTGGTACACCCCAAGTCTAGTCTGGGGTGACTGAAACTGTGAGTCATGAGCCGGGTCCACAAGGTCTCCATGAAGTCTCGGAAGGGTGTGGGGGGAATCTTCCGCGCCCCGTACCTCCCTCGCACTGTCCGCTATCAACCTAGCAGTAGTGGCAATATCCTACCAAGTAGTCCGGCCGTCTCGCACCATATAGGGCGAGTGGTACGTAAGGCTTCCCGGTGAATCTGAGTACTAGTAAGTCCTTAGGGATGACCAAGCCAGAATGTCTTCATCAGGGTTTCCATTTACCGTGCCACCACAGCACCTCCACCCCGGGCTCCTCCCATCATAGGTTCACACCTAGGGCCACCTCATATACCATTTACCCACCACAGGTATCCATTTCCAAGGGTGCCCAGGTAGCACCCCGTGGCAAGACTTGCCCCAGGCTCGTCGTATATTCCAACTTGGTCGACACAACCCTCACCCTCCACGCACCCAAGTCACACACGCAACACTCTCCCCATAGTTCAGATAACACCAGTTTCCACCACGCATCAATGTAGTTCAAGCGTAGTAGAAGTAATAAGCAATGAAATATAGCAGCAAGCATGTGTCTAGCCTAACAGCAGGGTGAGTAAGTGTAAGGTTGAGTCAAGGTAAAGGCCATCGAGAAAGCACAATACCATGCAAGTCCTATCATAGTGTGATTACAACAATAAAGTGAAGCAATAGCAGTTCTATATTAGCCATGCGTAATAGGTGCTACGAGGTTGGGTGGGATGTGGCACCTTCAGTGTAGTCGTCTCCGTACTCCTCACGGTACTCTCGGTCCTCGTCCATCTGTTTCTCCTCCGAGTCTACATACAATCGGATTATAGTCGCGTTAGCGACGTCTATAGAATGGCACAAAGAAGCAATGAAAATTCAAAAGAGCCAAATGCACTCAAACATGGGTTCATTGCGTAGAGCTTGACTTTAGATGAATTTTGGTCCTAGTCTTGTATTTTTCTGAGGTCGTATGAATTTCTGAAGATTAAATCCATTTCTGAAAATAATGAAGGCTGATTAATTCAGGGCTGACACGTGTCACACTGTGACTGGTTTACGTGGCATGTAGGGACTTGGAGTGGTGTATGAGCTGGTGAGGTGGTCGGAGAGGTCGCCGAGGTGGTCGGAAAGGTTGCCGAAGTGGTCGGAGAGCTTGCCGAGGTGGTCGGCGAGGTCACTGAGGTGGTCGGAGAGCTTGCCGAGGTGGTCGGAGAGATCGCCGAAGTGGTCGGCGAGATCGCCGAAGTGGTCGAAGAGATCGCCGAAGTCCTCGATGCTGGCGTGGTCTCAACTTCGGCATGATGTCAGCATGGCATTTTTAGAGCTAAACCTCGGCTGACAGGTGGGTCCCGCTGATGTCAGCATGACGTCAGCATCTCGGTTGGTCACTGACAAGTAAGTCTCGGGTCAAACGGTGACTGACAGGTGAGGCATGGTTCATGGTGAACCCGCCTGCGTTGGTCCATAGACCGCAGACCCGGTCTATGAAGGACTTGGTCTAGTTACTCCTTCCCAGGGTTCGGTTCACGTGCACCAAGTGCACGGGCGTGTTTCCAGCGAGGGGAAAACCCCCATCTCTTCCCCGACGTGCTCCCGCTGGTGGTGAGCTCACCGGTGAGCCCCTCCAGCGGCGCGGGTGTGCAATTAAGGTGGGAAAAAGCTTGGCCTTGCCATGGCGGGTGCCCCGGTGAAGTTAACGTGGTGGCTGGGCGGCTCCAGTTGGCTGGTCGTGGTGGCGGCGGTCCTCGTACACCAGCGAGCGGTGGTGTGATGGCTGTGGCAGCGATACCGGAGATTCGTGGTGCGCACGAGCTCCCTGACGCTGCTACGGCCATGGCGAGCTAGTCGAAGGGGCTCCGGGAGCTCTCAAGGCCTCCGGCCATGGTGGTCGGGGCAGAGCAGAGTCGGTGGCGCTCCGATGAGGTGTGGTGCGGCAACGCAGGGCTCCGATGGGCTTCATCCTTGGCTAAGGTGAGCGCGGTGTGTCTTTCGTCATGGCGGAGCCAGTCGGGGTGTCAACGTCGCCTTTACCGCGACGTAGAAGATGCGGTGGCCTCGCCATGGTTGTGCTCTGGCCATGGTGAGCGCGTGCGTGCGTACAATGCGTATGCATGGCATGAGTAGAGCGCTCGGCGCTGGCGTTCCTGAGCAGAGGGCTCAGCATCGCCCCCTTTCTTCCCTTTGCTTCGCGTTTCCGTTTGGCTCAACAAGAGGGTCGTGGTGGTCCTTCTATGCAACCGGTTGGCTAAGCCAGAGCACGAGCTCATGCTCCGACGTGGTCCTTTCATGGCGTCCGAGAGGCTAGGAGTGGTCGTGCCGGTGTTCCCGAGCAGCTAGGGGTCGGTGAGGCTAGGCCTTGGGCTTGTGCACGTGCGGTGCATGTGCAGCGTGTCTAGGAGCAGGAATGCTCCGCCTCTGCGTCCCCTAGGTGTGAGAACGCGGTGGCATTCATGGCGAGTACGGCTAGCGCGGTGAGCGGCGAATGACATGGCTCACCGTAGGGCTTGTGGCCGTAGGATGGCGGTGTGGTGGCAAGGCGAGGCCGTGATGAGGCGATGCAGTGCCGTGCCGAGCAGCTACGTCGCTGTAGCTGATCGGGGCGGTGCTCCTGGCTTCGGCGAGGTCCAGTTCTGCAGCGGCTTCCTTCTCCTCCTTGCTTCTTCCTCCTCCCTCTCTCTCGGCTTGACGCGGTGTGGTGCTGTGCCACCAGCGGTGGTGGCAAAAAGGCTGAGGGTTAGGGCTCGAGGCCGTTGGCTTTTATAGCCGAGCTCCAAGGGCTTCCAATGGCGGACGACGATCGGGCGGCGGTGATGCGTGCGACGCATCCGACAGCCCGCGTGCGGTAGCGTAGGCGCGGCGCAAGGGGAAACAGGGTCATGCTTCTTGCATGACCCCAGGCCCGCGTCTGCTCCATGGTCGGCTCCTGGTCGTGTGGTGGAGGGAGAGTGGGGAAGACGACGACGCTGTAGCTGGGCGGCTCACAGAGGGGGCCCGCTTGTCAGCTTGTCCTGATGCGGCGGCGTGCGGTGCATGACGGCTAACGGGTGGGTCCAGCTCGTCAGCGGCTGTGCTTGTGAAAGGGCAGGCGAGGCTTGGCTGGGCTAGCTGGGCCGGTCGAGGTAGGCTGGGTTGTGCTGCTGCCTCCTCCTTTTCCTTTTCTTTTTCTGTTATTTCTTTTGCTTCGATTCAAATTTAGTTAGAGTTTAAAACTTGAGCTTCGAGTTATGTAGTGGGTCCCACAAGGTGTTTCAAATGGTGGTCAAAATACATCCCATATATTAGGGTTTATCATAAATATTAAGTAAGTTAGTTAAACATCACATAAGGCAAAAGAATCCAAATCACAAGTGGAATTAAGGATGCATGCATGATTTATTTATTTAGGAATTTAATTACACATGTGGCATAAAACCAAGCTATGCTTATGATTTTAACCTAGTTGGGTCACATATAATCCAAAACTAGGGTTTGGCTTCTACATGTGTCACTCAACATCACATAGGGTTTAAACAAAAAATTTTGTAGTTGTGATTTTTGGTGTGTGGATTTTTGGGTTGTTATAGTCCTACCCCCTTAACAGAATCTCGTCCCCGAGATTAAAGCGTAACGTACCCTTCGAAGAGATAAGGATATTGTAGCTGGAGGTCAGACTCTTTCTCCCATGTTGCTTCTCTCTCAGTATGATTGCTCCATTGGACCTTGCACATAGGAATAGTTTTGCTTTGGGTTTCTTTGGTGTCTCTACCCAGAATTCTGATAGGATGTTCTTTATACTCAAGAGTGTCTTGAATGTCAAGTGTATCAGTTGGAACTACTTCATCGGGCACTCTCAAACACTTGCGTAGCTGTGAGACATGGAATACGGGATGTACACCCACCAATTCCTCAGGTAGCTCGAGTTTGTAAGCGAGTTTTCTAATCCTCTTGCAAATCTTGTATGGGCCAACAAATCTAGGGGCAAGCTTCCCTTTCACACAGAATCTGATAGTTCCACGTAGCGGGGATACCTTGAGATAGACGAAATCTCCCACATTGTACTCAAGTTCTCTTCTTCTTCTGTCAGCATAGCTCTTGTATCGACTTTGAGCAATTCTCAAATTCTCCCTTACTTGAACAACTCCTTCGGCATCTTGAATCTTAGCAGAGTCAAACATCGATCTTTCTCCCAGTTGGGACCACATTAAAGGTGTCTTACAAGGTCTGCCATACAGAGTTTTGAACGGCGACATGTTGATGCTGGCTTGGTAGCTGTTATTGTAAGAGAATTCTGCATAGGGTAGGCATTTCTCCCAATCAGAGCCATAATTCAGTACACTAGCATGAAGCATGTCTTCTAAGATCTGATTTACTCATTTAGTCTGTCCATCTGTCTGTGGGTGATAAGCGGTACTGAAATCAAGTTTGGTTCCGATGGACTTGTGCAGAGCATCCCAGAATCGGGACATAAACTGAGGACCACGATCAGATACAATATTAGAGGGAGCTCCATGCAGTCTGAGGATATGCTCAACATATAGATCTGCTAACTTTTCGGCATCGGTCTTGGTCTTAACGGGTACAAAGTGAGCAACCTTGGTCAAACGATCAATAATCACCCAAATGGAATCATTGCCTTTCTGTGAACGGGGCAATCCAACTATGAAATCCATGGATATGCTCTCCCATTTCCACTCGGGAACGTCAAGAGGCTTCAGCAATCTTGCAGGCCTTTGATGTTCAGCCTTGACTCTATTACAGGTGTCACATCATGCCACATGTCCCGCAATGTCTGTCTTCATGCCTTTCCACCAAAAGTGTTTCTTCAAGTCTTGATACATCTTTGAACCTCCAGGGTGAATACAGTACTTAGAATCATGAGCTTCTAACAGAATTTCCTCTCGTAGTGCTGGATCAGAAGGTACACAGATTCTGTCCTTGAACCAGATGGTTCCTTGTTCATCTTCATGGTGGTTGGTCTTGTAGCCTAGTTTCATTAGACCACAGAGATATTCGATCTCTTCACAGTTTTTCTGAGCTTGACGGATGCGATCTGTGAGATCATACTGTATGCGGAGCTCATTCAACAAGCCATGCGGTAGTATCTCAAGTTGGAAATCTTCAAACTCTTCCTTGAGCTCAGGTGGTACGGATTCAGTGATCAAAGTGTGATAGTAACTCTTGCGACTGAGAGCATCTGCGACTACATTAGCTTTTCCTGGATGATAGTGAATTTCTAGGTCATAGTCCTTGATCAATTCTAGCCATCGACGTTGTCTCATATTTAGATCTTCCTAAGTGAAAAAGTACTTCAAGCTCTTGTGATCGGTATAGATATCACACTTGTTGCCTATCAAGTAGTGCCTCCAGATCTTCAATGCATGTACAACTGCAACTAACTCAAGATCATGAGTAGGGTAACGGTTCTCGTGTTCTTTCAACTGTTGAGAAGCATAAGCTATCACTTTCCCACCTTGCATCAATACACAGTCAAGTCCTTGACGGGATGCATCATAGTAGACCTCGAAATCTTTGCTGATATCAGGCAATGCTAGCACAGGAGTTGTGGTAAGCATCAATTTCAACTCTTGAAAGCTTTGTTCGCACTCGGGCGTCCATTCAAACTCCTTAGTCTTCTTCAGAAGGTTGGTCATCGGACATGCTATCTTGGAGAAGTTTTCGATGAATCGGCGATAATATCCAGCCAATCCCAAGAAACTTCTAATTTCTGTCACATTACGGGGTTGATCCCACTGTTTCACAGCTTCAATCTTAGCTGGGTCAACTGCAACACCTTCAGCTGATAGTACATGGCCTAGGAAGGCAACTTTCTATAGCCAAAATTCGCATTTGCTGAACTTTGCATAGAGCTGATGTTGGGCTAGTTTCTCAAGCATAGTTCTCAGATGATGTTCATGTTCTTCAGCGGTGGGTGAATAGACAAGGATGTTATCAATGAATACTACCACAAACTTATCCAGTTCATCCATGAAAACCTTATTCATCATGTTCATGAAGTATGCGGGAGCATTCGTGAGTCCAAAGGACACCACAGTGAACTCAAACTACCCATACCTAGTCACAAAAGCTGTCTTCGGGATGTCACTCTCTCGAATCTTCATCTGATGATAGCCAGATTTGAGATCAATCTTGAAGAAATACTTGGCACCTCGAAGCTAATCAAGCAAATCATCAATTCCTGGCAGAGGGTACTTGTTCTTGATGGTGACTGCGTTCAAGTTCCGGTAATCAATGCACATTCTCATTGAGCCATCCTTCTTCTTAACAAACAGAACAGGGGATCCCCAGGGTGAAGCACTAGGTCTGATATATCCCTTCGAGATGAGCTCATCAAGCTGTTTCTTGAGCTCGGCTAGTTCGTCAACTGACATGCGATGGGTCTCTTAGCAATGGGTCCTGTTCCCAGCAAAAGATCAATAATGAACTCTACATCATGGTCTGGTGGCATACCCGGTAATTCTTCAGGGAATACATCGGGATAGTCTCTGACCACAGGCACATCATGGACTGTCCTTTCCTCCTTCCATGATTCTGAACTGGCTTTAAGGGCACATAGGATAGAAGTGGACTTTCCGGACTGGGGTTCACATCTAATAACTTGGCCTGATGGGTGGGTCACTTGGACAAATCTAGGTGAACATGATATGATACCTCGGTGAATGGTTAGCCAATCCATACCTAAAATGACATCTAGGCTCATGGAAGGTAACAGGGTTAGGTCGGCTTTAAAGATAAGACCCTCAATGGTAAGACTCACTTCCTTACAGATGTGAGTGCACTTTAGGTCTCCTAAAGGTGAGCTGGTGATGATAGGCTTTCCACGTGGGGTTACAGGTAGGTCATGCTCTCATGCAAACTTGGATGATATGTAAGAACAAGTTGCTCCAGAGTCAAATAGAACTGATGTAGTATTGCCATTAACTAAAAACATACCGTACACAACGTCAGGGGCAGCCTATGCTTCCTCAGCGTCCAGATGGTTGAGACGTCCACGAGTAGCAGATCCCTTGAACTGAGACTTCTGAGCGGCTGAGTTCTGAGGGCACTTAGTGGCTTTGTGACCCAGTTGGCCACAAGCAAAGCAGGTGAAAGGCGCATCGCCTGTAGGGGTTGGCGCGGGTGCCTTCTAGTTTCCAGTGCTTGGCGCGGAGTGGTTCTGTGCTAGGTGTTCATTTGCTGAGTGGGAACGGTTGAAACAGTCCTGAGTGTTGCGGTCCTGAGCATAACGGTCCCGGGTGTAACGATCCTGAGGAGGGCGGGAGTATTTGGTGGTGTAGCCTCCACCACCCCTACTCGATCCAGGGTTGTCATCCTTGTGGCGAGAGCGTTCCCTGGATGGTGCATCTCTGCATAACCTCTTGCGATCACAGCCACGGAAGGACTCCTCAGGCTTACGCTTCCTCTCCCTGTACTCCTCTCTAGCTTCAGCATGGTCCTTCTCAATCTGGATGTGGTGATCCACCAAAGCACGCAGCGTGCTACTCTCAATACCGCCAAACTTCAGCTTGATGTGCGGGTTTAGTCCCTTGCGGTAATAGTACAGCTTCTCCTTCTCAAAGTTCACAACATAGGAAGGTGCATAGCATAGAAGGTTGGTGAAACGAGTAGTGTACTCAGTCACCCTGTCCTTTCCCATCTTGATGTTGCAAAACTCCTCGGCTTTGGCCTCCATGATACCCTTGGGAATGTGATACTCAGTGAATGCTTCGGCGAACTCATCCCACGAGATGTTGGTAGGGTCCTCATGGGAATCACTGAAACTATCCCACCAGGCGCGTGATGCACCTGTGAGCTGGTGTGTGGCAGCTCAAACACACTCATCGTCGATGAAGGTGGTGAGGTCGAGCTTCTTTTCCACCTCTTTGAGCCAGTCATCGGCTACAAGCGGGTCAGGGTCAGTGCCATCATAGGTAGGTGGCCTCAGCTTTAGAAATCCTTCCAGCTTCCTTTGGAAGTCATTCTGCTGACCCCCCCTGACGACGGTTTGCTCTGTCTACAAGAGCTGCAAGAAGTTGGGTCTGTTGCGCCATCACTTCTGCCAAGTTTGGTGGTGGTGGTGGCGGAATGTTCTCCTTAACAAGCGGCGGGGTATTCTCCAGGTTGAAGGGTATCCCTCCACATCCACGGCCACGGCCATGGCCACGGTCATTGCCACCACGCCCCCCGTTTGGTTCGACTAGTTCAGGAGTGGGCACACGTCTACGGTTCATTAGGCGAGCAGATTGACGGTTCGGCATCTGCAACATGGATCATAGGAATTTTAGTGTTTGTGCCATAGGTGCTTATAATTCAGTATGATTACATGATTTTGACGATTTAAAGAAAAACATTTATACTATCCAACACTCATTACAAAGAAGCAATAAGATCCATAAGATGCAATAAGATCCAAAACATTCATTACATGGGTTTTATTACATAGCATCATCTCCAGTAGCTACACTTGAAGACTCGCGAGAATTGTACTACGCATAGCGTCTCATATTACATCTCATAAGGGGTACATCATGGGGTACAACTTATGGAAGCCACTGACATGACTCATGACCACGCAGGGTCATCTACTCTAACTCGTACACCGCAGCTGGGATACGACTGTTCTCAATCTCGATCTCCTCATCAGACTTGTGCAGTCGGGACACGTACTTCAAGGCCTCGGCGAGCTCCTCAATACACTTGGCTCCAGGTTGGGTAGGGCAGGCATCTAGGTTGAGGTGAGTCGGGGCTAACTCAAACTTCTCTATCCTAGGCTTCGTCTTAATGCAAATCTCCTTGGGTAGCTGATCCCACATACCCTTCATCTCCCTGAGGCGCTTCTTGTCAGACTTCTACCAAGCCTACCAAGTCCTCTCACACTTGTCCTATAGGTACTCGTTCTGCCTGAGTGCCTCGATCAGGTGACCCTAGTTGCGAACGGCCTTCTTCCTAAATTCCTCTAGCTTCTGAGTCATGGTCTTGTTCTGAGATTGAATTTTTAGCATATCAATCCCCTTGGACCTCTCTCTGTCTCCTCTGTGGTTGAACTCGGCCTTCTTGTCATCCAACTCTCTCTGCAACTCCAAGACCGAACTGTTGCCTAGGTCGGCTGCTTTGTCCTGTAAGTCAGCGACCTCGGCTCTATGGACTTCTTCACGACGGTTGAGCTTGTCCTGTAGCTTGGCAACTGTCTCAAGCAGACTAGCTCGCTCCTATGCTCCCTGCGAGTCTCGCTCCTGGTACTCCCACAGAAGGGCCCGGTCCTAACATCTCCTCTGCTCAAGCTAGGTCACGTACCTGTCCTGCTCTAGTAGGTGGATAGCAGAGACGCGAAGGCATCTATCCTCCTCTGCAAAGATAACTTTGCCTGCTGCGAAACTCTGCTTACTAGGGGTAAGGCTGAGGTAGAGGGCCTGGGGAAGTAGACGGAACTCTGTCGTCTTCAGGTGCTCATAGTGGTCCCTCATCACTCTGTGAAGTGCCTTGTGTGAGACAACTCACAGTCCCTCCTCAACTGTGTCCTCTATAGTCAACTCGGTGAAAGCTAGGAGAGAAGGTAAGGTAGTGCTAGCTGGGAACTCGACTGAGGTGACAATTGGTCCTTCGATTCCTTCTTCCTGAGCTGACTTCCCAGTGCAGGTGACCTTGACAAGCTCGTCAGGGACTCCTAACGTGACAAGAACTCGGCAGAGGGTCGGTGCAAAACCCCCGAGCTCACGTAGGTCGAAGGTAAGCTTGGCGTGGTCCAGAGGTAGCGGTCCTAGAGGCGGCCATTCGACGTTCGTTGCCATCTACATGTTTTAAGGAACCAGGCGTTAGCAGGTCAATGAATAGATAAGCCTTGCATAAAAGTAAATGCAGGGTCGGTATATAACCGAAAGAAGGGCTGTTCACGTCCTATTCTATCATCCATTTCTGAGGGTTTCGTCCTAGGGTCAAGTATGGCTCTGATACCAACTGAAACGACCTGATTTCCATGAAGGGAAATCCATAGAGTCAAAGTGTATTATGACCGTTGAAGATCATATTACCCAAATTCCAGTCGAATACCACATCCATACAACGATAATATCAGAGTACAAATAGTGCAGAATTACATAAAGTATTACATCGCCGTATTGGCGGAATCAAAAGTAACATTCATTCAGAACAGCTTGAAGATAAGATCGCCAAACTCGAGCGTAGGAACGAACCCCTCAACCGTCAAACTCCTTAGAGCTATACTCAGTAGAACCTGTGTGCCAAAATTTATCAGTACGATTTGTACTGGCCACTCCCACCCTATGAGCATTGCTTTGTGGAAATTGGATGCAAATTGGATATATTCAAAAGGAACCTATAAGGCTGGGGTTTCCTATGCTTTAGCATATCAAGTATATATGTATTAATAGTTGGTCAAGTTTTAACACCAATCCCACACCCATTCCACCCCATTCCCGTCTAGAGCCAGGATTCGATCCAGGGATCGATACACCACCATCTTCATATCATCACCACACCCTCGCTCAGTCGACAGGCCAACTCCCTCTCGGCACTGTCTCATGGCCCGTAGCCCCTGGCTACGTCCAAACACTCACTCCTGGGGGGAGAAGAGAAGGACTCATCTCACTATCTAGTTTAAGCGAAACCCAGGAAAGGTCCATAGCCAACAAGTCGGCATATGTATCGATCGATCAACCATACACTCTGCAGAGGTTTTACATAACCACAAGATCCGCCTTCCTCGCTGACCATCGTCAACTGGGCTGATTCCGGTCGCTTGCTAGCCTAGGATAATGCCACTCTACCATTCAGCCCTAGTACACCCCAAGTCTAGTCTAGGGTGGCTAAAACTGTGAGTCATGAGCCGGGTCCACAAGGTCTCCATGAAGTCTCGGAAGGGTGTGGGGGGAATCCTCCGCGCCCTGTACCTCCCTCGCACTGTCCGCTATCAACCTAGCAGTAGTGGCAATATCCTACCAAGTAGTCCGGCCGTCCCGCACCATATAGGGCGAGTGGTACGTAAGGCTTCCCAGTGAATCTGAGTACTAGTAAGTCCTTAGGGATGACCAAGCCATAATTTCTTCATTAGGGTTTCCATTTACCGTGCCACCACAGCACCTCCACCCCGGGCTCCTCCCGTCACAGGTTCACACCCAGGGCCACCTCATATACCATTTACCCACCATAGGTATCAATTTCTAGGGGTGCCCAGGTAGCACCCCGCGGCAAGACTTGCCCCAGGCTCGTCATATATTCCAACTTGGTCGACACAACCCTCACCCTCCACGCACCCAAGTCACTCACGTAGCACTCTCCCCATAGTTCAGATAACACCAGTTTCCACCACGCATCAATGTAGTTCAAGCGTAGTAGAAGTAATAAGCAATGAAATATAGCAGCAAGCGTGTGTCTAGCCTAACAGCAGGGTGAGTAGGGGTAAGGTTGCGTTAAGATAAAGGCCATTGAGAACGCATACTACCATGCAAGTCCTATCATAGTGTGATTACAACAATAAAGTAAAGCAATAACAGTTCTATATTAGCCATGCGTAATAGGTGCTACGAGGTTGGGTGGGATGTCGCACCTTCAGTGTAGTCATCTCCATACTCCTCACGGTACTCTCGGTCCTCGTCCGTCTGGTTCTCCTCCGAGTCTGCATACGATCGAATTATAGTCGCGTTAGCGACGTCTATAGAATGGCACAAAGAAGCAATGAAAATTCAAAAGAGCCAAATGCACTCAAACATGGGTTCATTGCGTAGAGCTCAACTTTAGATGAATTTTGGTCCTAGTCTTGTATTTTTCTGAGGTCGTATGAATTAGTTATGAATTTCCGAAGATTAAATCCATTTCTAAAAATAATGAAGGCTGATTAATTCAGGGCTAACACGTGTCACACTGTGAGTGGTTTATGTGGCATGTAGGGAATTGGAGTGTTGTATCAGCTGGTGAGGTGGTCGGAGAGGTCGCTGAGGTGGTCGGAAAGGTTGCCGAAGTGGTCAGAGAGCTTGCCGAGGTGGTCGGCGAGGTCGCCGAGGTGGTCAGAGAGCTTGCCGAGGTGGTCGGAGAGCTTGCCGAGGTGGTCGAAGATATCGCCGAAGTGGTCGAAGAGATCGCCGAAGTGGTCGGCGAGATTGTCGTGGTCCTCGATGCTGGCGTGGTCTCAACTTCGGCATGACGTCAGCATGGCATCATCAGAGCTAAACCGCGGCTGACAGGTGGGTCCCGCTGACGTTAGCATCTCGGTTGGTCACTGACAGGTGAGTCCGGAGTCAAACGGTGACTGACAGGTGAGGCGCAGTTCATGGTGAACCCGCCTGCGTTGGTCCATAGACTGCAGAGCCAGTGTATGAAGGACTTGGTCCACTTACTCCTTCCCAGGGTTCGGTTCAAGTGCACCAAGTGCATGGACGTGTGGCCGGCGAGGGGAAAATCCCCATCTCTTCCCCGACGTGCTCCCGCCGGTGGTGAGCTCACCGGCGAGCCCCTCCAGCGGCGCAGGTGTGTAATTAAGGTGGGCAAAAGCTTGGCCTTGCCATGGCGGGTGCCCCGGTGAAGTTAACGTGGTGGCTGAGCGGCTCCAGTTGACTGGCCGTGGTGGCGGCGGTCGTCGTACACCGGCAAGCGGTATTGTGGTGGCTGTGGCGGCGGTACCGGAGATTGGTGGTGCGCACGAGCTCCCCGACGCTGCTATGGCCATGGCGAGCAGGTCGAAGGGGCTCCGGGAGCTCTCAACGCCTCCGGCCACGGTGGTGGGGGCAAAGCGGAGGCGGTGGTGCTCCGACGAGGTGCGGTGCGGCAACACAGGGCTCCGGTGGGCTTCATCCTCGGCTAAGGTGAGCGCGGTGTCTCTTTCGTCATGGTGGAGCCAGTCGGGGTGTCCACATTGCCTTTACCGCGATGTAGAAGACGTGGTGGTCTCGCCATGGTTGTGCTCTAGCCACGGTGAGCGCGTGCGTGCATGCAATGCGTATGCATGGCATGAGCAGAGCGCTCGGCGCTGGTGTTCCTGAGCAGAGGGCTCGGTGTCGCCCCCTTTCTTCCCTTTGCTTCGTGTTTCTGTTTGGCTCAACAAGAGGGTCGTGGTGGTCCTTCTATTCTACCGGTTGGCTAAGCCGGAGCAAGAGCTCATGCTCCGGCGTGGTCCGTTCATGACGTCCGAGAGGCTAGGAGTGGTCGTGCCGGTGTTCCAGAGCAGCTAGGGGTCGGTGAGGCTAGGCCTTGGACTTGTGCACGTGCGGTGCATGTGCAGCGTGTCCAGGAGCGGGAATGCTCTGCCTCTACGTCCCCTAGGTGCGGGAACATGGTGGCGTTCATGGCGAGTACAGCTAGCGCGGTGAGCGGCGAACGACATGGCTCACCGTAGGGCTCGTGGTGGTAGGATGGTGGTGCAGTGGCGAGGCGAGGCCGTGATGAGGCGATGCAGTGCCGTGACGAGCAGCTACGTCGCTGTAGCTGATCGGGGCGGCGCTCCTGGCTCCGGCGAGGTCTGGTTCCGCAGCGGCTTCCTTCTCCTCCTTGCTTCTTCCTCCTCCCTCTCTCTCGGCTTGACGCAGTGTGGTGCTGTGCCACCAGCGGTGGCGGTGAATGGGCTGAGGGTTAGGGCTCACGGGCATTGGCTTTTATAGCCGAGCTCCAAGGGCATCCAATGGCGGACGGCGATCGGGCGGTGGTGATGCGTGTGACGCATCCGACGGCCCGCGTGCGGTAGTGTAGGCGCGGTGCAAGGGGAAATAGGGTCATGCTTCTTGCGTGACCCCGGGCCCGCGTCTGCTCCATGGTCAGCTCCCAGTCACATGGTGGAGGGAGAGTGGGGAATACGACGATGCTATAGCTAGGCGGCTGACAGAGGGGGCCCGCTTGTTAGCTTGTCCTGATGCGGCGGCGTGCGGTGCGTGACGGCTGACGGGCGGGTCCGGCTCATCAGTGGCTGTGCGCGTGAAAGGGCAGGCGAGGCTTGGCTGGGCTAGCTAGATCGGTCAAGGCAGGCTGGGCTGTGCTGCTGCCTCCCTCCTTTTCCTTTTCTTTTTCTGTTATTTCTTTTGCTTCGATTCAAATTTAGTTAGAGTTTAAAACTTGAGCTTCGAGGTATGTAGTGGGTCCCACAAGGTGTTTCAAATGGTGGTCAAAATACATCCCATATATTAGGGTTTATCATAAATATTAAGTAAGTTAGTTAAACATCACATAAGGCAAAAGAATCCAAATCACAAGTGGAATTAAGGATGCATGCATGATTTATTTATTTAGGAATTTAATTACACATGTGGCATAAAACCAAGCTATGCTTATGATTTTAACCTAGTTGGGTCACATCTAATCCAAAACTAATGTTTGGCTTCTACATGTGTCACTCAACATCACATAGGGTTTAAACAAAAAATTTTGTAGTTGTGATTTTTGGTGTGTGGATTTTTGGGTTGTTACAGTGCCTATGGAAACCACATATTTACAGCCAGATTTATAGTATCAAGAAAGGCCAGTTAAGATATTGGATACAGTCAGCCGACAAACCAGAAGGACAGCAGTGAGGTTTTGTCGAATACAATGGAGTAACCATACAGAAGCATAAGCCACATGGGAAAGAGAAGATGACCTCAAAAAGAAATTTCCCTATCTATTCGAGAATCAGCTCGAATCTCGAGGACGAGATTCTTTTTAAGGGGGTAGGTTTGTAACACCCTAAAATTTGGCCTAGTTTTAAAACCCACTAAAAATTTGAACTTTTTAAAATTTGCATAGCAAATAATATATATAACCAACCTAAACATTTTTTTACAAATAAAACCACATAGGAACATAAAACCTTAGGTGTGCAACTTTGTGAATGTTTGTTTGTCCTATTGAACTTATGGTGGCACCCATTTACACCCTCATGCATTCAGATTTGAATTTGAAATCATTCAAACATATACATACAAGAGATAGGAAATAGAAAAGGGAATTAGAAAATAGGAAAAGCCACTTGGGCTCATTTCCTCCCCTCCCTCCTTTTCGGCCCGAAGCCGTAGCCCAGCCCTTCCTCATCCCCCTCCTCTCTCCCGCGCGCGAGCCGGCCCAACAAGCCGCAACCCAGCTTGGCCCGGCCTCATTCGCTCCCCCTTCTCCCCTTCTCTCCCACCGATGCCCTAGGCCCACCTATCAGCTTCATCGTCCACCCCGAGCTAGCAAGCCGTACGTGGCCCCGCCCGTTGTCAACACTCGCTAGAGCCACCCCAGTGCTAGCGAAGGTCAGCAGAGGCACGGCGACATCGGGACCCCACAACACCCCTCTCTTCTCGTCTCCTCCCTCTTCCCCCACACTATGAACGCGTCAACAACAGCGCCATGGTCGCCGATGTGCTGAGCCATCGGAGTAGCCGCCAAGGCAACTCCGGCGTGCGCACGGGCAAGCGCCAGCCATGGCGATGTGACTAGACGAGGTCAACGGCATGGCCAAGTGATGGATAAGGACGGTCGCGCAAAATATGTCACCGCCGGGACACTAGCTTAGCCGACCTATAAATAGGCCTGGGCGGCGATGCTCTCGCCACGCCCTCTCCACCATTAGCTCCGCCGCAAACGGGAACACCCCATCTCCCCCTCTTTTTCCCCTTTCGGGAGTTCGCTGGTGCCATTAGCACCGCCTGCTCCTTCCTTCCTCTCTGCTACGCCTCTGGCCAATTGGAGTGACCGGCGAGTCCATGAGCCCTCCCCTTTTCTTTTGCATTAGGTATTAGGTAGTGTAGGCCTCTGTGTAGCGCTGCCCGCGTGAGCCCGCTCCACCGAGCCACCATGGCTGTCGCCCATCGTCAGTGAAGCCACCGTGGAGCACCCCATCACCCCCACTCCACTCCCCTCTCATCCCTTTTCATGTATGCATAGATAGATAGTTAGGATAGGGCCACTAGGGCCGAGTTTAGAGCATGGCGCGGCCACAACCACCCCGGCGAGCCGCCACCGCCGCCATAGGCGCCCGCTGCCGACGGCGACCTCGCCACCGGCCATGGCTTCCCCAGCGGACTCCGTCCACCCCTCAATCACCTCTCTCGAGGGCCAATGCCACCGGTGTAAGCCACTTCAGTGAGCCCTGCGAGCCCTCCCCTATTTCATCGCCGGCACGGTCACCACCAACCGTCGCCGTCCCCATCTTCTCTGTCCCCGCCAAGAGGGACCGGAAGGGAACGTCGTCACCATCCCCCTCCATCCCCATCTATCTTCTCTCTCTCCCTCCTTCTCTCACTGACACACAGGCCCATGGCCTTAACGCCGACACCGCCATTGCTGCTAATGCCAGCACGGGACCCACCTATCACACACAGCGCGGGGTACGCTTAAGAAAATGCTAGGTACACCCGGCTAGTGTACACAGAGTGTTATAAATACATTTTCCTAGCTTAGAAAAATTCCTAGAAAATTTGTAAATAAACTAGATGAAATAAGGAAATTAATTATATAGTTTGCACCCATTTTTATGCACTAGAAAATACATATAAAATTCCACCTAGATTAATTAGCTATAGGATAAACTTCTAAAATTCATAACTTTTAAACCATAACTCCGATTTGCATGAAACCACTTCTAAAACTCATCTAAAATCAAACCCTATCATATGCACTTAGTGCCACCATATAGTTCTATGTTTGCTTGGGTCCTTTTTCTTTTGCGGATAGCGGTAGTCTTATGCGACCGATATGTCCGATAGACGACAATAATCGTTAGGAGGACGAAGACCCAAATTACGTAGACATGCTGGAAGGTGACGACAACAAAGGAAAGTCCTAGCTCCCCTCCCTACCATCTTGCTTAAAACCTCCAAAATGCTAAAACATGACTATGAGATTATTACCTTAGAAAATGAGCTCGGTTAATATGATATAATTAAGATAAATTGTCATCTTGTTATGAGCTCCACACCATGACTTGATATAGGAATAATAATGGAACTTAAAACATGTTAAACCTGAACTAAACCCCGACATGGGGCGAGTAGTGGTAAACTATGGAGGTAGTTTGTCATGGCAGGAATGCCTGGATAGGGTTCCTGTGGGAGATACTCGCCTCGGTCACATAAGTACCGGTTCATAGTCCCTCTCGCCTAGTGAGTCTTTTCGTATAGCCACATGTCTATATGGGTAGGCTTGATCCCACACCCCGTTAGATAGAAGTATAGTTTCTACTAGGAGGCCGGAGTAGGCAACGGAAGATCAGGAGCCGGCACGGGGGATAGGTTTTCTTTCGTGTCTAGTTGGCGTGGATGCTATGTGATCTTCCATGTTAAGCATTAGGTTTTGAGGCCGCGTTCGAACCACTGTTTTCTTGGCCGTGTTTGAGCCATGTTTTTCTTTTGTGATAATTTATTATCATCACATTTGGGGGAGATTTGGTATCTTCCCGGTTTTGTGTTCCAACCCCTGTGAAATCGTGGTAGAGAATATATAGAAATCTAGGTTAGCGTTCCAAGCGGGTACGGGATCCCATTAGGTCTATTTTGTCCATTGATCATGGATGAGGTTGCACCTATCATGTGGGGAAATTTGTACACCTCTGTAGAGTTTTATTAAATCTATTCAAATAGCCACATCCTTAGAATGGGCAAATGCTAGGATGGGATACTATAATTAGCTTTACTTTTATGTGCAATGAAACTGGTAATTAATTGATGATTAACCTGGGCACTAGTGGGAATGGTAATACTCCGCTAGGACTCACCCTTAAATTATAATCACCACTACACTTCTATTTCCACCCATGGTTGGGACTTGCTGAGTACGTACGTACTCACCCGTTGTCAACTCACAGACCTCGGCACAAAAGAAGACTATGACTTCGAAGATGAAGCATATCGCGAGGAATAGGATTCCCATTAGGAGGTTCGTTCGTAGGAATGTGACATTGAGGCTAGGGTTTCGTCCGCGCTCTAGTTGCCTGTGGAATAGGATGTCACTTCGTTGTATAATAATCCTGCTTTAGAGACCACAAATAATGTCGTTTCATGGCCGTAGCTTTCCGCCAACTCTATAGCCTACGACAATGCCCTTTGGGCCACTGTTGTAGACCTTATTTTAGATATCAATAAAGCTCGAAACCTTTTATAATATGTCTATGTACCATCCCTGTGATTAGTGCATATTTGTGCGTGATCCTGGTGCAAATATGGAAGCACTGAGGACTCTCAAATTGAGGGGCCGACATAGTGTGGAGGAGATATTTGGCGGGAACCCCGGTCTCCACCGCCTCCGCATGTCGCCCGGACACCGCCATACGAAGGAATGGCCAAGAGGCGCCAGGAGGGGTGCGGCCGCACCCTGACCGGCTCCGGTCACCACTGCCTTCGTGCGGTGGACTCTTGAGTGAGCCTGGGCTGCTCCTTGGGTGGTGTTTCACCCAAATAATCTGGGTAGATGGGCCTTTGTTATTAATCCTTTAACGCAATTCAGAGTTGCGCTTTGTTGGAACACGCCTTTTGGTATATTTTCCCATGTATTTATGTTTATGTCCTCCAAAACAATAATCTCCAAATACATGTGGAAGTTGGTCAATAGTAAATGCATATGTGCACAAGATTGCTAGTTTCTTCTCTTTTTATGTCTTAATTGGCGGGTCAAATTGATCGTTAAGGACCGCCAACACTCACCCATGAATCATACGGAGTAGCATCCTATACGTGAGTACGAACGGGCATAGCCTCCTCTACTTCAGCACAAACAGGCAAATCTCTGACTACTCTCTCCTCAACCAGTCCTGGGTAATGGTTACCTGGGTCAACTGGCACATATCTGGCTCCTTCATCATGGTCTGAACCCTTTGAATGACTACTAACTTCATCACCAATCCTTTCCTCCTCCTCTTGCTCTGACTCGTCCCGCTCGTACGAACCCACATCGAAGTCATCGTTCAGACGGCCTACTGAAACCCACCTGCATTCATCAGCTGCCATTGGAGAGGACTAAAGTTGCTCATGCGTCAACTAACTGTCCAATACCATATTCCCTAGTGTTGGGTCCACATCAACCCCCATTGTTATTCATCACCTCCAACGCCATCAAAGGATGGCCCATCCTCCTTCCTGTATCCATTCTCCACCTCCACCTCAGCCATGCATGGTCACATTTGACCCTTCAATTATACCTTTTTTTGCGCTACCAATGACCCTCGTTGGGCAAGGGCATTAAGACAAAGTGTTCCCTAGTCTTCCCACTATCAACCTCCCCCGTCGATGTGAAAGCACCATCAAACTTTTCCTTAACACACAAGAAAAGGTCACTGAAGCTAGGAGGCACATCAGACATTTCCAATTGATCTTCAATATCCTCAAACACCATATATTCTTTTCTAATACTTCCTCCATAAAACAAACGGGCCAAACAATCCATCTACAAAAGCATTTGAACAAACTTCATCAAGTCTATGAAATGGTTCTGGCAAATAAAACAGGGGCGACAAAGTACATATAACCTATACATAGTAACCTAACAAAATATTAATACAATCTAACCTAACCTAAATATCTAACCTCTAACCTAACCTAACTATATATAACTGATACATACTAAACTATCTATACTCACTAACTACACTAACTATACCTAATAAGTATACTAACAAATATTACAAATACTTATATAACTATACTAATCTAACTCACTATACTAAACTAACTATACTAATCTAACTACCATTCAACCCTAACTATACTAATCTAACTATACAAATCCTAACTACCATGAAATCGAGGTTGAAATCAACATTGCAACAAGAAATCGAGAGCGGATTACCTGTCCTACGAAGCGAGGAACCTCAGGGGTTCACCCACACCCAGCACGGCCGGCGGAGAGGGCCGCTGCTAGCCCCTGGCGGCCGGCGGTGGGGAGCACGCAGTGGGCGGCACAGCCATGAGGGGCCTGACAGAGAGAGGGCCAGTGGCGGAGTGAGAGAGGGAGGCCGAGGGGAGTCATGGAGGGAGGAAGAGCGCTGAAGATGGCCGAGGCGGAGAGGGACGACGGCGGCGAATGCTCGGGTCGGCGCAGACAGAGGAGGAAAGGAAGAGAGCGAGAGAGAGAGAGAGAGAGAGGGTCGCGCAGCGGATCTGTAATTCCCCCTGCCACACCAACTGCGCTAGAGTTGACGGTAAAAAAACTTTACTTACAGTATAGTAATACACAAAAAAAAATTCTTTAGGTTTTTCTTCAACATATGAAAATGATGCTACTATTATTTGTAATTTAAATTTTGAATGTACCTACTATTTTTGTAATTTAAAATTTGAAGTTAGCTATTTATAATTTATATAGAATCTTTATTTTTCAATTAATTTTTAGCTCAAACTATTCGTGGCCAGCGAGGAGGCCGTGGCTTGCATGCTGCTTGGTGCTTGCACATTTGCACGTTGCGAGATGTGGCGTGAGTCTTGGCTGAGTGATTTGGCCAGCGGCCTGTTTCTTGCATGTACTTGAGTCTATATATATGAATGGAAAACGATGGGAGTTGTGCGGCTTACGTAAAACAAAAGCTTGTTAACGTTTTCTGTATGTGTGTGCTTTGGCCCCGTTCGGCTTGCTGAAACTTGGCTGAAACTGGTTGAAAAACATTGTTCTGGCTGAATTGTTGTGAGGGAAAAACACTGTTCCGGCTAAAAAAACAAGCTGAATAGTGCGGATTATAAGGTAAGCCGAACGGAGCTAGTATCGTCCACCGTAACGTGAGTGTGTAAGTGTGTGTGATAAACACCACAAGTGAGAGGGAGTGGTTCCAAGTTCCAACAAGAAACCAGAGGGAGTGATTCCAACAGTGTCGTCCATAGCATGACATCTGCCCTTGAATCGTCTTCTCTCCTTGCCACAATTACGATTTACGAGAGCAGGCTTGCGCTGGCGCAAATCCACCGTGCTTCTGCCTGAACTTTGACAGGAACCAACAATAGGTTTGATAATAGACTGGACCCAAGCCAAAAGCAGGCCGGCAACTACCAAAGATCCAAATGGAACTTGTGACCACCCTTGTGAGCTTATCAATCAGCTACTTCAGAAGCTAAGACAATCAGCTACTTCAGAAGCTAAGAGATATCTTTTAATTTGAGAGGAAGAGCTAAGAGATATCCATTCAAAGCAGAAAATCAGTACTCCTAACCTACAAAACTTGTGACCACTATGAAAGAATCCTGCTGAACTTCCTCATACATAAGGGGGAAATTTTCTCAATTAAAAATCACTCCTGAAATTGGCAAGAAATTGGTAAAATGTCATTTCTTACATAACGCCGACTAGTGACTACTATGGAAGGGTGACTCTCTGAACTTCTAGCTTCTTTATTATGACATGACAGTTTGGTTTCTGCATGTGCACACCGGCCAGGACACAACACATGACGCCGGTCGCCGGGTCCTAATCCTACATCGTGCAAAGAACGAAGAATAATTGAATGAATAGCTCGAAGCCGACCTGATCCACTACAAATCCTCATCAGTCGCAGCTGACGGTGTCAGAAAGAGAGCAACGCAACGCAGAGGACACAGGGTGTCCATGTCCAAAACCAGCAAGCAACGGCGTCCCAGGGCATCTGAGAGCTGCCGGCCGGCTATGGCTTCCCGTCTTCTCCTCCTCCTCGCCACCTTGGCCCTTCTCTTCGTCGCAGCCGCAGGGCAGGAGGGCAACAAGACGAGTTGACGCTCGGCAAACTATTTGCCGAGAGCAGCTCTCAGCAAAGAGCCGTCGGCAAAACATCTACCGGCAAAGGATTCTTTACCGGGAGCCCCTCTCGGCAAAATATTTACCGAGAGTAATGGCAAGGCTCTCGGCAAACTCTAGCTCTCGGCAAATTGGCGCGCCCTAGTAACGGCCAAAACGACCGCTAACGGTGTGACAGAGCGACCGTCGGCAAAGAACTTCTTTGCCGAGAGCGACCGTCGGCAAAGAATTGTTAAAAAAGAATTGTTAAAAAAAAAGATTTGCGGCCGAGGTGGTTTTCAAAAAAAAAAGGTTTGCCGAGAGCCGACCACCAAGCTCTCGGCAAAGAGGCAGACTTGCCGAGAGCTAGGCTCTCGGCAAAGAGGCAGATTTGCCGAGAGCCCTACTCTCGGCAAAGAGTCCAGAGAGCATTTTTTTAATTTTTGTTTATATTTCCAGCTGCAACAACACATATTTCACAAATATAACACTTCATCCACATCGCATATATCACAAATATGTCATCCACATCACATGTCTCACATTATAATCCATCTAAACATCTCAAATCCAACAACACATGTCCATCTCAAAGTGCTAAGTTCATCTCACACAAGTTCATGTCATAAAGTGCTAATACATGATGAAGAACAACAGGCTCACTCCCAAGGCTCCCACCCTCCCGACGGCGGCTGCTGCTGCGGCGGAAGGTGTGGATACGGCTGGTACCCCGACCCTCCCGACGGCTGCTGATGCGGCGGAAGTTGTGGATACGGTTGGTGCCACGACCCTCCCGACGACGGCTGCTCAGGCACATCATTCGAACCCGCCGATTGATTCTGCACAAAGGAGAAGAAAAATTAGTAATTATAGTAATACTAAGGCATATAATTGTAATCTAAGCGTAGACAAGTCAAAATTTGCAGAACTAGGTATAAAATTGTAATCTAAGCCTAGACACATCAAAATTTCGGCAGCACCTCCCCTGCACGGTGGGGTTTCCAAAACCTGCAAGAAAACCAATGGCACGATGGCCGCCCACCACATATCAACGGCACGATGGCCGGCACACATATATATCAACGGCACGAAGGCCTCCCATCACATATCAACGGCACGATGGCCGACATGCATAGTAAAGAGCTTTTGTTAGAGAAGTTGAACTCACGTATGAGTAAGGTGGGTATGGGTAAGGCGGTGGAGGAGCGAACAGCTCTAGTGGCGCTGGACGACCCATCGTGACGCCAAGACTTGCCACGTACTGAGCCAAGGCGTCGCCCGCTCGGCCTCCCACCTCTGTCGCTCGGCCTCCCGCTCCCTCTGTCGCTCTTCCTCCACCCTAGCCTTATGCTCCTCGAGCGCATGCACCTGGGCCTATAATTTTTCACCGCATTGTTACAAGCAATTTCGAGGAATGTAAAACCAATGAACGACGAATAAAACAGAAATAACCTATAGTGCTGCCACACGATGCGTCGAAGTGTCCAGCCTTGGGCGTATGGGCACGCTACCGCTCGTGCTGCTTGTTCGGACCTGTGAGAGAGTGGGAGTGGTGTGCGGGTCGAGCGTGCTGTTGCCGATAAGGTACCGCCCATGCTTCTTGCCTCCTCCCACCCTCATGACGATGTCGACGTCAATGTCCATGGTGTGCGGATCCCAGTCTACGCCATGGACTCCCCTTGCTGCCTCAGTGTACTGACTGATGCGCTCGGGGATGCTCTCGTTCCAGTTGATGTTGTCAGTCGCCTTGCCCTTGTGGGCCAGAACCCATGACTTGAGCTCTCCGCATGGCTGGTTTTGATGTGCAGCCGACTACGAGAAAAACAACAAGACGATTATAAATCATGCAGGAATAAACGTCTGAAAGAATAAATGAAGCTACACCAAGCCACATACCCATCTAGCCCCGAATTCGTGGATGTTAAGGTTGCCCTGGTGGTGTGATACACCTGGCATCAGCAAATGTCGTTCTCGGAGGACGGTGTGTTTATCCGCCCAATTGCCACTCACCCACCTGTCGACCATCATCTGTCAGGCCCGCGTTTTATTGGCGCACCAGCCAGGAGGCACCTGTACGACATCAAGTACATTGACAGATATAAGAACAATTCAAGCCTGCCCAATCTCAGAAGAAATCAATATTGATGTTGTATATTTACCTTCAGGTACTGCTCTTTGGTCAAATGCATTAATCTTGCATCTTCTTTCTTTACCTTCCGATGCTCGTAGACGGCACAGTAATCGATGATGGCCTAGAGCCGCGCCTCGTAATGCATGTCTGAGATGCGACCTCTAAAAGATTTGGCTGACGCCTTGGCCGCCCTCGCCTCGTAGCCCTCGGCGCATTGGAAGAAGTCCTGGATATAGAAAAGATGTATCAATACACTGGTTCAAGAAACTCTAGCGAATGCAATGTATTGAGCAAAGTAGTGCCCAAAACTCGCACATATCCCACTCCGCCACGCTTTCGTATGTGTGGCCCGTCTTGTCCTCCGCATCAGGGGCGGCAACATAGTGCTCATACGTGTAGGCCGGCTCCAGAGCTTCGGCATAGCGAACCAAGCCTAGGAAGTGTTCCCTGCAGAGAAGACCCAGGATGCCATTGGGCAACCTTTGTGAGCACCTGGGACCACGACCTTCCAAGACCTATGTAAGTGATTAAGAAAAAACTGTTAGTTTCCATTGTGATTCTATCATATGTAGGAGCGAAAAAAATGTAAAAGTTACGTACTTTTGTCCAACGGGTCGAATGACCGGGCGTAGAGCCTCAGGTATCGGCCGCTCAGGTAGGCTCGCCGGACCTTGTTGGTAGACACCCGAGGTTCCGGTGGAACTGGAACCTCCTGCCTCGGCCTCCTGCTCGTCCTCCTGCTCCTCCTGCTCGTCCAGCTGCTCGGCCTCCTGCTCGGCCTGTAGCTCGTCCTCTCCCTATTGAGCCTGCTCGTCCACCTGCTCTTCCTCCTGCTCCTCCTCAGGCTCTGGTGTTGCTGCTGCTGCAGGCCGAGGCGGTGGCGCGCCTAGGCCTCCTCCCGGCCGCCCTCCTCCTCCTCCCCTAAGGTGGTGCCGACCCCCCAGCTTCACCGAGGGCCCTGTATCTTGCCCCCGTGTCGAAAGCGACTCGACCGCCCATAAAGCTCTGCGGCCCGCCATCTTTGCACAATCACCTACAAGACATAAACAATAAGATCGGATTAGATGGATCATAAACAAGACATTATTATAAAGAGATGCAAAATAAATAAAGCATAATTAAAAATAACATAATATTACATGTATTAGAAATAATCATCCCCATCGGGATTAATTTGGATCATAGCTCTCATCATCACTATCACCATGTCGAAATGTTCAACACTTTCCAAAGGAGCAACTATGTCATCATTGCCATTGCCAATATGTAATCCTTCAAGTAACGCCAAGTCCTTCAGATTTTCCACCTCATCCCCTCGTCCACATCAACATCCATTTCATTGTCTACTTCCATTTCCATAGCTCGGTTAAGTCAATCTCAAAAGTCCCTTGTAGGCCCTCTTCTTGATAGAACTCTCCATCATATGTGTTTGGGTCGAAGTTGTAGTCTTCGACGCTTGGGGAAGGTGCTTTACCGTATGTGGCGATACCTTGTGCATGTGATCCCAACCTCAAGATGAGGTCCCTTTGGCACAGTAGGGGAGATAATAAACTTGTGTGGCCTGTTGAGCCACAATATAGTCATCCTTTCCGCCATAGGCGAGTAATCCGTCAATTTCTACTAGCCCAAGGAAGGACTTCGTCTCGTTTCTTGAGGATCAAACCAATGGCATTTGAATACGACAAGGTTAAGAGGTTTGCGACCACGAAACCTAAGTTCAGTATATTTCTTCAATTCTTCCATAATACTCGGCCCCATCAAGGCCGCCAAGAAAAACTCCGAATTCATGGTTCTTCGATTGGGCGGCTCGGCTCGCTGTGTCTTGTTGTGTGAAATCAGTATCCATTCACATCATAACTGAAAATGACTTGACCCTATGTTCAAAGCCATTGGCAACCTGTCTCAACTCTGGATTCCTAGTCAAATCGGTTTGGCTCTGCAAGGTCAAGGAGGATAGATCATTAAATTGGAATGTACAAGCAATTGGGAATGTCAATCGACGAACAAGCTAAATTGCATTGTACCTTTTGTTTGAACCAAGAAATAAAATCGGAGATTCCATTTCCCACCCCGATGAAGAATGGTGTCACGTTCTTGCGGTGGTAGGTTCCTTGATAGATGCCATTCTCATTAATAAACTCCCTGTAACAATGAGAAACAAGGAGGTTGGATGCAGAATGTTGACGGCATATTTAATTAACAAGTTCGTGCAAGAAGCCACTTACTGCATGTACGGCTCCATTTCGGTAAGATTGGTGAACACATATATAATGATTGTGAGCCACTCTTCGCTTTTTCAACAACAATGAGGGTCGATCACTCGACTTCCAAGTTGCCCTTGGAAAAGGCTAAGTTTTGATTCATTTTCACCAGCATTGTAACGAGGGGGTCGATTATGCACGCTAGGAAGCTTGTCACCATAGTATGCTTGTGTGAAGTTAGTAACCTCCTCTAGAATGAATGCCTCCGCCATGGAAGCCTCGATTTTGCATTTGTTTCTGCATTTCTTCGAAGAACCTTTAGACATCTCTCGATTGATAGCACCAACGGCCTGCACGGCCCCCATTCGTACCACATATACGGGAGGTGCAGAATCAAATGTCGCATCGGGTTGAAGAAGCCGAGTGGAAAGATCATCTTCAACTTACAGAGCAACACAGGTGCTATTTTTTCCAATTCTGCAACCACGCTACGAGATAACTCCTTGGCACAAAGCTGGCAGAAGAAATAGCTCAACTCGGCTAGCGTCTTCCACACATGCTCAGGGACATAGCCTTGGAGCATCGCCGGAAGAAGACACTCAATCCATATGTGATAGTCATGACTCTTCAGGCCGTTGATTCGCAAGGTAGATAAGTTCACTCCCCTCCTCAGATTCGCTGCATACCCATCAGGGAACATTAATGTTTTGAACCATTCTAATACTTCTCTCTTTTGTTCCGGTTTCAATCTGTAATCGGCCTTAGGCCTTGTCCATTTCTTGCCGCTTCTAGGAGGTTGCATGTGTTGCTTTGGTCTATCACATATCATTGCCAGGTCCAGTCTCGCCTTTACATTGTCCTTCGTCTTATCCTTAATGTCCATGATCGTTGCCCAAAGCGCCTCGGCAACATTCTTCTCGGTGTGCATTACATCAATGTTGTGTGGAAGAAGAAGGTCGTTATAATAGGGGAGCATCATCAAGGGCGACTTATGAGTCCACATATGCTCCTCACCATATCCCACGAACCTACCATCTTTTTCATTGATCCGGAGAGCATCTATCTGATCATGAACCTCGGCACCGGTCATCATCTGTGGTGCAGGGTCTGTAACCATGACACCTTTAGTAAAGTTCTTGATGTCTCGTCTGAATGGATGCTCAGCAGGGAGGAATTGTCGATGTTTGTCGAACGCGGAATATTTGCCGCCCTTCTGCAGCCAATTGAACTACAGAGCTGCCTTGCACAAGGGGCATGGAAACTTCCCGTGAACACACCAAGCGCTGAATATCCCATATGCTAGGAAGTCATGCATGGAGTATGGATACCAAACATGCATGTTGAAGTTTGTCTTTGTAGCTCGATCGTATGTCCATACACCATGGTCCCAAGCATGGACCAGTTCATCGAACAAAGGCTCCATGAACACACCCATGTTATTCCTAGGGTGTTCTGGAATTATCAACGACAAGAACACATTATGTCGTTGGAAGGAGACGCCAGTGGGGAGATTGAGAGGGATAACAAACACGGGCCAACAAGTGTATGGGGCAGCCATCATTCCATAAGGATTGAACCCATCTGTTGCCAGTGCAACACGCACATTACGTGCCTCCCCACTTTTGTTACGATGAATGTTATCAAAGTGATGCCATGCTTCACCATCGGCTGGATGTACCATCTTCTCAGGACTGTATCTTTTTCCATTTTTGTGCCATATCATCTGTTTCGCGGACTCCTCTGTCATGAATAGCCGTTGGATCCTCGGTATGAATGGAAGGTACCGTAGGATTTTCACGGGGTACAGACTCGCCTCTTCTCACCATCACCAGAGTCTACCTCCAGATACCTAGAGGATTTACACTTTGGACAGTACTTTGCATCCGCGTGTGCTTTTCTAAAGAGGACGCAGCCCTTCGGACAAGCATGTATCTGCTCATACGGCATCTTAAGTGCACAAAGGACCTTCTGCGATTCATACATGTTCTGTGGCAGAAGGTGACCGGCCGGAAGGATGGAGCCAATAACTGTCAACATTTCATCAAAGTTCTCTCGACTGAGGTTGAACTGGGACTTTAAGGCCATTAAGTGTGAAATGCCATCAAGCTTTGAAATCTGTGTGTGGCCATGAAGGGGTTTCCCTTCCGCAGACATGTCGTAATACACCTTTGTGCTTGCCTCTAGCTCCTCCTCCTGCTGCTGCCTACGTCCGTCAGCGAAGTGTGTTTCGTGAAAGTCATCTAACCAAGCTGCTACCCCGGCATCAGCATTGTAATCCTCGACACGTGGTCTCACCACCTCCTTTGTCACACAATCGGCTTCACCGTGGTGGGTCCACTGGGTATAGTTTTTTGTAAATCCATGCCTAGCCAGATGTGAAGTCATCACCTCCTTTGTCTGCCTCTTTCTGTTCTTACAGTTGATGCAGGGACAAAAAACGGCACGCGCTCCGGGAGCCTGGTCAAATACTTGCTTGATGAAAGCCTCGGTCTTATCGACCCATTCTCTGGTAATCTCATGGGCGCTCCGGCGGCCCGAGTACATCCACTCACGGTCATCCATCCTCTAACATATATATCACCAAGTAATAAATATAACCATGGACTTGCATCTACACGTCGTTCCTACCATCTAATAGGTAAGGATAGGTCCTAATCCCACCCGAGGATGCGTAGATGGTGTTAGTTCCCATGGTCTGGTCCTATCCGAAACAGAATTTCGGCAGCACCTCCCCGCTGTTCTTTGGATACATGTCCCGACAGGGAGATTGTGTATCCAGAGAACAACAGGAACATACTGTCGAAACTCTGTCTCGGATCGGAGCAGACCATGGAAACTAACACCATCTGCGCATCCTCGGGCTGTCCAAAAAACGTGGACAATTCGAAACAGATACGGTCATTGATATGCAAAGATCTGCATATTTCTAACCGTATCTCTTTCGAACGGGAGACACCTAACTGGGTTATGTGGAGATACATGACCAGGACAAAGAAAGAGTGGTTATACCTTAGGTGGCGGTGAAGTCAGGCTAGCGGGGCCATGGCGGGTCGGTGCAATGGCGAGGCGACGCGGTGCGGGCAGACCTGGGGACACCGGGGTACTCTGACTCGGCTCCTGCAAAAAGAAAGAAAGAAGCAAAATAACGTCAACTCAAAAATTCGGCAGCATCTCCCCTGAACGGTGAGGTTTCCAAACCTAAAGAAAACCACGGCACAATGGCCGACAACCACATATATATCAAGGAACCACATGCAGCTTAATTATCAACTACTACTACTCTAACTACTACAACTACTACTGCACTAACTACTACTACCACTACTAATACCACTACTACAAACATGCAGCCCAGATTTGTCGATGAGGACATTCCCTGTCAATCCAAGACCAGGTGACAATCAAGTTCGCAGATTGTACAAACAGGGCAAGCAGCATCCGAAGCAACAAGCACCACATTTCTCACAACTTACAACCGCGGCCTGACGTGAATCCGCTCACTCTGCAGTCGGTCAAAGAGCTAGGCTGAAGCTCTGAAAAACTCCGGAGCTGATCGCAGGAACCAGGTGCAACCTGCAGCACTGGGACGGCACTAGATTTCTTTCTCTCTTTTTTTTTTCCTTTTTGGGGGAACGACGGCACTAGATTTCAGTCAAAGCATGCATGGAACTATGGAAGTAGGGAGAGCAGATATGCATGCATGCAGCCGGTCAAAGCCACAAGATTTCAGCTAGGAAGAACTGCCAGTTGATTTTGCAAATTGTTTGTTTAGATATGGTGGCCGTGGCCGTGACCGTGACCCGGTGACTCAGCCGAGCTCCAGGGTCCCCAGCCGGCCAGCCCTCAGGTCATGTGACGGCGAGCCAGCCGCCTGCCAGCAGCAAGGGGCCTGAGACTGCGGAAACGAAATGATGAAGCTGTGACTGCGTGACTGCCTGCGTCTGCGCTGCGTGCGTGGTGCCCAACGCCGCCGCAGCGCAGGCAGATGGGAGATGGGGGATCATGGGAGGAGATGGCTGGCTGCCTGGCTGGCCCAAAAGGCAAAAGCTGCGTGCAGGGCGGGAAGCACCACCTTTGGCTGTTTGTTTTCATCGTGTAATCTCCCGCTGGCCGCTGCTGGTGCTGGAGTCGCCGTCGCCCAGCCCCCAGCCCCCATCCCCCAGACGATTATTCTTATTCCCTTTACTTCGCCTCCTGTCATCATCGCCGACGCTCCCGCCCAGTAAAAAGGCCACGGGCTAAACACCACCAAGTGCCCTTGCCCCACATTCCCACAACCACAGGGCATGCCTCTGCCTGTGGCTGTGGAGTGTGGCATCGGCACTGGCAACTTGACATGGCAACGCACAGGCACACCAGCTTGCTCTCTGTGTCACTGTGTGTGTGTGTGTGTACCCTTCGTGGTGCGTGGCTGTACTGCACACATGCAGGGCTCGCAGGGACTGTGGCCTTTACCTGCCACTGGGTCTCCCTAGCACATAAAAGGAACGTGAAAGCACGTACCGTGCTTACAGTACACCGCAATGGTATGGCGCGAGGGAGGGATAGTGAGGGCCAGGGCCAGGGCCATGCCCGCGCGACACGCACTGGCAGGCGCACAGCCACGGGCTGCAGTGCAGGCACACCATAGATCTCGTCTCCCTGGGTTCCACAGCTGCCTTGCCACCATCGAACGGACGGCTATGGCTTGGTCGCTTTGACTTGGTGCCTGCCGTGCCTTGGGAAATGCATGCCATGCGATGCGCCTGGGCTGCGGTGATTGCAGAGCGCTGAACGGCCGGTGCACGCCTCTGAGCTGAATGCGACCTGGACCGCCCAACTTCTCTCGCTTTTTCCTTAGTGCTGCGACTGTCATATATTGGGGATTTGGAAGCCAGCCTAGATGCCTGCTAGTGCTAGTGCAATGGTTGGTCCCGAGACTAAACTAGCCTCCTAGATTTTGATGTTGAAATATTTGAAAAGGCTGTGTTGATGAAACTCATGCTGCATGGGAAATTAAAACCAGGAAATTTTGGACGTGGACATGGTGAGCATGGCTGCAGAATATATGCCTTGATCACCTTCTCTAATTGCTGTAATTTTGTTGAGACCACAGCTTATCTAAATCATGATATTTGGTTGTTTGCAGCAAGTAGCAATGGATGAAAGACAAGATCTACAAGCTGTAACTGGAAATGACAAAAGGAATATGTCAGAAGATACAGGTACGAGTGTTTGTGGTGAATATCAAATTAACTCAACTGGTATGGAGGATGTCAAGTCTACCAAAGGATTACAGAACCAAGAATGTTTGGAACAGAAAGAAGTGAGTGTGCCTGCAAAATTATTTTTTGTTTGGTAACCTTATCTGATTCCTGAAATATGGTTGTTTGCAGCAACTAGCAAGGGAGGAAAGACACAATTTAGGAACAACAACTGAAAATAACAAAATGAATATGTTAGAACATGCAGACGTTCTTGTCTGCGGGCAATATCAAAATGGTCTAACTCATACCAAGGTCAAGCCTACCAAAGGAATACAACTGTTTTGTTTGATTTGCCCTATCTTTTCTATTTTTATGCTCCCCTCTGTCCCAAAGAGTATCGTTCTAGTCTTCTAGATTTGTCCAAGAGTACTTGGCGCAACCCTCGATGAACTAGACGAACAAGAATCTGAACGAGGAGGTAGAATCCTCCGTCGGCAACTCTAGGACGGGTTCAAAAATCAGTAATCAGTAATCTCAACTAACGGTGGCCATGGGTCCTGACATATGAAGAACCTCAAACAGGATCCGATGGGATCGAATCGATCCATGGGCACGGGGAGTAGATCAGATGAACAACAGCGCTCAGCCACAAATCAATCGTCATAGCGGCAGTCGCTTAGGGAAAAAGGAGGAGTGAGGAAGAGTATCGACCGGTGCCCTCCGGGCGGAGGATGCAGAACTGCTTGGGAGAGGACGGCGCGCCACTCCTCCTCGCTCCTCTCGCTTGCAGGCGGGAGAATGACCGCGCGTCGTTGGCGTCTTGGGGCGAGACGCCGCTGCCGCGGCGTGATAAGGCGGGTCAAGGGGGCCGCCCGCCGTCAGATATGCTGGGCGGACGTATGGCGGATGGGGCGGGCTGGCCGGGCTGCGGCGGCGGCGAGGCTCGGGCGGAGCGGCGGGCGGCGGCGCTGCCGCATGTGGCGGGCGTGGCGAGGCGCTGCGGCGGCGGGCTATGGCAAACAGTTCACTTTGCGGGGCTGCGCCGAAACGGTTAAGTGGTGAAGACACTTTGCCGAGAGCTAGATATTGGAGGCTCTCGGCAAACCTTCCCCCTTTGCCGAGAGCCCCCAGATCCGGCTGTCGGTAAAGTTATTTTTTTTTTTCAAATTTCGTTCGAATTTTTTAACTAGCTAACTGCACAAAAAAATATTAAAAAAAATAAAAATTATTATTTGCCGAGAGTAGCTCTCGGCAAACTGAACAAAAAATGATATTTCTAAAAAAAATTAAATCTTTCCCGAGAGCAGCTCTCGGCAAACCTCTTTGCCGAGAGCCAGCTCTCGACAAACCATTGATCCAGGCTAGGTAAAAAAAAAAGAAATTTGTGCCGAGAGCGGGCCTAGTTGCTCTCGGCAAAGAGCCTTTGCCGAGAGCAATCCCCTGAAGCTCTCGGCAAATAATATCCAAAAAATAATAATAATAAACAGCAAACGGCTCCGGAAAAATACGAATTTTTGCCGTGTTACAACTTATGCTCTCTAATGGCTATACAAAAAGTTTGGAACTCCAAAACTAATTTGACCGTGACATTGTTTGAAAATCCTAATGGATCCTTCTCAACTTTATGAAACTTATTTGGAGATGTCTCAGATTGTAAGAATCATACGCAACCACTTGTGCGAAACATTTTCAATTTTTTACCACAGCCTCCAAGTGTGATACCATGACTTTATTGCAAATATCACAATTTTCCGACTTCGTTTCCTTTTTTAAGAATTTTTAAATCATTGGGCGACATGTTCGTGGTCTTCGATTCGTAAAATAAAAGGTGCAAAAAAAACATCAACAAGATGTTATTTGCCCTCAATAATGCATAAATAGCATGAATATCATTTTCTACTTAATTTTTCCCGTGTTTAAATCAATCGCTGTTCAAATTTTAATCGATTAAAAAAACTCCTTGAAATGCAATTAATTAATTATATATAGCAAATAATTACAAAAATTCACAAAATTTTAATATTGAGTACAACCTGTAGTATGTCTATAGAGAAAAAAGTTTGGAGCATATGAAAGAAAAAATAATTTAATTGGAGGGAGTTAGGAGAAGAGAAACACATGCACATGAAATATAGAAACCACATTTGCCGGAGTTTCAGGAGGGGCTCTCGGCAAATATTTGCCGAGAGCGGCGCTCGACAAAGAGTTTTGCCAAGAGCAGATAACGGAGGGTTCTCAGTAAAAAGCGGTGACGCCCGTCGAGGCAGGTCACGGCTATGGGCCCTTGGCAATGTTTTGCCGAGAGCCTGATTTTGCCGAGAGAGCCTTGCCTACGGCAAAGGACCGCTTTTGCCGACGGGCATTTTTGCCGAAAGCGGCTCTCGCAAAACGCCCACTTCGCCGAGAGCTGTTGCTTGCCGAGATGCAGGCCCACGGCTATCCTGTCACTTGCCGACGGGCGGTGTTTGCCGAGAGTCGCGCCGGCAACGTTTTTTTTTCGAGGGCCCGAGTTTTTGCTCTCGGCAAAATCTCGGATCTCGCAAAGGACGTTTTTCGGTAGTGAATATCTCGAAGCCGTTTAATCCGTTCTGCTCGACGTCGGACAACTACACCGACGGCAGCCAGTACAAGAAGAACCTGGACCAGTTCCTGGCCGCGCTCCCCACGGCGGCCGGCGACAACGGCTGGTTCTACAAAGGGCAGCGCCGGGTCGGGGCCCGACGCGGTGTTCGGCCTCATCATGTGCTTCGCGGACCGCGACGCGTCCGATTGCCTCTACTGTATCTCCACGGCGTCAGCCGGGATCACGACGGCGTGCCGGGCAGCCGGAACGTGAGCGCGGCGTACGACGTGTGCGTCCTCCGGTACTCGGCCGCGCCGATCCCCGCCACCGCGGACCTCGGCTACGTATTCGCCGAGCCGCTGACCGCCATCGGCATGCCTGTGACCTCAGAAGCTGTGCCGGACGCCTATGTGCCGCTGATGGCCGCCCTCTCAAGCGGCATCGCCTTTGACCCGTCGCGGAGTTTCAGAAGCAGCATGGCGTACTCGAGCACGGGCACGCAGGAGATGAAGATGTACGGGCTGGCACAGTGCACCAGGGACCTCAACGGCAGCGAGTGCTCGACCTGCATCAGGAGCTACGCCATCAGGCTGGGGAAGCTGTTTCCCAGTCACACGGGATGCTCCATCAAGGGCTACAGCTGCTACCTGCGCTACCTGGTGTCGTTCCCGATAGACATCACTCTGCCGCCGGCGCCGGCGCCGGCGCCACCTACGTCTTCGCCGCCAACTCCAGGTACACATCCTCCTGCTGCGGCTTCCTTTATCCGTTTATCGACATCGACTGATGCAGGGCAACAACGTTGACGCGGTCTTTTGCATCCCTCCACAGAACCATCAAAGACAGGGATCGTGATTGGCGTGTCTGTCGGCTCCGTCTCGATCATGATCATCCTGGCCATCTTCTCCATATGGCTCCTTCGCCGGCGACGGAGGAGGCAGGCTAGAATCCTTGAGGAAGCGAGGGAGCAAGAGCTGGGAGAAGGACGGTCATGATGGTCGTCGGCCTCTGGTGCGCGCACCCTGACCGGAGCCTCCGACCGTCCATCCGGCAGGCCGTCAGCGTGCTGCGGTCTGAGATGCCACTGCCCAATCTGCAGGCGAGGATGCCGGTGGCAACCTATGAGCCACCACCTGATGCCTTCTACTATACATCTACCACTGTCACAAGCGTTAATAGCAGCACCACTCAATCCAGCATGACAATCACAACTGTCCTGCCCAAATGACCTCAGATCATTCGCGACTGCAGAGACAACAAATTGACAATGCCCGGAGATCTTTGGCACACTGCTTTTGAATGTAATAAGTACCTCATCATGTTCCTTTAAAATACTTTGCAAGTATTATTATTTGTTACTTGAAATTGTTCTTGACCCACCGCATTTATTGGCATAAACTTTATATAGTTATCGTCAAATAATTTCTTGGGTTAAATTAAGTTATCGTTGTCTCTCTCTTCTATTATTCCTTTTCCCGCACTCCTATCTTGTGGCTATATAGTTATTTCTACTGAGTATAATCAGGGAAGTCTTGAATTATCTCTTGTTGAACTTCATTCCTCGAGAAATAACTATCCAAGTTCCTTAGCTCTCTTTTAAAATTTAATGTTTTGAATCTTGAGAGATCTGTAGTTTCCTTTTGCTATAAAATATCATGGTGTTAACCATAATGGAGCTCAATTCTGTTGGTGCCATTTTCTGGCTCAAGCATGCATGCGTTGGATGGCCTGATGTCGTACCAACATCCACAGGCGCCTTAAGGCTTCCAAAACCATGGAACCATCGCTAATGGCAATGAGCTGTTAGTCTGAGACCTGCTACCATACCGCTCTCACACTATTATCGACCATGCCATGACCACGTTTGTTTTCTCTTGTGACCAACTTCTCGCAAAAGAAGGTGAAATGATGTCAGCTACACTGATCTTGAGCTTTTCATGCTTGTCTATCGATGAATTGATGAACCAGTTGCACATAGCACGTAGGACATCGATAGCCAATATGCATAATCACAGCAGCCAAAACATGTTACTCCTTATGTCAATTCATTCAAATTTAAGCTATGGTAGTTGGAATGGACATGTTTTGTTTTCGCTTTGTCGATGTCAACGATGCTGTCAAAATTTTTCGGCCAAGAGGACAGCCTAAGATGAGCGCAGTGGGGGGAAGGAGCTGCATGAGTACTGAAAGTGCATCGATGATTTTTATGGTGTACAAAGACATTGGTGTCCAAGCGTGCGACGCTGATGCAACCGTATCTAGCAGATGCGGTCTACAGACGCGCTGCAGGGAAATTTTTTTCCATGGCTGCCCTGTTCGCCTGGGCCACACTGGCCACTGGCACCTAGGCCCGGCCGGCCAAGCAGGGTCTCTCACTATCAGGGCCGGTTGCAGGAGGCCAAGTGGCTGGCGCTGTACAGGGCTGGGAGTTGGGACGGTGCTGGGCATGTGCCGATTCTGCAATAATCCACAACAGATCTAATGAAGCATGCACCACCGGCGTAGAAGAAATAGGATCAGGTATTGATAAATCCCATACTATGCTTGCAACAGGTGACCACGTGCTTGATTATGACTAATTAATATCACTAGCAAATATGGCCGTACGTGAACGAGAGAAAAAAAGCTATCAAACGTTCGACTTGTTCGTTTTAGCTTGCTGCGCAGCTTCAACGGTACTATTCATGTGTTGATAGAGTTAGATATCAAGTTCCGTGACTTCTTTTGAGGATCCACAAGAATATCTAATTTTAATATATTATTAAAAGTCGGCAAGGGGTTAGTTGTCATCTTGTCAATAACTGGTATCTCTATTGATGAGTACGGAAGTATGACCGAGATCTCTCGATTTCCACATGTTAGCCCGTGTTGGGATTTGTACTGGTATATATGAACAACTTAGAGATTTGCACCAGTATATGCGGATAACTTGGAGAAACATTTAATTTGATTAGATTTGAGGACAAACGGATCAAGATTTCAGTTTATAGTTTGATTAGTTAGGCCATCAATTGATTTATGTAATAATAATATTTTTTTCTAATAAAATTACGTCGACAACTTAAGGATGGAAATATTTATATTTATTTATTAGGCAATGGTCCAAGTTTCGAAGACCCGTAGTACTATGTTTACTATTTATTTTTATCTTTATAAGAAAAATAGAGTTACATTTAAAACAAAAAAAATCACGAAAAGAGTGGCACGGGACGCCACAGTCCTGCAGCAGGGGCAGCAAGACATAAGGACTACGGAACATCTCCGAACGAACTGGACAGAAAAAAAGAGATGAAAATGAGACGGAAACGAGAAAAAGAACGCGGACTGAAAACGGTTTATTCGGCCTTTTGGCCTGCTGAACGCCCGTGTGGGCTTTAACTGAAAATCGATTTTTTAAGACAGTTTTAAAACCACTTCAGCGGTTTTTAAAACCGTCCCTAAAAACCGATTTTAACTGTCTCAAAAAAAACATTTTCTTTGCTAGCGATGCCCCGCAAGCCCACTTAGCTACCAGCTTGATCTGAACCGTTGATGCCAATCCGACGTACTCAGGAACAAAACCAATCCGCCGCTGTCAAAAAAAAACCCTAGCTTCACTTTCTCTTCTTCCTCCGTCCTTCTCGCGTCGCGCAGCTGAGAGAGCATGGCAGACGAGCAGGTGGCGCCGGTGTTGGAACGCGCGGAGCCAAGCTAAGGGGTGCCACCGACGGGCGCGCGACAGCAGGCTGACCCGTGTCGCCGCCAGGCCGCTCTCCGAGCTCGCGTGCAGCGGTGGTGACGCGCGGCTCCGTCGAGCTGCCCTGCCATGGCGCTCAGGCGTCCCGACGGTCGCGAGCAACGAGCCCAGGAGCCCCAGCAGCCGCGTGGCCCGCGTCCCTGGTGGCTGCACGGGCGGCTCCATCGAGGCGCCCTGTAGTGGCGCTCAGGCGTCCCGGCGGTCGCGAGCGGCGAGCCCAGGTGCCCTGGCGACCGCATGGCCCGCATCCCTGGTGGCCACACGCCTCCACACCATGGTGTGCTGCCGCCGTCGCGTTGGCAGCTTGGGAACCCGCGTGAGGCCTGACGTGCGCGCCCGACGTGCTCGCTCCCGATGCGACCCCAGTGTGCGCTCCCGTGAGCAACTGCATCGCCGAGGTTGTCCACGCCAATTTTTTTATTTTATAAGTTGTCTTTCTTAAGTTAATCTGATTTGGTATTGGATTTGGATTGCTGTGCTTTGTGGATTTTGATTCGGACTCAATTTGGTCCTGGGCACCTTCTTGTAGATTTGGGCTTGCTGATTTGAAACTCGAGGATACAAAGAAAACAAAACATTTTTATCACATGAAGAAATATGAAACACTGTAAGGAAATATGCACCCCTGTCGCGTACATAAATACACGCGGCATATATATAGTCTGAAGTTTGAACAACATGAAGTCTGGCCGGCCGGCATCCGATCCGTCACTTATTTGTTTTACGCCGCGTATATACGGCGTACGCCAAAGTTCAAAGCAAACATAAAACATACATTACTTGGTAGAATATATAACAGCACAAGCAACCCTGCATACATATAGTTTACGATTTGTTAGTCATCATCATATCAGAGGTAAATAAATAAATAGTAAAAGAACGAAAGAGAAGTAGAAAACACACCGGCTGGGCAGATCGATGTGCATCGCTACATGGTCACGTCACACTTTCCATACATCATCAGGAACGCTTTTTTTCTTGGGGTTTAGGCAGTCGTCGATGCACAGACCTGTCTTATCCTTGCATTTTGACATCGATCCGCTGGCCCTGTACAATACCCCAGGTCCACGCAAAGGAGGTTATATAGTTGTGTTTGGCAGATTTCTTTGCATTCCTCCGGCGTCAACTTCTTCCCTCCGCCGTCTCCCCACGCAAAGGAGGCTGGGCGGCCAATGCTGAGGACGAGCAGGACGCACAAGGCGCCGGCGGCCACCTTTGAAGCGGTGGAACCAGCTGCTGAAGCCATGACGACGGATATGGTGGAGGAGGACGTACGACGCAATATAATGCAAAGAAAGAGATATATATAGCTATCTAGCCGCAGGTACGATCCTCTCGCAATTTACGGCAAAAATAAAAGAGGAAACCGGAAATCACGTTCACGTACGTCCTCTCGCAATTTACGGCAAAAATAGGAAACCGCAAAAATAGCAATTTATTTTTTATGACAAACATAGGAAAATGCAAACGGTATCACAGGGTGGAGACAGCGTCGGGGGCGTGTGCGTGGGCGCTGGGTGGGGTTCTGGCTTCAATGACGTGCATGACGCGGATGATTTTGGCCTTAGGATCTGGAATGAGTAAGAGAGAAGATGGTTTGAGAAGATACCCTAGTGATTCATTTGTATGAAATTGGATTACTTTGGCACACAGATTAGGGTGGACTTAGATTAGGCATGACTAGAGGGGTGGTTGAGCGGGGTGGATTTATAGTAAAGAAATTTTTGGTGTATATTATAGAGGTGCAGAGATGAGGCTTATAGCCTACCAATAACTGGTCAAACTTTTTTTCTCATGAACTATTAATGTGTGCCGAAATAGCAAGGTCTTTTTTGTATTATAAGAATAGGCACATGAGTTTATCTGGCCAAAAACAATTGCACAATAAAAAACCTTATATATGTCGGGTTGGTTCTTGTGTAAATTTGAATGCATGTGCTTAATAGTTGAGTTGGGCTGGTTCTTGTGTTCTATTCTCTCTTGGTTGTCATGTTAGTTCCATTTGTTTTGTTTGCGTGTGGGGATCGCTGACGTGCAGACGTAGAGATTCACCTGCCTAGAACACCTGGTTGCATGTATGAGGGTTAAAAGTTCTCGGTGTTTCTTGAAAATCCTTGAAACTAAATGCTTTAAAAGTTCTTTGATGTTTGTAGTTTTATAGCGTAAGGGTTAACTAAATCATGTCCAAAATGGCAGCATGCGTGTGTAGTTTTATATATACTAGTAATATGCCCGTGCTAACTGACAAGAGTCAACACATAGTGGTATGTTAAGTCCCCGGCAGATAGGCTCCCAATAAACAAACCCCACGACCGATCCGTCAAGATCACTCGGGGGCTATACCTATCGGGTACGCTTGCGCACACCTTGCGGTCAAGAGTAAGGTAGAGCCCGAACAAATACTCGGCCACTTCTTGAGGTTCGAAGGATTGCCAAGGCCGCCTCGGACTCCTATAATCGACGACAGCCCGAGCTTGACTCTAGCCCGGCATTGACCCGAGCTAACGCTCGGGCCAGCAACCAACATCCCGAGCGTCGACCAACCAGCTGGGCGTCCAAGGCCAGGGCAGGTACGAAGGCTCCACGGCGCCAGCCCGTTCAATGGTGTGCGAGGCGCTATCGGCCACTCCCTCGACAAGGTCACGCATATGGCGTGACACAACAGGATAAGTGGCTTCACTAACTCCAAGCACGCGGGGTGCCTTCACGGTCAAGGAAGCCTCGAGAAGGTTCACCCTAGGGAGGCCGGGCCGCAGCAGACAACCCCTGACAGTCAAGTGTTAGGGGCATTAGCGATGTCAGGCGATGCCCGCAGCTCCCCCGACTCGGTGACGAAGCCAAGGTCCATCCGCGCCGCAGCAGCACTCTCCTATGACCGGCCCATCAAGGCCATAGACCAAAGCCCCCAAACCGACTTGTACCCGACCTTCCTCATGGTATAAGGGGAAGGACGATTCCCATAGGAGGGGGTTCATTCGAGCGAACAGAACTTTGAGCAAATCGAGAGGAACAACAGAGTGTTCCTCCTCCGACAACCCAAAAAGAGAGAGAGCCGACTCCCTTACTCACTGAGGAAGAAACCTCACCGTCAACGAGCCGTAGGATAGCACCGAGCGATCTCCTACCTAATTCTCTTTCTCCTTCGTTGTAGCCCCCCGATTTGGGTGGTCTTGAATACGAAGAACATCTCACTGCTGGGCGTAGGGCCTCGATAGCTCAAACCATGATACATCGTCATGTCTCTCTTGTGTTCTTGAGTACCCGAGCCACCGGAGGCCCACACCTCTCACATCTGACGAACAACGATGTTTGTCGCGGTCACGAACCCGTGATAGCTGGTGCGCCAGGTAGTGGAGCGCGTCAGGTGTGATTTCAGCTCTCACGGTGGCTGGAGCCACCCGCCTCGTCGCTGGAGCAGGCGGTGTCACCCACAAAGCGGCGTCTGCCTCCCGGCGAGATCTTTGTCGCGACGGCGCTTCGCCCGGCTAGGTTCTCAACTTTGGGAATTTGACCTCCGTCGCCGATAAGGATGGCAGAGGAATGGAGCCATCCTAAATAGATCTAGCTGTCCGTTGAGTTCGGTCATCATCGTTGATTAACCAAGAAGCCAAAGGGGCCAAAGCAGCCGTGTGCTGGGCTGTCCATGGTGGCTTCTTGGTGAGTGGTGCTCGCAGATCATGGATTTGGATGTTGGCAACAGATTGCACAGGGCTGATGTGTGACTGAAGCAAAAGCGATGAGGGCCCAGGACTTTTGCGCTGCCCAACCATCTCGTCGTGCGCGCAAACGGTGGCACATGACACATGCACGTGCGTGAGTTGACAGAGACACAAGGAGGGAACAGAGCGGTGGCGCACTGCTGCTGCAAGCTGCGCTAATGGGCCATGGCCCAATAGCTGAAGAGGGGTAAAAAAGAAGAGCTTTTTACCCGTATGGCTCTAGAAAAAATACATCTTTTTTTTTTAAAAATGTTATACAACATATATGTGTTTTAGAAAAAAAAACACATGGATTTTTTTATGCTGTAGTGCAGCGGCTTGCCTTCGCCGTCTTATGCTGCGTGGTTTGGCTTCCCGGTCCGTCCTGAGCAGCGATCACAGGTCGCTGGACAGACGCATGTGTTGGAATACGTTTCGACCGGCCGCATGTGCTAGACGGATGTGCTGGACGGACGCATGTGTTGCTATACGTTTCGACCGGCCGGTGCCTGCTATCCACCGATAGAGAAGAACGCGTTTTCGATTTGTCCTTTTGTCCTTGTATAGAAAAAAATTGTTTCTTATGATCTGTGGATTTGTGATTTTATGATTTGTGATTGTCTAGAGGCTGTTGGATTTTAATTCTACGGTGCAAAAAAATTCATGTGTTGAAACTATATAAAACATATAGTTGTTGGGTAGACAGACTCTTTTTTTTTAAGTTCAAGGGCCAAAATGCCCCGGCCTTCCAACCATATAGCCAAAATTGCTCAAAAAAAAACTATATAGCCAAAAGACCCAGAGTCAATTACAGCACAGTTTTAAGCCGTTCCAAAACCCACACCAGCCGGTGGAGGAACCCAAAGTACCAGCAAAAGCTAGAGACTACAAAGTTCTAGAGATAAAGCAAATGCAAAGCGGCACACACATAGACCGCCAACAATAGGAGAAACTGCATTCAGACAATGACTTCCATCGCAGTCATCAGGCTTCTATTCTGAGAGGAAACCGGTTTCCCATGCATCTTGTTACCAGGGTCAGTTTGAACAGCCATCTTGTTCATATCACTTCTTGGGATCTTCAGACACCTGCTTCTGGCAAGCAGAACGTCATCTTGGCTGCAGCCCTGATTTTCTTCACAATGATCTTCATCAAGTCTTTCTTCTCCGGTGGACACAGTATCGCCCAGTTTTGCAAGAGCCCAGCCATCCTGTAGAGGAGTATATCCATACTTCTCCAGCCAATATTCTGAAAAAGAATCTCATTCCTGAGTTTCCAAATACTTCAAAAAAACAGCAGAAGTAACAATGTTCAAAATACCATGTCTTTTTTCACTAAGCCAAAATTGTCCAATCACAGCTAAGTCCGGCCCGGGGATAAGATTAGCACCCGTCCGGACCGGTCTACATTTCCTGGCTTCAGGATTCAGCAATGTCCGGCCCGGCGTGTCCGCTGGCTTTGAGTGCGACCCACCAATTCGACGCCATACCTCTGTCTGTCCTTGAACTTGAATCACAGCAGGCCACGCACCTGCTGGCTTATTTGTTGGTGCAACAAGCCGCAAAGGGCTAGTGCGTCTGCAGGGCCATTGGCGTAGCCGTAGTGGTATACTCCTGTCTGTGCTTCCATTGCTTTGAATTTCTTCCCACATTCCAATTGCACGTACAACCAATCATCTGGACTACGCGGCCAGAAGAAGAGTGGGAGTATGGAAGGTATAATATACATACTACTACTGTGGTCAAACATATAGCTCCAATACCACTATTTTCTTGCTCCATTAAAAAATGTAGGGCATATTAGGCCAGCACTGTCTCCGTCGCCTCTAGCACCAGATCCTGACCCCTTCTTCTCTTACTCTCCAAGTTTCGCTATCCGGGAGGATGAGACAATGGCCAAGTCCACATGCACTCACGTCGCCGGCAGCATGTGGATCTTAATGCCAATGCGGAAGAGTGGGAGGGAGCGGAGTTGATTGGGTTGGGAAGCGAGGTGTAGAGATGAGCTCCCCTCACCAGATTCAGGGCGACAAAGATCAGGCCGTCTCGACCAGTGGTTGAGGGGGAGGGAGCGGAGTTGATTTTGTTGGCTAAATACTATGATAATATGTTGGTTTTGTAGCGACTGTTAACAAATTCTAAGCTAAGTTTAATGGTCAATGCATACTTGAAAATACTTTCTAGAAAGGCAAACAATTGCTATCCCTTAAGTTGTAACCACTACATCTACTGATCTACCCTTCCCGTGCACACACCATTTTGGATGATGATTTTTTTTTCTGCAAGGAATTGTAGGTGCTGATTCTTATTTGTTTTCTGACATAACCTGCGGGACTGTTTTGCACTAATAAATATAAAAAAAGGAATTGTAGATGTACTCATAGGAGTGTCTTCAGGAGGACGAGGAGGAAGGAATAGCGCTTGTGGCAGAGGTTCACCCATCTTCGCGCCGAGATTTTGCATCCACTGAAACATCTGCTCCTGTCTATGCCGATCAGCGTCAATCTTCGCCTCCAACGCTATTCTCTGCCTCCTCTCTTCTTCTAGCTCGGCCTACAAAATTTCACCCCAATGTTACAATGGAAATCAAAGGTATGTAAGAAACAATAAACGACGAATAAAAGAGTAATAACCTGCAAAGTCTGCATGGCGTGCTGTGTACTGGTCGGCTGTGGGCGTATGGGTGGCCTCTGGCCCGTGTCGCTTGCTCGGATCTGGGAGAGAGTGGGAGTAGTGGCCCGTGTCGCTTGCTCAGTCCATAAGGATTGAACCCATCTGTTGCCAGCGCAACACGTACATTACGAGCCTCAAGAGCTTTCTCACGATGAATCCCATCAAAGTGGGTCCATGCTTCACCATCAGATGGATGTACCATCTTCTCAGGACTGTATCAAGTGCCATTTTTGTGCCACGTCATCTGTTTCGCGGTTTTCTCGGTCATGTATAGCCGTTGGATCCTCGGTAAGAATGGAAGGTACCGTAGGATCTTCACGGGGATCTCAAGCTACCTCTTCTGACCATCACCAGACTCTACCTCCAGGTACCTATAGGATTGACACTTTGGACAGTACTTTGCTTTCTCGTGTTCTTTCCTAAATAGGACGTACCCCTTCGGACAAGCATGTATCTGCTCATATGGCATCTTGAGTGCACGAAGGAGTTTCTGCGACTCGTACATGCTCTTTGGCATAATGTGAGCTTCTGGAAGCAAGCTGCCAATAACTGCCAACGTAGCATCGTAACAATCTCGACTCATGCTAAACTGAGCCTTTAAGGCCATTACCCGTCCAATGGCATCCAGTTGAGAAACCTTTGTGTGGCCGTGAAGGGGTTTCTGTGCCGAAGACAACATGTCATAATACGCCTTTGCGGTTGCCTCTGGCTCCTCCTCCCCACCTTCTTCACCTACGTGTGGTTTGTGAAAGTCATTTAGCCAGTCACCTACCCTGGCATCAGCATCGAAATCTTCGACACGTGCTCTCACGACCTCCTCTCTCATCCGATCGGCTTCACCGTGGTAGATCCACCGAGTATAATCTGTCGTGAATCCATTCTTGCAAAGATGAGTAGACATGACATCCTTTGGTTGCCGACGCCTGTTTGCACATCTACTGCACGGACACCAAATGGCTGACGCTCCTGGAACTAGGGCAAATGCTCTATCTATGAAAGCCTCCGTCTTCTCAATCCATTCATCAGTCAAAGCACGCTGACTTGGGCGGCCCGTGTACATCCACTCACAGTCATCCATCCTCTGACATATATATATATATATATATATATATATATATATATATATATATACCAACGAGACATTAAGAATCAATTGCATATACACGATGTTCCTACCATCTAATAGGTCAGGATAGGTCCTAATCCCACCCCGTAGCTGGGGTTAGTCTCCATGGTCTACTCCGATCCGAGACATAATTTCGGCAGCACCTCCCCGTTGTTCTCCAAATACACGTCCCGGTAGGGAGATTGTGTATCCGGAGAACAACAGGAAGATGCTGCCGAAACTCTGCCTCGGAACGGAGTAGACCACGGAGACTAACCCCATCTACGCATCCTAGGGCTGTCCAAAAAATGTGGACAATTCGAAACAGATACGGTTATCGATATGCAAAGAGCTGCATATTTCCAACCGTATCTCTTTCGAAGGGGAGACGCCTAACCCGGTTACGTGCTCTACAAACATACATGATACGGAAAAGAGGGGTGTTTTATGCCTCACCTCGCTATCCCGCAAACAGGAGAAGCCTCAACCGCTACAAGGTCCACGGAACACCAACAAACAGCTAGAAGCCTCAGTCCTCCCTAAAAGAATAAGTCATTTCACATTAGTAAGTAATTACCTTTATATCACCATAAACAAAGTAAAAAGAAACAAGATAATAGATACATGAGGTCAGTAAGAAAGACACTTCTAAAGCAGTGAATTTGTGATGGAGTAAAATCTATTGCAAAAGGCTATGGGCAGCAATACACGCATCAGAGATTAAAAGGCGTGTATAAACCTACATGCATATTGACGAAGTTACTAAGAAAGCCATTAATTACACTTGATCAGTAAGCAAATTTGCATGTAAAAAAACAAATAACAATCCCTTTAACCCTTCAAAAGTAAAGAAAACAATGTGATGAAGTACATAAGTCCAAACGAAAGTTATCTAGTCTAACATATATATATGCACGGAGTTATAGATATTTTTTATTTGTATTGTATAGAATAAGCTAGCCAGGCATTAATTAGTGAATTTTCATTTTTCATCGAATATAAGCTAGCTAGCTAGGTTCCCAAAAATAGGACCTATAAGCATCTCTACGTTTCAAGGCCTACTCCAAAAATCATGATCTGGACTTTTCAGCCTCCTGTTGTGATGTGAGTTTTTTTAGTTCTCGCCTAGGCCTATACATAGGGAGTCTAAATTTCTACTAAACTACTTGATATAGAAGAATGTAAAAGAGGACTGGTACGCCAGAAGAAAGGCATCAATGTATCTAAATCAAGCTATAGCCCTACTAGAGAACGATGAATCATCAGGTTGCAGTTGCAGACATCTAAAGCTATATCAGTATAGCATGCATAGCATGGAGCCATGGACTGAGTTTGGACTCTCGAAAGAAATTACATACATCGCACAAGGAGGAGGCAACTTAACAACTTATCCAACATTTATATATATTATTTTGTGTCTGGTTCCTGAATCCTATTTTGTGTCTGGTTCCTGAATCCTGAACATTTGCATACTGCATATATATCACCCTTGTGCACATATACGTACCTAGATGGGGTTGTGGCGAGCTGGTGCCTGTCGGCGTCGGGCAGGTGGCCGGCTGGTGTCGGGCAGCAGGCGGGCGGCGTTGACCAGGCAGCCCACGGCGGGCGGGCACCGGCGGCGGGCGGCGGCAGCGAGCGCAGGGCTGCCGGGCGTCGAGCAAGGGGCTCCCTGGGCGGGCACCGAGGTGGCGTGAGGTCTCGCTGGGGCAGGCAGGCGGGGTCGTGCTTCAAGGCTTCGGTTTCACAAGGGGACAGGGCGTGGGCCAGCCGGTGGCTGTGGGCAGACCGGCGGGCGGGGTGGAGGTCGACGGCGGAGGCGGGCGGGGTGGGGAGGAGGGGCGGCGGAGGGGTTGCGGTGGAGGGTGTGCGGTCGGCGGCGCGTGGGGAGGGACCTCGACGGGGCGGCGGGCGTGGGGGAGCACGATGGAGTGGGGAGGAGGAGGCGCGGGGGGGAGCTCGACGGCGGCGTGAGGGGAGGGAGATCAACGGCGGCGCGTGCGCACGGAGGAGGGCGCGCGTGTGCGTGGGGATAGAATGGAGAAATGGCTGAGCCGGCCAGCTGCCTAGCTATTTGTGGCCTGTTTGCGAGTGTCACCGATCCGACACTTTCGCAATGTTTTTTAAGAAAAATCCCATCAGTTTGCCGAAAGTGTCGGCCGATGGCGCACTCGGTAAACTACTTAAAAAACCTAAACGCCTAATTGCCGAAAGTGCCGTGGACGATTGGGTACTCGGCAAACATTTAAAAAAAGTGCCTCCTGTTTTCCCTATTTAAAAAAATCCCTGTTCTCCCTTAACAAGAAATTTTAAAAAAAGTTTATTACATTGTTGCCGAGTGCCACCTATGCAGCACTCGGCAAACTTATTTCTATATTTCATGCTGCCCTTTTCTTTCCTCTACTTAATTACTTTCCTCTATTTCATGTTTCACTAATTTCATGAAATGAACTTGCATTACACTTTGTTAGGTGCACTCACAAATGTATATTTCAAGCTTGTACAAAAATTGGACTATTATTTCATGTGTTTGTATATCATGCATCTAAAATTCAATAATTGCGACGAAAGAATTAAAATTATGAAATGGCTCCGAAAAATTGCCAAAAATTCACAAGAAATTGTTCTGTATTGTATATACAAAAATTTTTGAAGTGAAACTCCAAATCGACATTCAAATTGTCTCCTCATCTTACCGGATCTTTCTCAAATCACAAAAACTTCTCGGGAGATGATCCGATTTGTAAGCAGCGTACGTGTCAACTTTGCCAAAACACTCTCAATTTTTTACCATAGCCTCCACGTATGATATCATGACAACTCGACGAATTTCGTGATTTTCAGACTTCGTTTGTTTTTTATAGAATTTTCAGACGTTTCCGCCACGCGTTTCTGCTCATGTTTCGCGAACATAATGTTCGAAATTTCTGGTCTGGCCCTGGATACGGTCTCAAAACAGACTCAGTGAATAGAATATCATTTTTTTATTCACTTTTTTCGGATATTCGAAACACTTGCAGTTTAAATCCAAAAAATTACAGAAAATTCATTTGACTAAAATAAATTGACAAAATATAGTAAAATAACTCAGAAATGTACAAAACTTCAACACAGAGCAAACTCGAGAGGATGCCCCTAAAATTAATGATTTTGTAGAGTGACTGAGATGAGTAAACTCCAGAGGAGTTATAAAGCCAAACCATCTCATCCTCTTCATCAGTCAGATTAATGGTTGAAACTAAAGCTACTACCTCCAACCAAACCTGATAAAGATCTTCACTAACATTTCTTCTGAAAGTGCATTTCAAGTCTTGCACATCCCACAGTTCAGCAATGGACTTGTTTTTTTCATTGAAAATACGATACAGAGGCCAAAACTGGATGGCCAGACTAGAGGAACCTAACCAATTGTCTTCCCAATGTCTAAGTTTCCTACCATTACCTACCTTCCATCTATAACCCATTTTCGCAGCTTGTGCAGCCCACATAAAACCCTTAAAGAAGTTGAAGTTGGAAGCCCCACTTGACCTAGACTGGAAAATATTTGGTTTCTGAGTATTATATTTAAAATCTATAAGCTCTTTCCAAAGCTTCTCCTTATCTGAATTATATCTCTTAAGCCAAGAGCCTAACAAGCATCTCTACAGTACCAACAATAATGAGCTGCTGCCATGGCCGGTCCGGCACGAGATCGTGCTGGGACTCGGGTCGGCGCTTCTGTACCTGCACAAGGAGTGGGAGCAATGCTGGTGCACAGGGACATCAAGCCCAGAAACATGATGCTGGACGCGTCCTTCCATGCCAAGCTCGGTGACTTCGGGCTCGCCAGGCTGGTCGACCACGGCTGGGGCTCGCACACCACCGTGCTCGCCGGAACCATGGGGTACATGGACCCAGAGTGCATGATCAACGGCAGGGCCAACGCTGAGTCGGACGTCTACAGCTTCGGCGTCGTCCTCCTGGAGATCGCCTGCGGCCAACGGCCCCTGGTGCGTCGCCACGAGGAAGAAGATGTGATCCACATCGTGCAGTGGGTGTGGGAATGGCACGGCAGAGGAGCCATCGTTGACGCCGCCGACGCAAGGCTGAAGGGCGAATTCGACGCTCGTGAGATGGAGACCGTGGTGGTCGTCGGACTCTGGTGCGCACACCCTGACCGGAGCCTCCGACCGTCCATCAGGCAGGCCGTCAGCGTGCTGCGGTCTGAGGTGCCACTGCCCAATCTGCCGGCGAGGATGCCGGTGGCAACCTATGAGCCTCCACCTAATGGCTTCTACTATACATCTTCCGTTGTGACGGGAGGTAGCAGCAGCACAGACTCCGGCACCACTCAGTCCAGCATGACAATCGCAACTGTCCTGCCCAAATGACCTCAGATCATACGCGACTGCAAAGACAACAAATTCACAATGCCTAGAGATCTCTGGTACGCTGCTTTTGAGAGTTATAAGTACCTTCATCATGTTCCTTTAACTAGCAAGGTGACCCACGCAAATGTTCTTTAAAATACTTTGCAATTATTTTTATTTGTTTATTAATTGAATATTTCTCGCTCCATGTGTCCACCACATTCATTGGCATAAACTTTATATAGCATAGCTATCTTTTTTTTTGAAAGATCATCCAGAACATAGCTGGAATATATTAATAAGGAGAAGATGGAATTACATGCGCCACCTTGCACAAACAGTTCACTAGATTTGGCAGACCACCAAGCTAAGCGAGGATACTAGGCCTTATTTAAATCCAGGGGCTAAAATTTAGGGGTGTCACATGACGATGTCACGTGGTAGTATTAGGATAGTAATAATAAAATAAATTACACAAGTCCTCAGTAATCCGCGAGACGAATTTATTAAGCCTAATTAATCTGTCATTAGCACATGTGTACTGTAGCACTACATTCTCAAATCATGGAATAATTAGGCTTAAAACATTCATCTCGCAAATTAGTCGCAATCTGTGCAACTAGTTATTTTTTAGTCTATATTTAATAATCCATACATGTGTCCAAACATCCGATGTGATAGGGACTAAAGTTTAGAAGAGGAAAACAAACAAAGCCTAAAAGAACTACTCACAATCTAGGAGTACAACAATGAGCCACACCTGTTGAAACTATTCTTATCACAAAGCCATAGATCTAGTCGGGTACATCATGTAAATGTATAACATGTCCTAATACATGCACTAGACAGATATTAGAGAGAGAGAGAGGTAGTGCTAGGTTACCGACCATCGTAGGCTTTCGATTCGCTCGCGTCCGCCATGGAATTGGTGTCTGTGCTAGGGCAGCGACGGTCGGTGAAGACGGCGTCGGTGATGCGCGGTGGCGACCGACGGTGAAGGCAGTGGAGTCCGGTGACGTAGTCCGGAGGCGGCGCAGTGCTGTGGTGGAGGTGCTTCCTATCACTGGCTGCGCCCCTCACTAGATCGGGTTTAGGGTTTGTCGGTAGGGAGCTCGGCTCAGGCGATCCTCATGACTTGAGCCATCGGCCCCCACCTCTATTTATTGCGCAGTGTGATAGGTGCCCTCCACCATAGTGGTTTGGCGCCCCGATCGAGGCACAGATCAAAGGCCAAACCGGCCCAGTTTGGGATTAGAGATCAACCTAACAATCTCCCCTTGATCACCACCATCTTTCAATTTCATATCATAAACTTTTATTCATTCCATTACTGATTAGCGCATAGAGCATGTTTCATAAATCACGGTCAATTGTCGATAGATTTAATAGCTACAACACATCACCGTGTTCTAAAATAGATACTTAACTTTTGGGTCTTCTTTTGTCCAGGAATTATAGGCTTTCCCTTAAACCCATGCCGGCTACATGTTCTCTGAACACGTTGGGTGGTAAGCCTTTTGTAAGCGGATCCACGAGCATCTTTTCAGTACTTATATGCTCAAGACTTATGACATGATCCCAGACTTTATCTTTCACAACATAATACTTTATGTCAATGTGTTTGGCAGCATCACTTGACTTATTGTTGTGAGTATACTGTACTGCTGGATTGTTATCACAGTATAACTTAAGTGGTCTATAGATGTCATCAACCACCTTCAAACCGGGTATGAACTTCTTTAGCCAGTTCACCTGCTCCGTTGCCTCATAACACGCTATAAACTCGGCATACATTGTGGACGATGTGGTGACGGTTTGCTTTGAGCTTTTCCATGAAATAGCTGCCCCTGTGAGAGTGAATACATATCCAGACGTGGATTTTCTATCATCTCCCGCATAATCAGAATCTGAATATCCCACTATATGGAGTGAATCAGATCTTCTATACGTCATCATGAGGCCTTTCGTTCCTTGCAAATAACGCAAGACTTTTTTTACTAATTTCCAGTGTTCTGTTCCAGGATTGCTCTGGAATCTGCCAAGTAACCCGGTAACAAATGCCAAGTCAGGGCGCGTACATACTTGAGCATATTGCAAGCTTCCGACAGCTAAAGCATATAGAATCGCTTTCATTTGATCAATCTCATATTGGTTCTTAGGGCATTGAAAATCCCCATATATGTCACCCTTGACTATAGGAGCAGGTGAGGGACTACATTTGTGCATACTGAATTTCTTTATGATCCTTTCTATGTATGCCTTTTGTGACAGTCCTAATACCCCTTTACTTCTATCTCGGTGAATCTCGATCCCTAGAACGAACGAAGCTTCATCAAGATCTTTCATATCAAATTTTAAGGACAGAAACTTCTTTGTCTCCAGCAGTAGACTGACATTACTACTAGCAAGTAAGATATCATCCACATACAGGACAAGGAAGATAAACTTCCCATTCTTAAACTTTGCATAGACACAATTGTCCTCAACATTCTCTTTAAACCTAAAATTCCTTATTGTCTGATCAAACTTCAAGTACCACTATCTTAAAGCTTGTTTTAACCCATAAATGGATTTCTTTAGGCGACATCCCATTCGTTCTTTTCCTTCCATGATAAAGCCTTTCGGTTGTGCCATGTAAACATTTTCCTCCAAGCCCCCGTTGAGAAATGTCGTCTTTACATCCATATGATGTAATTCTAAATCGTAATGTGCCACTAATGCCATTATGATTCTGAAGGAATCCTTACATGAGACTGGAGAAAATGTCTCATTGTAATCAATGCCTTCTCTTTGCGTAAAGCCTTTTGTCACAAGTCACGCTTTATATCTCTCTATATTCCCTTGAGAGTCAAGTTTTGTTTTGTAGACCCATTTACAGCCTACTGTTTTGGCTCCTTTAGGAATTATTTCCAAGTTTCAAACTTTATTGGCATTCATAGATTTCATTTCATCTTCCATGGCCTCAAGCCACTTTGATGAATGATCACTTTTCATAGCTTCTTCAAATGAGGTGGGATCATCCTCCATTTGAAATTCCTGTGTTGTATACTTCATAGTCAGCAGGAATAGCTGATTTTCTAACTCTTTGAGACCTTCTAGGGGGCTCCACATTTGGCACATCTTCTGTTTGAGGCTGTTGTTGCTCCCCCTCATGTGTGGTAATAGGTTCTATAGGATCCTGAAGAACAGGTTCCTCATCATCATTCATTGTTGCCACAGGCGGAATAACAATAGGTGCTGGCACCACAGTATCTTGCACTGTCGGTGCAGCGAGAGTAGGTAGTTAGAAAAATGGCTCATGAATCATCGGAGTGGGCGCATACACCCGCTTCTATTCAAGGTCAATTTCTCGAGCTACCGTGCTCCCCCTGATCATTTCATCCTCTAGGAAGACAGCATGTCTCGTTTCCACAAACTTTGTATGTCTGTCTGGACAGTAGAAACGAAAACCTTTTGACTTTTCTGGGTAGCCAATGAAATGGCAACTTACTGTTTTGGAATCTAGCTTCCCAATGTTTGGGTTAAATACTTTAGCCTCAACAGGACTCCCTCACACACGTAAGTGGTTTAGTGAGGGTACTCTTCCTGTCCACAACTCATACGGTGTTTTGGGCACCGACTTACTTGGTACTCTATTGAGAATATGAATGGTGGCTTTTAACGCCTCCATCCACAGGCTCAACGGTAAGGTGGAGTAACTTATCATACTGCGCACCGTATCCATCAGGGTACGATTACGTCTTTTAGCTACTCCATTCTGCTGAGGTTCGTCCGATGTAGAATACTGGGCTACTATGCCATTCTCCTATAAGAATCTTGCAAAAGGTCTAGGAACTTGGCCATATGGGGTATGTCGACCGTAGTACTCCCCCCCACGGTCGGACCTGACTATCTTAATCTTTAAATTGTGTTGGTTTTCAACTTCTGCCTTAAATATCTTAAATTTATCCAATGCTTCTGTTCTTTCTTTGATTGGATAAATGTAGCCATAACGGGAGTAATCATCTGTGAATGTTATGAACAAATCATAACCATCCATACTCTTTTACAGAAACGGACCACGGATGTACGTGTGAATAATCTATAAAATTTCTACGCTTCGTTTGGCATCTTTCTTAATTTTCTTTATATACTTTCCTTTTATGCATTCTCTCGCATTGTTCTAAATCTGAGAACTCTAATGGAGGAAGAATATCATTCTTAACTAGTCTTTCTATTCTCTCCTCGAAATATGGCCTCAACGCGAGCGGTCTGCCGTAATTTTGACAACGCATCATAAGTTCTCTTTCATTTTCTATTTACATCCGCAGACAAGGATACATTCTTATTGTCGCACGCAACATTCCCATCATCGCATACAACATTCACTTCATCACGTAGCGATAACAAATAAAGCTCATATAAGATAGCAATACCAACACATGCATTATTAAATGTTATCTTACATTTGCCATTTCCAAAATGGCAATCATATCCATCATTGTCCAAGCATGAAACACTAATCAAGTTTCTCTGTAAAGAGGGAACATAAAGAACATCTCTAAGTAAAAGTGTGAAGCCATCAGCAAGCTCTAGAGAAAGATCGCCAACGGCTTCGACATCTGCTCGGACTCCATTTGCAGCTTTAACATGTCTTTCTCTTCTTTGTGTAGTCCTCGTCGAACGGAATCCCTATAAAGAATTAGCAACATGAACAGTTGCACCTGAGTCAATCCACCAAGTAGATTTCGAATACTGTACATACAGGGATTCATTTATGAACGTAATAATGTTCTCACCTTTCTTTGCCATGATCATCTTTAAGTAATCGGGATAATCTTTCTTATAATGTCCCGTCTTCTTGCAATAGAGACACTGGTCTTTCTCTACTGTGAACTTGTTCTGCTGAGAATGATGCAGCATGGGACCCTTTCCCTTTGGCTTTGAGGAGGAGTTAGCATTATTATTCTTTTTCTTGTTGTCTTTCACATAATTGATAGTGCCACCATTGATGGCTTTCATTTTCTCCTCTTGCACACACATAGCCATGAGCCTCTCTAAGTCCCACTTCTCGGGCTGTATGTTGTAGTTGACAACAAAAGTGTTAAACTCCTTAGGCAAGGAAGCAAAAATCAGATGGATAAGGAACTCTTCCTTGAGAGCCAGATCCATTGGTTTTAGCTTGGATGCCAAATTACTCATCCTTAGTATGTGCTCTCTTATGCCACCATTTCAGAGTACCTCTCTGTCACCGGTTGCTTTATCAGCTAAGTAGCATATGTTTTTGAAGAGCCAGTGAAATGACTCTTTATTCTATCGAGGTACTCGGTGATGGTGTCGCACTCTGGGATTGAGCTCATAATTGCAGGCTCAATCTTGTTCTTTATCACAGCCATACATTTCTTGTTGGCAGTGACCCACTTCCTATGCTCAAGGTGATAGGACATCTTTTGGGATTCAAAATCCTCTCTCTAGTTGCCCAAGCGGCATTAGCCTCGTTTGTCTCCCTCACCGGTGCCACAGGCTCAGTGAGACACGGTGAGGTGACTACCCAATCCACCTCGGCTAAGATAAAGGCCAGGTCTATCTTTGTCTTTCACTCCATGTAGTTGTCACCTTTGAGAGTGGGGATCTCTTTGATACAACCCATCAAGTTGTATCCGCCTGAAAACACAATTCATATAGAGTGAAAATATAAACATAATAATAACAATTGTATGCATTAGTTCCAACGTTGGTCAAAATTAAAGCATACAATTGTCATCTACACTAATTCTACATCACCGTTGGGCAGAAATAGAATTAATGCATGACAAAACATCATAATATTGCCATTAATCAACGTTGGTCAGAATAATAACAATATTATAATAAACTAAAACATATCCATTTTTCAAAATTAAATTCTCCTGTTGGTTCGAATTTAATAATGAAAATAACAACTTTAAATACGCAGCGGAAAAAATGAACTCATTTTCTTGAATTTTACCCACTAGAAAAATTTGTTTTTCTGATTTCTTTTGAGCCACTTTCCATTTTTCAATTTTACTGAAAAAGAAAAAAAAGGAAAATTGGGCTCCCTCTTTACTGCTACTGGGCCCGAAGCCGGCAATTCGGCTCGGCCCACCACCTCTGCGCGGCGCTCGGCCGCACCCAGGCCACAGCGTGGGCCTGGGCCGGCAAAGTGCCGCGGCCACGCGCGCCCACCTGGGCCGCGAAATAGCCCGCTCGATCTGAGCCGTCCGTGCCGATCCGACGGCCGAGCGGCGTTTTCACAGGATAAAAAAACCCCAGCCACGGTCGTCCCTAAAACCCTAGCCCATTCTTTTCTTTGCTCTCTCTCTCTCTTCACGCGCTCTCCTCTCTCCTCCCCGCAGCGCAACCGCAGCGAGGCGAGTTCGAGCGAGCAGATGACGGAGGGAGAGCAGAGCCTCGGCGCCGTCACTGGCCCCCTCGCCGGCGAGCGTGCTCCCCAGTGGGTGAGCGCACCGCTATCGAGCGGTCTGGCTGCGGCGCCCCCTTGGCCAGAGCCTGGCGAGCAGCGCCTCCGACTCGGCCTTCTTCTCCCCACGCGCTGGCGAGCCGCACTACGGCGGTGTCAGCAGCGGTCGAGGCAGGTCTCCCCTTCCCCTTCTTCCCCTTCTGATTTGTTCTTCTCGGATTCAATCGATTGGGGATCTAGGGTTAGGGTTTCGGGTTAGAGTTCGGGATTCGCTCTGTTCTTCTTCTTCCCGAATTGATTTCGGGTTTAGGGTTCGGTTTCGAGTGGACTTGAAACCCAGCCCTCCTTCTCTTCTTTCTTTTACCCAGTTAGGGTTAGGGTTATGAAAACCCTCTTCTTTTCTCAGATCCGAACGGATCTACTCTGTGTTTTATCGTTCACCCGCTCTAGATCTAAAACCCTAGAAAACACTGGCTCTGGTACCATTGTTAACACTATTCTTATCACAAAGCCATAGATCTAGCCGGGTATATCATGTAAATGTATAACATGTCCTAGTACATGCACTAGACAGAGATTAGAGAGAGAGGTAGTGCTAGGTTACCGACCATCGTAGGCTTTCGATCCGCTCACGTCCGCCATGGAATCGGTGTCTGCGCTAGGGCAGCGACGATCGGTGAAGACGGTGTCGGTGATGTGCGGTGGCGACCGGCGGTGAAGGCAGTGGAGTCCGGTGACACAGTCCGGAGGCGGCACAGTGCTGTGGTGGAGGTGCTTCCTGTCACTGGCTGCTCCCCTCACTAGATCGGGTTTAGGGTTTGTGGGTGGGGAGCTCGGTTCAGGCGAACCTCATGACTTGAGCCGCCGGCCCCCACCTATATTTATTGCGCAGTGTGACAGGGGCCCTCCAGCCATAGTGGGCTGGGCGCCCTCGATTAGGGCACAGATCAAAGGTCCAACTGGGCCGTTGGGCCCAGTTTGGGATTAGAGATCAACCTAACAACACCAACCAGCTAAGTTGGCTGGCATAAGATCAACCACAAACAAAGGGTACATCGGTCGAGAAGATGTGCCTCTCCTCAGCATCTGTCGTTGCATACTCATGGGACCTCCGTCTCTGCAACTCCAGTGTCTGCTGCCACCGCTGCCAGGGCTTTGGAATGTTTCTTGTTCCCCAGTCTGGTCGCCGCCCTGATCGCCTTGACTGCCTCTTCTGAAGGATCTTGTGCATAGAGGTCCAGATAGGCTTTGACAGCACAACATCTGGTGCAGGGGTCTAGACGTTGATGAAGTCTAGCTCCCTCATGAGCTTCTGCTGGGCGCGTCGTGCGACTGGAACAGAAGAGGGCTTGGACGCCAGGCGAGTGCTGGATCTGGTGGAGACCGGCGGCTTGTGCTTGTCCCTGGTAGGAAGCTTTCCTGTGCCCACAGGGTAGGCGAGGCAGGTTGCGGCCGGGAGGATAGGGGCCGGGATGCACCTGAAGAGGCCACTGCGAAAAGGAGGAGCCTCCATTATCACCTTCCAGCTCGCCTACAGCATCCTCACCATCTCCCTGCAAGCCGTCAGGGTCATCAACATCTGAGGCAGAGATTCCGCCCGCCGCCCGGCTGCTTGGTGACGTTGGCGGGCAGAGCGTGCCGTCGTTGTCATCCGGTAGCATAGGCACCGCTGGTCCTTAGGGCGAAGTTGGATTCTTGGACCATTATTGGGTCCTCCCTGATGGACTCAAGTGTGGCCTGAGACACCGGCACATCCACTTCCCTACACAGGTCAACCAAAGGGGGCTCACCGGCTGGGCGCGCGGCTGTAGGTCCGTTGTCCTGAGCCCATCCCGACGGACTAGAGAGCGTGAGCGGCGGCGCTCCTAGCCTTCTGAGGCATGGGGGATATAGTCCCTCCTGCGTCCGGTCCTCACGGGTGAGCGACTTAGGTCACGCCCACGGTCTATGGCTTTGTGGTCGCCAAGAAGCGCCTGGTGGTAGGAAGGCGGAGAGCGCTTGCGAACGCGTAACGCACGTTCGGAGGCGCATGCGGGGAAGAGTTGGCGAACCCTGGAGCTCTTTGGAGCAGCGCCGTTGCGGTGCCGCGGATCCTAGCTACAAGTCATCGTCTAGGTCATGGTCCCTGTGCGGCATGGGTGTGGGCGGAGCGTGGCATCCAGAGGGAGGCGCCTGCCGGCCCTGTGTAGGCCAACCGTCGAGGACACCCGGCACCCAGTCGAAGGAGACGATCGTTGGCGCCTAGAAGGTGAGTTAATCAGTAGAGTCTCGCGCCAGGGTCCGGCTATCCAACCTGTCTAGGATACAAGCGTTGCCGAGGATGAGCCGCACACTATCCCCTTTCCAGGCCTCCAAGGGGACGTTCTCCGTGGTCACCTTGACGTGGTACCACCATGTGTGCTCAGACCCGCCCCTAGCCGAGCGCCAGGGATTGATCGGGAAGTTGGAGCCCCCAATGTCGATGGACCCCTTGCAGATGGCGTGATCCTTCTCCGGGGGTAGCTTGAACTCCACAAGGAAAAGGTTCGGACTGTGCTTGGTGACCGTGATGTTGTGCCGCGTCACATACAACTGTCCAACCAAAGCGTAGTACGTAGACCTCTAGGGCATTGGAGCGGTAACCCGTCGCCAACGAGGAAATGAGCACGGCATGGGCTCGCAGTCGGTTTGCCTCATGAGTTGGCCTCTGTAGTGACGAAGGAGACATGTCCCCATGCGGGGTGCTGGAGGGCGTGTCGAGGGGCAAACTCCATCCTAGGCTTGGTGGGTGGCGCCGGTGGTGTTGTGGTGGTGCAGAGGGGCGAACGAGATGTGGCTGCGGACGCTCTCTCGGGGAACCTTAGCCGGGCGCGGAGCTCGGAGGAGATGGGGCGCGGACAACGAGAACGGCAGGAGGCCAAGAGCGCAAGATGTGTCCAACACCCTGGCACGCGAGGTAATGAACGGGATCCCGGCACTGAGCAACCTGATGGTCGGGGGCCAGGCATCGGAAGCAGCATCCGACTAGGCGCTTAATGAAGGCCTTGCTGGCAGAGCTCCCGACGCGCGCTTGGGCATCTGCATGGGAATAGAGGCGTCCCGAAGCGGCGTGGTCTCTGTCCTTTGACGGCACCCAGTCTTCGCTCTTTGCCATTCTGGTGAAAGAAGGTCGCTCTGCATCTCCTTCACTCTAGATGGTTGTCCCGGCTCCCAACGTGAGCCAGAGCCAGAGTAAAGACTCTTCCCAGCCGGGGTGGTCGGCGGCGCGGGGCGAGGCGCCATGGAGCCCAGGGATCCCGCGGTGGAAGGCCTGTGTTGATCCATCGGCTGCCACACCAGCATCCCAGGTGAAGAGGGCGTAGCAGGCCGGACCAGGACAGATTTAAGCCTGGCCGGCGCCTCGGCATCTCCATGGACAGGGGTGCCAAGCACTGGAGCAGGGGGTGGGCGGATCGAGGACATGATGGCGGCCACAGCAGGGGATTTGCCGGAGGCCACAACAGGGGATCCGCCGGATTTGCAAGCAAGTGGGGCCGGAGACGCACTTGGATGGGGGCGCAGCGCACCCCGCCCCCGGATCCGCCAGTTCCGCCCCGTCCAAGGCGTTAGAGGTGGTTGGGGAGGCAGCTTCGATATCGTCGATGCCATCAATGTCTCCCTAGTCCTTGAGCTCCACCTCATCACCCTCAGCAGGCGTGGGGGCAGATCTGGAGGGCGCTAGGCGAGGAGGTCATCAGAGGAGGGGGTGGCAGGAGGCTTGGGGTGGACGCCGGCGCCAGGGAGGTTGCCGGCACAAGGGAAGCTGGGAGCTATCTCTCACCAGGGCACTCAGCCATCGCGTTGTGGCTTCCTCTCAAGTTTGACCTTCAATGACTTTATATAGCTATCGTCAAACAATTTTTTGGCTTAAAGTACGTTATTGTTGTCTCTCTCTTCTATTCCTTTTTTTCCATTCCTATCTTTAAGCTATATAGTTATTTCTACCGAGTATAATCAAGGAAGTCTTGAATTATCTCTTGTTGAGCTTCATTCCTCGAGAAATAATTAACTATCCAAGTTCCTTAGCTCTCTTTTAAGTTTACGCCTGGTTCACCTTGACATCACCACTCGGTCCAGCTTGATATCCATGGCGATGACATGAAAATAGTTCCGTCTTCTCAATTGTACATTAGCCAAATTTTCACAACCGTTTTGAACTTAAGTTTTTTTCCTGAATGTGCAGGAAGAGAGTCGGGACGACTAGCCCGAGGCCCGCGTCCAGACACGCCCGCTGCACTACATTTGCCCACACCAGCACGCTAACGCCCGCGCTTGCAAAAAAAAAAAACACGCGCGCTTTGTGCCTAGGTTTCACGTGCCCATGTAGAGCCCGCGCCGCCCGAACGCCGCCTATGCCGCTAGACCACGTGCAGGGACCGCTCGCGTCCCTCTCTGCTTCTCACGCGCATTGCAACATGTGTAATACCCGATCTACTTCTGAAACATCCTGATACAACACTTGCAACATACGTCTGAAGACAAATGAAACACTTGAAACATGCTTCTGAAATAGTTGTAAAAACACTTGAAAACTATTACAAACATACGCCATATCCAGATAAAACACTTGCAGCATATGTGTGCAACGTATGCAACATCCAAATAAACACACCTGGAACAATACGTCAAAAAAATAGATGAAACATTGGGAACAGACATTTGCAACATACGTGTACAACCATTGCAACATATGCAATATTCCGATCTACTTTTGCAACATTCATCTGAAACACTTGCAACATACCTCTAAAACATCCGAAACACTTGAAATATACGCTTGCAACATGCGTTTTCGGCACATCGCAACATCTCCTTGTTGCTTACAAAATGGAGGCTCGACAAAGCATCTCGGAGTTCACCGGAGGCAGCCGTGCCGCCGCCACCATCGACCGGGCGCCAACATCGACCAGATGGACTCCGCCTACTAGAGGCGGTGGGGACCCCTTCGTGGCCCCCTGGTATTGTGGGCTCCACGCAAGACATGCAGCCCCACGCAACCCTGCAGCGGCGGGCGCCACGGTCCCCACCACCATTGGATCTCACATGCAGTGGATTTGGTGGAAGGAACAGCGATGAGGTAGAGTGGGGTGGAGGCACGCGGCGCATGATGCGCGGCGAGTGGCCATGTCTTGTTTGATCTGTGCGTATCACATGTATTGATTCAGGGATTGATACATGATGCACAGTGAACCCAAAAGTAGAGGCCCAACAGCCACAAGAAAAACAAAGAGGACCGCTCAAATAACTCAAACAACAGCTATAAACACGATCATGAGTTTAGTCACCGCTAAGGAATGTTAATTAACAACTTCTTTTATCCTGAAGGCCCGTCCTCCGGTTGCTTTGCCAAATTCAAAAAGTTCCTCGTATCTCTCGTAAGTTTTGCTCCGGTTGTCCTCTTTAAATAATTTTTGCACGGATCTTAAAGCACTGGAATAATTAATTAAAATTAATTCAATTTAGATAAGTCTAGCAACCGTCACACTAAGACATTTAATAAAAAAATTCCTTTACATGAGCCACATTTCAGTTAAAATAATCTAACAGTGGCACGTATGTGGCCACCGGCATCCCGCCGGCAGATTCGGCAGTGGCGCCTCAGACCGCAGCACGTTCACGGCTTGCCGCTTGCCTGATATGGACGGCCGGAGGCTCCGGTCAGGGTGCGCGCACCAGAGTCCGACGACCATCACCGTCTCCATCACCCGGGCGTCGAACTCACCCTTCAGCCTTGCGTCGGCGGCTTCTAGGATGGCTCCCCTGCCGTAGCACTCCCACACCCACTGTACGATGTGGATCACGTCTTCTTCCTCGTGGCGAGCCACTAGAGGCCGCCTGCCGCAGGTGATCTCCAGGAGGACGATGCCAAGCTGTAGACGTCCGACTCGGCGTTCGCCTTGCCGGTGATCAAGCACTCCGGGTCCATGTACCTCATGGTTCCGGCGAGCACAGTGGTGTGTGAGCCCCGGCCGTGGTTGACGAGCCTGGCGAGCCCGAAGTCACAGAGCTTGGCGTGGAAGGACGCGTCCAACGTGACGTTGCTCGGCTTGATGTCCTATGTACCACACACTGCTCCCACTCCTCGTGCATATAGAGGAGGGCCGACCCCAGGCCCAGCACGATCTCGTGCCAGAGCGGCCATGGCAGAAGCGCAGTGTTGCTGGTGCTGTAGAGGTGCTTGTCGAGGCTGCCGTTGGGCATCATCTCGTAGACGAGGATCAGCTCGCCGCTGCCATGGCACCAGCCGATGAGCTGCACCAGTTTGCCGTGCCAGAGCCGGCTGTGTTAGCATAAAGTATTATGTTACGAAAGATAAAGTTCAGGATCATATAATTAGTCTTGAGCATATAAGAATAGAAAAGATGTTCGCGGATCCGCTTACAAAAGGTTTATCATGTAGCGTGTTCAGTGAACTCTTAGCCGGCATGGGTTTAAGGGAAAGCCTATAATTCTTGGACTATAAGGGCCTAGTTGAGAATCTGTTTCAAAATAGAGAGGTGCATTGTAGCTGTTTAATCTAATGGCAACTGACCGTGACGATGAGGCACACTCTATGCACTGATATGTGATGGAATGGGAACAAGATAAAGTAAGTAAGTTAAGTTTAAGTCACAAGGTGTGATCAATGGGGAGAATGTTAGATTAATCTTTTCCAACATTGAATCCACGCTCTGAACGGGGGGCGCCCAACTGTTCCATGGTTGGTGGGCCCCCGTCGCACAGCGCCATAAAAGGGAGGTGGGGGCCGGAGCATAAGGCACGAGATTCATCTGAGCCGCCAGACGCCCCATCTACAGTCCCTAAACCCTAAACCGATCTAGTGAGGGGGCGTTGCCAGTGACGGGAAGACCGCCACCGGCCACCGCCGCCTCTGCACCGCCGCTACTGCGTCACCAACAAGAACGCCATGGCAAGCTCGTCTTCTACGAAGACGGCCGATGGTTTGCACCTCCGTAACCCCTCCCTTTCTCTCTCTGTTTCTCGCTTTAGCTTATGTTCTAGAGTTTAGATTTCATCAATATCAGTGTGTATGCTAGATATATGGCTAGTGACATGAAGGTTAATCTCCTTCAAGAATCCTCTGTACACCGATCCGAATCCTCCTTGCCCGAGCTTCCTGTCATCGGCAAAGTTGCCGGTGGCAACAGCGAGTTCGCTGCAGCGGAACCACTTCGGTCCGGTCCCTTTCTCGAACTCGTCTTCCATCTCCGGCTCCTCGTCGGAGAAGCCGCCACAGTCTCCCAATCCCAGCTCTTTCTCCCTCGCTTCCTCAAGGATTCTTGCCTGTTTCCTCCGTCGCCGGAGAAGGAGCCATATGGAAAAGCCCAGAATAACGACCAAGGTCGAGACGGAACCGGCGGACACGCCGATCACGATCCCTCACTACGGGATACTGATTAATTACCGAGTGTGATAAACACTCGGCAAATATGGAGAAACACTCGGTAAATTTTTTACCGAGTGCCACACTCGGTAAACATGACTCGGTAAACAACGACTCGGTAAAGTTAGTTTACCGAGTGTCAACTAACGGGGCACTCGGAGAATAAATATTACCGAGTGCTACGCCGCACTTTCGGTAAACAACTACTGACGTGACGGTCGTCGGTCCCCAAGCTCATTGTTATCGGCGTCGTTTACCGAAAGTGTTAGACATAGCACTTTCGGTAAGCAGATAACCATTTTCATGATTAAAACAATTCCGCAAATATTTTTCCCTAATATAGTTTACCGAGTGTACCGGTAACACTTTCGGTAAACATGTAACTCGTTAACCGAGTGTTCCACCTCGGTAAAAAAATGCTTTATATATCCGAGTGGGGTCGTGGCACTTTCGGTAAAAAAATGGCACCACTCGGCAAAATTAATGAATCGAAACAATTTGGTTACGTTTTCTGCTTTTACCGAGGGTAACACTCGAGTAAACATGACCATTACCGAGTGTAACACTCTGTAAAACTTGTCCCACGATTTTTTTTTGTTTGTTTTGAGTGCATATCCAGCCACAATTAACAACAATTATATCGAATATCACGATTACCAAGCAGATAGACATTATATATCACATATATGTCCACAAATGTCACATCCACTCATTATAACCAACATATAGCTACAACAAATGTCACAAGCACAATGCAAAGTCCACAAACACCATCAACATGTCCAAAGTCCACAAAGTTCAACCCACTTCTAAGTTCAACATACAAACAAGTGAAACATGGTCTGTCACATGGTCGGAGCCCTACCGAGAAAGCGGAGACAAGTCCAAGTCTTGATCGTTGTTCGATCCAGCTGTAGAAGGTCCCTGGAATGAGGGAGCAAAAGAAAATAAACATATTTGTCAATTAATCATAAGGTAGTATGCCAAATTCAAATATTCCTTCGAAAGACCAGTTAACAGTGACATCAATATATAGGCATATAATAGATAACACATATCAAGTTAGTTGCTGTTTAGGTCTCCTCTATGTGCAAGATATCGTCACACATGGTCGAGTAGACTGAACATGAATTGGGCAAACACCTATGTACTCATGTAGAACCTAACATGATGCCTTTCAAGGTCTGAACAATATTACTAATAATCTAACTTATACATGTATGTATCCTACTCTCTTCTAGGTTCTAACATGATAGTGTTGACTGTAGCACAATCTGAATCGAAAAAGCCTTTCAAGATGAAGAGTGACTCACTGGGGAGTGCCGTCATGGAGGTGGAGGCACCAACGGTATCATCGGCGGCGGCGGAGGCGGTGGAGGCTGGCCCATGCTCTGAGAAAAGCTGGCCATGTACTCGTACCAGGCCTTCTGCGACTGCTGGAAGGCCTCAAGCTGGGCCTGCACTCGCGCCCTCTCCTGTGCCAACTCGGCCTGGTGCGATAGCTGGAGGGCCTGAAACTAGCTCTGTGAGGCCTGATGTGACTCCTGCAGGGCTTCAACTGGGCCTACAATTATTTATCACATAGTTAGAATGCAAATAAAGAACGGGTAGAAAATGAATGGACAACGAATGCAACAGAACTAACTCGAGTGCTACACACAGGGCTGTGGAGTGGGCGTATGGCCGGGCTCGAACTCGTGCTCGGGCTCTAATCTGGGCGAGTGTCCGAGTGTTGGCCGTGTCTATGGTGCTTGTTGCCCATATAGTACCTCCCGTGTGGCTTACTCGGTCCCAACCTCATGACGATGTCACCTCGAGGTCGGTGGTGCTCGGATCAAATTTCGCCCATGGATCTCTCTCGCCATCGCCGTGTACTCATTGAGGCGATCTGTGGCACGCCAGTTATCAGATGCCTCGGGCGGGTCCTCCGAGTTGTAGACGAGGTCGGGGTCCTTGCCTTGCCCTTGTGTGCCAAGGCATATGCCTTGAATGAGGCGCACTCTGCCGGGGTGGAACCGCATGATCTGCGGGAAGAAGCACAACAATAAGATATTATGCATTCGAAGTTAGCGTAGCAACAACGAAATGAAATCCAGCGTACATATCCGGGCTGCATATTCCTTGAGGGTAGTGGGCCCTTGTTTGTGCGAGGAACCTGCATCATCGCGACGGCAAGCGTGAGCGGCGGCGTGATATTGCTCGTACTCCTCACTCAACCACGTGTCCACAATGGCCTCCCAAAGCAGGTTGTCCATCCCCGCACACCAAGCAGGAGGCACTGCACGCATACACGAGCACATGACAAATCATAAATCAATTTCAGTGCAATTAATCACAGACGATGTAATCTCATGTTTACCGTCAAGTATTGCATTTTCCACCTCATCCCCCTCGTCCACATCAACATCCATTTCATTGTCTACTTCCATTTCCATAGCTCCGGTTAAGTCAATCTCAAAAGTCCCTTGTAGGCCCTCTTCTTGATAGAACTCTCCATCATATGTGTTTGGGTCGAAGTTGTAGTCTTCGACGTTTGGGGAAGGTGCTTTACCGTGCGGCGATACCTTGTGCACAGTATCCCAACCCTGAAGATGAGGGTCCCTTTGGCACGAGTAGGGGAGATAATAAACTTGTGTGGCCTGTTGAGCCACAATATAGTCATCCTTTCCGCCATAGACAGAATCCTGTCGAATTTCTACTAGCCCAAGGGAAGGACTTCGTCTCGTTTCTTGAGGATCAAACCAATGGCATTTGAATACGACAAGGTTAAGAGGTTTGCGACCACGAAACCTAAGTTCGTATATTTCTTCAATTCTTCCATAATACTCGGCCCCATCAAGGCCGCCAGTAAAAACTCTGGAATTCATGGTTCTTCGATTGGGCCGGCTCTGCTCGTGTCTTGTTGTGTGAAATCAGTATCCATTCACATCATAACCAGAAAATGACTTGACCCTATGTTCAAAGCCATTGGCAACCTGTCTCAACTCTGGATTCCTAGTCAAATCGGTTTGGCTCTGCAAGGTCAAGGAGGATAGATCATTAAATTGGAATGTACAAGCAATTGGGAATGTCAATCGACGAACAAGCTAAATTGCATTGTACCTTTTGTTTGAACCAAGAAATAAAATCGGAGATTCCATTTCCCACACCCTGATGAAGAATGGTGTCACGTTCTTGCAGGGTAGGTTCCCTTGATAGATGCCAGTTCTCATTAATAAACTCCCTGTAACAATGAGAAACAAGGAGGTTGGATGCAGAATGTTGACGGCATATTTAATTAACAAGTTCGTGCAAGAAGCCACTTACTGCATGTACGGCTCCATTTCGGTAAGATTGGTGAACACATATATAATGATTGTGAGCCACTCTTCGTTTTTCAACAACAATGAGGTCGCATCACTCGCACTTCCAAGTTGCCCTTGGAAAAGGCTAAGTTTTGATTCATTTTCACCAGCATTGTAACGAGGGGGTCGATTATGCACGCTAGGAAGCTTGTCACCATAGTATGCTTGTGTGAAGTTAGTAACCTCCTCTAGAATGAATGCCTCCGCCATGGAAGCCTCGATTTTGCATTTGTTTCTGCATTTCTTCCGAAGAACCTTTAGACATCTCTCGATTGGATAGCACCAACGGGCCTGCACGGCCCCCCCATTCGTACCACATACGGGAGGTGCAGAATCAAATGCTGCATCGGGTTGAAGAAGCCGAGTGGAAAGATCATCTTCAACTTACAGAGCAACACAGGTGCTATTTTTTCCAATTCTGCAACCACGCTACGAGATAACTCCTTGGCACAAAGCTGGCAGAAGAAATAGCTCAACTCGGCTAGCGTCTTCCACACATGCTCAGGGACATAGCCTTGGAGCATCGCCGGAAGAAGACACTCAATCCATATGTGATAGTCATGACTCTTCAGGCCGTTGATTCGCAAGGTAGATAAGTTCACTCCCCTCCTCAGATTCGCTGCATACCCATCAGGGAACATTAATGTTTTGAACCATTCTAATACTTCTCTCTTTTGTTCCGGTTTCAATCTATAATCGGCCTTAGGCCTTGTCCATTTCTTGCCGCTTCTAGGAGGTTGCATGTGTTGCTTTGGTCTATCACATATCATTGCCAGGTCCAGTCTCGCCTTTACATTGTCCTTCGTCTTATCCTTAATGTCCATGATCGTTGCCCAAAGCGCCTCGGCAACATTCTTCTCGGTGTGCATTACATCAATGTTGTGTGGAAGAAGAAGGTCGTTATAATAGGGGAGCATCATCAAGGGCGACTTATGAGTCCACATATGCTCCTCACCATATCCCACGAACCTACCATTATTTCATTGATCCGGAGAGCATCTATCTCGATCATGAACCTCGGCACCGGTCATCATCGTGGTGTGTGGTGCGTAACCATGACACCTTTAGTAAAGTTCTTGATGTCTCGTCTGAATGGATGCTCAGAGGGAGGAATTGTCGATGTTTGTCGAACGCGGAATATTTGCCGCCCTTCTGCAGCCAATTGAACTACAGAGCTGCCTTGCACAAGGGGCATGGAAACTTCCCGTGAACACACCAAGCGCTGAATATCCCATATGCTAGGAAGTCATGCATGGAGTATGGATACCAAACATGCATGTTGAAGTTTGTCTTTGTAGCTCGATCGTATGTCCATACACCATGGTCCCAAGCATGGACCAGTTCATCGAACAAAGGCTCCATGAACACACCCATGTTATTCCTAGGGTGTTCTGGAATTATCAACGACAAGAACACATTATGTCGGTTGGAAGGAGACGCCAGTGGGGAGATTGAGAGGGATAACAAACACGGGCCAACAAGTGTATGGGGCAGCCATCATTCCATAAGGATTGAACCCATCATTGTTGCCAGTGCAACACGCACATTACGTGCCTCCCCACTTTTGTTACGATGAATGTTATCAAAGTGATGCCATGCTTCACCATCGGCTGGATGTACCATCTTCTCAGGATTGTATCTTTTTCCATTTTTGTGCCATATCATCTGCTTTCGCGGACTCCTCTGTCATGAATAGCCGTTGGATCCTCGGTATGAATGGAAGGTACCGTAGGATTTTCACGGGTATGACTTCTGCCTCTTCTCACCATCACGAGTCTACCTCAGATACCTAGAGGATTTACACTTTGGACAAGATTTTGCATCCGCGTGTGCTTTTCTAAAGAGGACGCAGCCCTTCGGACAAGCATGTATCTGCTCATACGGCATCTTAAGTGCACAAAGGACCTTCTGCGATTCATACATGTTCTGTGGCAGAAGGTGACCGGCCGGAAGGATGGAGCCAATAACTCATCAACATTTCATCAAAGTTCTCTCGACCGAGGTTGAACGGGACTTTAAGGCCATTAAGTGTGAAATGCCATCAAGCTTTGAAATCTGTGTGTGGCCATGAAGGGGTTTCCTTCCGCAGTACATGTCGTAATACACCTTTGTGCTTGCCTCTAGCTCCTCCTCCTGCTGCTGCCTACGTCCGTCAGCGAAGTGTGTTTTGTGAAAGTCATCTAACCAAGCTGCTACCCCGGCATCAGCATTGTAATCCTCGACACGTGGTCTCACCACCTCCTTTGTCACACAATCGGCTTCACCGTGGTGGGTCCACTGGGTATAGTTTTTCGTAAATCGATGCCTAGCCAGATGTGAAGTCATCACCTCCTTTGTCTGCCTCTTTCTGTTCTTACAGTTGATGCAGGGACAAAAAACGGCACGCGCTCCGGGGGCCTGGTCAAATACTTGCTTGATGAAAGCCTCGGTCTTGTCGACCCATTCTTCGGTAATCTCATGGGCGCTCCGGCGGCCCGAGTACATCCACTCACGGTCATCCATCCTCTAACATATATATCACCAAGTAATAAATATAACCATGGACTTGCATCTACATGTCGTTCCTACCATCTAATAGGTAAGGATAGGTCCTAATCCCACCCGAGGATGCGTAGATGGTGTTAGTTCCCATGGTCTGGTCCTATCCGAAACAGAAATTCGGCAGCACCTCCCGCTGTTCTTTGGATACATGTCCCGGCAGGAGATTGTGTATCCAGAGAACAACAGAACATATCTTGTCGAAACTCATCTCGGATCAGAGCAAACCATGGAAACTAACACCATCTGTGTATCCTCGGGCTGTCCAAAAAACGTGGACAATTCAAAACAGATACGATTATTGATATGCAAAGATCTGCATATTTCTAACCGTATCTCTTTCGAACGGGAGACACCTAACTGGGTTATGTGGAGATACATGACCAGGACAAAGAAAGAGTGGTTATACCTTAGGTGGCGGTGAAGTCAGGGGCTAAAGGGCCATGGCGGGTCGGTGCAATGGCGAGGCGACGCGGTGCGGGCAGACCTGGGGACACCGGGGTACTCGACTCGGCTCCTGCAAAAAGAAAGAAAGAAGCAAAATAACGTCAACTCAAAAATTCGGCAGCATCTCCCCTGAACGGTGAGGTTTCCAAACCTAAAGAAAACCACGGCACAATGGCCGACAACCACATATATATCAAGGAACCACATGCAGCTTAATTATCAACTACTACTACTCTAACTACTACAACTACTACTGCACTAACTACTACTACCACTACTAATACCACTACTACAAACATGCAGCCCAGATTTGTCGATGAGGACATTCCCTGTCAATCCAAGACCAGGTGACAATCAAGTTCGCAGATTGTACAAACAGGGCAAGCAGCATCCGAAGCAACAAGCACCACATTTCTCACAACTTACAACCGCGGCCTGACGTGAATCCGCTCACTCTGCAGTCGGTCAAAGAGCTAGGCTGAAGCTCTGAAAACTCCGGAGCTGATCGCAGGAACCAGGTGCAACCTGCAGCACTGGGACGGCACTAGATTTCTTTCTCTCTTTTTTTTTTCCTTTTTGGGGGAACGACGGCACTAGATTTCAGTCAAAGCATGCATGGAACTATGGAAGTAGGGAGAGCAGATATGCATGCATGCAGCCGGTCAAAGCCACAAGATTTCAGCTAGGAAGAACTGCCAGTTGATTTTGCAAATTGTTTGTTTAGATATGGTGGCCGTGGCCGTGACCGTGACCCGGTGACTCAGCCGAGCTCCAGGGTCCCCAGCCGGCCAGCCCTCAGGTCATGTGACGGCGAGCCAGCCGCCTGCCAGCAGCAAGGGGCCTGAGACTGCGGAAACGAAATGATGAAGCTGTGACTGCGTGACTGCCTGCGTCTGCGCTGCGTGCGTGGTGCCCAACGCCGCCGCAGCGCAGGCAGATGGGAGATGGGGGATCATGGGAGGAGATGGCTGGCTGCCTGGCTGGCCCAAAAGGCAAAAGCTGCGTGCAGGGCGGGAAGCACCACCTTTGGCTGTTTGTTTTCATCGTGTAATCTCCCGCTGGCCGCTGCTGGTGCTGGAGTCGCCGTCGCCCAGCCCCCAGCCCCCATCCCCCAGACGATTATTCTTATTCCCTTTACTTCGCCTCCTGTCATCATCGCCGACGCTCCCGCCCAGTAAAAAAGGCCACGGGCTAAACACCACCAAGTGCCCTTGCCCCACATTCCCACAACCACAGGGCATGCCTCTGCCTGTGGCTGTGGAGTGTGGCATCGGCACTGGCAACTTGACATGGCAACGCACAGGCACACCAGCTTGCTCTCTGTGTCACTGTGTGTGCGTGTGTGTACCCTTCGTGGTGCGTGGCTGTACTGCACACATGCAGGGCTCGCAGGGACTGTGGCCTTTTACCTGCCACTGGGTCTCCTAGCACATAAAAGGAAACGTGAAAGCACGTACCGTGCTTACAGTACACCGCAATGGTATGGCGCGAGGGAGGGATAGTGAGGGCCAGGGCCAGGGCCATGCCCGCGCGACACGCACTGGCAGGCGCACAGCCACGGGCTGCAGTGCAGGCACACCATAGATCTCGTCTCCCTGGGTTCCACAGCTGCCTTGCCACCATCGAACGGACGGCTATGGCTTGGTCGCTTTGACTTGGTGCCTGCCGTGCCTTGGGAAATGCATGCCATGCGATGCGCCTGGGCTGCGGTGATTGCAGAGCGCTGAACGGCCGGTGCACGCCTCTGAGCTGAATGCGACCTGGACCGCCCAACTTCTCTCGCTTTTTCCTTAGTGCTGCGACTGTCATATATTGGGGGATTTGGAAGCCAGCCTAGATGCCTGCTAGTGCTAGTGCAATGGTTGGTCCCGAGACTAAACTAGCCTCCTAGATTTTGATGTTGAAATATTTGAAAAGGCTGTGTTGATGAAACTCATGCTGCATGGGAAATTAAAAACCAGGAAATTTTGGACGTGGACATGGTGAGCATGGCTGCAGAATATATGCCTTGATCACCTTCTCTAATTGCTGTAATTTTGTTGAGACCACAGCTTATCTAAATCATGATATTTGGTTGTTTGCAGCAAGTAGCAATGGATGAAAGACAAGATCTACAAGCTGTAACTGGAAATGACAAAAGGAATATGTCAGAAGATACAGGTACGAGTGTTTGTGGTGAATATCAAATTAACTCAACTGGTATGGAGGATGTCAAGTCTACCAAAGGATTACAGAACCAAGAATGTTTGGAACAGAAAGAAGTGAGTGTGCCTGCAAAATTATTTTTTGTTTGGTAACCTTATCTGATTCCTGAAATATGGTTGTTTGCAGCAACTAGCAAGGGAGGAAAGACACAATTTAGGAACAACAACTGAAAATAACAAAATGAATATGTTAGAACATGCAGACGTTCTTGTCTGCGGGCAATATCAAAATGGTCTAACTCATACCAAGGTCAAGCCTACCAAAGGAATACAACTGTTTTGTTTGATTTGCCCTATCTTTTCTATTTTTATGCTCCCTCTGTCCCAAAGAGTATCGTTCTAGTCTTCTAGATTTGTCCAAGAGTACTTGGCGCAACCCTCGATGAACTAGACGAACAAGAATCTGAACGAGGAGGTAGAATCCCTCCGTCGGCAACTCTAGGACGGGTTCAAAAATCAGTAATCAGTAATCTCAACTAACCGGTGGCCATGGGTCCTGACATATGAAGAACCTCAAACAGGATCCGATGGGATCGAATCGATCCATGGGCACGGGGAGTAGATCAGATGAACAACAGCGCTCAGCCACAAATCAATCGTCATAGCGGCAGTCGCTTAGGGAAAAAGGAGGAGTGAGGAAGAGTACTGACTCGGTGCCCTTCTGGCGGAGGATGCAGAACTGCTTGGGGGAGAGGACGGCGCGCCACTCCTCCTCGCTCCTCTGCTTGCGGGGGCGGGACGAATGACTGCGTCGTTGGCGTGCGGGGGCGAGACGCCGGCGGCCGTGCGTGGCGGGGCTGGGGCGGGCCGGCGGCCGCCGCCGGCGCGCGCGGGCGGACGTGGCGGGATGGGGCGGGCTGGCCGGGCTGCGGCGGCGGCGAGGCTCGGGCGGAGCGGCGGCGGCAGCGCGCGCGGCCGGGCGTGGCGGGCTGCGGCGGCGGCGGGGCTGCGGCCGAAACGGTTCGGCTTGCGGGGCTGCGCCGAAACGGTTAAGTGGTGAGTCCACTTTGCCGAGAACCAGATCTGGGAGGCTCTCGGCAAACCTTCCCCCTTTGCCGAGAGCCCCCATATCCAGCTCTCGGTAAACTTAATTTTTTTTTTCAAATTTGGTTCGAATTTTTTAACTAGCTAACTGCACAATAAATATTAAAAAAATAAAAATTATTATTTGCCGAGAGTAGCTCTCGGCAAACTGAACAAAAAATGATATTTCTAAAAAAAATTAAATCTTTCCCGAGAGCAGCTCTCGGCAAACCTCTTTGCCGAGAGCCAGCTCTCGACAAACCATTGATCCAGGCTAGGTAAAAAAAAAAGAAATTTGTGCCGAGAGCGGGCCTAGTTGCTCTCGGCAAAGAGCCTTTGCCGAGAGCAATCCCCTGAAGCTCTCGGCAAATAATATCCAAAAAATAATAATAATAAACAGCAAACGGCTCCGGAAAAATACGGAATTTTTGCCGTGTTACAACTTATGCTCTCTAATGGCTATACAAAAAGTTTGGAACTCCAAAACTAATTTGACCGTGACATTGTTTGAAAATCCTAATGGATCCTTCTCAACTTTATGAAACTTATTTGGAGATGTCTCAGATTGTAAGAATCATACGCAACCACTTGTGCGAAACATTTTCAATTTTTTACCACAGCCTCCAAGTGTGATACCATGACTTTATTGCAAATATCACAATTTTCCGACTTCGTTTCCTTTTTTAAGAATTTTTAAATCATTGGGCGACATGTTCGTGGTCTTCGATTCGTAAAATAAAAGGTGCAAAAAAAACATCAACAAGATGTTATTTGCCCTCAATAATGCATAAATAGCATGAATATCATTTTCTACTTAATTTTTCCCGTGTTTAAATCAATCGCTGTTCAAATTTTAATCGATTAAAAAAACTCCTTGAAATGCAATTAATTAATTATATATAGCAAATAATTACAAAAATTCACAAAATTTTAATATTGAGTACAACCTGTAGTATGTCTATAGAGAAAAAAGTTTGGAGCATATGAAAGAAAAAATAATTTAATTGGAGGGAGTTAGGAGAAGAGAAACACATGCACATGAAATATAGAAACCACATTTGCCGGGAGCCTGGGAGGGGCTCTCGGCAAATATTTGCCGAGAGCGGCGCTCGACAAAGAGTTTTGCCAAGAGCAGTAACGGAGGGGTTCTCAGCAAAGCGGTGACGCCGTCAGGGCAGGTCACGGCTATGGGCCCGCGGCAATGTTTTGCCGAGAGCCTGATTTTGCCGAGAGCGCGGCCTACGGCAAAGGACCGTTTTGCCGACGGGCATTTTTTGCCGAGCGCGGCTCTCGGCAAAACGGCCCACTTCGCCGAGAGCTGTTGCTTGCCGAGATGCAGGCCCACGGCTATCCTGTCACTTGCCGACGGCCGGTGTTTGCCGAGAGCCGCGCTCGGCAAACGTTTTCTTTTCCGAGGGCCCGAGTTTTTGCTCTCGGCAAAAATCTCGGATCTCGGCAAAGGACGTTTTTCCGGTAGTGAATATCTCGAAGCCGTTTAATCCGTTCTGCTCGACGTCGGACAACTACACCGACGGCAGCCAGTACAAGAAGAACCTGGACCAGTTCCTGGCCGCGCTCCCCACGGCGGCCGGCGACAACGGCTGGTTCTACAAGGGCAGCGCCGGGTCGGGGCCCGACGCGGTGTTCGGCCTCATCATGTGCTTCGCGGACCGCGACGCGTCCGATTGCCTCTACTGTATCTCCACGGCGTCAGCCGGGATCACGACGGCGTGCCCGGGCAGCCGGAACGTGAGCGCGGCGTACGACGTGTGCGTCCTCCGGTACTCGGCCGCGCCGATCCCCGCCACCGCGGACCTCGGCTACGTATTCGCCGAGCCGCTGACCGCCATCGGCATGCCTGTGACCTCAGAAGCTGTGCCGGACGCCTATGTGCCGCTGATGGCCGCCCTCTCAAGCGGCATCGCCTTTGACCCGTCGCGGAGTTTCAGAAGCAGCATGGCGTACTCGAGCACGGGCACGCAGGAGATGAAGATGTACGGGCTGGCACAGTGCACCAGGGACCTCAACGGCAGCGAGTGCTCGACCTGCATCAGGAGCTACGCCATCAGGCTGGGGAAGCTGTTTCCCAGTCACACGGGATGCTCCATCAAGGGCTACAGCTGCTACCTGCGCTACCTGGTGTCGTTCCCGATAGACATCACTCTGCCGCCGGCGCCGGCGCCGGCGCCACCTACGTCTTCGCCGCCAACTCCAGGTACACATCCTCCTGCTGCGGCTTCCTTTATCCGTTTATCGACATCGACTGATGCAGGGCAACAACGTTGACGCGGTCTTTTGCATCCCTCCACAGAACCATCAAAGACAGGGATCGTGATTGGCGTGTCTGTCGGCTCCGTCTCGATCATGATCATCCTGGCCATCTTCTCCATATGGCTCCTTCGCCGGCGACGGAGGAGGCAGGCTAGAATCCTTGAGGAAGCGAGGGAGCAAGAGCTGGGAGAAGGACGGTCATGATGGTCGTCGGCCTCTGGTGCGCGCACCCTGACCGGAGCCTCCGACCGTCCATCCGGCAGGCCGTCAGCGTGCTGCGGTCTGAGATGCCACTGCCCAATCTGCAGGCGAGGATGCCGGTGGCAACCTATGAGCCACCACCTGATGCCTTCTACTATACATCTACCACTGTCACAAGCGTTAATAGCAGCACCACTCAATCCAGCATGACAATCACAACTGTCCTGCCCAAATGACCTCAGATCATTCGCGACTGCAGAGACAACAAATTGACAATGCCCGGAGATCTTTGGCACACTGCTTTTGAATGTAATAAGTACCTCATCATGTTCCTTTAAAATACTTTGCAAGTATTATTATTTGTTACTTGAAATTGTTCTTGACCCACCGCATTTATTGGCATAAACTTTATATAGTTATCGTCAAATAATTTCTTGGGTTAAATTAAGTTATCGTTGTCTCTCTCTTCTATTCCTTTTTCCCGCACTCCTATCTTGTGGCTATATAGTTATTTCTACTGAGTATAATCAGGGAAGTCTTGAATTATCTCTTGTTGAACTTCATTCCTCGAGAAATAACTATCCAAGTTCCTTAGCTCTCTTTTAAAATTTAATGTTTTGAATCTTGGAGAGATCTGTAGTTTCCTTTTTGCTATAAAATATCATGGTGTTAACCATAATGGAGCTCAATTCTGTTGGTGCCATTTTCTGGCTCAAGCATGCATGCGTTGGATGGCCTGATGTCGTACCAACATCCACAGGCGCCTTAAGGCTTCCAAAACCATGGAACCATCGCTAATGGCAATGAGCTGTTAGTCTGAGACCTGCTACCATACCGCTCTCACACTATTATCGACCATGCCATGACCACGTTTGTTTTCTCTTGTGACCAACTTCTCGCAAAAGAAGGTGAAATGATGTCAGCTACACTGATCTTGAGCTTTTCATGCTTGTCTATCGATGAATTGATGAACCAGTTGCACATAGCACGTAGGACATCGATAGCCAATATGCATAATCACAGCAGCCAAAACATGTTACTCCTTATGTCAATTCATTCAAATTTAAGCTATGGTAGTTGGAATGGACATGTTTTGTTTTCGCTTTGTCGATGTCAACGATGCTGTCAAAATTTTTCGGCCAAGAGGACAGCCTAAGATGAGCGCAGTGGGGGGAAGGAGCTGCATGAGTACTGAAAGTGCATCGATGATTTTTTATGGTGTACAAAGACATTGGTGTCCAAGCGTGCGACGCTGATGCAACCGTATCTAGCAGATGCGGTCTACAGACGCGCTGCAGGGAAATTTTTTTTCCATGGCTGCCCCGTTCGCCCGGGCCACACTGGCCACTGGCACCTAGGCCCGGCCGGCCAAGCAGGGTCTCTCACTATCAGGGCCGGTTGCAGGAGGCCAAGTGGCTGGCGCTGTACAGGGCTGGGAGTTGGGACGGTGCTGGGCATGTGCCGATTCTGCAATAATCCACAACAGATCTAATGAAGCATGCACCACCGGCGTAGAAGAAATAGGATCAGGTATTGATAAATCCCATACTATGCTTGCAACAGGTGACCACGTGCTTGATTATGACTAATTAATATCACTAGCAAATATGGCCGTACGTGAACGAGAGAAAAAAAGCTATCAAACGTTCGACTTGTTCGTTTTAGCTTGCTGCGCAGCTACAACGGTACTATTCATGTGTTGATAGAGTTAGATATCAAGTTCCGTGACTTCTTTTGAGGATCCACAAGAATATCTAATTTTAATATATTATTAAAGTCGGCAAGGGGTTAGTTGTCATCTTGTCAATAACTGGTATCTCTATTGATGAGTACGAAGTATGACCGAGATCTCTCGATTTCCACATGTTAGCCCGTGTTGGGATTTGTACTGGTATATATGAACAACTTAGAGATTTGCACCAGTATATGCGGATAACTTGGAGAAACATTTAATTTGATTAGATTTGAGGACAAACGGATCAAGATTTCAGTTTATAGTTTGATTAGTTAGGCCATCAATTGATTTATGTAATAATAATATTTTTTTCTAATAAAATTACGTCGACAACTTAAGGATGGAAATATTTATATTTATTTATTAGGCAATGGTCCAAGTTTCGAAGACCCGTAGTACTATGTTTACTATTTATTTTTTATCTTTATAAGAAAAAATAGAGTTACATTTAAAAACAAAAAAAAAATCACGAAAAGAGTGGCACGGGACGCCACAGTCCTGCAGCAGGGGCAGCAAGACATAAGGACTACGGAACATCTCCGAACGAACTGGACAGAAAAAAAGAGATGAAAATGAGACGGAAACGAGAAAAAGAACGCGGACTGAAAACGGTTTATTCGGCCTTTTGGCCTGCTGAACGCCCGTGTGGGCTTTAACTGAAAATCGATTTTTTAAGACAGTTTTAAAACCACTTCAGCGGTTTTTAAAACCGTCCCTAAAAACCGATTTTAACTGTCTCAAAAAAAACATTTTCTTTGCTAGCGATGCCCCGCAAGCCCACTTAGCTACCAGCTTGATCTGAACCGTTGATGCCAATCCGACGTACTCAGGAACAAAACCAATCCGCCGCTGTCAAAAAAAAACCCTAGCTTCACTTTCTCTTCTTCCTCCGTCCTTCTCGCGTCGCGCAGCTGAGAGAGCATGGCAGACGAGCAGGTGGCGCCGGTGTTGGAACGCGCGGAGCCAAGCTAAGGGGTGCCACCGACGGGAGCGCGCACAGCAGGCTGACCCGTGTCGCCGCCAGGCCGCTCTCCGGAGCTCGCGTGCAACGGTGACCGCGCGCGGCTCCGTCGAGCTGCCCTGCCATGGCGCTCAGGCGTCCCGACGGTCGCGAGCAACGAGCCCAGGAGCCCCAGCAGCCGCGTGGCCCGCGTCCCTGGTGGCTGCACGGGCGGCTCCATCGAGGCGCCCTGTAGTGGCGCTCAGGCGTCCCGGCGGTCGCGAGCGGCGAGCCCAGGTGCCCTGGCGACCGCATGGCCCGCATCCCTGGTGGCCACACGCCTCCACACCATGGTGTGCTGCCGCCGTCGCGTTGGCAGCTTGGGAACCCGCGTGAGGCCTGACGTGCGCGCCCGACGTGCTCGCTCCCGATGCGACCCCAGTGTGCGCTCCCGTGAGCAACTGCATCGCCGAGGTTGTCCACGCCAATTTTTTTATTTTATAAGTTGTCTTTCTTAAGTTAATCTGATTTGGTATTGGATTTGGATTGCTGTGCTTTGTGGATTTTGATTCGGACTCAATTTGGTCCTGGGCACCTTCTTGTAGATTTGGGCTTGCCGATTTGAAACTCGAGGATACAAAGAAAACAAAACATTTTTTATCACATGAAGAAATATGAAACACTGTAAGGAAATATGCACCCCTGTCGCGTACATAAATACACGCGGCATATATATAGTCTGAAGTTTGAACAACATGAAGTCTGGCCGGCCGGCATCCGATCCGTCACTTATTTGTTTTACGCCGCGTATATACGGCGTACGCCAAAGTTCAAAGCAAACATAAAACATACATTACTTGGTAGAATATATAACAGCACAAGCAACCCTGCATACATATAGTTTACGATTTGTTAGTCATCATCATATCAGAGGTAAATAAATAAATAGTAAAAGAACGAAAGAGAAGTAGAAAACACACCGGCTGGGCAGATCGATGTGCATCGCTACATGGTCACGTCACACTTTCCATACATCATCAGGAACGCTTTTTTTCTTGGGGTTTAGGCAGTCGTCGATGCACAGACCTGTCTTATCCTTGCATTTTTGACATCGATCCGCTGGCCCTGTACAATACCCCAGGTCCACGCAAAGGAGGTTATATAGTTGTGTTTTGGCAGATTTCTTTGCATTCCTCCGGCGTCAACTTCTTCCCCTCCGCCGTCTCCCACGCAAAGGAGGCTGGGCGGCCAATGCTGAGGACGAGCAGGACGCACAAGGCGCCGGCGGCCACCTTTGAAGCGGTGGAACCAGCTGCTGAAGCCATGACGACGGATATGGTGGAGGGAGGACGTACGACGCAATATAATGCAAAGAAAGAGATATATATAGCTATCTAGCCGCAGGTACGATCCTCTCGCAATTTACGGCAAAAATAAAAGAGGAAACCGGAAATCACGTTCACGTACGTCCTCTCGCAATTTACGGCAAAAATAGGAAACCGCAAAAATAGCAATTTATTTTTTATGACAAACATAGGAAAATGCAAACGGTATCACAGGGTGGAGACAGCGTCGGGGGCGTGTGCGTGGGCGCTGGGTGGGGTTCTGGCTTCAATGACGTGCATGACGCGGATGATTTTGGCCTTAGGATCTGGAATGAGTAAGAGAGAAGATGGTTTGAGAAGATACCCTAGTGATTCATTTGTATGAAATTGGATTACTTTGGCACACAGATTAGGGTGGACTTAGATTAGGCATGACTAGAGGGGTGGTTGAGCGGGGTGGATTTATAGTAAAGAAATTTTTGGTGTATATTATAGAGGTGCAGAGATGAGGCTTATAGCCTACCAATAACTGGTCAAACTTTTTTTCTCATGAACTATTAATGTGTGCCGAAATAGCAAGGTCTTTTTTGTATTATAAGAATAGGCACATGAGTTTATCTGGCCAAAAACAATTGCACAATAAAAACCTTATATATGTCGGGTTGGTTCTTGTGTAAATTTGAATGCATGTGCTTAATAGTTGAGTTGGGCTGGTTCTTGTGTTCTATTCTCTCTTGGTTGTCATGTTAGTTCCATTTGTTTTGTTTGCGTGTGGGGATCGCTGACGTGCAGACGTAGAGATTCACCTGCCTAGAACACCTGGTTGCATGTATGAGGGTTAAAAGTTCTCGGTGTTTCTTGAAAATCCTTGAAACTAAATGCTTTAAAAGTTCTTTGATGTTTGTAGTTTTATAGCGTAAGGGTTAACTAAATCATGTCCAAAATGGCAGCATGCGTGTGTAGTTTTATATATACTAGTAATATGCCCGTGCTAACTGACAAGAGTCAACACATAGTGGTATGTTAAGTCCCCGGCAGATAGGCTCCCAATAAACAAACCCCACGACCGATCCGTCAAGATCACTCGGGGGCTATACCTATCGGGTACGCTTGCGCACACCTTGCGGTCAAGAGTAAGGTAGAGCCCGAACAAATACTCGGCCACTTCTTGAGGTTCGAAGGATTGCCAAGGCCGCCTCGGACTCCTATAATCGACGACAGCCCGAGCTTGACTCTAGCCCGGCATTGACCCGAGCTAACGCTCGGGCCAGCAACCAACATCCCGAGCGTCGACCAACCAGCTGGGCGTCCAAGGCCAGGGCAGGTACGAAGGCTCCACGGCGCCAGCCCGTTCAATGGTGTGCGCGGCGCTATCGGCCACTCCTCGACAAGGTCACGCATATGGCGTGACACAACAGATAAGTGGCTTCACTAACTCCAAGCACGCGGGGTGCCTTCACGGTCAAGGAAGCCTCGAGAAGGTTCACCCTAGGGAGGCCGGGCCGCAGCAGACAACCCCTGACAGTCAAGTGTTAGGGGCATTAGCGATGTCAGGCGATGCCCGCAGCTCCCCCGACTCGGTGACGAAGCCAAGGTCCATCCGCGCCGCAGCAGCACTCTCCTATGACCGGCCCATCAAGGCCATAGACCAAAGCCCCCAAACCGACTTGTACCCGACCTTCCTCATGGTATAAGGGGAAGGACGATTCCCATAGGAGGGGGTTCATTCGAGCGAACAGAACTTTGAGCAAATCGAGAGGAACAACAGAGTGTTCCTCCTCCGACAACCCAAAAAGAGAGAGAGCCGACTCCCTTACTCACTGAGGAAGAAACCTCACCGTCAACGAGCCGTAGGATAGCACCGAGCGATCTCCTACCTAATTCTCTTTCTCCTTCGTTGTAGCCCCCCGATTTGGGTGGTCTTGAATACGAAGAACATCTCACTGCTGGGCGTAGGGCCTCGATAGCTCAAACCATGATACATCGTCATGTCTCTCTTGTGTTCTTGAGTACCCGAGCCACCGGAGGCCCACACCTCTCACATCTGACGAACAACGATGTTTGTCGCGGTCACGAACCCGTGATAGCTGGTGCGCCAGGTAGTGGAGCGCGTCAGGTGTGATTTCAGCTCTACGGTGGCTGGAGCCACCCGCCTCGTCGCTGGAGCAGGCGGTGTCACCCACAAAAGCGGCGTCTGCCTCCCCGGCGAGATCTTTGTCGCGACCGGCGCCTTCGCCCCCGGCTAGGTTCTCAACTTTGGGAATTTGACCTCCGTCGCCGATAAGGATGGCAGAGGAATGGAGCCATCCTAAATAGATCTAGCTGTCCGTTGAGTTCGGTCATCATCGTTGATTAACCAAGAAGCCAAAGGGGCCAAAGCAGCCGTGTGCTGGGCTGTCCATGGTGGCTTCTTGGTGAGTGGTGCTCGCAGATCATGGATTTGGATGTTGGCAACAGATTGCACAGGGCTGATGTGTGACTGAAGCAAAAGCGATGAGGGCCCAGGACTTTTGCGCTGCCCAACCATCTCGTCGTGCGCGCAAACGGTGGCACATGACACATGCACGTGCGTGAGTTGACAGAGACACAAGGAGGGAACAGAGCGGTGGCGCACTGCTGCTGCAAGCTGCGCTAATGGGCCATGGCCCAATAGCTGAAGAGGGGTAAAAAAGAAGAGCTTTTTACCCGTATGGCTCTAGAAAAAATACATCTTTTTTTTTTAAAAATGTTATACAACACATATGTGTTTTAGAAAAAAAAACACATGGATTTTTTTATGCTGTAGTGCAGCGGCTTGCCTTCGCCGTCTTATGCTGCGTGGTTTGGCTTCCCGGTCCGTCCTGAGCAGCGATCACAGGTCGCTGGACAGACGCATGTGTTGGAATACGTTTCGACCGGCCGCATGTGCTAGACGGATGTGCTGGACGGACGCATGTGTTGCTATACGTTTCGACCGGCCGGTGCCTGCTATCCACCGATAGAGAAGAACGCGTTTTCGATTTGTCCTTTTGTCCTTGTATAGAAAAAAATTGTTTCTTGTGATCTGTGGATCTGTGATTTTATGATTTGTGATTGTCTAGAGGCTGTTGGATTTTAATTCTACGGTGCAAAAAAATTCATGTGTTGAAACTACATAAAACATATAGTTGTTGGGTAGACAGACTCTTTTTTTTTAAGTTCAAGGGCCAAAATGCCCCGGCCTTCCAACCATATAGCCAAAATTGCTCAAAAAAAAACTATATAGCCAAAAGACCCAGAGTCAATTACAGCACAGTTTTAAGCCGTTCCAAAACCCACACCAGCCGGTGGAGGAACCCAAAGTACCAGCAAAAGCTAGAGACTACAAAGTTCTAGAGATAAAGCAAATGCAAAGCGGCACACACATAGACCGCCAACAATAGGAGAAACTGCATTCAGACAATGACTTCCATCGCAGTCATCAGGCTTCTATTCTGAGAGGAAACCGGTTTCCCATGCATCTTGTTACCAGGGTCAGTTTGAACAGCCATCTTGTTCATATCACTTCTTGGGATCTTCAGACACCTGCTTCTGGCAAGCAGAACGTCATCTTGGCTGCAGCCCTGATTTTCTTCACAATGATCTTCATCAAGTCTTTCTTCTCCGGTGGACACAGTATCGCCCAGTTTTGCAAGAGCCCAGCCATCCTGTAGAGGAGTATATCCATACTTCTCCAGCCAATATTCTGAAAAAGAATCTCATTCCTGAGTTTCCAAATACTTCAAAAAACAGCAGAAGTAACAATGTTCAAAATACCATGTCTTTTTTCACTAAGCCAAAATTGTCCAATCACAGCTAAGTCCGGCCCGGGGATAAGATTAGCACCCGTCCGGACCGGTCTACATTTCCTGGCTTCAGGATTCAGCAATGTCCGGCCCGGCGTGTCCGCTGGCTTTGAGTGCGACCCACCAATTCGACGCCATACCTCTGTCTGTCCTTGAACTTGAATCACAGCAGGCCACGCACCTGCTGGCTTATTTGTTGGTGCAACAAGCCGCAAAGGGCTAGTGCGTCTGCAGGGCCATTGGCGTAGCCGTAGTGGTATACTCCTGTCTGTGCTTCCATTGCTTTGAATTTCTTCCCACATTCCAATTGCACGTACAACCAATCATCTGGACTACGCGGCCAGAAGAAGAGTGGGAGTATGGAAGGTATAATATACATACTACTACTGTGGTCAAACATATAGCTCCAATACCACTATTTTCTTGCTCCATTAAAAAATGTAGGGCATATTAGGCCAGCACTGTCTCCGTCGCCTCTAGCACCAGATCCTGACCCCTTCTTCTCTTACTCTCCAAGTTTCGCTATCCGGGAGGATGAGACAATGGCCAAGTCCACATGCACTCACGTCGCCGGCAGCATGTGGATCTTAATGCCAATGCGGAAGAGTGGGAGGGAGCGGAGTTGATTGGGTTGGGAAGCGAGGTGTAGAGATGAGCTCCCCTCACCAGATTCAGGGCGACAAAGATCAGGCCGTCTCGACCAGTGGTTGAGGGGGAGGGAGCGGAGTTGATTTTGTTGGCTAAATACTATGATAATATGTTGGTTTTGTAGCGACTGTTAACAAATTCTAAGCTAAGTTTAATGGTCAATGCATACTTGAAAATACTTTCTAGAAAGGCAAACAATTGCTATCCCTTAAGTTGTAACCACTACATCTACTGATCTACCCTTCCCGTGCACACACCATTTTGGATGATGATTTTTTTTTCTGCAAGGAATTGTAGGTGCTGATTCTTATTTGTTTACGACATAACCTCATGGGACTGTTTTGCACTAATAAATATAAAAAAGGAATTGTAGATGTACTCATAGGAGTGTCTTCAGGAGGACGAGGAGGAAGGAATAGCGCTTGTGGCAGAGGTTCACCCATCTTCGCGCCGAGATTTTGCATCCACTGAAACATCTGCTCCTGTCTATGCCGATCAGCGTCAATCTTCGCCTCCAACGCTATTCTCTGCCTCCTCTCTTCTTCTAGCTCGGCCTACAAAATTTCACCCCAATGTTACAATGGAAATCAAAGGTATGTAAGAAACAATAAACGACGAATAAAAGAGTAATAACCGCGCAAAGTCTCTGATGCATGGCGTCTTTGTGTCTTTGGTCGGCTGTGGGCGTATGGGTGGCCTCTGGCCCGTGTCGCTTGCTCGGATCTGGGAGAGAGTGGGAGTAGTGGCCCGTGTCGCTTGCTCAGTCCATAAGGATTGAACCCATCTGTTGCCAGCGCAACACGTACATTACGAGCCTCAAGAGCTTTCTCACGATGAATCCCATCAAAGTGGGTCCATGCTTCACCATCAGATGGATGTACCATCTTCTCAGGACTGTATCAAGTGCCATTTTTGTGCCACGTCATCTGTTTCGCGGTTTTCTCGGTCATGTATAGCCGTTGGATCCTCGGTAAGAATGGAAGGTACCGTAGGATCTTCACGGGGATCTCAAGCTACCTCTTCTGACCATCACCAGACTCTACCTCCAGGTACCTATAGGATTGACACTTTGGACAAGATTACTTTGCTTTCTCGTGTTCTTTCCTAAATAGGACGTACCCCTGGACGGACAAGCATGTATCTCGCTCATATGGCATCTTGAGTGCACGAAGGAGTTTCTGCGACTCGTACATGCTCTTTGGCATAATGTGAGCTTCTGGAAGCAAGCTGCCAATAACTGCCAACGTAGCATCGTAACAATCTCGACTCATGCTAAACTGAGCCTTTAAGGCCATTACCCGTCCAATGGCATCCAGTTGAGAAACCTTTGTGTGGCCGTGAAGGGGTTTCTGTGCCGAAGACAACATGTCATAATACGCCTTTGCGGTTGCCTCTGGCTCCTCCTCCCCACCTTCTTCACCTACGTGTGGTTTGTGAAAGTCATTTAGCCAGTCACCTACCCTGGCATCAGCATCGAAATCTTCGACACGTGCTCTCACGACCTCCTCTCTCATCCGATCGGCTTCACCGTGGTAGATCCACCGAGTATAATCTGTCGTGAATCCATTCTTGCAAAGATGAGTAGACATGACATCCTTTGGTTGCCGACGCCTGTTTGCACATCTACTGCACGGACACCAAATGGCTGACGCTCCTGGAACTAGGGCAAATGCTCTATCTATGAAAGCCTCCGTCTTCTCAATCCATTCATCAGTCAAAGCACGCTGACTTGGGCGGCCCGTGTACATCCACTCACAGTCATCCATCCTCTGACATATATATATATATATATATATATATATATATATATATATATATATATATATATATATATATATATATATATATATATATATACCAACGAGACATTAAGAATCAATTGCATATACACGATGTTCCTACCATCTAATAGGTCAGGATAGGTCCTAATCCCACCCCGTAGCTGGGGTTAGTCTCCATGGTCTACTCCGATCCGAGACATAATTTCGGCAGCACCTCCCCGTTGTTCTCCAAATACACGTCCCGGTAGGGAGATTGTGTATCCGGAGAACAACAGGAAGATGCTGCCGAAACTCTGCCTCGGAACGGAGTAGACCACGGAGACTAACCCCATCTACGCATCCTAGGGCTGTCCAAAAAATGTGGACAATTCGAAACAGATACGGTTATCGATATGCAAAGAGCTGCATATTTCCAACCGTATCTCTTTCGAAGGGGAGACGCCTAACCCGGTTACGTGCTCTACAAACATACATGATACGGAAAAGAGGGGTGTTTTATGCCTCACCTCGCTATCCCGCAAACAGGAGAAGCCTCAACCGCTACAAGGTCCACGGAACACCAACAAACAGCTAGAAGCCTCAGTCCTCCCTAAAAGAATAAGTCATTTCACATTAGTAAGTAATTACCTTTATATCACCATAAACAAAGTAAAAAGAAACAAGATAATAGATACATGAGGTCAGTAAGAAAGACACTTCTAAAGCAGTGAATTTGTGATGGAGTAAAATCTATTGCAAAAGGCTATGGGCAGCAATACACGCATCAGAGATTAAAAGGCGTGTATAAACCTACATGCATATTGACGAAGTTACTAAGAAAGCCATTAATTACACTTGATCAGTAAGCAAATTTGCATGTAAAAAAACAAATAACAATCCCTTTAACCCTTCAAAAGTAAAGAAAACAATGTGATGAAGTACATAAGTCCAAACGAAAGTTATCTAGTCTAACATATATATATGCACGGAGTTATAGATATTTTTTATTTGTATTGTATAGAATAAGCTAGCCAGGCATTAATTAGTGAATTTTCATTTTTCATCGAATATAAGCTAGCTAGCTAGGTTCCCAAAAATAGGACCTATAAGCATCTCTACGTTTCAAGGCCTACTCCAAAAATCATGATCTGGACTTTTCAGCCTCCTGTTGTGATGTGAGTTTTTTTAGTTCTCGCCTAGGCCTATACATAGGGAGTCTAAATTTCTACTAAACTACTTGATATAGAAGAATGTAAAAGAGGACTGGTACGCCAGAAGAAAGGCATCAATGTATCTAAATCAAGCTATAGCCCTACTAGAGAACGATGAATCATCAGGTTGCAGTTGCAGACATCTAAAGCTATATCAGTATAGCATGCATAGCATGGAGCCATGGACTGAGTTTGGACTCTCGAAAGAAATTACATACATCGCACAAGGAGGAGGCAACTTAACACTTATCCAACATTTATATATATTATTTTGTGTCTGGTTCCTGAATCCTATTTTGTGTCTGGTTCCTGAATCCTGAACATTTGCATACTGCATATATATCACCCTTGTGCACATATACGTACCTAGATGGGGTTGTGGCGAGCTGGTGCCTGTCGGCATCGGGCAGGTGGCCGGCCGGTGTCGGGCAGCAGGCGGGCGGCGTTGACCAGGCAGCCCACGGCGGGTGGGCACCGGCGGCGGGCGGCAGGCGAAGCGCAGGGCTGCCGGCGTCGAGCAAGGGGCTCCCTGCGGGCGGGCACCGAGGTGGCGCAGGGTCTCGCTGGGGGCAGGCGGGCGGGGTCGTGCTCGCGCTCGGTTTCGCGGCGGGGACAGGGGCGTGGGCCAGCCGGTGGCTGTGGCAGACCGGCCGGGCGGGGTGGAGGTCGACGGCGGAGGCGGGCGGGGTGGGGAGGGAGGGGGCGGCGGAGGGGTTGCGGTGGAGGGTGTGCGGTCGGCGGCGCGTGGGGAGGGACCTCGACGGCGGCGGGCGTGGGGAGCACGATGGAGTGGGGAGGGAGGAGGGCGCGTGGGGGGGGGGAGCTCGACGGCGGCGTGAGGGGAGGGAGATCAACGGCGGCGCGTGCGCACGGAGGAGGGCGCGCGTGTGCGTGGGGATAGAATGGAGAAATGGCCAGAGCCGGCCAGCGGCCTAGCTATTTTGTGGCCTGTTTGCCGAGTGTCAGCCCGATCCGACACTCGGCAATGTTTTTTTAAGAAAAAATCCCATCAGTTTGCCGAGTGTCGGCCGATGGCGCACTCGGTAAACTACTTAAAAAAACCTAAACGCCTAATTGCCGAGTGCCGTGACGATTGGGTACTCGGCAAACATTTAAAAAAAAGTGCCCTCCTGTTTTCCCTATTTAAAAAAATCCCTGTTCTCCCTTAACAAGAAATTTTAAAAAAAGTTTATTACATTGTTGCCGAGTGCCACCTATGCAGCACTCGGCAAACTTATTTCTATATTTCATGCTGCCCTTTTCTTTCCTCTACTTAATTACTTTCCTCTATTTCATGTTTCACTAATTTCATGAAATGAACTTGCATTACACTTTGTTAGGTGCACTCACAAATGTATATTTCAAGCTTGTACAAAAATTGGACTATTATTTCATGTGTTTGTATATCATGCATCTAAAATTCAATAATTGCGACGAAAGAATTAAAATTATGAAATGGCTCCGAAAAATTGCCAAAAATTCACAAGAAATTGTTCTGTATTGTATATACAAAAATTTTTGAAGTGAAACTCCAAATCGACATTCAAATTGTCTCCTCATCTTACCGGATCTTTCTCAAATCACAAAAACTTCTCGGGAGATGATCCGATTTATAAGAAAGCAGCAGACGTGTCAACTTTGCCAAAACACTCTCAATTTTTACCATAGCCTCCACGTATGATATCATGACAACTCGATTTAATTTCGTGATTTTCAGACTTCGTTTGTTTTTTATAGAATTTTCAGACGTTTCCGCGCAGCGCTTTTCGCTCATGTTTCATGAACATAATGTTCGAAATTTCTGGTCCGGCCTACGGATACGGTCTCAAAACAGACTCAGTGAATAGAATATCATTTTTTATTCACTTTTTTCGGATATTCGAAACACTTGCAGTTTAAATCCAAAAAATTACAGAAAATTCATTTGACTAAAATAAATTGACAAAATATAGTAAAATAACTCAGAAATGTACAAAACTTCAACACAGAGCAAACTCGAGAGGATGCCCCTAAAATTAATGATTTTGTAGAGTGACTGAGATGAGTAAACTCCAGAGGAGTTATAAAGCCAAACCATCTCATCCTCTTCATCAGTCAGATTAATGGTTGAAACTAAAGCTACTACCTCCAACCAAACCTGATAAAGATCTTCACTAACATTTCTTCTGAAAGTGCATTTCAAGTCTTGCACATCCCACAGTTCAGCAATGGACTTGTTTTTTTCATTGAAAATACGATACAGAGGCCAAAACTGGATGGCCAGACTAGAGGAACCTAACCAATTGTCTTCCCAATGTCTAAGTTTCCTACCATTACCTACCTTCCATCTATAACCCATTTTCGCAGCTTGTGCAGCCCACATAAAACCCTTAAAGAAGTTGAAGTTGGAAGCCCCACTTGACCTAGACTGGAAAATATTTGGTTTCTGAGTATTATATTTAAAATCTATAAGCTCTTTCCAAAGCTTCTCCTTATCTGAATTATATCTCTTAAGCCAAGAGCCTAACAAGCATCTCTACAGTACCAACAATAATGAGCTGCTGCCATGGCCGGTCCGGCACGAGATCGTGCTGGGACTCGGGTCGGCGCTTCTGTACCTGCACAAGGAGTGGGAGCAATGCTGGTGCACAGGGACATCAAGCCCAGAAACATGATGCTGGACGCGTCCTTCCATGCCAAGCTCGGTGACTTCGGGCTCGCCAGGCTGGTCGACCACGGCTGGGGCTCGCACACCACCGTGCTCGCCGGAACCATGGGGTACATGGACCCAGAGTGCATGATCAACGGCAGGGCCAACGCTGAGTCGGACGTCTACAGCTTCGGCGTCGTCCTCCTGGAGATCGCCTGCGGCCAACGGCCCCTGGTGCGTCGCCACGAGGAAGAAGATGTGATCCACATCGTGCAGTGGGTGTGGGAATGGCACGGGCAGAGAGGAGCCATCGTTGACGCCGCCGACGCAAGGCTGAAGGGCGAATTCGACGCTCGTGAGATGGAGACCGTGGTGGTCGTCGGACTCTGGTGCGCACACCCTGACCGGAGCCTCCGACCGTCCATCAGGCAGGCCGTCAGCGTGCTGCGGTCTGAGGTGCCACTGCCCAATCTGCCGGCGAGGATGCCGGTGGCAACCTATGAGCCTCCACCTAATGGCTTCTACTATACATCTTCCGTTGTGACGGGAGGTAGCAGCAGCACAGACTCCGGCACCACTCAGTCCAGCATGACAATCGCAACTGTCCTGCCCAAATGACCTCAGATCATACGCGACTGCAAAGACAACAAATTCACAATGCCTAGAGATCTCTGGTACGCTGCTTTTGAGAGTTATAAGTACCTTCATCATGTTCCTTTAACTAGCAAGGTGACCCACGCAAATGTTCTTTAAAATACTTTGCAATTATTTTTATTTGTTTATTAATTGAATATTTCTCGCTCCATGTGTCCACCACATTCATTGGCATAAACTTTATATAGCATAGCTATCTTTTTTTTTGAAAGATCATCCAGAACATAGCTGGAATATATTAATAAGGAGAAGATGGAATTACATGCGCCACCTTGCACAAACAGTTCACTAGATTTGGCAGACCACCAAGCTAAGCGAGGATACTAGGCCTTATTTAAATCCAGGGGCTAAAATTTAGGGGTGTCACATGACGATGTCACGTGGTAGTATTAGGATAGTAATAATAAAATAAATTACACAAGTCCTCAGTAATCCGCGAGACGAATTTATTAAGCCTAATTAATCTGTCATTAGCACATGTGTACTGTAGCACTACATTATCAAATCATGGAATAATTAGGCTTAAAACATTCATCTCGCAAATTAGTCGCAATCTGTGCAACTAGTTATTTTTTAGTCTATATTTAATAATCCATACATGTGTCCAAACATCCGATGTGATAGGGACTAAAGTTTAGAAGAGGAAAACAAACAAAGCCTAAAAGAACTACTCACAATCTAGGAGTACAACAATGAGCCACACCTGTTGAAACTATTCTTATCACAAAGCCATAGATCTAGTCGGGTACATCATGTAAATGTATAACATGTCCTAATACATGCACTAGACAGATATTAGAGAGAGAGAGAGGTAGTGCTAGGTTACCGACCATCGTAGGCTTTCGATTCGCTCGCGTCCGCCATGGAATTGGTGTCTGTGCTAGGGCAGCGACGGTCGGTGAAGACGGCGTCGGTGATGCGCGGTGGCGACCGACGGTGAAGGCAGTGGAGTCCGGTGACGTAGTCCGGAGGCGGCGCAGTGCTGTGGTGGAGGTGCTTCCTATCACTGGCTGCGCCCCTCACTAGATCGGGTTTAGGGTTTGTCGGTAGGGAGCTCGGCTCAGGCGATCCTCATGACTTGAGCCATCGGCCCCCACCTCTATTTATTGCGCAGTGTGATAGGTGCCCTCCAGCCATAGTGGGCTGGGCGTCCCCGATCAGGGCACAGATCAAAGGCCAAACCGGCCCAGTTTGGGATTAGAGATCAACCTAACAATCTCCCCCTTGATCACCACCATCTTTCAATTTCATATCATAAACTTTTATTCATTCCATTACAGATTAGCGCATAGAGCATGTTTCATCGTCACGGTCAATTGTCGATAGATTTAATAGCTACAACACATCACTCTGTTCTAAAATAGATACTTAACTTTTGGGTCTTCTTTTGTCCAGGAATTATAGGCTTTCCCTTAAACCCATGCCGGCTACATGTTCTCTGAACACGTTGGGTGGTAAGCCTTTTGTAAGCGGATCCGCGAGCATCTTTTCGGTACTTATATGCTCAAGACTTATGACATGATCCCAGACTTTATCTTTCACAACATAATACTTTATGTCAATGTGTTTGGCAGCATCACTTGACTTATTGTTGTGAGTATACTGTACTGCTGGATTGTTATCACAGTATAACTTAAGTGGTCTATAGATGTCATCAACCACCTTCAAACCGGGTATGAACTTCTTTAGCCAGTTCACCTGCTCCGTTGCCTCATAACACGCTATAAACTCGGCATACATTGTGGACGATGTGGTGACGGTTTGCTTTGAGCTTTTCCATGAAATAGCTGCCCCTGTGAGAGTGAATACATATCCAGACGTGGATTTTCTATCATCTCCCGCATAATCAGAATCTGAATATCCCACTATATGGAGTGAATCAGATCTTCTATACGTCATCATGAGGCCTTTCGTTCCTTGCAAATAACGCAAGACTTTTTTTACTAATTTCCAGTGTTCTGTTCCAGGATTGCTCTGGAATCTGCCAAGTAACCCGGTAACAAATGCCAAGTCAGGGCGCGTACATACTTGAGCATATTGCAAGCTTCCGACAGCTAAAGCATATAGAATCGCTTTCATTTGATCAATCTCATATTGGTTCTTAGGGCATTGAAAATCCCCATATATGTCACCCTTGACTATAGGAGCAGGTGAGGGACTACATTTGTGCATACTGAATTTCTTTATGATCCTTTCTATGTATGCCTTTTGTGACAGTCCTAATACCCCTTTACTTCTATCTCGGTGAATCTCGATCCCTAGAACGAACGAAGCTTCATCAAGATCTTTCATATCAAATTTTAAGGACAGAAACTTCTTTGTCTCCAGCAGTTAGACTGACATTACTACTAGCAAGTAAGATATCATCCACATACAGGACAAGGAAGATAAACTTCCCATTCTTAAACTTTGCATAGACACAATTGTCCTCAACATTCTCTTTAAACCTAAAATTCCTTATTGTCTGATCAAACTTCAAGTACCACTATCTTAAAGCTTGTTTTAACCCATAAATGGATTTCTTTAGGCGACATCCCATTCGTTCTTTTCCTTCCATGATAAAGCCTTTCGGTTGTGCCATGTAAACATTTTCCTCCAAGCCCCGTTGAGAAATGTCGTCTTTACATCCATATGATGTAATTCTAAATCGTAATGTGCCACTAATGCCATTATGATTCTGAAGGAATCCTTACATGAGACTGGAGAAAATGTCTCATTGTAATCAATGCCTTCTCTTTGCGTAAAGCCTTTTGTCACAAGTCACGCTTTATATCTCTCTATATTCCCTTGAGAGTCAAGTTTTGTTTTGTAGACCCATTTACAGCCTACTGTTTTGGCTCCTTTAGGAATTATTTCCAAGTTTCAAACTTTATTGGCATTCATAGATTTCATTTCATCTTCCATGGCCTCAAGCCACTTTGATGAATGATCACTTTTCATAGCTTCTTCAAATGAGGTGGGATCATCCTCCATTTGAAATTCCTGTGTTGTATACTTCATAGTCAGCAGGAATAGCTGATTTTCTAACTCTTTGAGACCTTCTAGGGGCTCCACATTTGGCACATCTTCTGTTTGAGGCTGTTGTTGCTCCCCTCATGTGTGGTAATAGGTTCTATAGGATCTGAAGAACAGGTTCCTCATCATCATTCATTGTTGCCACACAAAGCGGAATAACAATAGGTCTTTGGCACCACAATCTTCTTTGCATCTGCTGGGCAAATGAGAGTAGGTAGTTAGAAAAATGGCTCATGAATCATCGGAGTGGGGCGCATACACCCGCTTCTATTCAAGGTCAATTTCTCGAGCTACCGTGCTCCCCCGATCATTTCATCCTCTAGGAAGACAGCATGTCTCGTTTCCACAAACTTTGTATGTATGTGCTGGGCGATGAGAAACGAAAACCTTTTGACTTTTACGGGTAGCCAATGAAATGGCAACTTCTTTGTTTTGGAATCTAGCTTCCCAATGTTTGGGTTAAATACTTTAGCCTCAACAGGACTCCCTCACACACGTAAGTGGTTTAGTGAGGGTACTCTTCCTGTCCACAACTCATACGGTGTTTTGGGCACCGACTTACTTGGTACTCTATTGAGAATATGAATGGTGGCTTTTAACGCCTCCATCCACAGGCTCAACGGTAAGGTGGAGTAACTTATCATACTGCGCACCGTATCCATCAGGGTACGATTACGTCTTTTAGCTACTCCATTCTGCTGAGGTTCGTCCGATGTAGAATACTGGGCTACTATGCCATTCTCCTATAAGAATCTTGCAAAAGGTCTAGGAACTTGGCCATATGGGGTATGTCGACCGTAGTACTCCCCCCCACGGTCGGACCTGACTATCTTAATCTTTAAATTGTGTTGGTTTTCAACTTCTGCCTTAAATATCTTAAATTTATCCAATGCTTCTGTTCTTTCTTTGATTGGATAAATGTAGCCATAACGGGAGTAATCATCTGTGAATGTTATGAACAAATCATAACCATCCATACTCTTTACAGGAAACGGACCACAGATGTCTGTGTGAATAATCTATAAAATTTCTACGCTTCGTTTGGCATCTTTCTTAATTTTCTTTATATACTTTCCTTTTATGCATTCTCTGCATTGTTCTAAATCTGAGAACTCTAATGGAGGAAGAATATCATTCTTAACTAGTCTTTCTATTCTCTCCCTCGAAATATGGCCTCAACGACAGTGCCGTAATTTTGACAACGCATCATAAGTTCTCTTTCATTTTCTATTTACATCCGCAGACAAGGATACATTCTTATTGTCGCACGCAACATTCCCATCATCGCATACAACATTCACTTCATCACGTAGCGATAACAAATAAAGCTCATATAAGATAGCAATACCAACACATGCATTATTAAATGTTATCTTACATTTGCCATTTCCAAAATGGCAATCATATCCATCATTGTCCAAGCATGAAACACTAATCAAGTTTCTCTGTAAAGAGGGAACATAAAGAACATCTCTAAGTAAAAGTGTGAAGCCATCAGCAAGCTCTAGAGAAAGATCGCCAACGGCTTCGACATCTGCTCGGACTCCATTTGCAGCTTTAACATGTCTTTCTCTTCTTTGTGTAGTCCTCGTCGAACGGAATCCCTATAAAGAATTAGCAACATGAACAGTTGCACCTGAGTCAATCCACCAAGTAGATTTCGAATACTGTACATACAGGGATTCATTTATGAACGTAATAATGTTCTCACCTTTCTTTGCCATGATCATCTTTAAGTAATCGGGATAATCTTTCTTATAATGTCCCGTCTTCTTGCAATAGAGACACTGGTCTTTCTCTACTGTGAACTTGTTCTGCTGAGAATGATGCAGCATGGGACCCTTTCCCTTTGGCTTTGAGGAGGAGTTAGCATTATTATTCTTTTTCTTGTTGTCTTTCACATAATTGATAGTGCCACCATTGATGGCTTTCATTTTCTCCTCTTGCACACACATAGCCATGAGCCTCTCTAAGTCCCACTTCTCGGGCTGTATGTTGTAGTTGACAACAAAAGTGTTAAACTCCTTAGGCAAGGAAGCAAAAATCAGATGGATAAGGAACTCTTCCTTGAGAGCCAGATCCATTGGTTTTAGCTTGGATGCCAAATTACTCATCCTTAGTATGTGCTCTCTTATGCCACCATTTCCAGAGTACCTCTCTGTCACCAGCTGCTTTATCAGCTAAGTAGCATATGTTTTTGAAGAGCCAGTGAAATGACTCTTTATTCTATCGAGGTACTCGGTGATGGTGTCGCACTCTGGGATTGAGCTCATAATTGCAGGCTCAATCTTGTTCTTTATCACAGCCATACATTTCTTGTTGGCAGTGACCCACTTCCTATGCTCAAGGTGATAGGACATCTTTTGGGATTCAAAATCCTCTCTCTAGTTGCCCAAGCGGCATTAGCCTCGTTTGTCTCCCTCACCGGTGCCACAGGCTCAGTGAGACACGGTGAGGTGACTACCCAATCCACCTCGGCTAAGATAAAGGCCAGGTCTATCTTTGTCTTTCACTCCATGTAGTTGTCACCTTTGAGAGTGGGGATCTCTTTGATACAACCCATCAAGTTGTATCCGCCTGAAAACACAATTCATATAGAGTGAAAATATAAACATAATAATAACAATTGTATGCATTAGTTCCAACGTTGGTCAAAATTAAAGCATACAATTGTCATCTACACTAATTCTACATCACCGTTAGGCGTAGAAATAGAATTAATGCATGAAAACATCATAATATTGCCATTAATCAACGTTGGTCAGAATAATAACAATATTATAATAAACTAAAACATATCCATTTTTCAAAATTAAATTCTCCTGTTGGTTGAATTTAATAATGAAAATAACAACTTTAAATACGCAATGGAAAAAATGAACTCATTTTCTTGAATTTTACCCACTAGAAAAATTTGTTTTTCTGATTTCTTTTGAGCCACTTTCCATTTTTCAATTTTCTTGAAAAAAAAAAAAAAAAGGAAAATTGGGCTCCTCTTTCTTCGCTCATTGGGCCCCGGCCGGCAATTGGCTCGGCCCACCACCTCTGCTGTGGCTCGGCCGCACCTCCAGCCAGCTACGTGGGGCTGGGCCGCAAAAGTGTCATGCATGCCACGCTGGCCCACTGGCCGCATGAAATAGCCCGCTTCGATCCGAGCCGTCCGTGCGATCCGATCCGACGGCCGAGCGGTTTTCACTGGATAAAAACCCCAGCCACGGTCGTCCCTAAAACCCTAGCCCATTCTTTTTTCTTTCTCTCTCTCTCTTCACGCGCTCTCCTCTCTCCCCCGCAGCGCAACCGCAGCGAGGCGAAGTTCGAGCAGCAGATGACGGAGGAGAGCAGAGCCTCAGCGCCGTCACATCGCCCCCGGCGCGGCGAAGCGTGCTCTCCCAGTGGGTGAGCGCACCGCTATCTCAGCGGTCCGCTGCTGGCGCCTTGGCTGGTAGCAGCACAGCGAGCAGCGCCTCCGACTCGGCCGCTTCTTTCTCCCCGCTGTGTTGGCGAAGCCCTTTCACTGGCGGTGTCGCAGCGGTCGAGGCAGTCTCCCCTTCCCTTCTTCCCCTTCGATTTGTTCTTCTCGGATTCAATCGATTGGGGATCTAGGGTTAGGGTTTGGGTTAGAGTTCGGGATTCGCTCTGTTCTTCTTCTTCCCGAATTGATTTCGGGTTTAGGGTTCGGTTTCGAGTGGACTTGAAACCCAGCCCTCCTTCTCTTCTTTCTTTTACCCAGTTAGGGTTAGGGTTATGAAAACCCTCTTCTTTTCTCAGATCCGAACGGATCTACTCTGTGTTTTATCGTTCACCCGCTCTAGATCTAAAACCCTAGAAAACACTGGCTCTGGTACCATTGTTAACACTATTCTTATCACAAAGCCATAGATCTAGCCGGGTATATCATGTAAATGTATAACATGTCCTAGTACATGCACTAGACAGAGATTAGAGAGAGAGGTAGTGCTAGGTTACCGACCATCGTAGGCTTTCGATCCGCTCACGTCCGCCATGGAATCGGTGTCTGCGCTAGGGCAGCGACGATCGGTGAAGACGGTGTCGGTGATGTGCGGTGGCGACCGGCGGTGAAGGCAGTGGAGTCCGGTGACACAGTCCGGAGGCGGCACAGTGCTGTGGTGGAGGTGCTTCTCCACATGGCTGCTCCCTCACTAGATCGGGTTTAGGGTTTGTGGGTGGGGAGCTTCGGTTCAGCGAACCTCATGACTTGAGCCGCCGGCCCCCACCTATATTTATTGCGCAGTGTGACAGGGGCCCTCCAGCCATAGTGGGCTGGGCGCCCTCGATTAGGGCACAGATCAAAGGTCCAACTGGGCCGTTGGGCCCAGTTTGGGATTAGAGATCAACCTAACAACACCAACCAGCTAAGTTGGCTGGCATAAGATCAACCACAAACAAAGGGTACATCGGTCGAGAAGATGTGCCTCTCCTCAGCATCTGTCGTTGCATACTCATGGGACCTCCGTCTCTGCAACTCCAGTGTCTGCTGCCACCGCTGCCAGGGCTTTGGAATGTTTCTTGTTCCCCAGTCTGGTCGCCGCCCTGATCGCCTTGACTGCCTCTTCTGAAGGATCTTGTGCATAGAGGTCCAGATAGGCTTTGACAGCACAACATCTGGTGCAGGGGTCTAGACGTTGATGAAGTCTAGCTCCCTCATGAGCTTCTGCTGGGCGCGTCGTGCGACTGGAACAGAAGAGGGCTTGGACGCCAGGCGAGTGCTGGATCTGGTGGAGACCGGCGGCTTGTGCTTGTCCCTGGTAGGAAGCTTTCCTGTGCCCACAGGGTAGGCGAGGCAGGTTGCGGCCGGGAGGATAGGGGCCGGGATGCACCTGAAGAGGCCACTGCGAAAAGGAGGAGCCTCCATTATCACCTTCCAGCTCGCCTACAGCATCCTCACCATCTCCCTGCAAGCCGTCAGGGTCATCAACATCTGAGGCAGAGATTCCGCCCGCCGCCCGGCTGCTTGGTGACGTTGGCGGGCAGAGCGTGCCGTCGTTGTCATCCGGTAGCATAGGCACCGCTGGTCCTTAGGGCGAAGTTGGATTCTTGGACCATTATTGGGTCCTCCCTGATGGACTCAAGTGTGGCCTGAGACACCGGCACATCCACTTCCCTACACAGGTCAACCAAAGGGGCTCACCGGCTGGGCGCGCGCGGCTGTAGGTCCGTTGTCCTGAGCCCATCCCGACGGACTAGAGAGCGTGAGCGGCGGCGCTCCTAGCCTTCTGAGGCATGGGGGATATAGTCCCTCCTGCGTCCGGTCCTCACGGGTGAGCGACTTAGGTCACGCCCACGGTCTATGGCTTTGTGGTCGCCAAGAAGCGCCTGGTGGTAGGAAGGCGGAGAGCGCTTGCGAACGCGTAACGCACGTTCGGAGGCGCATGCGGGGAAGAGTTGGCGAACCCTGGAGCTCTTTGGAGCAGCGCCGTTGCGGTGCCGCGGATCCTAGCTACAAGTCATCGTCTAGGTCATGGTCCCTGTGCGGCATGGGTGTGGGCGGAGCGTGGCATCCAGAGGGAGGCGCCTGCCGGCCCTGTGTAGGCCAACCGTCGAGGACACCCGGCACCCAGTCGAAGGAGACGATCGTTGGCGCCTAGAAGGTGAGTTAATCAGTAGAGTCTCGCGCCAGGGTCCGGCTATCCAACCTGTCTAGGATACAAGCGTTGCCGAGGATGAGCCGCACACTATCCCCTTTCCAGGCCTCAAGGGGACGTTCTCCGTGGTCACCTTGACGTGGTACCACCATGTGTGCTCAGACCCGCCCCTAGCCGAGCGCCAGGGATTGATCGGGAAGTTGGAGCCCCCAATGTCGATGGACCCCTTGCAGATGGCGTGATCCTTCTCCGGGGGTAGCTTGAACTCCACAAGGAAAAGGTTCGGACTGTGCTTGGTGACCGTGATGTTGTGCCGCGTCACATACAACTGTCCAACCAAAGCGTAGTACGTAGACCTCTAGGGCATTGGAGCGGTAACCCGTCGCCAACGAGGAAATGAGCACGGCATGGGCTCGCAGTCGGTTTGCCTCATGAGTTGGCCTCTGTAGTGACGAAGGAGACATGTCCCCCCATGGGGTGCTGGAGGGCGTGTCGAGGGGCAAACTCCATCCTAGGCTTGGTGGGTGGCGCCGGTGGTGTTGTGGTGGTGCAGAGGGGCGAACGAGATGTGGCTGCGGACGCTCTCTCGGGGAACCTTAGCCGGGCGCGGAGCTCGGAGGAGATGGGGCGCGGACAACGAGAACGGCAGGAGGCCAAGAGCGCAAGATGTGTCCAACACCCTGGCACGCGAGGTAATGAACGGGATCCCGGCACTGAGCAACCTGATGGTCGGGGGCCAGGCATCGGAAGCAGCATCCGACTAGGCGCTTAATGAAGGCCTTGCTGGCAGAGCTCCCGACGCGCGCTTGGGCATCTGCATGGGAATAGAGGCGTCCCGAAGCGGCGTGGTCTCTGTCCTTTGACGGCACCCAGTCTTCGCTCTTTGCCATTCTGGTGAAAGAAGGTCGCTCTGCATCTCCTTCACTCTAGATGGTTGTCCCGGCTCCCAACGTGAGCCAGAGCCAGAGTAAAGACTCTTCCCAGCCGGGGTGGTCGGCGGCGCGGGGCGAGGCGCCATGGAGCCCAGGGATCCCGCGGTGGAAGGCCTGTGTTGATCCATCGGCTGCCACACCAGCATCCCAGGTGAAGAGGGCGTAGCAGGCCGGACCAGGACAGATTTAAGCCTGGCCGGCGCCTCGGCATCTCCATGGACAGGGGTGCCAAGCACTGGAGCAGGGGGTGGGCGGATCGAGGACATGATGGCGGCCACAGCAGGGGATTTGCCGGAGGCCACAACAGGGGATCCGCCGGATTTGCAAGCAAGTGGGGCCGGAGACGCACTTGGATGGGGGCGCAGCGCACCCCGCCCCCGGATCCGCCAGTTCCGCCCCGTCCAAGGCGTTAGAGGTGGTTGGGGAGGCAGCTTCGATATCGTCGATGCCATCAATGTCTCCCCTAGTCTTGAGCTCCACCTCATCACCCTCAGCAGGCGTGGGGGCAGATCTGGAGGGCGCTAGGCGAGGAGGTCATCAGAGGAGGGGGTGGCAGGAGGCTTGGGGTGGACGCCGGCGCCAGGGAGGTTGCCGGCACAAGGGAAGCTGGGAGCTATCTCTCACCAGGGCACTCAGCCATCGCGTTGTGGCTTCCTCTCAAGTTTGACCTTCAATGACTTTATATAGCTATCGTCAAACAATTTTTTGGCTTAAAGTACGTTATTGTTGTCTCTCTCTTCTATTCCTTTTTTTCCATTCCTATCTTTAAGCTATATAGTTATTTCTACCGAGTATAATCAAGGAAGTCTTGAATTATCTCTTGTTGAGCTTCATTCCTCGAGAAATAATTAACTATCCAAGTTCCTTAGCTCTCTTTTAAGTTTACGCCTGGTTCACCTTGACATCACCACTCGGTCCAGCTTGATATCCATGGCGATGACATGAAAATAGTTCCGTCTTCTCAATTGTACATTAGCCAAATTTTCACAACCGTTTTGAACTTAAGTTTTTTTCCTGAATGTGCAGGAAGAGAGTCGGGACGACTAGCCCGAGGCCCTCGTCCAGACACGCCCGCTGCACTACATTTGCCCACACCAGCACGCTAACGCCCGCGCTTGCAAAAAAAAACACGCCCCCGCCTGTGCCTAGGTTTCACGTGCCCATGTAGAGCCCGCGCCGCCCGAACGCCGCCTATGCCGCTAGACCACGTGCAGGGACCGCTCGCGTCCCTCTCTGCTTCTCACGCGCATTGCAACATGTGTAATACCCGATCTACTTCTGAAACATCCTGATACAACACTTGCAACATACGTCTGAAGACAAATGAAACACTTGAAACATGCTTCTGAAATAGTTGTAAAAACACTTGAAAACTATTACAAACATACGCCATATCCAGATAAAACACTTGCAGCATATGTGTGCAACGTATGCAACATCCAAATAAACACACCTGGAACAATACGTCAAAAAAATAGATGAAACATTGGGAACAGACATTTGCAACATACGTGTACAACCATTGCAACATATGCAATATTCCGATCTACTTTTGCAACATTCATCTGAAACACTTGCAACATACCTCTAAAACATCCGAAACACTTGAAATATACGCTTGCAACATGCGTTTTCGGCACATCGCAACATCTCCTTGTTGCTTACAAAATGGAGGCTCGACAGCATCTGGAGTTCACCGGAGGCAGCCGTGCCGTCGCCACCATCGACCGGCGCCAACATCGACCAGATGGACTCCGCCTACTAGAGGCCGGTGGGGACCCCTTCGTGGCCCCTGGTATTGTGGGCTCCACGCAAGACATGCAGCCCCACGCAACCCTGCAGCCGGCGCCACGGTCCCCACCACCATTGGATCTCTCGCGCGCGCAGTGGATTTGGTGGAAGGAACAGCGAGGTAGAGTGGGGTGGAGGCACGCGGCGCGCGATGCGGGCGAGTGGCCATGTCTTGTTTGATCTGTGCGTATCACATGTATTGATTCAGGGATTGATACATGATGCACAGTGAACCCAAAAGTAGAGGCCCAACAGCCACAAGAAAAACAAAGAGGACCGCTCAAATAACTCAAACAACAGCTATAAACACGATCATGAGTTTAGTCACCGCTAAGGAATGTTAATTAACAACTTCTTTTATCCTGAAGGCCCCGTCCTCCGGTTGCTTTGCCAAATTCAAAAAGTTCCTCGTATCTCTCGTAAGTTTTGCTCCGGTTGTCCTCTTTAAATAATTTTTTGCACGGATCTTAAAGCACTGGAATAATTAATTAAAATTAATTCAATTTAGATAAGTCTAGCAACCGTCACACTAAGACATTTAATAAAAAAATTCCTTTACATGAGCCACATTTCAGTTAAAATAATCTAACAGTGGCACGTATGTGGCCACCGGCATCCCGCCGGCAGATTCGGCAGTGGCGCCTCAGACCGCAGCACGTTCACGGCTTGCCGCTTGCCTGATGGACGGCCGGAGGCTCCGGTCAGGGTGCGCGCACCAGAGTCCGACGACCATCACCGTCTCCATCACCCGGGCGTCGAACTCACCCTTCAGCCTTGCGTCGGCGGCTTCTAGGATGGCTCCCCTGCCGTAGCACTCCCACACCCACTGTACGATGTGGATCACGTCTTCTTCCTCGTGGCGAGCCACTAGAGGCCGCCTGCCGCAGGTGATCTCCAGGAGGACGATGCCAAGCTGTAGACGTCCGACTCGGCGTTCGCCTTGCCGGTGATCAAGCACTCCGGGTCCATGTACCTCATGGTTCCGGCGAGCACAGTGGTGTGTGAGCCCCGGCCGTGGTTGACGAGCCTGGCGAGCCCGAAGTCACAGAGCTTGGCGTGGAAGGACGCGTCCAACGTGACGTTGCTCGGCTTGATGTCCCTATGTACCACACACTGCTCCCACTCCTCGTGCATATAGAGGAGGGCCGACCCCAGGCCCAGCACGATCTCGTGCCAGAGCGGCCATGGCAGAAGCGCAGTGTTGCTGGTGCTGTAGAGGTGCTTGTCGAGGCTGCCGTTGGGCATCATCTCGTAGACGAGGATCAGCTCGCCGCTGCCATGGCACCAGCCGATGAGCTGCACCAGTTTGCCGTGCCAGAGCCGGCTGTGTTAGCATAAAGTATTATGTTACGAAAGATAAAGTTCAGGATCATATAATTAGTCTTGAGCATATAAGAATAGAAAAGATGTTCGCGGATCCGCTTACAAAAGGTTTATCATGTAGCGTGTTCAGTGAACTCTTAGCCGGCATGGGTTTAAGGGAAAGCCTATAATTCTTGGACTATAAGGGCCTAGTTGAGAATCTGTTTCAAAATAGAGAGGTGCATTGTAGCTGTTTAATCTAATGGCAACTGACCGTGACGATGAGGCACACTCTATGCACTGATATGTGATGGAATGGGAACAAGATAAAGTAAGTAAGTTAAGTTTAAGTCACAAGGTGTGATCAATGGGGAGAATGTTAGATTAATCTTTTCCAACATTGAATCCACGCTCTGAACGGGGGGCGCCCAACTGTTCCATGGTTGGTGGGCCCCCGTCGCACAGCGCCATAAAAGGGAGGTGGGGGCCGGAGCATAAGGCACGAGATTCATCTGAGCCGCCAGACGCCCCATCTACAGTCCCTAAACCCTAAACCGATCTAGTGAGGGGGCGTTGCCAGTGACGGGAAGACCGCCACCGGCCACCGCCGCCTCTGCACCGCCGCTACTGCGTCACCAACAAGAACGCCATGGCAAGCTCGTCTTCTACGAAGACGGCCGATGGTTTGCACCTCCGTAACCCCTCCCTTTCTCTCTCTGTTTCTCGCTTTAGCTTATGTTCTAGAGTTTAGATTTCATCAATATCAGTGTGTATGCTAGATATATGGCTAGTGACATGAAGGTTAATCTCCTTCAAGAATCCTCTGTACACCGATCCGAATCCTCCTTGCCCGAGCTTCCTGTCATCGGCAAAGTTGCCGGTGGCAACAGCGAGTTCGCTGCAGCGGAACCACTTCGGTCCGGTCCCTTTCTCGAACTCGTCTTCCATCTCCGGCTCCTCGTCGGAGAAGCCGCCCTGATCTCCCAATCCCAGCTCTTTCTCCCTCGCTTCCTCAAGGATTCTTGCCTGTTTCCTCCGTCGCCGGAGAAGGAGCCATATGGAAAAGCCCAGAATAACGACCAAGGTCGAGACGGAACCGGCGGACACGCCGATCACGATCCCTCACTACGGGATACTGATTAATTACCGAGTGTGATAAACACTCGGCAAATATGGAGAAACACTCGGTAAATTTTTTATCGAGTGCCACACTCGGTAAACATGACTCGGTAAACAACGACTCGGTAAAGTTAGTTTACCGAGTGTCAACTAACGGGGCACTCGGAGAATAAATATTACCGAGTGCTACGCCGGCACTCGGTAAACAACTACGACGTGACGGTCGTCAGTCCCCAAGCTCGCCGTTAACGGCGTCGTTTACCGAGTGTTAGACATAGCACTCGGTAAACAGATAACCATTTTCATGATTAAAACAATTCCGCAAATATTTTTCCCTAATATAGTTTACCGAGTGTACCAGTAACACTCGGTAAACATGTAACTCGTTAACCGAGTGTTCCACTCGGTAAAAAATGGCACATATATCCGAGTGGGGTCGTGGCACTCGGTAAAAAATGGCACCACTCGGCAAAATTAATGAATCGAAACAATTTGGTTCATTTTCTGCATTTTACCGAGGGTAACACTCGGTAAACATGACCATTACCGAGTGTAACACTGTAAAAACTTGTCCACGTGATTTTTTTTGTTTGTTTCAAGTGCATATCCAGCCACAATTAACAACAATTATATCGAATATCACACGATTACCAACAGATAGACATTATATATCACATATATGTCCACAAATGTCACATCCACTCATTATAACCAACATATAGCTACAACAAATGTCACAAGCACAATGCAAAGTCCACAAACACCATCAACATGTCCAAAGTCCACAAAGTTCAACCCACTTCTAAGTTCAACATACAAACAAGTGAAACATGGTCCTGTCACATGGTCGGAGCCCTACCGAGAAAGCGGAGACAAGTCCAAGTCTTGATCGTTGTTCGATCCAAATTGTGAGAAGGTCCCTGGAATGAGGGAGCAAAAGAAAATAAACATATTTGTCAATTAATCATAAGGTAGTATGCCAAATTCAAATATTCCTTCGAAAGACCAGTTAATAAAGTGACATCAATATATAGGCATATAATAGATAACACATATCAAGTTAGTTGTTGTTTAGGTCTCCTCTATGTGCAAGATATCGTCACACATGGTCGAGTAGACTGAACATGAATTGGGCAAACACCTATGTACTCATGTAGAACCTAACATGATGCCTTTCAAGGTCTGAACAATATTACTAATAATCTAACTTATACATGTATGTATCCTACTCTCTTCTAGGTTCTAACATGATAGTGTTGACTGTAGCACAATCTGAACTGAAAAAGCCTTTCAAGATGAAGAGTGACTCACAGAGTGCTGTGCTGCTGTGAGGTGGAGGCACCAACGGTATCATCGGCGGCAGGGGAGGCGGTGGAGGCTGGCCCATGCTCGAGAAAAGCTGGCCATGTACTCGTGCATTCAGCCTTCATGATGCTGGAAGGCCTCAAGTTGGGCTGCACTCGCGCCTCTCCTGTGCCAACTCGGCCTGGTGCGATAGCTGGAGGGCCTGAAACTAGCTCTGTGAGGCCTGCTGTGACTCCTGCAGGGCTTCAATCTGGGCCTACAATTATTTATCACATAGTTAGAATGCAAATAAAGAACGGGTAGAAAATGAATGGACAACGAATGCAACAGAACTAACCTGGAGTGCTACCACCTGGGGCTGTGAGCGTGGGCGTATGGCCGGGCTCGAACTCGTGCTCCGGGCTCTAATCTGGGCGAGTGTCTGAGTGTTGGCCGTGTCTATGGTGCTGTTGCCCATATAGTACCTCCCGTGTGGCTTACCTGGTCCCAACCTCATGACGATGTCACCCTCGAGGTCAGCGGTGCTCGGATCAAATTCTGGCCCATGGATCTCTCTCGCCATCGCCGTGTACTGTACTTTGAGGCGATGTGCACTTCAGTTATTGTATGCCTCTCGGGCGGGTCCTCCGAGTTGTAGGCGAGGTCGGGTCCTTTGCCTTGCCCTTGTGTGCCAAGGCATATGCCTTGAATGAGGCGCACTCCTGGCCGGGGTGGAACCGCATCTGCAGGAAGAAGCACAACAATAAGATATTATGCATTCAGAAGTTAGCGTAGCAACAACGAAATGAAATCCGCGTACATATCGGGCTGCATATTCCTTGAGGGTAGTGGGCCCTTGTTTGTGCGAGGAACCTGCATCATCGTGACGACGCAACGTGAGCGACTGGCGTGATATTGCTCGTACTCCTCACTCAACCACGTGTCCACAATGGCCTCCCGGCCAGTTGTCCATCCCCGCACACACACAAGCAGGAGGCACCTGCACGCATACGAGCACATGACAAATCATAAATCAATTTCGGTGCAATTAATCACAGACGATGTAATCTCATGTTTACCGTCAAGTATTGCTCCTTAGTTAGGGGGGTGCACCGCTGCGCGCTCTGGTGACTCTGTTTCCTCTGCGGGCATGGTAAATTCTTTCGCGACAGAGCTTTGTCTCGTAGAAGAGGTCCCGCACTCGGTGAACATGACTCTGTTCACCACGTCATCCGCGTCCTCCCCACGTACTCCCTCCGCCAAGGTGTAGTAATCCTACAAGCAAATACTGATCAAGATAATATACAATTAATGTGATGTTATTATCAAGCATAGTGCGATGAACACGTACTCCACTGCTCTTTCATCACCCGGTCGGCCTTCTTTGTTATAACACACCGCCATTTCGATCGGTCGATCATTTGGCGGCGTGCTGATGGGACCACTTCATGGCGGGCTGCACAACACCATCGATCCTCACCATCCCGGGTAGTTTGCCCCGCATGAAGACCCAAGATCCCGTTTACTCGGCGAGAATGACTCCTGGGATCACCATTTCCCAATCCTCGCACAAAGTTATTGAGATTGAATATTAGTTTGTTATAACTTAAAAAACACGTGAATTAGTGTTAACATGCAAAATTACTTACTTAGTTCCGGATGGTCGAATCATCGGCCGTCTCTCAGATGGGTAAGTCTCGGGAGGCGCGACGACCCTCGCATCCAAACCGTAGGCACCCCATTTTCCTCGCCACCAAGTCGGCATCCTCCTCGCGCTCAACCCGCTCGGAAGCATCCTCCTCCGTGCCTCCTCCACCGCCTCCGCTATCTCTCCCTGGTCTCCTCCTCCTCCTCATCCTCCTCCGTGGCCGCCTCTGAACTCGTGGTCGTCGTCCCTGGAGGAGGTGTCGCTCTCGACGCCTCGTGCGTCGCCGTCCTGCTCCTCCTCCTCCACCACAGGCTCCTCCTCCATCCTGGGCTCCACCTCCCTGGGCACGCCCTCGTCGTCGTCCTCCTCCTCCTCCCTAGGCACGCCCTCCACCCTCAGTCTGTGCACGCCCTCCTCCTCCACCCTGGCTGGACCCCTCGCCACCTGGCCACCAAGAAGGTCATAACCGACCTAAGCTTCCTGATTCCACCGCCCACCATCAATCACCTGCAACAAAAGGAATAAACTATCAGTACGCATATACAAAAGTAAATGTATCATACATGTATAAAAGAGATGCAAAATAAGTAAATGTATCATACATGTATAAAAGAGATGCAAAATAAGTAAATATATCATACATGTATAAAAGAGATGCAAAATAAGTAAATGTATCATACATGTATAAAATTGCCATAAGTACTACAGATCTTACATGTACTAGAAATAATCATCAAGATCATCGATAGGTGGGCCAAAAATCTCATCATCGCTATTGTCGACGTAATTATGATCGTCTCTCAAAGTCTCATCACTAGCGACATCGCTCGAATGGTGTTGCTCAAGTAATAACAAGTCCTTGGCGTTGTGAACCTCCTCTCCATCATCCCCGTCAACAATGATCGTATCATTGTCTACTTCCCATGCGAGATCTACATCTAAGACAATCTCAAAACTCCTTCTAATCCTTCTTCTTGAAAGAACTCTCCGTCATATGTGTTTGCATCGATGTTATAATCATCATCGTTTTTGGGACGGGTACTTTACCATGCGGCGATACCTTGTACACAACATCATACGCCTTAAGACGGTCTTTGGTTTGGCACGGGTATGAGAGATAATAAACTTGCGTGGCCTGTTGGGCCACAATGTACACGTCGTCTCCTAACAAGACGGATGACTTTAGAACTTCGACTAACCCAAGCTCAGGGGTCTTTATCACTTCTTTGGGATCAAACCAATGGCATTTGAATATGACAGGATGAAGAGGTACACAACCAGGAAACTTGAGTTTGTATATTTCTTCAATTATTCCATAGTAGTCCAACCCATACGTGCCTCTGGCGTGAAAACACCGGTATTTGTGGTTCTTCGATTCGGCCGACGCTGCTCATGCCGAAGTTGTGTGAAAGCGATATCCATTGACATCGTACACAGAGAATGACTTGACCCTAAATTCAAATCCATTGGCAACTTGCCTCAACTCGGCACTCATAGACACGTCAGTTTTGGCCTGCTAGTTCAAGTAGGATGATTCGTTATATATTTGTCAAGTTGAGAGTTAAGTACAAACAACAAATGAAATTGAACACTACCTCCTCCTTGAACCAACAAATAAAAGTGGGATTTCGTTCTCCCGCGCCATGTCTTAGAAGGGTTTCAACTTCCGCTTCGGTGGGTTCCCTCCATGATGGACGATGGTAGAGGAGAACAAATTTGCTGTAACGGCCGTTAACAAGAGGGTTGGATGGGTGCATGCGAAATACTGACAAGAAAAGAAACAAGTTTGTGTAAAACTTACGCAATGTACGGGCCAACCTCTTCAAGGTTCCGCAACACATACAATTTGGATAGAGCGCCACTCTTCTAGGCTCAACATCTTCAAGGTAGGTTCACTTGCACTTCGAGTTGCCCTCGGAAAAGGTGAGGGTCAATTGATTGTCGGCGACATTGTAACGAGGGGTGGATTATGCACGTTAGGAAGGTTGTCGGCATAGTATCTTGTTGTGAAGTATGACACCTCCTCCACAATGGATGCCTCTCGCATGGGAAGCTTCAATTTTGCATTTATTTTTGCATTTTGTTCTAAGAACCTTTAGGCATCGCTCAATTGGATAGCACCAACGGGCATGCACAGGGCCCCCATTTTTGCCTCATATGGTAGGTGCAAGAGCAAATGTTGCATCGGATTGAAGAAGCCGGGGAAAGATCTTCTCCAACTTGCGAGAGCAACACGGGGCCATTCTTTCCATTTCTTCAATCTCGGTCCGAGATATCTCCTTAGCACATAGCTTGCGGAAGAACATGCTCAACTCTGCCATCACTCGCCAGATGTGATCGTGGAAATAGCCACGAACCATCCTTTGGAAGAAGGCGCTCAATCCATATGTGGTAATCATGACTCTTCAGCCACTCGTGATTCGCATGGTACTTAAGTTCACACCCCTCCTCCAATTCATTTTGCATACCCGTCGCTGTGGAACATCAACGATTGGAACCATTGAAGAACTTCTTTCTTTTGGGCCCTCGTTAGGACGAAGTCGGCCTTAGGCTTCTTCCATGACTTCCCGCGTAAGGGAGGCAACATGTTTAGCTTTGGTCTATCGCACAGCGTTGCTTGATCCAATCTAGCCTTGACATTGTCCTTTGACTTTTCCCAGTCCATGATTGTGTGAAGGACCGCCTCGGCGAAATTCTTTTCAGTGTGCATTACATCAATGTTATGTGGAAGAAGGAGGTCCTTAAAGTAAGGAAGCTTCCACAAGCACGACTTGTGTGTCCAGCATGCTCTTTTCCATATCCCACGAAGCCCCCCTTTTCATTGTCGACCACAAGACCATCTAACATCTCAAGAACACTGGGCACTGTCATCATTTCGGTGCAGAGTCTTCCTTTATGACACCTTTTCGAAAGTTCTTCTTGTCTCTCTGAATGGGTGGTCAAGAGGGAGGAATTGTCGATGTTTGTCAAACGAAGAAAACTTGCCCCCCTTCTCCAACCGAAAGAACTCACACGGTGACTTGCATATCGGGCATGGCATCTTCGTGTGAACACACCAGCCACAAAATAACCCATAAGCCAGGAAGTCATGCATGGAATAATGGTACCAAATATGCATTCTGAAGTTTGTCTTTGTGAATCGGTCGTATGTCACTACCCCTTCGTCCCATGCACGGACCAAATCGTCTATCAAAGGCTCCATGTACACACTCATATTAGCCCCCGGGTGTCCTGGAATTATAAGTGACAAGAAAATATTTTGCCGTTGAAAGGCGACGCCAGGTGGGAGGTTGAGAGGGATGACGAATATGGGCCAACATGTGTATGGTGAAGAACCCATTCCATAAGGATTGAACCCATCAGTTGCCAGTGCAATGCGTACATTACGAGCCTCATCGGCTTTGTCGGTATGCTTCCGATCGAAGCTTTTCCATGATTCACCATCGGACGGATGTATCATCTTGTCAGTGTATCGGCGTCCCGTTTTGTGCCACGTCATCTGTTTTGCGGATTCCTCGCTCATGAAAAGCCGTTGGATCCTCGGTATGAAAGGAAGGTACCTCAGGATCTTTGCGCCGACTTTTGTTTGCGTCTTCCGACCATCACCAGATTCTAACTCAATGTACCTAGATGCCTTACACTTCGGACAAGATTTTATCGTTGAGCATGTTCTCCCTCGAATAAGATGCATCCGTTCGGACAAGCATGTATCTCGCCGCACGACATCTTGAGTGCACGAAGGATTTTATTTGACTCATATGTGTTCTTTGGCGAACGTGATCATCCGGAAGTAGGGTGCCAACCATCATCAACAGTTGATCGAAGGATTTCTACTCGGCTAATCGGGACTTCATGTACCATTAGGCGTGCAATGGCATCCAGTTTAGAAACATTGGTGCGCCCGTGAAGGGGTTGTTGTGCCGCATCCAACATGGCGTAAAACGCCTTTGCGATTTGCTCTGGCTCGCTCTCGCACTTCCTTCATCGAAAGCCATGTCATGGTCATTTAACATTTACGCCACCCGGCTTCGAATCAAACTCCTCGGTCCGTTGTCTCACGACCTCTTCTCTCGCACGATGGCGTTCACCATGCATGGTCCACGGGTATAGTTCTCTACAAATCCATTGTTGACAAGATCTTTACTCATCTCCTCATATGTTTTCATTGCCTTGTTCTTACACTTCCTCTGAGGACACCGGGCATGTCGCCGTCCGTTTGCAAATGCCTTCGTCATGAAATCATTGGCCTTCTCAATCCATTCATTTGTGTATTGACCCCTCTTCTGATAGCCCGTGTACATCCACTGACGGTCATCCATCCTAACATATAGACGATATTGCAGTTTAGAGCAATAAAACTGGAAATAAGATCAATTCCTCCAAAGAAAATAAGAATACAACATCAACAGAGGATGTGGATTCCTGCAATATTGTGCAGATGTCAACTTTGCGAGGAAAACAAAAGCCAGTCCAAATTCCTTTTGCAAATTGAAGTACTTACAATTTGTAGATCTATCAGGAAATCTACTGCAAGGTCCATTTCCTAATTGCTGGGACAGTTCAGAAGAAGGGAACACATCTACCAGTAATGGGTCTTCAAGTTCCAACCCAAGCTTGCCGATGATTTCAGAAATCTTTATGCTCAACTTATATGACAACAGTCTTTCAGGACCATTCCTCTTTTCTCCAAAATGCCAGCGCCTAATATTTCTTGATCTTGCATTTAATCAGTTTTCTGGGAGCTTACCGACATGGATAGGAGAGAAATTGTCGTCCTTAGCATTTCTGAGGTTACGTTCAAATATGTTCACTGGTGACATCCCTTTCGAGCTTAGCAAGATGAAAGATCTTCAGTTTTTAGACCTAGCTTCTAACAATTTCTCAGGGATGATCCCCACGTCACTTGTGAATTTGGAGGCCATGTCCCACATTCCTGCTGGCAATGGCTCACTTTCAGATGTCGTCTACTATGGATTGTCACTTTCAAATGTTGTTCTACTATGGATTGTCATTTTCTGGAGGGATGAGATTTGGGCCTAATGAGTTCATTCACATGAGCACGTTGTACAATGATAGTTTATCAGTTGTCACTAAAGGGCAGCAACTTGAATTTACAACTGGAATCAGGTTTATGGTAAATTTGGATCTGTCTTGCAACAGCTTAACAGGGCATATTCCTGAAGAAATTAGTGCACTTACTGCACTGACAAGCTTAAACCTTTCTTGGAATGATCTAAGCGGGACAATCCCAATGAATATCGGTGCCTTACAGTCGCTGGAATCTTTGGATCTATCACGTAATGGGCTTTCTGGAGAAATCCCTAAGAGCGTATCATCTCTAAGCGCACTCAGCCACTTGAATTTGTCTTACAACAATTTGTCAGGACAAATACCGTCTGGGAATCAGCTACAGGTGCTTGATAACCAGGCATCCATATACATTGGGAAACCCCGGTCTTTGTGGTCCACCTCTCTCCAAGAAATTTTCCTATAGTTCCAATCCTCTAAAATTTCCCCACCTGTCCTTTGTTTTGATCAAATCAGGCCTTAGTGGTGAACATATATCAGTTGTGTCATGTAGTTGTAAACAAAGGTTCCTTACATTCAGGTTGAACAAATCATGACCTACTTAGAAAAAAAGGACACTCAATCAAATGAAAAGCATCACAGCGCCATGATGTTTGCAGCCATCTACTAATACTAGTTGCATCACGGCGCCACCAGACGGAGGGGAGAGGTGGGCAACAGGGCAGGTACCTGGCGTCGACGGGAGCAGGCAGGGGTCCCTTGTCGCCACCCGGTGCAAGGGAGCACGTCTGGAAGGGGAGGCAGCGGTCGGGGGGGGAGAGAGTGCTCGCCGTCGCGCCGCTGTTGCTGGGGCCCACCCCACCCCACCCTCCTCGAGAACGGGAGCGAAGGAGGAGCACGGGCGGCGTCGGCGGAGGGATCGTCGTCCAGTCTTGCGCCGGTGCCGCTGTCTCTCTCCTCTCTCTCTCTCTCCGTCTCTCCAGTGGCGGCGGCTGTGGGGACCGCCGGTGGTGGCGGTGGTGGAGGGAGGAGGCGGCATGCATGGCGGTGGCGAGGCGTGTGTGTGTGTGTGTGAAAGTAGGAAACGATTTGAGGGAGAAACGGCTTGTTCAATGCTTCTGTTTACCGAGTGCCTAGATGTACGGCACTCGGTAAACTCAAGCACCGCAGCCCTGGTACATGTTTACCGAGTGCCCCGATCTACGGCACTCGGTAAACATAAGCATGGCAGGCAGGTGGGCCGTGGCTAACCTTTACCGAGTGTTTGAGGTCACACTCGGTAAAAGTATCCATTATTTCATGCAAAACAAAAAGAAAAATGCCAATTTAATCCTAAAATTCACCAAACTTTCACATGAACTATTTCATGTCATCTATTTACTATCTAAAAAATTCCAAGTTCAAATCATAATGTTGAATTTCACTCTTAATAGAAATCCTACTCGTCATTTTGAATGTTTAGCGTCCCTTTGGGAGATGTACCGGTTCGGCAGCGACGAATGTAAAAATACTTCCAAAACGTTATGAAATTTTTTCTATAACATAGATGTATGCTTCAATGTTAATTCTTCCAATCTTGTGATTTATCGAGTTCGATTTTAATTATTACAATTAAATTCACACGATATGTTCCTAATTTTCATAAAGAATGAAAATTTTGTGAAATATAGTAAATAAATCGAAATAAACACCATATTTTGGAATGGAGTACTAAATATCATATGTGGATAGAGGAAAAAGAATGAAGGAAAAACAAGAAATTTGGTTGAATTTTGCGAGTGTTGGGCAAATACACTCGGTAAAAGATAGTGTTTACCGAGTGTATTGGCCCAACACTCGGTAAAAATTTCATGTTTGCCGAGTGTATGATCATAACACTCGGTAAACATGTCATGCCTTGACGCCGTTTGGGCACGGTTGCTATCCTAGGTGACGTGGCACGTCAATACCGAGTGACCGTTTTTACCGAGTGCACCCCTTCGGTAAACTTGTGGTTTTACCGAGTGTCTGAGTATACCGAGTGTGCTGACTCGGTAAAGCGGTTGACTACCGGGTGTTTATGTTTTCCGAGTGTTGGCACTCGGTAATCAATTTTTTCCGAGTGCCCCGACTTTTGACACTCGGTAATTGTCGGGGCACTCGGTGACTACACAGTCTCCGGTAGTGCCTGTCTTCGAAGCTTCTGTGGTGGTGCAAAAGACAGCGTCAACTCTGTTGCTTTATATTACAGTGGCGCATCAATCGATAGATGAAGATGTTTACCTGGAGAAGAAGGCTCCGATGCCGACGCCGGCGGCAAGGTGATGTTGTCTAGCGGGGCGAGCAGGTAGACAAGGTAGCAGCTGTACCCCTTGATGGCGCCTCCGGTGTTGTTGTCAAACAGCTGCACCAGCAAGTTGGCGTAGCTCGAGATGCAGCTCGCGCACTCGCTGGTGTTGAGGTCCCTGGTGCACTGGGCCAGCCCGTACATCTTCCGCGCGCCCGTGCCCGAGTACGGCGTGCTGCTGTTGAAGATCCGCAGCGGCGAAGCGGCGACGCTGCCCGTGAGCTTGCTCACCAGCGGCACCCAGGCCGCCCGTAGCGCTTCGGGGGTCACTGGCACCCCGGTGATGGACGTGTCCACGCGGAACACGCGAGTACCGGAGCACGCACGCGTCGTACGCCGCGCTCATGTTCCGGCTGCCCGGGCACACCGTCGTGATCCCGGCAGGCGCCCCGGCCAGGAAGTCGAGGCACTGCGCTGCGTTGTGGTCCGCGAAGCACATGATGAGGCCGAACGCCTCGTCGGCCCCCGCCCCGGCACCATGGTTTCCTTTATGGGCCGAAATCTCCTGATATTTCCGATATATCATTTTTATCTGTAGGTGCCGATAAGAAAATATCTATCTTTTTCGTACAAATTTTGTTTAAATTTATTTAAATTTACTTAAATTTGGTCCAATATTTCCGATATATCATGTTTATCCTCTTTATCTGTGACCCCCGATAAATTTTAATTTCTGAAAATGAAAACCTTGCCCGGCACGGCCCTTGTAGAACCAGCCGTTGTCGCCGGCCACCGTGGGGAACGCCGCCAGGAGCTCGTCCAGGTTCTTCTTGTACTGGCTGCCGTCGGTGTAGTTGTCCGTCGTCGAGCAGGACGGATTAATCGGCTTCATGATAGTGTTGTCCTGCCCGGCGGCCACGACGAAGAGGATGGCCGAGGCGGCCAGGAGGAGAAGGCAGGAAGCCATGGCCGCTGGTGACAGGGACTCCCTTGGTTTATGCTCCTTGTCACATCTCTGTATGCAGAAACAACAATTGTGTGTTCAAGCAGTGTGTTGAAACAGCTACAAATCCAGAGAATCAGTCAGCAGCAGTCAAGGTACAGGAACAAGTGCCAGCTTCTTGCACAGTTCAGGATCCGTTTGGAAGTTTCACAAGAGTTGCTAGAAAGGTTTGTAAGCTAGTAGTACCACTATTATGCTCTGAACAGATGTCATGGTTCTAAAATAGCTCTCTAACAGATATACTCTACCCAATTGTGGGCTTTGGACCATGTCAAATGTGATTTGGATAATCCATCAACAGTGCCGGCATGCTTTTGGCTTGAATCAAGTTTATTGTCATGCCAGCTCCTATCACTGTCGTTTTAATCCGATTTCTCAAAAAGGACTAGCATGAGATGCCTTACAGTGAAAAAGTGTAGTTCACAATGAAGCAGTGAGGTCGTCACTCGTCAGGTAAAGAAAAGAGTAAAGCTAAGCATCAGTCGAGCAATTTAAGGTCTCTTCTCACTCAGATTTTTCTGCTCAATTCAAGAACATCATGTGGTCTTCTTCCCCAACGCCAACAAGGTTAGGGTTAGAATTTGAAATTTGAGATCTTACTTAAATCTGGTAGGCTTAGAAGGGTCGCTGGGGAAAGGCCAATCTGACAAAGGTGGCGGGCACAAGGACAGCGTGGGGCGAGGCGGCGGTGGCGCCACTGGCCAGACAGTGAAGGAAAAGATGGTTAGGCAGGAAAAGAGTGGTGACGATTATAACCCAGTGACCTCGGCTTGGACCTTAGATAGCATGGCGGGGGCGTATACGGTGGGCTGGGTTGCTATCGATGCCTGTCGGGAGGCGGTGGCGGCAGAGGAGCTTAGCCGGAGATGAAGATGAGAACAGATAGGAGGCACATCCAATGGATTTTAAGATCATCAGGCCATGGTGGAGGCAGCGGTGGCAAGCAGCTTGTCAAGGCAGGGGTGGTGTGCGGGCACACGGAGGAAGAAGGAAAAAAGATAAGGTAGAGAGATATTTGATCTGGACCCTCCATTTTATATCTAAGGGCGAAGGTGATGATTGTCCTTAGATTACTCAGTTGTTACTTAGACAGACTCCAAGAAAAATGGTTTCCACCCTGCTCGATGTTGCAGTGTGACGTCTATCACTAGTGCCACCACCCTTTGCTCGCGCCGCTCTTGCCGTTGTGCAGTAGAGGCGCAAACCCGTAGGCCAAATGTTGTCGCCTAAGTGGAAAAAAACCCACACGATCGATCGGGGATGCGCAAGGACCGCCGCCGCGGACGGTCCTAGGCTGCGAGTGTCGTGGTGAGTCTCACAGTGTAAATACCATTCCCAGACCATTCTATTTTTTCTCTTTTTTATGACTGTGCCAAGCACACATTTTATTAGGAGGATAAAAACAAAATATTTTAGTAGTACTAGCCTATATGCCAACGTAGCTTAAACTAAAGATCAATCCAGTCCGGAAGGCAAGGACAAAACCAAAATGTCACTCTTTTGCTTGACACTATTTCGTAACAAAATTCTATAAGGCTGATAATCTTCAAAAAAAAAGTTGTCCCAATGGAAAAAATTGGGTGCAAGCAAGTTGGCTCCAGGCATTTTCTGGGACACATGGCTCCCATGCCTGGCCGTGTGATGGATTTTCTGAGACACGTGGCTCCCATCCGAGTGAGCGTGCATGGAGACGCCGGTGCAGCCCGCCCGCACCCAATTTTTTTCCATCCCAACAACTAGATCGTGGTTCCAAAAAAAAAAACTGCATACGTGGACTATGTAATCAACACCCAGAAAGTCCCCGACATCTTTGCAAGGACTGTCCATGTGCAATATAAGTTTGGAACAAAGTAATCCAATGCTCGTGCCAGTGAACAACATTCTGAACAACATTATAAATGGTGGTGCCAGTGAGATTTCTGCGTGGCCGCGGACACCGTTGTTGCCATGGATGCCATCTATGAGGGCGTCGACGCCTGTGTGATGTCAAATGACCATTCTCATATTTGCTTGTGGCAGATGTATCTGTGGCTTCAATGGGCAGACCCAGCCTTATTTTGGGTAGTCCGAGGCCTACCTTAGATTTTAGCTAAAATTATTATTACTAGCGAGATTTAGAAAGTCCAAATTAAATGTCTAACATTCTTAAGTATTTCAGTCCCCAGACCATCTCTCCTCTCTCCGGTTGGTGATGGATTGCACTTGGTGTCCGTTGCCTCTGGGCGAAAACACCAGCGCTGACATGGTGCCAGTGTTGACCTAGTCAATGATCGGTCTGGAATATCAATCTTCAATCTAGCGGTTGAGATTGCTTCTCTTCTCTCCTCCCTCTCTTCTTCCGGATAGAGCGGCCCAGCCTAAGGCCTTGGCGGCAGCGCATGAGATTGGCTGAACGTCGACCTCCGCCTGCAAGCAGGGATAGGGGACGCAGGGGCGACTCAATGGCATATATCCAGACGAGGTCGTGTGAGCTCGTCTGGCCAGTCCTTTGCTCCGAGGAAGGAGCACAGGCGGCTCTCGGTTACCCAAGAAGCAACATGCGGCGCTAGGTGCGCGTGGCGCCATTGATCAAGGGAGCAGTGCACACACCAGCAAACATACATCGACCCAAGAGTCGTTCTCTCAACCAGCCTATTTTTCTTACCTCTAAGTGGCAGAGCCAGGGGCTGGCAGGGGCCATGGGACCCCCTAACATATCACACCAATATTTTTTACTAGTATAACTTTATTTATATTAAGAGGGAGAATATAACAAAATTCTTTTCATATATACCTATTAATATCTTTTAGATAACAAAATTATACAAAGCACAACTATATGATAAAATCATTTATATGAGCACATCCGAAAGACACTAGATAATAAAAATCATCCTTATAAGCGCATCCGAAAGACTAGGCAGGTCGATCTTGAGATTTAAGAAATCATCGTAGAGCTACTGTCACCTGGCAAGCTGCCTACCAATGAAAGAATATCGCCTTAAATCCTAGAATACATATATAAGAAAATGTGACCAACCATGTCTAGCTAGTCGATGAATTAACAGTGTCAAGTGGCCGCTAAAATGGCCTATATGTCCCTGTCTATATTAGAACTATGTGGTGTCAAATAAAGGAAAGCATGTTGTCAATAAAGAAGAGATTAGTGGTATCAGAAATATACTTGTGAAGTAAAACATGGGTTTTTGACAAATGAAGGCTACAAATAAATATTCAATAAATTTTTAATACTAAGATAACAGTAGTGTGGCACACTAATTGCATGCACAAGCTTCACAAATAACATCACATCATCACCATACTAAAAGTGAGGCTCCACATCTTTCACACCTCACATTAACTACACAAAGCCAAACAATAGGTCCACATATACATATACATACACTATATTGCTGTACTAGCCATGTCTAATAATCATATAGAACTATTGACATGAACATTCGTATAAAGTCATATTCAGCAATGGGATAATAAAACGTATATATTAAAATGCATTGCTTTATTAATATGATTTCAATTGTATTACAAAAGAAGATATCTCATGAATATGTCGTATACAGAGTGAGCATATACAAATCGAAATAAAAAAGATCTCGACATTAAGCTATCAATATGACGACAATTCTAGCTCCTGTACTGATATTGTAAAATTAGGTCTTCTTGCCTTATGAGCTATCCAAAAATAAGAGATATTCAACTAACTTCCAACCTGTAATGACAATATACTTTGTAAGTACTGCACACGACAAGTACAGTTGAATTACTGACTGAGGAAAACAGAGTCAATGTACTGAAATTTCCATATGTACTTCTAAGACACAGTTCCCCGACTATATCTCCGTTCTGCACACATATAGTTAGTTCTACACACACATTGCACTTCAGTTCACCGCCCCACGCCCTCCGCGCCATGCCCAGCGCGAGCCCTCCAGGGTGCCGTCGGGAGAGGCCGCCTCCACCCTGCCTCATCTTCTTCTCTACACGCTACATCGGCCTCAATCGATCTAGGGTTTGGAGAGTTTTTTTTCAGAGGAAGATGAGAGACCGGCTCGGAGAGACGTGAGCGCGACTCGTTGTCAAAGGGAGAAGAGGCGACGGTGATTGGTTAATTTGCTATGGGCATTTTGGTCCTCTTTTAAAATTACTAACACGGTCAAACAAGTCAACTAATAGATCTATGGAAGAAATGGATGGTAGTGCTACGTAGGCAAGGAACTTTTAACTCGATGCTAGATAAAGAACTTCGATTTCGAACGTGCCTTAAAAGAAAGACCAATTTTTTAGTGCCAAATAAATAATTCTTTCAATCATATATCAGCTTAACTGGAGTACTTCCTAGCTAAGAGATGCGCTGAACTAAACTTTTTTTTTTGGAACGCAACTGAACCAAACTAATAACATTGGCTTTTTTTTAAACTAGGTTCGTGCCCGTGCGTTGCTACGGGACAACTAAACTTTTCTACTAAAAACACACGGATCGTATGATAAGATGATAATACTGTGAAATTAAATACCGACGATAAAGTGACATTTAATCCAAAAAGCAAAGTTAGTGAAATTAACAATCATGGAGAATGCCGCATCGTAGGCTCACAAACTCTACAGTATAGACCTTTCTGTGATATGGCTAAGATAATGTTTTATATCGGCAGTAAGAAATCATCATTGCAGCAAACACTATGCCATTAGCTTAATAATCAGAATACAAATATTCTACAAGAATAACCATAGCACCAAGTATTCAAATAGAAAAAAAACAGAATACATCTAATTGCCCAAGATGCATTGACCTTTGCCCTTGCTAACCTCTTATACTGGCTTGTGTTTTGCTGTGCAATCTTATGGCGCCTCTAAATTCAGGAGTGACCAAGTTGAATCCAGTAATGACCAAATATATCCGTGGCTTTTGATCAAAGGTGTGACCAAACAATATTGAATAGGCTGTAACACCTCAGTGTCATGGTTGCACTAAAACACTTGCATCACATGAGCATATGCATTATCATCTCATTCATAAGCATCATACCATGATGAATGTATCATTTCATGTGTGTTTCATTTGAATTGTTTGGTTCTATGCTAGCAATTGTGGGTGCTCATGTGTGGTTTATGCAATTGTGTGTTAAATGTCCTCTTAAACAACTTAGCTATACTTAGAATGCCATTACGAACAATGTTCATGTTGACCATCTTGCCTAATTACACTTCCAAGTAATGGTTTGACTTGTGTTGACCCCTGGAGCTCTGTTGTTTGACCGTTTAAAAAGTACAATTTAGAATGTTTGCATGTCTGAGCAACCTAAAGAAAAGTTGTATCAAATTTTATATGGAACAAACTTTGTTTAGAGGTCAAGTCATGAAAATGTGTGGAACAGTCTCAAACATGGCCCACAAGTCAGATTTGGGTGCTGACTCTACACTTAGAAAATTTCCTAAGTCCCTTGTTGATTTCCAGTTTCGCAGGCTCGACTTTGGCTTGATCTTACTCTCTATCCATTGCGAATTAGACCTTGATCTCTAAAGGAGTTTTGGAGATGGTACATAGGACTTCAACTTTCGTTTTGATTGTTTGCGCTAATAATCAATGGATTCCGAGTTTTATCGTCTCCAACTCTCGCTGTCAGGCCGGTTCATTTGCTCTGTTGATCGAACTGAATCGGCGCTACAGTGCCGACCGGCAGCAGGCCATTGCCGCCGCGTGGCCGCCACACGCCGTGGCCGGCCTGGCGCCGCTAACCCGCTGTCGACCACTGGAGGCCGCGCCCGCCTGCCCTCCCACGCGCTCTCGTTCTCTATCTCCCCCTCGCGCGCGTCTGAGGAACCGTGAAAACAAAGCTGCCGCCGCGCCATTGCTCTGCCGAGCCGTGCACCTCGCTGTCGTGTCGTGGCTCACTCTAGCTAGCCCACAGCTTCACCGTAGTTCCCTGTTGCTCGTCCACCTCACCGTTGAACCGAAGAGTCGAGTTAGAGGCCACCTTTCCTTCTTCCCGCGGCGGAGCGCCTTTACCGCGTGAGCTCCGACGAGCTCCCGTGTACTCACCACCGTACCTCGCCTCGCTCCGTCACTCCCATAGCTCCGTTGAGACCTCCTCTTGCTCATCGTCATCTCCGCGCAGTCATTCGACCTCAGGTGAGGCCGCTTTTGGCGTTTCCACGCCGTCGCAACCTCGTCACCTCCGCTCTCTCCCTTCTCGTTCCTCGGAGTACCCTAATGCTTGAATCAGGCCTAGCCAAACCTCTACTAGCCGGAGATGTAGCCGCCGGCGAGCTACGCCATTTCCACGCCGTCGCGTGCCGGAGATGTAGCCGCCGACGAGCTACGCCATTTCCACGCCGTCGCGTGCGCCATCCCCTATTTTCAGTCGCTGACCGTCGGGGTCCACTGATCTGCGGGTCCCACGCGCCAGTGACAGTTTATGTGAAAGGATAGTTCATTTGTGCAGTTTTGAGTACAATTTTGTAAAATTGATAGCTGGTGTTTGGTAGATCCAAATGGAGTGATGCTAATTTTGGTAGAATCACAGTGAAGTGTAGTATTTAGGAAAAATATAATATGAGCACTTGTAGTAGAAATTTTGGATGAATTAAATAGGAACTTGAAATGTGTTTTTAAATGCATGCAAATTTGTTTAAATTATATCTTGAGTTTCTGTGATCCAAAAATTATGAACTTTTGTGGGTAAGCTATTCCTGCTGAGTATAAGCTCTGGTAAAAATTTGAGAGTCATTGCATGTATGGTTTTTGAGTTATAGATTTTTCTTTTATCATTGATTGATACTTGTGTAAATTTTTGTAAATTATCTAGAAATCCTATGACCATGAAACTTTGTGGGTAGCATCCTAGTACCTTAAGGATGCTAGGAAAAATATGAAATTTGTTGCTTGACACTTTTCACTAAGGTTTCCTATTTATGCCATTTTAATCCTTTATGCCTTGTCATTTTGGTGTAGGATGTGATACTTGTTCAATTTAAATGAAATTTATGTAGTAGCCTAATGGAGAAATGTATAAGCTACTGTAATTTTTGTGGAATTTTATGTACATTTTGGATATGTGTTTATTATTTAACCTAAGTCTCTAAATAAATTATTAAAGGCATGAAAATAATTTATTTAGGAATGGACACTATGTTTTCTGGTGTTCTTTCAACATGTATGATGAGTTAGTAAAGTTGATTTTGTCCATTGGTATGTTTGCAATGTAAGTTAATAATTAATTTCTTGCATTGTGTCTTTCTGGATAGTTCTAGGAACTTTATAAAGTTCACCATGATAAATTGAGTTTCTGCGAAAGTGGTGAATACAAAAGTTGTAGATAACTTATGTATCTATCTCCTGTTAAAATTTGGTGGCATTTGGCCTAGTAGTTTGAGAGTTACGTCAGTTGGAAGACAACACTCCCAACTGCCTGCTGTCTGGGATCCACGGACAGTTTTGCAAGATCAGTTTGTGTGACCTAGTTTGAGTTTGAATTAGACTTTGGTGATTAAATAAAAGTTGTAGACAACTTTATAAGATTTCCAGAAAGTCTTAAATCATGGTATTTGGATCTGTAGAACTCCAGTTATGGATCAAACTTGTAGATGCTGTTTGCAGCCTGAAAACTATTGAGTGCAGTGAATGACTTGTTTGCTTTATATGAGTTGATGTGATGATTTAGATGCTAGGCTAATAAAGATAAGTTGTTAGTTGCAGGTGCTAGACCTCTTACTGAAGATGAACAACTTTATCTTAGGTTGTTAGAGCTTGGTGAGTGTGCAGTTCTTGTTTTCAAATAGAGACATGCACCTACTCGGTAAAATAAATGTAAAGCTTGTATCATCATGTTGTTCATGCGTCCATCTTTACATGGCTGTACATTTCATCATCATCTTCCATCTCTTGTGCATGCATGATTCTTATAATATGCATATGCATGCAATAGGTGTTCTGGAGGGAGTCACGCTCCTGGAATTCGAGCCAGTACTTCCGGAGGATCAGCAGCAAGCTCAGGAGCAGGAGGTGCAGGCCCCCGAAGAAGGAGCCCATGAAGAAGTTCTTGAGTGCCCGATCACCAACCTTCCTCTTTTCTAAAAAGGCAAGCCCTAGAGCATTCTAAGTCTCCCATGTTTTTACAAATATCTTGAGTATCTTTTATTGTTGATGATGCATTATACAGGAATTGGTTGGAACCAATTGTTGCATTATATCCTTACCTTGTCTAGATAAAATCCTATGAATCCTAATTAAGTGTAGGATCGAATGATGCTTAGCAATGCATAGACCGGTAGAAGTCGGGTGATTTCTGTCACCTACGAGATGTAGGATGAGCTCAGTCACGGTTGGCTATATTTGCTACCGTGGGAAAAAGGAACCATGTGGTAATAATGAATGGAGACCGGACGGGATGACGGTAATGCAACAACAAGGCATGGAGGTCATGGCTGTGAATCTATCCCCGTCTGTGTCGTTTAAGGACCAATTCGCTGTACGTCCTCATGTCATGTTGAACGCATGCCTGTCACTTAGTTGGCCGGATAACTCGTTCCGACCGTGAAGCCAAGTAGCTCAATTCAGGCCGGAAGTCTGGGAAGTGAAAGTGCGCACCCTGGCGGTAGTAAGGATGTGTGGGGAGCTATTGGCGTAAGTCCGAGGTGAGATTGACCACCTGGCAGAGTGGACTCCTCGAGGGTGCAAGGCCGCTGCTCGAACCATGATTCTGAGTTGTACCAAAGGTGTGACCTAAGGCTGCCTTCGCGCGGTATGGCTGGGTTTGTGTTAGGAATACCCCTCCAGTTGGATAGGAATCGATTCGAATCACCGTCTCTCCCGGATAGTGAGAACTTGACTGAGCAGCGGCAATGTAGATTCACTAAATGCTAAGATATGGTTAAATGATGATGATGATGAGGAGGATGATAAAGATGAGCCATGAAATACCTGATATGGTTATTATTGTTTGCAACTAAATCAAATGATTGATTAGTATAGGTGCTAATATAGATGGTAGGAAATGGCTAAAAGTCACTTTGCTAAAATACTGGTGAATAATGCTAATGGTTACTCAAGCTTTTATGCAAAAAAGGTTGTCCAAAGCAAGATCCATGATAAAGCCTTGCATACTCCTTGGTGTCATTTATTTTTGGTTTCTGACGGGTAAGTCTAGTGAGTACATTCTCGTACTCGGGGTTTATTCCCCTTGTTGTAGATGACGTGCTCTATAACTTGACTCTATCGCAAGTATTGTCTCCACCTGCTTTGGGGATGAAGACTAGATCATGGGCATGATCATCTATGTTATCTTATCTTCTTGCTTTTGCTGGATATGACTATGGTCTTTGGCTTGTATTTGAACTAAGTGTGTGTGATGGTCTCAAACTACTTTGCTTCTGCTATTTGTGAACTCGTTTTGTAATAACTATGTGTACTCTGATGTATGAGGTACTTGCAAACTACTTGTGAAATGGATGTAACATGTGGCTTGTTATGTTGAATTACTGTGATCTTGGTTGTATGCAAGTTGGTTTGAAATCCTTCGTGGTTTCAGTTGACTACCGGGTTTATATGGATTCAAGTATGATGGTTTGATCACTCCGGTGATTGCTTTCGTACTTGTGCTCTTATAAATTGGTCGGTTCTGTTACAGCTGGTATCAGAGCTAGATTCAACATTAAACATGTCATATGCGTATTTAAAACAAAGGTTTTTATTTGCAAAAATTAATTTTGACAACTTATAGTTACTTATATATAGGTGTGTTCAAATCTAAAATTTTACCTAAGTGTGCCAGTTGTCATATCCTCTATGCCCAAATAAGGACCTTTAGGTGGCTTATTTAAGTACTAACTTTGGGGGTAATTGCTTGCATTTTATTTCATCGTCCATACGGTGTGCTATTGTATGGATGCCATCCGCTTGGGTGGTAATGTATGGATCAATTGCCTCTACATACAGGTAAGTGTGAGTTGTGAGAGCATGACCGTCCCACTGTCGGTCTAGGGGAGAGTTAGTTGTGGTTACCGGAATATTTACATGTTGTACACGTGTACATAGGAAGGTACTTAATTGTGGGTGTATCTATCGGGTAGCTTTGGATACCGAAGTATATACATCCGGGGATGTATATATGGAGAATATCTTAGTTTACTGCTTTCATTATATGCTTATTTTTCTTTTGTTGGGATGGGCTGTAATGAATTTGTCTACAGGTACACTAACAACACAACGTGTAGCTCGACTAGATACGTATATGAGAAAACATATGTATGCCACCGTCTATGTCGCTAGAATTTTAAATTTTTCTTAAGATTCGTGAGGACGTACGGAACGTGCATGCATCATGTTCACTCATGCCATTACATTTTTGCATCACTCCCTCCCTTATCTTTAATTATTCCATTATATATTTCTCATCCTTTAAGATAATCCTTCCACACCCAAATTGCAATATCACCACAGTTGGCAGCTTTGGAAGTTCTACTTGATCTTTGTCAGGAGTTTGGCGACGAGTTGATCAACGGACCAGCTTAGTCCATTCCTCGAGTAGCCCTATCTGAATTTTGGTGGCTGAATTTTGAGGATGATCCCTTGGTAATGACTGAGATAGAAAGGGCACAGAGCTCAGGGCCAGCCATGAGTGCTATGATGGCTGTTCTGAAGATGTTTCAAGATCGCCAGGGCACTTATGTCAGTGCCTTGATAGCCCTTCGGCAGGCACTGAATGAACAGCTTAAGTGGAAGAAGCGTGCGTGCATGAATGGCAAGGAGCTTAGGACAGCTCAAAATGATATTGGTGGTCTTATGAGTGCTTTGGAAAACCGCAGGCAATAGTTTGTACGTGTTGTCAGGGAAAGAGATGCTAATAATGAGCAGATCCTACAGTTGACTCATGAGCGAGATGACGCACTCCGTCTGGCTCAAACCAGGGACAATGTTAGGATCATGACAAGAATTTGAGCTGAAATCCAAGAGAATGAACTCCTCCGCCAAATTGAAGAACTACAGATTGATGTTCACCGTCTTAACAATCAGCTCAATCCGATTCCTCATCCTATTCCAGTGTATCCCATGGTGGGAGGACCACAGGTGATCGTCTCTGATGATGATGGCATGAACTTAGATGCCAATGTCGTCGTAGTACCTGAAGCTGAAGAAGATGAAGAAGAGGAGGAACTCGATCTTGTCGAGGATGAAGATGGTGAAGGAGTGATCGACACTAACACTGATGATGATGTGTAGTTTAGCTGTAGCACCAAGCTAGATGCACTAGTGTTTATCAGTCTTGATCCCATGTTGCTCCTCGGAAAGACCAAATCTCATGTGAATCTTTACCTGGTAATCACCTTGGTGGACACAAGGCGTGTATGGAAATAACGCAAGAGTCCCCTACTCAGTTGTCTTTGGCAATTAGGCTATGTTCTCTTGCGCTGTGTTCTGATCTTTAGAGTGCCTCCTCGTTGACTCCTAACCTTGTGACTACCTTTACTTGCTATCCCTCCTTTGCATAGTGCTTTCTCTTACGACCCAATCTATGCACTTGAAATTTCACTTTGGGTGTGTGATCAGTAATGGTGTTATGAGTAGCAACTACGGTGCCGCGACGAAACTGAGAGCCTCCTGTGGCGCGCGACACAAGGTTGTGCTGCTCGGCACGCGCTGGTATCGAGGTTTCTAGTTATGACCCCTTACAGAACTACACCGATGTGTTATTTTCACGTGAGCTCTTCCTTGATTATCTCTCCATATCTACTCTAAAGATACTTATATCTGACCTAATGTAGTAGAGTTTCCTTCTAAAATTGCAAAGAAGATAACCTTTGAAGAGCAGGTCACCGACTTGAACATTGGCATAGTGCAAGAGGTGGTAGACAAATGACTCTATGTGACTATCCCTATAATGACGTCGGTCAGCTAGGGAGCAACTTATGTCGTCCCCGTTGGATTAGAAGGCTACACAATATTTAAAAGTTGGACAAGTTTGTAGTTGTCTTCATTAATGACATCTTGATCTTTTCCACAAATGCTGAAGAACATGCCGAGCATCTGAGAGTTGTTTTATCCAGGCTACGAGAACATACGCTTTATGCCAAGTTCAGTAAATGTGAGTTTTGGCTTAAGAAGGTACCTTTCTTGGGTCATGTGTTGTCCGATGAAGGGATTTCGGTTGATCCGTCTAAGGTGCAAGAAGTCTTGGATTGGAAAGCACCAACTTCCATACATGAGGTTAGAAGTTTCCTTGGTTTGGCTGGATACTATCGTCGATTCATCCTAGATTTCTCTAAAATAGCCAAGCCCATGACCAGATTGCTTCAAAAAGATGTAAAGTTCGTTTGGACTCCATAGTGTGAGACTGCTTTTTGCACTTTGCGGACCTTGTTGACCTCAGCTCCTGTTTTGGCACAACCTGATATCGAGAAACCTTGTGATGTGTTTTGTGATGCATCAGGTACCGGTTTAGGATGTGTCCTTATGCAGGAAGGCTGGGTTATTGCTTAAACCTCGCGTCAGTTAAGGAAGCATGAAGCCAATTATCCAACTCATGATCTTGAGTTAGCTACTATTGTTCATGCTTTGAAGATTTGGAGGCATTACCTGCTCGGTAATATGTGCCATATTTATACCGATCATAAAAGTCTCAAGTATATCTTCACTCAACCAGAATTGAACATGAGACAGAGAAGATGGCTAGAGTTGATTAAAGATTATAACTTAGAAGTCCATTATCATCCGGGTAAAGCAAATGTTGTTGCTGACGCTTTGAGTAGAAAATCTCATTGTCATTCTCTTTTGGAATCAGATTATCATTTGGTGCATCTGTTACATCATGCTATGTTGCACAGTATTACCCTTAGTTGCTCTCTGGAAAGTAAAATCATCGAGCTTCAGAAAACCGATGTGGGTGTGTTCCACATCAAAAGAAAGATGAAGGAACAAGAGACAAAACACTTTCGTGTTGATGAGAATGGTGTTCTATGGTTTAAGGACAGACTTGTAGTACCAAAGGACAAAGAGCTTAGAAACCAAATCTTAGAAGAAGCTCACTCATCCAAGTTATCTATCCACCCGGGAAGTAGCAAAATGTATCAAGATTTGAAATCTAGATTTTGGTGGACCAAGATGAAGAAGGAAATCGCAGCCTATGTTGTAAGGTGTGACAATTGTTGTAGAGTCAAAGCAATTCACATGAAGCCTGCTGGACTTCTCCAACCATTGTCTATACCAGGATGGAAATGGGAAGAGATTAGTATGGATTTTATTGTTGGACTTCCCCCTACCCAAAAGAATTTTAATTCCATATGGGTAATAGTGGATCGTTTAACAAAGTCTGCTCATTTCATACCAGTTAGAGTTGACTATCGACCAAGTGACTATGCTGAATTATACTTTAATCAGATAGTACGTCTCCATGGTGTTCCTAGAACCATTGTATCTGATAGAGGACCTCAGTTCACTGCTCGTTTTTTGGAACAGTTGCACAAGATGATAGGGACCAACTTAGTTAGAAGTTCTGCTTATCATCCACAAACCTCCGGATAGACGGAGCGAGTGAATCAAATATTGGAAGACATGTTGAGAGCTTGTGTCATATCATCCAAAGGTTCATGGGATAAGTGGTTACCCTTGGCTGAATTTTCCTATAATAATAGTTATCAAGAAAGTATCAAGATGGCCCCGTTTGAAGCATTGTATGGCCGCAAGTGTAGAACTCCTTTGAACTGGGTTGAATCTAGAGAAAGGAGATACTACGGCATTGATTTCATCGAAGAGGCAGAACAACAAGTCCGTACCATCCAGAAACATATGAAAGCCGCTCAGGCTAGGCAGAAAAGCTATGCGGATAAAAGAAGAAAGCCCATTGAGTTTGAAGTAGGCGATCACGTTTATCTGAAGGTATCACCGATGAAAGGTGTGCAGCGATTCAGAGTAAAGAGGAAGCTTGCACCTAGGTATGTAGGCCCATATATGATCATGGAAAAGAGTGGGAATGTAGCTTACAAGATAGAGTTACCTTACGAGATGAGAGCTATCTTCAATGTTTTTCATGTATCTCAATTGAAGAAATGTCTCCGTGTTCCCGAAGAAAGAGTTTCACTGAGAAATATCAAGTTGAAATCAGATCTATCCTATGAAGAAAGGCCAGTGCGGGTTATCGACACAAGAGAAAGAGTAACTCAGAACCGTGTGGTTAAGTTCTACAAGGTTATGTGGAGTAACCAAGGTAGTGAGAGCGATGCAACGTGGGAGCGGGAAGATTATTTGAAGGATGTATACCCTACCTTTTATTCAAAATGGTACGCTTTTCAAATCTCGGGGTGAGATTTTTATAAGGGGGGAGGGCTGTAACACCTCAGTGTTATGGTTGCACTAAAACACTTGCATCACATGAGAATGTGCATTATCATCTCATTCATAAGCATCATACCATGATGAATGTATCATTTCATGTGTGTTTCATTTGAATTGTTTGGTTCTATGCTAGCAATTGTGGGTGCTCATGTGTGGTTTATGCAATTGTGTGTTAAATGTCCTCTTAAACAACTTAGCTATACTTAGAATGCCATTAGGAACAATGTTCATGTTGACCATCTTGCCTAATTACACTTCCAAGTAATGGTTTGACTTGTGTTGACCCCTGGAGCTCTGTTGTTTGACCGTTTAAAAAGTACAGTTTAGAATGTTTGCATGTCTGAGCAACCTAAAGAAAAGTTGTATCAAATTTTATATGGAACAAACTTTGTTTAGAGGTCAAGTGATGAAAATGTGTGGAACAGTCTCAAACATGGCCCACAAGTCAGATTTGGGTGCTGACTCTACACTTATAAAATTTCCTAAGTCCCTTGCTGATTTCTAGTTTCGTAGGCTCGACTTTGGCTTGATCTTACTCTCTATCCATTGCGAATTAGACCTTGATCTCTAAAGGAGTTTTGGAGATGGTACATAGGACTTCAACTTTTGTTTTGATTGTTTGCGCTAATAATCAACGGATTCGGAGTTTTATCATCTCCAACTCTCACTGTCAGGCCGGTTCATTTGCTCTGTTGATCGAACTGAATCGGCGCTACAGTGCCGACCGGCAGCATGCCATTGCCGCCGCATGGCCGCCACGCGCCGTGGCCGGCCTGGCGCCGCTAACCCGCTGTCGACCACTGGAGGCCACGCCCGCCTGCCCTCCCACGCGCTCTCGTTCTCTATCTCCCCCTCGCGCGCGTCTGAGGAACCGTGAAAACAAAGCCACCACCGCGCCATTGCTCTGCCGAGTCGTGCACCTCGCTGTCGTGTCGTGGCTCACTCTAGCTAGCCCATAGCTTCACCGTAGTTCCCTGTTGCTCGTCCACCTCGCCGTTGAGCCGGAGAGTCGAGTTAGAGGCCACCTTTCCTTCTTCCCGTGGCGGAGCGCCTTTACCGCGTGAGCTCCGACGAGTTCCCGTGTACTCACCACTGTACCTCGCCTCGCTCCGTCACTCCCATAGCTCCGCTGAGGCCTCCTCTTGCTCATCGTCATCTCCGCACAGTCATTCGACCTCAGGTGAGGCCGCTTTCGGCGTTTCCGCGCCGTCGCAACCTCACCACAGAGTTGGGTGCTCCGTGGCCAGCCCCACCTGGAGTACCTTGTCACCTCCGCTCTCTCCCTTCTCGTTCCTCGGAGTACCCTAATGCTTGAATCAGGCCTAGCCAAACCTCTACTAGCCGGAGATGTAGCCGCCAGCGAGCTACGCCATTTCCGCGCCGTCGCGTGCGCCATCCCCTATTTTCAGTCGCTGACCGGCGGGGTCCACTGATCCGCGGGTCCCACGCGCCAGTGACAGTTTATGTGAAAGGATAGTTCATTTGTGCAATTTTGAATACAATTTTGTAAAATTGATAGCTGGTGTTTGGTAGATCCAAATGGAGTGATGCTAATTTTGGTAGAATCACAGTGAAGTGTAGTATTTAGGAAAAATATAATATGAGCACTTGTAGTAGAAATTTTGGATGAATTAAATAGGAACTTGAAATGTGTTTTTAAATGCATGCAAATTTGTTTAAATTATATCTTGAGTTTCTGTGATCCAAAAATTATGAACTTTTGTGGGTAAGCTATTCCTGCTGAGTATAAGCTCTGGTAAAAATTTGAGAGTCATTGCATGTATGGTTTTTGAGTTATAGATTTTTCTTTTATCATTGATTGATACTTGTGTAAATTTTTGTAAATTATCTAGAAATCCTATGACCATGAAACTTTGTGGGTAGCATCCTAGTACCTTAAGGATGCTAGGAAAAATATGAAATTTGTTGCTTGACACTTTTCACTAAGGTTTCCTATTTATGCCATTTTAATCCTTTATGCCTTGTCATTTTGGTGTAGGATGTGATACTTGTTCAATTTAAATGAAATTTATGTAGTAGCCTAATGGAGAAATGTATAAGCTACTGTAATTTTTGTGGAATTTTATGTACATTTTGGATATGTGTTTATTATTTAACCTAAGTCTCTAAATAAATTATTAAAGGCATGAAAATAATTTATTTAGGAATGGACACTATGTTTTCTGGTGTTCTTTCAACATGTATGATGAGTTAGTAAAGTTGATTTTGTCCATTGGTATGTTTGCAATGTAAGTTAATAATTAATTTCTTGCATTGTGTCTTTCTGGATAGTTCTAGGAACTTTATAAAGTTCACCATGATAAATTGAGTTTCTGCGAAAGTGGTGAATACAAAAGTTGTAGATAACTTATGTATCTATCTCCTGTTAAAATTTGGTGGCATTTGGCCTAGTAGTTTGAGAGTTACGTCAGTTGGAAGACAACACTCCCAACTGCCTGCTGTCTGGGATCCACGGACAGTTTTGCAAGATCAGTTTGTGTGACCTAGTTTGAGTTTGAATTAGACTTTGGTGATTAAATAAAAGTTGTAGACAACTTTATAAGATTTCAGAAAGTCTTAAATCATGGTATTTGGATCTGTAGAACTCCAGTTATGGATCAAACTTGTAGATGCTGTTTGCAGCCTGAAAACTATTGAGTGCAGTGAATGACTTGTTTGCTTTATATGAGTTGATGTGATGATTTAGATGCTAGGCTAATAAAGATAAGTTGTTAGTTGCAGGTGCTAGACCTCTTACTGAAGATGAACAACTTTATCTTAGGTTGTTAGAGCTTGGTGAGTGTGCAGTTCTTGTTTTCTAATAGAGACATGCACCTACTCGGTAAAATAAATGTAAAGCTTGTATCATCATGTTGTTCATGCGTCCATCTTTACATGGCTGTACATTTCATCATCATCTTCCATCTCTTGTGCATGCATGATTCTTATAATATGCATATGCATGCAATAGGTGTTCTGGAGGGAGTCACGCTCCTGGAATTCGAGCCAGTACTTCCGGAGGATCAGCAGCAAGCTCAGGAGCAGGAGGTGCAGGCCCCCGAAGAAGGAGCCCATGAAGAAGTTCTTGAGTGCCCCGATCACCAACCTTCCTCTTTTCTGAAAGGCAAGCCCTAGAGCATTCTAAGTCTCCCATGTTTTTACAAATATCTTGAGTATCTTTTATTGTTGATGATGCATTAAGTACAGGAATTGGTTGGAACCAATTGTTGCATTATATCCTTACCTTGTCTAGATAAAATCCTATGAATCCTAATTAAGTGTAGGATCGAATGATGCTTAGCAATGCATAGACCGGTAGAAGTCGGGTGATTTCCTGTCACCTACGAGATGTAGGATGAGCTCTGGTCACGGTTGGCTATATTTGCTACCGTGGGAAAAAGGAACCATGTGGTAATAATGAATGGAGACCGGACGGGATGACGGTAATGCAACAACAAGGCATGGAGGTCTTGGCTGTGAATCTATCCCCGTCTGTGTCGTTTAAGGACCAATTCGCTGTACGTCCTCATGTCATGTTGAACGCATGCCTGTCACTTAGTTGGCCGGATAACTCATTCCGACCGTGAAGCCAAGTAGCTCAATTCAGGCCGGAAGTCTGGGAAGTGAAAGTGCGCACCCTGGCGGTAGTAAGGATGTGTGGGGAGCTATTGGCGTAAGTCCGAGGTGAGATTGACCACCTGGCAGAGTGGACTCCCTGAGGGTGCAGCGCTGCTCAGAACCGCGATTCCTGAGTTGTACCAAAGGTGACCTAAGGCTGCCTTCGCGCGGTATGGCTGGGTTTGTGTTAGGAATACCCCTCCAGTTGGATAGGAATCGATTCGAATCGCCGTCTCTCCCGGATAGTGAGAACTTGACTGAGCAGCGACAACGTAGATTCACTAAATGTAAAGATATGGTTAAATGATGATGATCATGAGGAGGATGATAATGATGAGCCATGAAATACCTGATATGGTTATTATTGTTTGCAACTAAATCAAATGATTGATTAGTACAGGTGCTAATATAGATGGTAGGAAATGGCTAAAAGTCACTGCTAGTACAGGTGAATAATGCTAATGGTTACTCAAGCTTTTATGCAAAAAGGCTGTCCAGCAAGATCCACTGATAAAGCCTTGCATACTCCTTGGTGTCATTTATTTTTGGTTTACGACAGGTAAGTCTAGCTGAGTACATTCTCGTACTCAGGGTTTATTTCCCCCTTGTTGCAGATGACGTGCTCTATAACGGCTACTACAAGTATTGTCTCCACCCTGCTGGGGATGAAGACTAGATCATGGGCATGATCATCTATGTTATCTTATCTTACTGCTTTTGCTGGATATGACTATGGTGCTGGCTTGTATTTGAACTAAGTGTGTGTGATGGTCTCAAACTATTTTGCTTCCGCTATTTGTGAACTCGTTTTGTAATAACTATGTGTACTCTGATGTATGAGGTACTTGCAAACTACTTGTGAAATGGATGTAACATGTGGCTTGTTATGTTGAATTACTGTGATCTTGGTTGTATGCAAGTTGGTTTGAAATCCTTCATGGTTTCAGTTGACTACCGGGTTTATATGGGTTCAAGTATGACGGTTTGATCACTCCAGTGATTGCTTTCGTACTTGTGCTCTTATAAATTGGTCGGTTCTGTTACATAGGCACACTGCCAGGACATCCGAGGATGTGTTTCATGTTCCAAGAAAGAGACATACCTCTATGAGTAGGCACAACAATGTCTTGAAGGTTGTTCGTAAGAAATATGTAAAACAATGCAAAATCCTTCACTACATAGATTTTCCAATCAAGATATTCAGAAGGGCTTGCTTAGTATATTCATCTGAAAACCTGCAAGTTGAAGTTCAGTCTCACTACCAGTTTTCAGATTGGCAAAATAGTATTTTCAGTGTTGACTTATGACTAAGTCAGAAGAAATATATGTTAGTGCCATATTTGGAAAATGGGGTCCAGAAAGATAATTGACAAATCAAACCCCACATAAAGAAGAAGAAAACAAATAAATCACTAATTGTAGCAGAACACATGCCACCTCAAGTTAATGAAGTAATGCAACAGATGCGCTAATAAGGTGCAAACAACTGGTAACAGTCTTAGTAGCAGGTTGAGACTAAAGAAATGATGCCAGGCTGCCAGTAGACTCCACAATGCTTGGGGACCATGGAGTGAATAAAAAAAATTAAGATAATAAAAATTTGGGTAATGATTAAAGGTGCCATGATTAAAAAGGATGAAGCACATAGGATTGTCAACGCAGCGTACCTATCAACTATTATGCAAAAGTTACTTGAGAAGAACATAAAACTTGGGCAGAAGTTACTTGAGAAGAACATAAAACTGTGGAGCAGGCCAGAGTTACTTGAGAAGAACATGTGTATAATTACAGCATCTTGAGAAAATATCATGTCTATGCAACCAATTCAATAGGTTAGAGATCTATGATTTACTGTTAAGTTCTAATCATTGTATGCAAATTTAGTGAATCCATTAGATTTAATGCTGGAAGTTGAAGAAAAAAGACATTACCATATTAGCTCTAGGAACCTTTCAGGTCACCATTCTGAATTGGTAGAGTTATAAATCGAATTATAGAAGATCCTATGAGGCATATCCAGCAGGAAATAAAGCAATGGAAGCTCCAAGGGAAGCGATCCATCGCTATGGGCGTCAAGCTTCAATCTGGTAGTGGTGATTTGTAAAGCAATGACATCAAAAGCTATATTCTTTCATCGATTCAAATACCATTGTGGAATAAGTATCTGAAACCTAGGCTCATTGATCTTGGATTAAAGGCCAAAATCACAAATACAGGTTGGACAAAAAGAAAAGGTAAAATGTGGCAAAATACCTTCAATTTTTCTGACATCCAGGCACACATTGTCGCAGCGAAGGTCTTGCCTAATAACCAATTGGGTAGCAATTCGAGGTGGCCAGCACAGCATGTAGTGCACGGCAGTGGGGCACAGATGGCGTACGTGTGTATACAACAATAGATCAGATGCTTGCATCAGAGTAGATCCTGCACCACTTCCTTAAATAATGCTTTGCGATCTCTGCAAAGTACACTGATAGCAAGAAAATGTAAGTAAATTGAAAAGTTTGAGCGATGTAGAAGCAGAAGTTTGCACATAAAATGGTACCATGATCTGTCTCAAATATAGCTACTGGAACAGCAAGCTCGCTCCCTGGAGAGTGCCCAAAATATTTTAAGAAAGTCAATCATGGGCAAGATAAATATAGATAATCGAACTCGCTTAATATTCTATAAGAAAACTAATTAGAAACTGTTTCAAATAGGAAATGAATCATTGGATGTTCCTCCAGTTGCTGAAAGTATCACATGAAGGGTACCAGCACGGACGTTTGAAAGATCATGATAAACATAACATTAGCAATTATCCCAATCCAAAGATGTGTAGACTACAGAACCAAATGATTTTAATTATTGGAACACTTCAAAACTTACTTGTGGCTGCCCAGCAACGATGTATAAGCAATGCAGTCCTCTGTCTTTAACCATGGAATCTCCAAGGAATTCAGCAAGTCTTTTTGCTGTAGTCACAGCATATGACCTCGATCAGCTCTCCATAGTCACTAAAGATTTACTCATCGTGCTGGACTAACAGATGAAAAGAAATCAAGTAACTCACTGCAGAGAATATATTTGGTTGGGTTGATAGGATAAGCTGGTTGAGTTGTTGATGCTCTAGAGAATATAAAGTTAATGGTAGAGATCACCTACATCCAGTAGAGATTTATTTGTGTACGTATATAGAGATTGAGTTTGTCAGTACTTATTTTTCTGTACTTGTGATAGAATCATAGAACTGTGAAGCTCGACTGCCGACAGACTTCATTGCGTAATTTAGGAAGCAGTCAACACTACTGATGACAATCTAGAAGAGAAATCTTCAGCAGAGGTGAAAAAAAGGTAAAAAGGAGAAAAGCTTTGTGCCTCGTTGATCGATGATTACCTCAATCTTGGTGTTGGGGCTGGTCTGCATGGTCGCCCCGGCTGCAAGCATGGCCGCAAACTCGCGGCTCATCGTCATGTACTGTTCCTAAGAGGAGAAGGAGTGGTGGCCGGTGTTGGTGTCCCAGGACAGGACGCAGAGCCCGCACACGTGGGGGCCTCATCCTCGGCGGGTCGGGCGTTAGAGTGTGGATGTCACGGAACGTTGCGGCCTCCTCGTCGGCATCGTTGGTGCTCAGAGCCGAAGGCGTTGTCACCGGCGGCGATGCTTGCTGGTCATGCTAGCGGCCTGGCGCTCGAGCCTCTCCGTGCCGGGCACTGTTGGCCGTAGTTCGCCGAGCCTCGCAGCGCCGGATCTCGAAGGGCACCGCACCAGATCCACGAGCCGGCATCGCTGGCCCCGCTCGAATCCATGATCCGACGAACGTCAAGCGGGGAACGGCGAGGTCGACGGCTCAGGGAGAGGATGTGGCGGTGGCACGGCAGGGAGGACGAGGAGCCGGGGCTTGTCGTGGCAAGGGGGTGCGTTGAAGCCTAGCAACGTTGGAGGAAGGCCAATTCCTCGCGGTGATTGCACTGGCTTTCCATTTTTATCTCCTTGCACGTCGTGGACTCGTGGTTGTGGCCGAGTGGGAGGGGGGAGGGATCGCAAGTGAAAGGCAGGCTGACGTAGCGCTCGCGGATCGCACGGGGTGGGGAGAGGCAGATCCAAAACAAATGTCGCACCAAAAAGTGTCCACGCTTTGTTCTTTTTAGTTGTTGGAGAAAAAACTAGTAGTGTCCCCGTGCTAGTAAACTTAATTCGTCAATAACTAATAGTAAACTTAATTCGTCAATAACCCGCTTTGCAAATTTCTTTTTCAAGTGCAAAAACGATGATAGGATCAAGGTTCCTTTCTTTAACGATTGTGGGGTAAAATACAAAACAAGTTAACATTTGTAAAAAATAAAACGAATAATCAGATTCATGTCTCATATATTGTATAACCAAATATTTTTGTCACATAATGAATGCCACATATGGACTAATCCTTTGAGGAGGCGACAACCTCATTGGATTCACCCAACGACGACTTTCTCCATCCCCACATTATTTTAAACTCGAGGATACAAAGAAAACAAACATTTTTATCAAATAAAGAAATATGAAACACTGTAAGGAAATATACACCACTGTGGCGTACATAATACACTCGGCATATATTATTTTGAAGTTTGAACAACATGAAGTCTGGCTGGCCGGCATCCGACCCGTCACTTATTTGTTTTACGCGGTGTATATGCGGCGTACGCCAAAAGCCAAAGCAAATATAAAACATATACAATACCTGGTAGAATATATAGCAGCACAAGCAACCCTGCGTACATATAGGGCGTGATTGGTTGCCCGAACCGGATCGTCATTTGGCCCATCCCGCATCCTTTGGTACACTTGCCTGTGTTTGGTTGCTCTACTCGCATCTTTTTCCTGCTTCCTCCTGTGCAGATTCCCTTCTCCATCCCACACGGCTCCGTCTTCTGGATTTCTCCTTCCCTCATGGTGCAGGATGACTTGATTCACCCAGGATGCAGGGACCCATGCGTCAGACACCCAAAATACTAATGCATGCATGCAACCAAACACAACCCCGTCTCGTACTGAACCAACAGCCAAGACAACCAAACACGACTACCTGCACGAGCTCAACCCGACTTCTTCGGTCCTGCATAGCCTGGCCATCCTGGCTCATGGCTCGCTCTGCAACCAATCACGCCCATAGTTTACGATTTGTTAGTCATCATCATATCAGAGGTAAATAAATAAATAGTAAAAGAACGAAAGAGAAGTAGAAAACACACCGGCTGGGCAGATCGATGTGCATCGCTACATGGTCACGTCACACTTTCCATACATCATCAGGAACGCTTTTTTTTCTTGGGGTTTAGGCAGTCGTCGATGCACAGACCTGTCTTGTCCTTGCAGTTTTGACATCGATCCGCTGGCCCTGTACAATACCCCAGGTCCACGCAAAGGAGGTTAGCTGTGTTTTGGCAGATTTCTTTGCATTCCTCTGGCGTCAACTTCTTCCTCTCCGCCGTCTCCCACGAAAAGGAGGCTGGGCGGCCAATGCTGAGGACGAGCAAGACACACAAGGCGCCGGCGGCCACATTTGAAGCGGTGGAACCAGCTGCTGAAGCCATGACGACGGATATGGTGGTGGAGGGAGGCTTAAATAGATCTAGCTGTCCGTTGATTTCGGTCATCATCGTTGATTAACCAAGAAGCCAAAGCAGCCGTGTGCTGGGCTGTCCATGGTGGCTTCTTGGTGAGTGGTGCTCGCATATCATGGATTTGAATGTTGGCAACAGATTGCACAGGGCTGATGTGTGACTGAAGCAAAAGCGATGAGGGCCCAGGACTTTTGCGCTGCCAAACCATCTCGTCGTGCGCGCAAACGGTGGCACATGACACATGCACGTGTGTGAGTTGACAGAGACACAAGGAGGGAGCAGAGCGGTGGCGCACTGCTGCTGCAAGCTGCGCTAATGGGCCATGGCCCAATAGCTGAAGAGGGGTGAAAAAGAAGAACTTTTTACATGTATGGTTCTAGAAAAAATGCATCTTTTTTTTTTAGAGTTCAAGGGCCAAAACGCCCCGGCCTTCCAACCATATAGCCAAAATTGCTAAAAAAAACTATATAGCCAAAAGACCCAGAGTCAATTACAGCACAGTTTTAAGCCGTTCCAAAACCCACACCAGCCGGTGGAGGAATCCAAAGTACCAGCAAAAGCTAGAGACTACAAAGTTATAGAGAGAAAGCAAATGCAAAGCGGCACACACATAGACCGCCAACAATAGGAGAAACTGCATTCAGACAATGACTTCCATCGCAGTCATCAGGCTTCTATTCTGAGAGGAAACCGATTTCCCAAGCATCTTGTTATTAGGGTCAGTTTGAACAGCCATCTTGTTCATATCACTTCTTGGGATCTTCAGACACCTGCTTCTGGCAAGCAGAACGTCATCTTGGCTGCAGCCCTGATTTTCTTCACAATGATCTTCATCAAGTCTTTCTTCTCTGGTGGACACAGTATCGCCCAGTTTTGCAAGAGCTCAGCCATCCTGTAGAGGAGTATATCCATACTTCTCCAGCCAATATTCTGAAAAAGAATCTCATTCCTGAGTTTCCAAATACTCCAAAAAACAGCAGAAGTAACAATGTTCAAAATACCATGTCTTTTTTCACTAAGCCAAAATTGTCCAATCACAGCTAAGTCAATCCCAACTATGGTGCCAACAGCATCAGAGATGGCCTTCCAACACTGTTTGGCAACCACGCATTCAAAAAATAAATGATGAACTGATTCCTGTTCCAGACATAAGAGACAGCTAGGGTCCTTAACTTTCCTTCATTTAGCTAAGTTATCTCTGGTCAAGACTTTATTGTTTATCATCAATTGCCATAGGAAAAAATGTAGTCTGGGAGGTATTTTGATGTGCCAAAGAGCAGATACATGTACAGTTTTGATACCCCTAAAATTAATGATTTTGTAGAGTGACTGAGATGAGTAAACTCCAGAGGAGTTATAAAGCCAAACCATCTCATCCTCTTTATCAGTCAGATTAATGGTTGAAACTAAAGCTGCTACCTCCAACCAAACCTGATAAAGATCTTCACTAACATTTCTTCTGAAAGTGCATTTCAAGTCTTGCCCATCCCACAGTTCAGCAATGGACTTGTTTTTTTCATTGAAAATACGATACAGAGGCTAAAACTGGATGGCCAGACTAGAGGAACCTAACCAACTGTCTTCCCAAAGTCTAAGTTTCCTACCATTACCTACCTTCCATCTATAATCCATTTTCGCAGCTTGTGCAGCCCACATAAAACCCTTAAAGAAGTTGGAAGCCCCACTTGACCTAGACTGGAAAATATTTGGTTTCTGAGTATTATATTTAAAATCTATAAGCTCTTTCCAAAGCTTCTCCTTATCTGAATTATATCTCTTAAGCCAAGAGCCTAACAAGCAAATGTTCAGATCTCTCAAATTAGGAATGCCTAAGCCTCCAAACTCTTTACACATAGAAACCATTTCCCAGTTAGCTAAGTGATACTTATGATTATCTACTGAATCATTCCACAAACAATTAGCCATGTGTGTGTTTAACAGCTTGACAGCCCACTTTGGGACCTTAATAAAGGAAAGTAAATATACAGGAATGCTAGCAACACAAGTTTGAATAAGCATAGCCCTAGCAGCAAGGGATAACAATTTCCCCCTCCAACCTGCTATCCTCTTTAGGATTTTGTCTACTAAAGGTTGAATGTCATCCCTGGACAGGTTGCCAAAATGTAGAGGCACACCTAGGTACTTCAGAGGAAAAGAACCAACAGGGCAAGAAAAGATCTGAGCAAATCTCTGGGCATCATTTAAATCTAAGTTCATTGGAACTAATTCACTCTTATGGAAGTTTACTTTCATACCAGACAATTGTTCATACCACATTAGAATACACTTAAGATTTTCAAGAGCCGATTCCTCAGCTTTTGAAAATAGAATTGTATCATCTGCATACTGCAGAGACACAATCCCACCCCTCCTAAAATCACCTAGAAGCCCTTTAACTAAACCTCTATCTACAGCTCTATCAATCATCCTAGACAACCCATCACCCACTAAATTGAACAGTAAAGGAGAGAGTGGATCTCCTTGTCTCAAGCCTTTTCCAGGTTTGAAAAAGGAGCTTTCTTCTCCATTGACTAAGATGCCTAAAGAACCCCCTACCACTATCTGTTGGATCCACTTTATCCAAAGGGGATCAAAATTTCTATCTCTTAACATATCAAAAAGGAACTGCCAACTAACCCTATCGTATGCTTTTTCAAAATCTAGTTTTAAAATAACAACTTGCTCTCCACTCTTATTCAAACTATGAACCAACTCATGGGCAACTACTACACTTTCTAGAATATACTTACCCTTAATAAAGGCTGACTGACTATTGTTCACAATTCTCTGGGAAATAGGGCCTAATCTGATAGTTAACAATTTAGAGAAGATTTTGAAACTACAGTTGAGCAAGCTTATGGGTCGAAATTGTTTCATATTAGTAGCATCCCCTACTTCAGGAATTAAAGTAACAAGAGAAAAATTAAGCCTACTCAGGTCCAAGTCACCTTTGAAAAAATCATTGAACATATCTATGAGGTCTGCCTTGATTAAATTCCAGAATTTTTGATAAAAAAGAAAGGAGAGACCATCAGGGCCTGGGGCTCCTTCAGCATAACAGCTAAACACAGCCTCCTTGATCTCTGCTTCTGTGAAAGGTGCAATTAAGGAACTATTTTCCTCGGGAGTCACTTTATCCACATCTTCCCAAAAAGAGCTACCTGACCTAACCCCTGAATTCTCTTCCTTGGCAAATAACTCTTTATAAAAGTCAACTGCCACCTTCATCATACCCTTTTGGTCATAAACCAAACAAGCAGGGTCTTGCAGGCAATCAATTCTCTTCTTCCTACTTCTATAATTTGCCATAGCTTGAAAATAATCTGTGTTCTTATCCCCTTCCAGGATATTCCTATCTCTGAATCTTTGCCTAGACTTAATTTCTTCCAGGGCCCATATTTTTTCTAGCTGGTTTTCTATAGAATGAAGAGCTTGGGAATCAGCTAAAGTAAAATTTCCATCTTCAGCTAAGGTCTCAAGTCTACTGAATTCCTCAGATAGAGCTGCTTTGGTTCTATTAAGCTGGGCAATTTCATTGGCAGCCCACCGTCTAATCATTCTTCTAAAGGTCCTTATCTTAAACTGCCATCTGTCTATACTTTTAGTACTGCTACATGGAGTATTCCAAGCCTTTTCCACCTTGTCCCTAAAAGACTCTTTCTCCAGCCACCATTTTTCAAATCTGAACCTTTTCTTACCAAAACAGATATTATCCCCTGAGTTAATAACTAATGGGTTGTGGTCACTAGGAGCCCTATCCAAGGCTTTCACAGAGTCCATGGGAAAGCCTGCTTCCCAAGAGGTAGACACAAAGATTCTATCTATCTTAGCCAAGATAGGGACTTCCTGATTGTTGGTCCAAGTAAATTTTTTGTTAGTGGGGTTAAGTTCTATAAGAGCATTATTGGCCTGAACCCAATCATTAAACAAGTCAGCCCACTTGTGATTAATGATCCTATTGCTCTTATCCTCTATGAATCTAACAAGATTAAAATCCCCCCCAATAAGAATTGGACCTGTCCATGACCCAATGATCTCATACAGCTCATCTAAAAAAGTTTGTTTTAACTCCTCCTAGGCAGGACCATAAATCATAACTAGTTTCCAACTAAAACCAGTTTTCTTGTCAGTTAGGATAACGCTAACAGAGAATTGACGAATATCAGCTACTTGCATATTAAAAAGATCTGAGTTAGTTCCTACAGAATGCCCCTGCTGTTCCTTTAGACTCTAAATGACACCAACTAAAAGGCATATTACTAGAGAGACTTTTTAAAAGACCATAAGAGAAACTACTTTTTTTTGGTTTCCATGATCCCTACAAAATCTGCATGACTGTCTCTAAGGGACCTGCCTGCTTCCTGATCGGCCTCTAAGGGACCTGCTAAAGATTTATCAACATTTTTGGGCGGTGTCAAATCCTTGTCACCTTGAGCCCCACCATTATCTACCAAATCCACTCCTGAATTTGTAGAGTTAGGGCCAACCTTATTATTATTACCTAAGTGATTATCTAGTGATCTCTGCCTATCTAAGGCAATCATTCTGTCTAGTACTTGTGGGTTTCCATCCACTCCTACTACATCCAGATCTTTAGCAACAGAAATTAAAAGAGCCTTAGAAACATGGTTCTGAGCTTTAGCATTAATACCTGCATTACTCTCTAGATTCCACTTTCTTTTAAACTCTTGTGCCTTGTCTAGAATAGTTCTTCCATCATCAGCATTCCTGCTGCTCCTTCTTAGAGTGACATTTGGCCCCCACTGGTTCTTCTTTCCTCTTTTCTTAGCTTTCCCTGGATCATCTATTTGTTTGGCATTTTTTCAAATCCTCCTTGGTAGGTTGAGTACCTAAGGGTTCATCCTCTTGAGCAGGGTCACACTGTGTATCTTGAAGCATTTCATGGCAGCTAGGCACCTTCTGTGTGTGCTCTCTAGAGACAATGATTTTACTGATGTTGGATTCACCTATTGAGCTTTGTGACTGGGCCTTTTCTTGAAACTAAAAAATCCACTCTTCTGGAAGATGAACAGTGTCATCATCATCCTGTACCATAAGAATCACTACCGGAAACACCTAAGTTGCCGAGTGTCCCCACCTTTGCCGTGGGCAAGATTTCGGGCACTCGGTAAACATGATGTTTGCCGAGTGTCCCAAAGACGACACTCGGCAAAAACAAAACTCACGGCATAACATTTTACGCCGAGTGCCTACACTCGGCAAACAATAGACACACGGCAACTTCATGTCCGGGTAACACCGTCGACCTCCATTATCATTTTGCCGAGTGTCACACGTTAACACACGGCAAACCCACCTATATGCCGAGTGTCAAAATACGACACTCGGCAAACCCACATCTATACCGAGTGTCGCCTTGCGACACTCGGCAAATTCTGTTATATGCCGAGTGTCAGCATCTGACACTCGGCAAACAATTTTTTTTTTGATTTTGCCCCCCAAACTTTTTGTACTGTTGTCTTACAATACATGTTGCTCTGTGTTGAAGTTTTGTACATTTCTGAGTTATTTTACTATATTTCGTCAATTTATTTTAGTCAAATGAATTTTCGGTAATTTTTAGATTTGAAGCTGCAAGTGCTTGAATATCCGAAAAAGTGAATAAAAATGATATTCTTGTCCTTTGAGTCTGTTTTGAGACCGTATCTAGGGCCGGACCAGAAATTTTGAACATTGTGTTCATGAAACATGAGCGAGTAACGTGGCGGAAACGTCTGAAAATTCTATAAAAAGCAAGCGAAGTCTGAAAATCACGAAATTAAATCGAGTTGTCATGATATCATCGTGGAGGCTATGGTAAAAATTGAGAGTGTTTTGGCAAAGTTGACACGTACATTGCTTATAAATCGGATCATCTCAGGAGAAGTTTACGAGATGTGAGAAAGATCCGGTAAGATGAGGAGACAATTTGAATGTCGATTTGGAGTTTCACTTCAAAATTTTGGTATATACAATAGAGAACAAAGATCGCTTCTTGTGATTTTTTGGCAATTTTTTTGAACCATTAAAGTAATTTTAATTCTTTAAATCATAATTATTGAATTTTAGATTGCGATATACAAACACATGAAATAATAGTCCAATTTTGTACAAGCTTGAAATATACATTTGTGAGTGCACCTAACAAAGTGTAATGCAAGTTCATTTCATGAAATTAGTGAAACATGAAATAGAGGAAAGTAATTAAGTAGAGGAAAGAAAAGGGCAACATGAAATATAGAAATAAGTTTGCCGAGTATTGCATAGGTGGCACTCGGCAAACTGATGGAATTTTTAAGGAGAACAGGATTTTAAGTAGTTTACCGAGTGCGCCATCGGCCGACACAAACAAGCTGAGGAATTTTTAAAAAAGCGTTGCGAGTGTCGTGTCGGGCCGACACTCGGCAAACATGCCATAAAATAGATAGGCCGTGGGCGGCTCAGCCATTCTCCATTCCTCCCCACTCCACTCCCTCCCCACTCCATCGGTGGCTGTCGACCTCCCTCCCCTCGCGCGCCGTCAGGCTCCCCCCCCGCGCCTCCCTCCTCCCCACTCCATTGTGCTCCCCACGCCCGCCACCGTCAAGCTCCCCCACACCCCCCTCCTCCCCACTCCGTGGCCCCTCCTCCCCCCACCCGCTTGCGCCCTTGGCCGTCGACCTCCCCCCCGTGAAACCTGAGCTGGCGTGGAGCACGCACCTGAAACCGCCCTAGGGTTGTGGGAGAATCAGCGGAGACTTCGCCGTCGTGCATGAGGAGCCCACCGCTTCCCCCATTCTCGGTAAGCCCCATTGTATTCTCACTTTGCTTCTCATATTGTCCTCGCTTAGACACCATCGAGTGATTTCAAAAAAATAGCTGTTCATTTGAGGATGGAGATAGTTTATAAATTAGAGTTGATGGCTGATGAATGCTTGAATTGGTGTTAGCGAGGTTGTCATGATTTGTGATTATTAGTCGATTATGTTCCTACTGTCCTTGATATCCCTTTTTGAGTCAGATTTGCCTTTTGAAGTCTGATTGCTTAAAGTTTAATCTGAGTTGATTTGTAAATATCGTTTTGAAAATTATGGGAGGTGCCTTTCCGCCTTGAAATTTACATGTGTACGTCGAGTGGATTTGGTATTGTGAGATAAATGGCATATGACTATATTCATGAAAATAATTAGCTACTATAAAGCATGATGAATGCCCTTGTAGCACTTCGTTCTTCTCCAAATTTCAAATTTGTAGGCTGTTTTTTCATTAGCAATCTTCCTAGTTGTAGCATGCCTATGAATATAGTCATATATGTCTGTCTTTACAAAGCTCACTTGGTGGACTAGCAGCTGTTCTCTTGGCCATTTAGTGTGTGTGTTGTTTATCTTAAAATAAAATCCTGTGGATTTTCCATTTGAGCTAGTTGTTGGTGACACACTCTTTGGTGCCATCCAATGAGGATAGATGCGCAAGGTCAATCCTGTTATAGATGTGGAGAAAAAGATGCTAACTAGATCATATCCTGGTGAAGTGAAGGAGAATAAAGCCATTTGAGGCTATAGTGCAGATTCTGCAAGTTGCAATGGCAAGCATGAGATGACACCACTCGGGGCTAAAGAGAGATCTGCTTTCTTTGCTAGCTATTCTGACCTCACTTTCTCTTCTTGTGTGGTAAGGGTAGAAGCCAAAGCATGTTGTCACTTGCAAGCTATGCGTGATGCCCAGCACCAGCAGTAGCATTAGTGGATTGAATAAGGGCAAAGGAAGAGAAGGGCTAGAGTCAGGAATATCTGGGAGAGACATTCCTGTAACTAACCACTTTGTTGTTACCGGGACCAAGATCTTTTCACTTTGAAAACTGAATTTTTCCTTTTCACTGAAGACTGAATCTTGATTACCAAGATGGTGATATCTACTATTGTTTTGTTGTCGTGAGACAGCTTTGCCTTTGTGACCAGTAATCTTGATCATCTAGTTCCAAGTGTATATGCAACTATGCATGTATTATGCCTGCTAACTTTGATTGTTTTGCAAAAATTATGGGGGTGTACATGTGTGCACCCATGTCCTTACTGGGTCTGCTGCTCCTGCGTGCTCCATGCTACTGCGGTTTGGATTCTCCATCAAATGGACACAGCTCTGCCTTTCTAGAGTTCAATTCTCCTGATGCAAATTCGACATAGATAGGTCTCTAACTAGATGTGTCCTGTTGGCTAGTCACAGAGTCATATATATATTCAGTAAAGGCAACAAGCCAAGTTGGGTTACTATTTGATCAGACAGTTCACAGTTGTTATATATCTGAAGAATAAATCTTTTCCTTGAAAGTTAGAACTTACAATAACATTTCTGTCTTGAAGGTTTTATGTGTGATTTCTCTCTGCGCTTGCCATGCGGTATTTCTGTCTTAGTTTCATTGCAGTAGATGACTTTAAAATGACTAGTTGAACTTGTTATTTTGAACTCGGATTTAGATCAAATGCATGTACTACTATTTCTTGACATCTAAGCTGAACTTCGGTTGGATCTAATTGTAAATTGAAATATTGAGCATGCAGCTTCAGCAATGTTTCATGCGAAACTTGCTTCTTTACAGATGATAAAATTGTTTCTGTTTACTCTGGGCATCTAACGGAGGGCAGCTCCTTCTGTGTACTCCCCTACGTTGGATTGAATAAATGCCGGCATGCTGAGATTGAATCGCATGAATGGCGCAGTAGCATTAGTGGAGAGATTATGGGGCAGGGAAGTAGTAAGATAAAAAAATAAAAACCAAGAAGAATAATCTGGATCATCGCGGGTATTCTTATTTAGAAGTGTCTTTCTTACTGACCTCATGTATCCATTATCTTATGGTGATATAAAGGTAATTACTTACTCGTGTGAAATGACTTATTCTTTTAGGGAGGATTGAGGCTTCTGGCTGTTTGTTGGTGTTCCGTGGACCTTGTAGCGGTTGAGGCTTCTCCTGTTTGTGGGACAGCGAGGTGAGGCATAAAACACCCCTCTTTTCTGTATCATGCATGTTTGTAGAGCACGTAACCCGGTTAGGCGTCTCCCGTTCGAAAGAGATACGGTTAGAAATATGCAGCTCTTTGCATGTCGATAACCGTATCTGTTTCGAATTGTCCACGTTTTTGGACAGCCCTAGGATGCGTAGATGGGGTTAGTCTCCGTGGTCTACTCCGTTCTGAGGCAGAGTTTCGGCAGCATCTCCCTGTTGTTCTCCGGATACACAATCTCCCTACCGGGACGTGTATTTGGAGAACAATGGGGAGGTCTTTGCCCTATCTCGGATCGAGTGAACCATGGAGAACAACTTGACTACGCATCCTCGGGTGGGATTAGGACCTATCGACCTATTAGATGGTAGGAACATCGTGTACATGCAATTGATTCTTAATGTCTCGCTGGTATATATATATATATATATATATATCAGAGGATGGATGACCGTGAGTGGATGTACACGGGCCGCCCAAGTCAGCGTGCTTTGAGTGATGAATGGATTGAGAAGACGGAGGCTTTCATAGATAGAGCATTTGCCCTAGTTCCAGGAGCGTCAGCCATTTGGTGTCCGTGCAGTAGATGTGCAAACAGGCGCCGGCAACCAAAGGATGTCATGTCTACTCATCTTTGCAAGAATGGATTCACGGCAGATTATACTCGGTGGATCTACCAAGGTGAAGCCGATCGGATGAGAGAGAGGAGGGGCGTGAGAGCACGCGCGTCGAAATTTTTCGATCTTGATGCCGGGGTAGGTGGTGGCTAAATGACTTTCATGAAGCACTGCGTGGGTGAAGAAGGTGGGGAGGAGGAGCGGAGGCAACCGCAAAGGTGTATTATGACATGTTGTCTTTGACCACAGAAACCCTTCACGGCCACACAAAGGTTTCTCAAGCTGGATGCCATTGGACGGGTAATGGCCTTAAAGGCTCGATTTAGCATGAGTCGAGATTGTTACGATGCTACGTTGGCGATTATTGGCAACTTGCTTCTAGAAGCTCACATTATGCCAAAGAGCATGTCTGAGTCGCGAAACTCCTTCGTGCACTCAAGATGCCATATGAGCGAGATACATGCTTGTCAGAAGGGGTGCGTCCTATTTAGGAAAGGACACGAGAAAGCAAAAAATCTTGTCCAAAAGTGTCAATCCTCTAGGTACACGGAGGTAGAGTCAGTGATGGTCGAAGAAGAGGCGACTTGAGATCCCCGTGAAGATCCTACGGTACCTTCCATTCTTACCGAGGATCCAACGGCTATACATGACCGAGGAAACCATGAAAGCAGATGACGTGGCACAAAAATGGCACTCGTCACAGATCACGAGAAGATGGTACATCCATCTGATGGTGAAGCATGGACCCACTTTGATGGGATTCATCGTGAGAAAGCTCTTGAGGCTCGTAATGTACGTGTTGCGCTAGCAATAGATGGGTTCAATCCTTATGGACTGATGGTTGCCCCATACACTTGTTGGCCAATCTTCGTTATCCCCCTCAATCTCCCCCCCGGTGTCGTGTTTCGACGACAGAATATATTCTTGTCATTGATAATTCCTGGGCACCCGGGGAGTAAGATGGGTGTGTTCATGGAGCCTCTGATTGATGAGCTGGTCCGTGCTTGGGAGGAAGGGGTGTTGACATATGACCGAGCTACGAAGAGGAACTTCAGAATGCATGTCTGGTACCACTACTCCCTGCACGACTTCTTGGCGTATGGGATATTCTGCGCCTAGTGTGTTCATGGGAGGTTCCCATGCCCATTATGCAAGACAGCTGTGGAGTTCATTTGGTTGAAGAAGGGTGGCAAGTATTCTTCGTTCGACAAGCATCGACAGTTCCTCCCTGTTGAGCATGCATTCAGACGAGACATCAAGAACTTTATGAAAGGTGTGGTAGTGACAGACCCCGAACCGCAGATCATGACGGGTGCCGAGGTTCGTGCTCAGATAGATGCTCCCATCGTCAACCCACAAGGCGATGGTTTTGTGGGATATGGTCATCAACATATATGGACTCATAAGTCGGGCTTGGAGAGGCTCCCCTATTATGATGACCTCCTTCTTCCACATAACATTGATGTGATGCACACTGAAAAGAATGTGGCCGAGGCACTTTGGGGAACACTCATGGACACTGAAAAGTCAAAGGACAACGTTAAGGCTAGAGTGGACCTAGCAACGTTATGCGATAGACCAAAGCAAGAAATGAAGCCTCCTAGAGGCGGCAAGACATGGAGCAAGCCTAAGGCCGATTTTGTCTTGACCAGGCCCCAAAGGAGGCAAGTTCTTGAATGGATGCAAACGTTGATGTTCCGTGATGGGTATGCAGCGAATCTGAGGAGGGGAGTGAACCTATCTACTCTGCGAGTCAAAGGGATGAAGAGCCATGACTTCCACATACGGATTGAGCGGCTTCTTCCGGCGATGGTTCGTGGTTATGTCCCTGAGCATGTCTGGCTAGTGTTGGCAGAGTTGAGCTATTTCTTCCGCCAGCTTTGTGCCAAGGAGTTGTCTCGAAAAGTGGTTGAGGACTTGGAAAGAATGGCGCCGGTGCTTCTCTGTAAGTTGGAGAAGATATTTCCACCCGGCTTCTTTGTTCTGATGCAGCATTTGATCTTGCACCTCCCGTATGAGGCACGAATGGGGGGCCTGTGCAGGGCCGTTGGTGCTATCCAATCGAGAGATGTCTAAAGGTTGTTCGAAGTAAATGTAAGAATAAAGGCAAAATTGAGGCTTCCGTTGCAGAGGCATACATTCTGGAGGAGGTGTCAAACTTCACAACAAGTTACTATAGTGACAACCTTCCCAGCGTGCATAATCCACCCCCTCGCTACAATGCGGGCGAAAATGAATCGAACCTCAGCCTTTTCCGAGGGCAGCTTGGAAGTGCAAGTGATTGGATACCCAAGACATTGAGACATGAAGAGTGGCGCACTATCATGCACTATGTGTTGACCAACCTTCCCGAAGTGGAGCCGTACATGCAGTAAGTTCACAACGAACTTGTTAAATATGCTGTCACTATTCGGTATCCAACTCTCTTGTTTCTCATTGTTATAGGGAATTTCTTGATCACTATTGGCATCTATCAAGGGAACCTACCCCGTAGGAATGTGATACCCTTCTTAAACAGGGTGCAGGAAATGGAATGCCCGATTTCATTTCTTGGTTCTCACAGAAGGTATTGTCCAACTTTGCTCGTACTTAGTTTGACATTACAAGTTGCTCATACTTAGTTTAACGATATATCCTGCTTGAGCTTGCAGGGCCAAACCGATGAGTCTATGGATCCCGAGTTAGTACAGGTGTCCAGTGGCTTTCTGTATAGGGTTAGGTCATTTGCCGCTTATGACGTGAATGGATATCGCTTTCACACGACAGCACATGAGGAAAGTCGGCCCAATCGAAGAACCACAAATACCGGAGTTCTTACGCCCGACACTGATGGGGCCGATTATTATGGGAGAATCGAAGAAATCTACGAAGTCAAATTTTGTGGTTCCAAACCCCTTAAGCCTGTCATATTCAAATGTCATTGGTTTGATCCTGCAGTAACGAGACGGACCCCTAATCTTGGGCTGGTCGAAATTCGTCAGGATTCCGTCTATCCAGGGGAATATGTCTATGTTGTTGCTCAATAGGCGACGCAAGTTTATTATCTGCCATACGCGTGCCCAAACGACGACCGTCTTAAGGGTTGGTATATTGTGCAGAAGACATCGCCACATGGTAGACTACCTCTCCCAAATGATCAAGATTACAACTTAGACGGGGAGTTCTATCAAGAGGAGGGGCTAGAAGGGAGTTTTGAGATAGACTTAACCGGTGCGATCGAAATGGAAGTAGATAATGAAAGGGTTGATGAAGAGGACGACAGAGATGAGGTGGAAAATGTGCAAGACTTAGAATTACTTGAGCGAGTGCATATAAGCAATGCCGATGATGACAACATTGGTCCTTCGGATAGTGTTGATTATTTCGACATGTGTGATAGTGATGATGAGAGTTATGATCCGGCTGATCCCGATCATGATGCCTATTTCTAATACAAGTAATACTATCATTTTCTAATTATGTTTCGTTTATTTTGCATTTCTTTTTCAGGTTGTCCTGTTTATATGTGCTTATTGGTTTACTCTTTTTAATTGCAGGTGATTGACAAAAGATGGTGGGCGGTATGAGGTCCGTCGGGTCATTTTATCGGAGCTCGGTGTCCGCTCCAGCTGAGGAGGCTCCTGCAGCTGAGGAGCCGCCGCGGAGGCGCAGGGGTCGGCCGAGAGGCCAGGGTCGGCAGGCGCGTGCAGCGACTCGACCACCGTCGCCTGTACCTCCCTCGCCTCAGGAGGAGGCGGAGGAGGAGTAGCACGAGCACGAGGAGCATGAGGAGCAGGCCGAGCAGGAGGAGGGCGAGCACGAGGAGGAGGAGGGTGAGCTCGAGGAGCCCTCGGCGGGGGGTTCCTCTTCCTCTGCTTCGAAGATCTGGTTGTGAGGCCCTTCACGCCTCCCGGACCAGCCTATACCTTTCACGAAACGGCCGGTGATTCGCCCCAATGGGCCAAGGTAAGTATCTTAAGATGTTATCGCTACTTCATTTGATATGTTTAACATGGCAAAATACAAACTAATATTTTTTCGTTAATCACTTGGATAGGGGAAGGAAGGTTGTGGCTGCAGGTGATCACAAACGCCTTCCCGGTGGAATCCTGGGTCTTCTGTGTAGGGAACACTTCCCCCGCCTGGTGGACTGGGCAGGAGGGGTGGAGCCGGCCTACACGTTCGAGCACTACGCCTCTGCCCCCGATGCACGAGATCGGGAAGGCAGGAAATTCGACAACAAGGCGCAGCGGGTTGTGAAAGAGCTGTGGGTAAGCCTTCCCCGCACTATCTTGCTCAATACATCGCATTCCTATCACATCCTTGAAATAATGACTACATACATAATGTTTATATGCAGGATTACTACAGATATGACGAGGGATACGAGGAGAGGGCCGAGAGGCACGCTCACAAAGCCTGCTACAAGCTCGTGAAGGACATGCACTATGAGGCACGTATCCTGGCTGTACAGCAATACAAAGCTGTCTTCGAGGAAGTGAAGATCGACAAAGACCTCGCAAGAACCTTGACGCTGACCAAAGAGCAATACATGCTGGTAAATACTGTTTCTTCCTGAGATTAAGTACACTTACTGTGTTCTTATATGACAAATGCTTGTTGACGTGTAGGTGCCTCCAAATTGGGTGGCTGGTAAAGGCGAGTGCTGGAGGAAAATGGTGGACAAGTGGTGCTCCCCGGAGTGGTCGGAGACTTTGCAGGTTATTACTCTTTTATTCGTTGTTCATTGTTTCTTACATACCTTTGATTTCCATTGTAACATTGGGGTGAAATTTTGTAGGCCGAGCTTGAAGAAGAGAGGAGGCAGAGAATAGCGTTGGAGGCGAAGATTGACGCTGATCGGCAGAGGCAGGAGCACATGTTTCAGTGGATGCAAAATCTCGGCGCGAAGATGGGTGAACCTCTGCCACAAGCGCTATTCCTTCCTCCTCGTCCTCCTGAAGACACTCCTGTAAGTACATCTATCCTCAGTGCCGATTAGTCTTTAGCAATGGGAATGATGGGGTGATTTGCATCAAAGGTTACTCAGCTTGTTAATTTGCAGTTTGCAGAGCTGCTAGTTCACTTCTGCCCCTTTTGCTTACCTTGGTTTGGGTGTTGTTCCGTGTTCGCTGCAGCAGCTCTAGCTGCTTTACCTCTTAACATGTACGACTGTAGATAAAACTTGAAAAGTCACACTAATTAAGGATTGGAGCTTTATCGCCTGCTACCTGCATACATTTGTCTTCGTTTGGCCTTCTAGGCTTCTACCTCGTCTCGCTTAATTTGGTTGCGTGTACTGATGGAACCACTGGGGGATCTGGAGTAGGTCTGGGTTACGGCCTATGCCGAAGAGCTTCAGCAGCTCTAGATTTTAAAAACAGTTTCAGTTCATAAAATCCAGCCAAACGTTTTTTTTATCGGAATCCTGCCAAACGTCTTGCCTCCACGTAATCCAGATCCAAAAAACTGAATTTAGAGGTCAAATCCATGAATTAAATGGATCTCCTCACGGAGTATGGCCGGAGTCTGCCTAGAAGTGCCTTACAGAGTTACAGATTGTTCACACCTGCCTAGAAGTGCGTCCATCCAGATATGTGTGTAATCTGTAGCCAATGGATCGTTATCGATCCGGCAGTGTGTGTAGACTAAACTACAAGCTCATGCAGAAAACGTGGACCATGGACAGTGAACAGTGAGCACAGGCACAGATCGAGCCCCGTCCATGTGCCGCTGCGAGCTAGCTGCCCGCAACGCAACGGCCGGAATTCACGGGAGTGCACGGCACGCACGTCGTGGTGCAGTGCGCTACGTATGGCAAGTAGAGCGAGGCTGGAGCTAGCGCTGTTATTCTTATTCATTTGCACCTGTGTCAGGCATGTTCGTCACCCATCTGTTGGTTCTGTAACTTCTACTGGGCAGTTGGGCTGGGAAAGTGAGCTTCCAGCGCTGTCACCTGCATCGGCGAAGGAGGATTGGAAGATGGAAACCAGATCAGTTTGTCTCTCCTTCCGTTTTTTATCTGGAGCAAACACGCAAGTGGGTCGCACAGTTGCAATGATCGGATCTGCCTTGGGCACGCAGCCAAGCATCAGCAGCGCATGGGAAACTAGACTTGTCACTGCTATGGACATGGAACGGGAGCAAGAAAACCATATTCTTGGTGCAGTTGTTTGTTCGCTTCTCCTTTCAGATCTAAGGCCACTTAGTAGTTTCAGTGCAAGTAGACGCTTGGTCTGGATGGCTGGATTAGTTTATACCGATCATGATCATGTTGCATGTTCCTGTCTACCGTTGTTTTTTTCCCACCCTGTGCTGAGGACCTTGTGAATCCATTTTTTAATATCGTCAGTAAACAGGAATCTCTCTTGCAGCGGTTGAGATCAGATCTGATGATATGCTGCTAACACATCTAAGTGCCGGGTGCTCTACTGTGATTTGGGGTGCATATTGATCGATAGGAAGGGGAAATATAGAAATCCGGTGACTCTGAGCAGAGGCCCAAACAATAACATATATGAGGGACTCATCATTTAGGGGTACTTGAATCCGGTGACTAACAAAAATTAGATCCTGGGTTCAGTTATGGAAGAAGGAAAAAAATGTTTTGTATATAACTGATATTTCAACTGCAATTATTTGCGACTGCAAAACTAATTTTCCTTCTGGCATTGTGCTTTGTGACTTTGTCTACTACGTAGTATGTCTCTCGGTTGCGGGCAAACTTTCTTAGCTAACAGGAAATTAATACTTTTACCTAGTTACTACTTTAGAATGAGAGAGTTCAAACAGCTGCAGTTAAGCTCTCTTGGTAAAGTAAGTCTGGATAGCCTACAGATTTTACAAAATGAACATAGTTTGAGACCATAAAAGAACATTCAGGCTTTAGTAGGTTTGCTATTGGAGCCTTTACGTCACATCTGTCTTGTGTCGCCATTAAAATATTCTTCTCAGGAGTGCTTCCATGGTACCAGCTTTCCTTCCATGTTGAGATCTTTTAGTTGCTCTTTGTACAGGTGCCTCCAATGATATGTTCAGCACACTTTGGTGGGTGAACAGATCTATCTTGGTTAGTTTACATGGAGTCCTGAATATTAGTTGCCAACTTATAAGCCTTTATATGGTTTTTTCTTTGTCAAACAGTTTTAATGGTCTAGTACTGAAACTTTACATGCATGAGTGACTAATGATTAGTCATGGTACCAAACCTTTTGAAACTGAGCCCGACTGGTGCTATAGGAAAGTTGGGTAGCCCATCTTTATGTGTATGCCGGAGTGCCTGATTACGTGTTGCCCATCTTTATGTGTATGGCGGAGTGCCTGATTACATAGTAAAGTATCCACCATCTTTATGTGTAGAAACCACCATCTACTAGAGACAATCTCATTGCACGAGCATCATGCAGTATGGCGGAGTGCCTGATTGTATATTGTACTTGGTGTCAAGCGATTCAACTGACATGGTTGGTTAAAGGAAGTTTAACCAATCGATTAGCTTCTCAGAGAATTAATCTTATCTATTATTTGTGCAGGGTCAATCGGCGGCATCAAACGATGTACCTCATGACCCACCGCAGATCGCCGTGGTCTAATTGGTGATTTGCTTCTTTTCATGTGTTGAACTTATTCCTTGTGTTGCACTTATGCTTGTAATGCACTTGTGGTGGATACTTTAAACTTCGAACCTTATGTTGGTATTGTGGTATGACATTTGTGTACCATTGTGGATTATTGTGATGTATGTGATATGTGGAGATGATATATATATGTGATATATGTGTTTGTGTAATATATCTGTGTTGTGATATATATATGTGCTGTGAAATGTAATGCAAAACCAAAAAAATCAAATTTACGAGGCTTTGCCGAGTGTTATGACCAAGACACTAAAGCAAAGCAAACCTAATTGCCGAGTGTTCTCACCAAGACACTCGGCGAAAGATATTTTTTAAAAATACCAAATACTGTTTGAAAAATGTTTGTCGAGTGTCTTATAGTGCCACACTCGGCATATGTTTATCATTTGCCGAGTGCAACACTCGGCGAAAAGGATTTTTTTTAAAAAACAAATACTGTTTGAAAAATGTTTGCCGAGTGTCTTACAGCGCCACACTCGGCATATGTTTATCATGTGCCGAGTGCAACACTCGGCGAAAAAGGAATTCTAAAAACCAAAAATATTTTAAAAAAAAATTTGCCGAGTGCCTTGCCGTTTGACACTCGGCGAAGTTGCTGTTAACGGCGGGTCTGACGTTATGGCTGTTTCTTTTCGCCGAGAGCTAGACTGCACACGGCAAAATGTTTGCCGAGTGCCCGATAAATGGCACTCGGCAAAGTTGGCTTTGCCGGAACTGTTTATGGCGAGTGCTGTTCGCCGAGTGTTACACTCGGCAAACAATTTGCCGAGTGTTTTAGGTATTTTGCCGAGTGTTTCGGACACTCGGCAAACTCAAGGAGTCCGGTAGTGAATAGGGCTGGAATCTAGCTGATCTTCCAGTTCTTCATCATCTTGTTCATTCAATTCCATAGCTTGTAACAGTTGGAGACAATCAAAGGTGCTAGCCTTCTGTCCTATCTGACCATCACTGAAGTTGAGTACCCTTCTTACAGAGGAAGCACCAGCTGAAACCCCTTTGTGGCTTTGAGAATCATTAGATGTCTGACCAGAGCCCTGGACCCATTTTGTCCTCCCTAAGGAGGTGGATCAGATTCCTTAGCTTCATCATCAAGTAGGTCATCCTCTTTGTCCTCCAACTCCTCTATACTTCCATCCTGACCTGGACCCCATGCTCAGGAGGGATATCCAACTGCTCAAAACCTTCAGGCTTGAAGTTGATGAGATAGACCTGCTGTTTGAACACAAAGATCCTTTTCCTTGGTATCTTTGTTGGGTCCTTACACTGAATCCTCACCCTGACTATACTGAAAAAGCTGTTGAAGATGGTTTGCCAATCAACTTCCACCATGAGGCCCAGACTTGAAGCTACCTCTCTCATTGTGTCCTAGTCAACCCACTTGGGTGGAATTCCGGAGATTTGAACCCAGACATCAATCAAAGATCCTATAGGCTCAACATCTCCATCCCATACTCTCAGAGATGCCACAACACCAACTCTGTTCAAGTTAAAGAGAGATTTCTTTCCAATAATCAGCTGCTCTACCTTCTTGTGAGGTGGAAATTTAACAATGTAAGTATTGTCTTCAGTTTTCCTAAGCTGCCAATTCCATTCCTTGTCAAAGAGCACTTTCAAATTCTCTAGGACCTCAGCCTCCTCAATAACACCTTCTTCAATAGCAACAACACCAAAGTTCTCCATTCCAACCCAATGCTTGAATCTATCACCCCTGGGCTCAACATCAATATGATAGAAACCCAACCCACGATTGGCACTTCCATAATATTGAGCAGCCATAGGAGGTCTTGTCCATGCCGGGCAGTGCTCAACCACATGATTAGCTGAATGGCAAATGAAACACACTCTAGGTCTACTACATGCTGAACTAAAATGTCCAATTTCCCCACAGTTGAAGCATACTACATGGAGATTTCTGTCCTGATTCCCTCTAGACCTCTCCCAAACTTCCAGCACCACTTTACCTTCTTTACCTGACTTTAACTCTTCCTTCGCTGGATCCTTAGGCTGATTGGTGTTCAGATGTAACACCCTCGGTGTTACGCCCTAAACAAATTACTAAACCATGTCATAAGCATCATGTTCATGTGATAATGCATGTGGTGGAATGTGTGGACAAGATTTTTGTAACTTAAGATGATCAATAAAAATTTTAAATGAAAAGCTATTCCATAACTCATGTATATCAAGTAGGGTTTAAAACTAATTTTTATTGAACAAAAATGCTATAGAACATATATGTGGCACTTAAATAAAGTTTGGAGTATAAACTTTGTAGATGACAATGAAATCCTTGCTGTGGAAAAATAACATTGCTAGCTAACATTTCTAATAGCCTAAAAATGGAACTTGAAATCAAATTTAGCTCAAGGACTTAGAAGAATTTAAATATATATTTACGGCAAGACAATGCCATGTTTGGCAATTTATTTTGTGAAATCGAGTTAAGAGATGGTGTCGTGTTTTAGCTCGGGTTGGTAGCCTGATATGCTTTCTTGAGCATGGTAAAGATGGTTTAGTCTCAAGAGCAACCGTTTAGTCTCAAGAGCAACCGTTTAGTTATTATAGGCGCTTTAAATTTCGTTTGCGACACGTTCTTGGGTTGGTTGGCCGGGTGGGCGTGGTCACCACGTCCCGGGGGCGCAACATCGCCTCACTGGCTCTCCTCGCATGTTCATGCGCACTGCCCCACGTGGCTGGCCGAGGCCACCTTCGGCTGGGCCATGGCCTAGCTATGGCCTAACGTTGCGGGCCGTTACGCTGCCGCCCCATCTGTCACCGCGACGCCGTCGCCGCCACTTCCATCCTCGGCCGCTGCCACGCGAGGTTGCTGTCACCGTGGCGTCGTGCTGCTCTACTGCTTCTCGCACGGTTGAGCGGCGCTGCCGCCTGCCCCATCGTGCTGTCGCACCGCCTACCCACCTCGTGCCGCGACGCAGCTGTCGCATCGCCATTGCATCGCCGTCGCGTCCACGCCTGTCCTCTGCACCTATACCCCGCCGCTGGGCAAGTTAGATGCCACGCACACGTGGCCGAACTCGCCGTCGCCTTGCCATTTATGGTACTACGGTTGCGTGGGCCATGCCTGGTCGTGGACGCGCGCGCTTGTCCACAGCGCCTGCACGTGGGCCTCCACGATCACGCCGACCGCGTCCTGCCAAGGCGAGGCCGAGCTAAGCCACATGTCGTGCCTCGTCTCTCTCTCTCTCTTTCTCCCTTTCGCTCTACCGCCGCCGTCGGAGCCGCGCCAGCACGTTAGATAGCAAGAGGTCATCTCCAATCAATTCCACCCATCAAAGGCCCCGCCAGTGAGTTCTCCAGCTGCCCAACCCCACCCAGCCATGAAGCATGTACTGCCAAGCTCCAATTTAGAGTTTTCCTTACCGCCGTGTCGATAAGGCCGTGTTCGGTCGCGGACGAGAGCAGCCCCCTACTGTCCGCCTCGATCCAATTCACCTGCACCACTAGCTTTGCCTCGCCTGCCTCTTCACCTTGCGCATGTCAACAGAACCGCTACCACCTCCCCGTCGCCACTAATGTGACCACACCATCGCGGTCCACCGCCACATGGCTCGGCCGCATGTGGCCACCCCTCCTCCGCCACCCTCCACCCAACCGTCACTTCGTCCTGGTCCATGGTAGCCTCTTGATGCTCACGCGCGAGTCAGTTAGGTCCGTAGCAGCCCTAGCTCATCGGAGTAGATGCGCCGTCGCTATGGACGGCTGCGCGTCGCTACAGCTCACTCCAGCACATCCCGCCGCCCCGCGTTGCTTCTTGGTGTAGGCGGTTGGACCTTAGTTGAAGGTTGACCCGACTAATGGGTCGGCGCGAGCCCTAGGTGGCCGGTGCAGCCGCGCTATGCCACCGCCCGCCACATCGCCGTGCGGTGAGTCGCTGGGGGTGCGCGCGGGTGAATTAGGGAAAAGTCGGGGTCAAGTGAGAAGTCCTGTGAGAGGGGGAAATAGTGTTAGTACTTAGTTGTGATTTGGAAGAAGTTTGAGGCCTCTTTTGCAAAAACGCCAGCGCGCGTGATTCCCCCGCCGTGGGCCATCTCGCACTGCAGGCCGGCCTCGCGTGGGCCTCTTCAGTAGGCCGCCGCGCGCATGCTTCGCAGCACGGGCCGCGCGGAGAATCCATTTTCTTTTTCCAAGGGATTAGTAAATAATTTTCTAATTTAATTTCTAAGCTGATCTTTGGTAATTAATATAAAATCATGTAGGTGTTCAAAAATTGTGAAACAAATTTTGTTAAGTTTCTAAAATTGTGATCTATCTGTTAGTGTATTTAGTATATATATATACATGTTGATACTGGGAGTTTTTAAATCGTTTGAAAGTGCTTCATATTATTAAAATTAATCATTGTAGGATTTTTTGTGGTAATTTGGTGATAGCTTTAGTCCTGAAATTTTTATAATAGCTTTATTATATTATTATGTACGCACTGTAATTTTTGTAGCTTTAGAATAGACTAAGTATTAGGGTAGTTAAATGCTCTTTGTTTCAATATACATTAAATCCTTAGTGGAACTAAAGATATACCCTTAAATTGCAAAGCTACGTGTATGTTAGTTGAACCCAACACTTTGCTTGATGAAGATGATAGTTAGCTTAGTATCTTAGTCTTTAGAGCAAGTTAGTAGCTTGGTATGCGTATTCTTATTTTTAGAGTTGTTGTTGCCTAAATACTAAGTTGTGGCATCATCATCTCATGCATGTAGAGAATGAGTTGGTGGAGATAGTGACCACAGACAAACACGAGTTCGGGGAGATCGTCGAGGAGTACGAGGAGGAGATCCTCGTGAGGGAGGAAGTCCCTGAGCCACCACCGACTCACTCGGCTGACACCGCGCCTTGTAACCCCCTAAGAATTTATTAAAATTTAGTAATTAAATTTGAGCATTTAGTTAATTTTTATGCATTTTAAACTAGGTTAAATAATAATTTTTGGCTAATTAAAATTTACTATAAGATTTAGTAACATGATTGCTGCATTCATGCTGAGGCATTTTGGTTTTTGACTGAGTGTAGGGTTAGAGTTGAGTGGCTTTGAATTCAAATCTAGTTTGAATTTGGAGCAAGTTTGTAAAAACCAGAAAATGAAAAAGGTTTCTCTTTTTCTTTTTTTTCGCACCCCATTCAGGCCTTGGGCCATTGGCGGCCCAGCCCCATGCCCATCCCCTTCCCTCCTCCTATCTCGCGTGCGTGGCCCAGCAGCGCGCCCTGCTCGGCAGCACGCTCCTGCGCCTTCCCTTCGCACGCGCATACCGATGCCCAGCTTGGCGCACCGCTCGGCCCAGCAGTGGCCCGCTCAGTGGCCACACCCGTGCACCCACCGTTCCCCCTGTCCTCTCACTATAGCATAGGACCCACACGTCAGCCTCTCCCTTCCCCTTCCTTCTTCATCGTTCCGGTGATGGCGCTTGCCATCAATGGCAGCTCACCCGCCGGGCCAATGAACCAGCATGGCAGGCGTTCAAAACCCATGGTGATGCCAGACAATTGATGCCACGCATGTTTCCCCTTCTACCATGCCCCCACTCACCTATAAACCCCGCTGCTGAGCCCTTCCCCCTCCTCTTTTCCCATTCACAGTCGAACTCGTGCCCCGCCATCGAAATTCACCCGCTCTGGTGCTCAATCGTCGTCGACGTCTCACCCAAGAGCTCCGTCATGCCCCGCCGCATCTATGGGAGCCTTCTTCTCATCGTTTTGGTCACCAACTTCATGGATTCACGCTCATGGTGGCGTTCCTCTTCACAATCTGCCACCACACGTCGCCGATCATCTTGGAGCCAACCCAAATTCCGGCAACCTCCCCATCGGACTCGCGGTGAGCCACTCGACCTCCCGGTACCCTCCTTTTTGTGAATGGTGCTCTAGAGCACCGTACCGGCGAGCTCCAGACCACACCGTTCATGGCGCCACCACAGGGCCATTGTCCTGACATGTTTCCCTACCCCCCTTTCGTACTCCATTAGATTCGTAAGGTCGCTCGCTGCATTTCAGTGTGTTCGTTGGGTCTGAGGCGGCTGGAATCGCCGTACCGGTGATCCCGACGAGCTCGGGCCATCAACGACTATGGCGCCACCACGCTAGCACTACACGCCGGTGAGGGGAACCCCTCCCCTTCTTCTATGTCGTTCGATCACGGGTATATGACTCTGATTAGATACCCCTTTGGGGTTATGTAACCGGTCCACCATGGACCGTGGACTCGGCGCACCGCGCCCGCGTCAGACCTGGTGCACCGGGCCAACCAGCGCATGCCACATCGTGCCCAGTCAGCGGCAACATGGTCAAACCGCGGTCAGTCGAGCGCACTTTGTGTTTTAGCCCCTGCATTTTTTAGAAATCAACCTGCAGTCCAACATCAGTTCAAAAGCATTTATTTTCAGTCCTGTATTTATCTGTTTTAGCCCCTATACTTTTGAATAATAGTACACACCGTCCAGAACACGTTAAAATTTAGATTTTATTAGTTTAAATTCAAATTTGAGTTCGGTTTATTTATAGAAATGCCATTAAACCTGGTATTATGCATAACTTTTGCGTTTTAAATCCGATTAGAGTGATTCTTTTGCTCATGTGTTCGTAGCAGTATGTAGATAGTTTTGTAAGCTTTTCAGTCTCTATTTCTACTATTTGGTGTAATGTTCTAATAGAAGTATATTTGTATGCATGTGATGATTGGAATGGATGGTTGATTGGTGAATTGAAACATGTTTAGAGGGTGATCAGTTCGAGGTTGCTGAGGACCAGTTGGGTGACCAGTAGTACCAAGAAGGAAACTTTGAAGAAGGCAAGTGTACCAAAGGCCCCTTGTACCCATGAACTCTATAATTCATATACATGCATGCGTTTAAATTTGAATTACCTTTAAGGACTTTACCTAGATTACTATTTGTACCACATATCCTTGATACCTATGGTTTGGGATACATTTTGGATAGATGTTGCAGCGCTCAACATAAAATAATTGTTAAACATTACTAAAGGTATTATGCAATATGTTAAAATGGAGCTTTTTTGCAACAATTAGGGGGCTAGAGTACTGGGTTGAGTGCTCTAGTGCCTCTCCATAAGGACTTGATCCTGAAGCGGCCACCCAGGAGGTTTCGTACAACCCTGAGTGTCAAATGGCTCTGACTTTAACCTATTAACTGGATTGTACTAGCTCGTCTGTAGCTTTCCGTTAGGGCAAGTGGGGGGGCACTAGTTGGTATGTTTATTTTCCAACTAGGGTGTGTACTGTGCCGCGACCATGAGTGCCACTCCTAGAGGAGGGCCACATACAGCTAGATGGCTAAAACCTTAGCAGCTATGACCTGTTAGTGCGACTAGCGAAGGGTTACGTAGTGAAACCCTGCCACGCTTCCTAGGTAGAGGTGATGTGGGCTTTGCAAACCTCGGCATTGGGAATCACGGTTCGGTGGGTAAAGTTATACAATTTCTGCAAAAATATTTAACCTGTTATAACAGCGGGGCTCATGGATACGAGCGGCCTCCATCCTTCATGATTAGTGGTTACTATGGTTGGTTGGGAATTGACATAGTCTTGATTATTCATTATCACCACTTGGGTTGGGTTTATTCACTAAAGTAGTGATTCATGATGCTAAAACTTGACCAATTAAAATTGCTAACCGTAGTCAAACTGTGTCTAGCCTTTGAGCCTCATAGACCCCTTTGTTATACTTGCTAAGCATGGTGCGCTTACACTTGTTTTACATTCAATGAAATCCTAGATGGGTAACATATAACGTATATGAAGAGTTTCCAGAAGATGTCTAGGATTACTAGGGTGATGTCCCCTAGTTGGAGTCCCTGTGGCGTCTTGGGCTTAGTTCTCTACTTTATGTAATAATGTTGCCGATGAGCTAGACTTGTGATAACTATGTTATGAGATATGCAATGTAATACAATACTTTACTTTGATATTATTGCAACTTGAGATTATATGTGTGTTTGGACATCCTGGGCGCACATATATGAGCACTTGGTTTTGTTATGCAAAATTGGGTGTGACAAATTGGTATCAAAGCTATAACTGACTGTAGGATGATCAACCTAGTTAGAAATGGACGTTTTTAGGATCACATTATCTTTATTTTGTTACTTTTAATTTACTATAAATTTTTTTTGCTTATATTCTGTCTATTATCTGTTGCAAAAATTATCTTATTCTAATACTCAACCTTTTCAATCTTATATATGGCCCGCACCAAGTTGACAGCTCGCAAGCATACCATTGTTATGCCAACAAGGAGGATGAGGTTCACGCTTGGCAAGCACATTCCTTCACACCTGGTTGAGACATTGAGAAACATGGTGGAGGAGCCCCAAGAGGAACTGCCTGTGGAGGTGCCCATAGAGGAACCTCTAGAGGACAAGATGGAGGATGAACCCAGGGATGAGGAGACTGAAGAGGGTCCCATGTATGAGGAGCCCATTTAGATAGAAGAATCTGATGAGGAGCCCATGGAGGAAGATGAACAGGGGGGTCAAGATGGAGCTAGAGATCCTGAAGATGGCGATGCTTCTAACAACTCTGATTCTGATGATGGGGGTAATGATGGTGGTGATGATGGAGATGGTGGAGATCATGGTGATGACAGTGGAGATGATGGTGATGGTGGTGGTGATGGTGACGGAGATGGAGGAGATGATGGAGGTGATGGTGATGACTACCATGCCGCACTACTGGCTAAGGGGTGGACTGCAGTGATCCACTATGATTTGTAGGGTGATGCCTACTACCACCCAAAGCTTCTCTCCCTTGTACGCCGCTACCACACTAGGTGCACCATGCAGTACCGGACGGAGCATTGGACCCACCCCGACTACACCGGCTTCTGGGAGACAGAGGTGTACATCCACAAAGGGAGTCGGGTGCGCTACATCCACCGTGCTATCACTGCATGGCTCACACGTGCAGCTGCCATCTAGGATGCTGCTCGACAAGCGTTGGTGGTCAATCGTGACCGCCACTTCGACGACATGAAATGGGAGGAGGATCATTGTCTTCCCCGCCGTCGGAGCGGCCAGTCCACCTACAACATCGCTGCACCACTTGGGGAGGAGAACCATAGGCTTAGGCCTACCCTGGTGAGCTTGGCCCAGACCAACACCGACTTGGATGAAACCTTGGATGAACTGGATGTCATGGGGAAGGCATACCTGCAGCTTGCCCTTGAGAATGCTATGTTGAAGGAGCAGCAAGGTAGTCCTGATATGGAGGCACCAAGTATTCCTGCTGAATCGCCCCCAAGGAATAGAGGAGGCCATGGAGACCCCAACACCAGCACCAACATCGACCCATAGGAGGAATTCCCATAAATATGTAATAAACACGCATAGATGTGCGAGAGTGTGTTTAGTTTCTTTTCTTTTCAATGGTTGAACAATTGTCACTTGAGTGGTTGGATGATTGTTATGATGGATAATGTTTGTTTGGATTTTTGTCATGATTGTGGTTATTTGTGGACATGTCCACAGTCATTTAGTTTAACACTAAGGCTTAAGAATGATATGAATAAATAGTTAGGCTTCTTTTTATCCTGCTATCTGTTCTGTATCATTCTGAGTAGTCCACCTTTATTAGTTCATATCTCATGTCCTGGATGTTCAATGGTCATGAAAATTTTATGGAGATAAGTAGACTTCTGCATCTTTCTTTTAGCTCTGGAATCACCTAAATACCTATTATGAATTGTGAGATACAGCTGTTGTAAGTTGATGTTTCTGTGCTGTCCAAAACCTGGAGCAGTACTGCTTGTCATCTATTTTTGCCAGATTAAACGTCAGAATCTGGGAATGTGTTCTAAACGAAAGTTGTAGATAATTTCATATGCTTTCCAGAAATATAAAGTTAGCATTCATATGATAAACGGAGAGTAAGATATGCTCATTTTACTGCACTGCTGTCTGTCCAACTCGCCGGAGAAGTTTAGAATATTTATCTTCTTGTATACCCTATATATATCTCTTATCTTTGGTCTCTGATATCTACTCTCATTAGGCCATTATCTCTTAAAAGTTACATATTTTGTACATATGAGACTTATATGATGTATCTACAGATGACCAACACCAGGAGGAACAACCAAGGGGGCGAGAACTTGCCGCTGCCACCCCCTGTTACCCAGGAGCAATTGATGATGATGCAAACCCAGTTGTTGCAGCAAATGGCTCAGAATACGCAGAACCATGGGAATGCAAATGCACCCCCTCAAGTTAGAGATAAGAGGGGAGAGTTTATGAAGGGTCACCCACCTATTTTCAAACATTCCACTGACCCCACTCCAAGCTGATGATTGGCTGCGTGCAATTGAGAGGCAACTTGAGATTGCACAATGTGATGACAGAGAGAAGGTTTTGTATGCTTCTGGGTAGCTGCAGGGGGCTACACTTGACTAGTGGGACTCTTTCCATTTTGGCCATAATGAAGATAACCCCATCACTTGGCAAGAGTTTCGCAATGCCTTCCGCTCTCATCATGTGCTTGCTGGATTAATGAAACTCAAGAAGAAGGAATTCTTGGCTCTCAAGTAGGGGAGCATGTCTGTTGCTGAGTATTGTGACAAGTTCATACAATTGTCATGGTACGCACCTACTAAAGTGGAGGATGATGACAAGAGGCAAGAACCATTCATGGAAGGTTTGAATGATTTCCTTCAGTACCAATTGTTATCTCACACCTTTGCTAGTTTTCAGCAACTAGTGGATAAAGCCTTAGTCATTGAGAACAAGCGCCATGAGATGGAGGACAAGAAAAGGAAGTTCCAGGGACAGCAATCCGGGAGCAACTCTCGCTTCCGTACCAATTCTCAATAGACTCATCCACAGCAGCGCTATTAGGGCCAGTCTAGTCGGATCAACCGCAACCAGCAACCACAGCGTGCACAACAGCAGCAGCAATAGTATAAGGCACTAGTCTAGCTCCAGCAACAAACTAACAATTCTCCTGTGAAGAGCAATGTCCCCAATGCTCCACAAAAGAAGGGCGCACCAAAGGCACCAAATGCAGTCAATGACAACAGATGCTTCAACTGTGGAGAACCAGGACATTACTCTAATAGATGTCCTAAGAAGACGGCTAATATGCAGTAGAATTATGTCCGTGGAAAGGTTAATCATGTGACTACAGAGACAGCTCAGGAGGCACCTGATGTGGTGATCAATACGTTTCCGGTCAACTGAAACTCAACTACAATTCTTTTCGATTCTGGTGCTTCGCATTCCTTCATACCATATACTTTCATAAGAAGCATGGTATTCCCATATGTGTTATGAAGAAACCCATGTTAGTAAACTCACCTGGAGAGGAAATGAAAGCAAATTGGATATGCTTAGCTACTAGTCTCATCATAAGGGGGTAAAATTTCAAGCCAACCTTGTAGTCATAGACTCATCTGGAATTGATGTTATCTTGGGTATGGATTGGTTGAGGTCCCATAAGGCAGTTATCAATTGTGGGAATAGTTCTATGAGTCTAACCACTCCATCTGGAGAGAAAGTTGAGTATGTAGCAACACAGTTAGCCTCGGAAATTTGTCGGGTTAATCAATTGAAGGGGCACAACCGTACAGGATATACAGGTAGTAAATGAGTATACAGATGTCTTCCCTGATGAGTTACCAGGTATGCCACCTGAATGAGATATTGAGTTTATAATTGAACTTGTACCTAGAACTGCACCCATAGCTAAGAGACCCTATAGAATGGGAGTGAATGAATTAGCGGAACTTAAGAAAGAAATAAGGGAACTGCTAGATAAGGGCTATGTCCAATCTAGTTCTTCACCTTGGGGAGCACCAGTGTTGTTTGTAGAGAAGAAAGATGGTACACAAAGAATGTGCATAGATTATAGATCACTTAATGAGGTCACAATTAAGAACAAGTATCCACTACCTAGAATCGATAACCTGTTTGACCAATTGAAAGGAGCTTGTGTATTTTCCAAGATCAACCTCTGATCTGGATACCATCAGTTGAGAATAAGACGTTCTGACATTCCCAAAACCGCTTTTATGACCTGATATGGATTATATGAGTTCACAGTCATGTCTTTTGGTCTGACAAATGCACCTACTTACTTCATGTATTTGATGAACAAAGTATTCATGGAGTATCTTGATAAGTTTGTCGTTGTGTTTATTGATGATATATTTGTCTACTCTAAGAATGAAGAAGAACATGAGGAACATTTGAGGCTAGTATTGCAAAAGCTTAGAGAACATTAGCTCTATGCTAAGTTTAGCAAATGTGAGTTCTGGCTAAAAGAAGTATCTTTCCTTGGCCACATAATCTCTAATGGAGGAGTAGCAGTAGATCCCAAGAAGGTTAGAGATGTGTTGAGTTGGAAGCCACCTCAGGATGTTAGTGAGATTCGGAGTTTCCTTGGTATGGCTGGGTACTATAGGAGATTCATCGAGGGATTCTCTAAGTTAGCAAAACCTATGACTGCCCTGTTAGAGAAGAATGCCAAATTTGTATGGTCTAAGCAATGTCAGGATGGTTTTGAGGAGTTGAAAAAGAGACTGACTTCTGCCCTAGTACTTATCTTACCAAAAGCTTCTCTATCTATTGTGATGCCTCACGACAAGGTCTAGGCTGTGTTCTTATGAAAGAGGGTAGAGTTGTTGCCTACGCATCCAGACAACTGAGAAAACATGAGTTGAATTATCCGACTCATGATCTAGAGTTAGCAGTTGTGGTACATGCTCTCAAGATTTGGAGGCATTACCTGATTGGTCGCAAGTGTGATATTTATACCGATCACAAGAGTTTGAAGTATGTATTCACTCAGTCAGATCTGAATTTGAGGTAGCACAGGTGGCTAGAGTTGATCAAGGATTACGACTTGGAAATACACTATCATCCAGGAAAAGCTAACGTTGTAGCAGATGCTTTGAGTAGGAAGAGTTATGTCAACATGGCCTATGCAACTCAATTACCTAGAGAGTTGTGTGAGGAGTTCGAACACCTAAATTTGGCTATTGTGGCTAACACTATTGAGTTAGAGGTAGAACCTACTTTAGAATGAGAGATTCGTAAGGAACAGTTGAATGATGAGAAAATCAAAGATATTGCTGAGCGTATAGTGATCGATAAACCCCCAGGTTTCCATATGGATGATCAAGGAACAGTATGGTTTGGTAAAAGGATTTGTGTGTCAGAAGTGAAGTCTATTAGAGAGTCTATTTTGAGGGAAGCTCATGACTCAGCCTATTCTATACACCCGGGGAGTACTACTAAAATGTATCTTGATCATAGTGAGAGATATTGGTGGTATGGACTAAAGAGAGACGTAGCTGAATATGTGGCCATATGTGATACGTGCCAAAGAGTAAAGGCAGAGCATCAAAGGCCAGCAGGTCTACTTCAACCTATGAAGATACCCGAGTGGAAATGGGAAGAAGTTGGAATGGATTTCATAGTGGGATTACCCTGTACACAGAGGGGATATGACTCTATTTGGGTAATTGTAGACCGTCTAACAAAAGTAGCACATTTCATTCCTGTCAAGACAACATACTCTGGTGCGAAGTTGGCAGAGCTATACATGGAAAGGATTGTATGTTTACATGGAGTACCGAAGAAGATTGCTTCAGATAGGGGTACACAGTTCACATCTCATTTTTGGCAGAAGTTACACGAGTCCATGGACACGAAGTTGAACTTTAGCTCAGCTTATCATCCTCAGACAGATGGGTAGACCGAGAGAACAAATAAGATTTTAGAGGATATTTGAGAGCTTGTGCTTGACAATACGGGACAAGTTGGGATAAGAGTTTGCCCTATGCCAAATTCTCTTATAATAATAGCTACCAGAAAAGTCTTAAGATAGCACCATTTGAAGTGTTGTATGGCAGAAAGTGCAGGACACCACTGTTTTGGAATCAAATGGGGGGAAAGTCAAGTCTTTGGACCAGAAGTTTTGCAACAGGCGGAGAAACAGGTACAAACAACAACAACAACAAAACATTTAAGTCCCAAACAAGTTGGGGTAGGCTAGAGTTGAAACCCAGCAGAAGCAATCAAGGTTCAGGCACGTGAATAGCTATTTTCCAAGCACTCCCATCTAAGGCTAAGTCTTTGGGTATATTCCATCCTTTCAAGTCTCCTTTTATTGCCTTTACCCAAGTCAACTTCGGTCTTCCTCTGCCTCTCTTTACGTTACTATCCTGGCTTAGGATTCCACTACGCACCAGTGCCTCTGGAGGTATCCGTTGGACATGTCCAAACCATCTCAACCGGTGTTGGACAAGCTTTTCTTCAATTGGTGCTACCCCTAATCTATCATGTATATCATCATTCCGAACTCGATCCCTTCTTGTATGACCGCAAATCCAACGCAACATACGCATTTCCACGACACTTATCTGTTGAACATGTCATCTTTTCGTAGGCCAACATTTTGTACCATACAACATAGCAGGTCTAATCACCGTCCTATAAAACTTGCCTTTTAGCTTCTGTGGTACCCTTTTGTCACATAGGACACTAGATGCTTGGCGCCACTTCATCCACCTTGCTTTGATTCTATGGCTAACATCTTCATAAATATCCCCGTCTCTCTGTAGCATTGATCCTAACAATAAGGTACAAACAATAAGGTAAAATTTCAAGGTCGCACAGTCTCGACAGAAGAGCTATGCGGACACCAGAAGGAGGGACTTGGCGTTTGAAAAATGTGACTTTGTTTATCTCAAAGTTTCACCTATGAGAGGAGTTAAGAGGTTTCATACTAAGGGAAAGTTGTCACCCAAATATGTGGGACCCTTCAAGATCATCAATAGGAGAGGAGAAGTTGCTTACCAGCTAGAATTACCGGAACAACTCTTAGGTGTTCATGATGTTTTCCATGTATCACAGCTTAAGAAATGTTTGAGGGTACCCGATGAGCAATTACCTTTGGACGAACTGGATATCCAGGAGGATCTTTCATACAAAGAATATCCAGTGAGAATTTTGGAAATAGCTGAGAGAATCACAAGGAGCAGGATTATAAGAATGTGTAAGGTTCAGTGGAATAGGCATTTTGTAGATGAGGCAACCTAGGAAAGAGAGGATGATCTAAAATCTGACTATCCTAATCTTTTCGAATCATCTGAATCTCGAGGATGAGATTCATCCTAAGGGGGTAGGTTTGTAACACCCTAAGAATTTCTTATAATTTAGTAATTAAATTTGAGCATTTCGTTAATTTTTATGCATTTTAAACTAGGCTAAATAATAATTTTTGGCTAATTAAAATTTACTATAAGATTTAGTAACACAATTGCTACATTCATGTCGAGGCATTTTGGTTTTTGACTGAGTGTAGGGTTAGAGTTGAGTGGCTTTGAATTCAAATCTAGTTTGAATTTGGAGCAAGTTTGTAAAAACTAGAAAATGAAAAATGTTTCTCTTTTTCATTTTTTCCGCACCCCATTCTAGCCTTGGGCCATTGGCGGCCTAGCCCCTCGCCCATCCCCTTCCCTCCTCCTATCTCGCGTACGTGGCGCAGCAGCGAGGCCTGCTCGGCAGCCCGCTCCTGCGCCTTCCCTCTGCACGCGTGCACCGATGCCCAGCTTGGCGCACCGCTCGGCCCAGTAGTGGCCCGCTCTGTGGCCACTCCCGCGCACCCACCGTTCCCCCTCTCCTCTCACTGTACCATGGGACCCACACGTCAGCCTCTCCATCCCCTTCCTTCTTCGCCGTTCCGGTGATGGCGCTTGCCATCATTGGTAGCTCACCCGCCGGGCCAACGAACCAGCATGGCTGGCGTTCAAAACCCACGATGGTGCCGGGCGATTGATGCCATGCCTGTTTCCCCTTCTACCATGCCCCCACTCGCCTATAAACCCCACTGCTGAGACCTTCCCCTCCTCTTTTCCCGTTCAAAGTTGAACTCGCGCCCCGCAACCGAAATTCGCCCGCTCCGGTGCTCAATCGCCGTCGATGTCTCACCCAAGAGCTCCGCCGTGCACCGCCGCGTCTCTAGGTGCCTTCTCCTTGTTTTGGTCACCAACTTCATGGATTCACGCTCATCGGTGGATTTCCTCTTCACAGTCCCCACCGCACGTCGCCGATCATCTTGGAGCCAACCCGGATGCCAGCAACCTCCCCATCGGACTCGCGGTGAGCCACTCGACCTCCCCGTACCCTCCTTTTTGCGAATGGTGCTCTAGAGCACCGTACCGGTGAGCTCCAGACCACACCGTTCATGGTGCCGCCATAGGGCCATCGTCCCGACGTGTTTCCCCACCGCCTTTTCGTACTCCATTGGATTCGCAAGGCCGCTCGATGCATTTCGGTGTGTTCGGTTGGGTCTGAGGCGGCCGGAATCGCTGTACCAGTGATCCTAATGAGCTCGGGCCATTGGCAACCATGGAGCCACCACGCTGGAACTACATGTCGGCGAGGGGAACCCCTCCCCTTCTTCTGCGCCATTCGATCATGGATAGACGATTCTGATTAGATACCCCTTCGGGGTTATGTAACCGGTTCACCATGTACCGTGGACTCGGCGCACCGCGCCTGCGTCAGCGCGCCCACTGCACACCTGGTGCACTGGGCCAACCAGCGCATGCCACGTCACGCCCAGTCAGCGGCAACGCAGTCAAACCGCGGTCAGCTGAGCGCACTTTGTGTTTTAGCCCCTGCATTTTCTAGAAATCAACCCACAGTCCAACATCAGTTCAAAAGCATTTATTTTTAGTCCTATATTTATCTGTGTTTAGCCCCTGTACTTTTGAATAATAGTACGCACCGTCTAGAACACGTTAAAATTTAGATTTTATTAGTTTAAATTCAAATTTGAGTTCAGTTTATTTACATAAATGCCATTGAAACTTGTATTATGCATAACTTTTGCGTTTTAAATCCGATTAGAGTGATTCTTTCGCTCATGTGTTTGTAGCAGTATGTAGATTAGTTCTATAAGGTTTTCAGTCTTTGTTTCTACTGTTTGGTGTACTTTTTATAATAGAAGTATATTTGTATGCATGTGATGATTGGAATGGATGCTTGATTGGTGAATTGAAACACATTTAGAGGGTGATCAGTTCGAGGTTGCTGAGGACCAGTTGGGTGACCAACAGTACCAGGAAGGAAACTTTGAAGAAGGCAAGTGTAGCAAAGGCCCCTTGTACCCATGAACTCTATAATTCATATACATGCATGTGTTTAAATTTGAATTACCTTTAAGGACTTTACCTAGATTACTATTTGTACCACATATCCTTGATACCTATGGTTTGGGATGCATTTTGGATAGATGCTGCAGCGCTCAACATAAAATAATTGTTAAACATGACTAAAGGTATTATGCAATATGTTAAAATGGAGCTTTCTAGCAACAATTAGGGGGCTAGAGTACTGGGTTGAGTGCTCTAGTGCCTCTCCATAAGGACTTAATCCTGAAGCGGCCACCCAGGAGGTTTCGTACAACCTCGAGTGTCAAATGGCTCCGACTTTAACCTGTTAACTGGATTGTACTAGCTAGTCTGTAGCTTTCCGTAAGGGCAAGAGGGGGGCACTAGTTGGTATGTTTCTTTTCCTACTAGGGTGTGTACCATGCCGCGACTATGAGTGCCACTCCTAGAGGAGGGCTACATACGGCTAGATGGCTGAAACCTTAGCAGCTACGACCTGTTAGTGCGACTAGCGAAGGGTTACATGGTGAAACCCTACCACACTTCCTAGGTAGAGGTGATGTGGGCTTTGCAAACCCCGGCATTGGGAATCACGGCTCGGTGGGTAAAGTTGTACAATTTCTACAGAAATATTTAACCTATTATAACAGTCGAGCTCATGGATACGAGCGGCCTGGATCCTTCATGATTAGTGGTTACTATGGTTAGTTGGGAATTGACATAATCTTGATTATTCATTATCACCACTTGGGTTGGGTTTATACACTAAAGTAGTGATCCAGGATGCTAAAACTTGACCAATTAAAATTGCTAACCGCAGTCAAACCATGTCTAGCCTTTGCACCTCATAGACCCCTTTGTTATACTTGCTAAGCATGGTGCGCTTACACTTGTTTTACATTCAATGAAAATCCTGGATGAGTAACAGATAACGTATATGAAGAGTTTCTAGAAGATGTCCAGGATTACTAGGGTGATGTCCCCTAGTTGGAGTCCATGTGGCGTCTTGGGCTTAGTTCTCTAATTTATGTAATAATGTTGCTGATGAGCAAGACTTGTGATAACCATGTGATGAGATATGCGATGTAATAAAGTACTTTACTTTGATATTATTGCAATTTGAGATTATATGTGTGTTTGGACATCCTGGGCGCACATATATGAGCACTTGGTTTTGTTATGCAAAATTGGGTGTGACACACCTACCCAAAGCAAGCCCCGGTGCATAACCATTTATTTTTGATAATCACCGTATATATATGTTATGTGCATTTACGTTACAGGAATCTGATGAAAACCACCTGCATAGATATAACTGTCCTATGAGTCCTACTAGTACAGGTTCGAGTAGCTGCTATGCTTAGGTGTTCGGTAGCGTGAGTGACATGCCGTTGCTCACAATAGGTGATTATTATTACTCTCATAATAAAATCATGAAAGGAAAATGGAGACCGGACAGGGATATGGTATGGGTATTGGTGGGTGTAACGAGTTGAGTCCTACGGCCATGGGGCATAGCTTGGTTACATTATTTTTCCTGTCCGTGTTGATTGAGGACCGTCCGTTGCTATGGATGGTAGTCCAGTCACAAACTTATTATCCTGAGCACATACTTGCTTATGAGAGCGGGATGGGTCGTTACGCTCTTATCGTGGGTTCTGATTGTTTTTGGACCGACTGATTGGAGGTGGGGAAAGGTGGAGGTCTAAGCACCATATTGAGACGGGGTCAAGTGTGGGGGCTTGGAGTCCAAGTTTGGATGGGGACCTGGACCCCGTTACAGGAGTGGAATGGGTTGGTCTTGTTTGTGCCTAGGGTACAAGCGAGACGTGTGTTTCGGGGTACCCAGCTGGGATACATTGGTTCATGAATCGTTGTTCCGTGAGACGGTACGACTTGGCTATGGTCTAGCACTGTAGTAAGAACTGGAACATGGAAGATGGTAAATTGGTTCTGATTGCTCAACCCTTGCTTGAAAGTAGAATAGGTGCTTACATAGAATGGTTAGTTAATGAAGTAATCATGACTGCTAATTAAACTTGATCTTAAGGATATACTTCTAGTAATGCTTTTCGCAAACAAAAAGAAAACAGTAAACCCATATTGCCTACCATACCCCTTAGAGTCGGGAAACTATTCCCACTAGTCGGGTAAGTCTTGCGAGTACATTGTGTACTCAGGGTTTATTTTACCCTATTGCAGGTGTAGCTTGATGAGTAGCTCTTGTGTGGAGGATTCTTCTGGTGGGCACAGACAGATCCTTGTATCATTTCCGCTAGATGTTTATTTTCATTCCACTGTTTAATTATCGCACTCTGAACCTAGGTATTGTAATAAATAATTTCCAAGAACTCTTGTTGTATGAAATGGATGAAGTATTGTAAGCTCGAACTCATTATTGGATTTTGGAGGTAAAATGAGGTTTGATTCGAGTTCTCCTTTGGGGTGTGCTCGACAGAACTGTCCAATGTAGCTAACTTTCGGAGTGCTTAATGTCTAGTGGAAGACGAGCGCCTACAAAAATGTGTTATTTCGGGCGGTTCTGCCACATCAAACCTAGGCCTTAATTCAAAGCTGGGTTTGGATTTTGGCGCCCCAGCTGCTGACGCCCACGGCCTCTGCCTCAGAATCTACCTCCCCTCGGACCTTGACCCTCAAACCGATTGAAATTCCCCTGCTACGATTGATGTGGAGGTTGATGGAAATGCCGAGGATTGGGAAAGAAACCATACTAAGGGGGAGGCGGATGTGGAAACTATGGCGGCGGTGGGTGTGGTGGCTGCGATGGTGGGTAGGGGGATATTGGTTCCATCCACCCCCTCCCCACCCCTCCCAGTCCTCCTCGGCAATTCTGGGTCTCGGTCCACGACCTCTTCCTCGCCCCGCCATAGCTTCTTTGAGAACCTTGCTGAAGCTCTTCTTCCTCCCCTTACCCCAGATGTCTTCAACGAAGTTGAGCTTCGACGGTGGATTGGTCCATGAATCCCCCTCTCCAACTGGGTAACAATCAATCGCCTCAAAAGATCTCACCTCCTAGAGATCCTTGTGGATCGAGACAAGGCTCTCTCCCCCTTTGTCTAGAACCCTATCTTTGGTCGGCTTAAGAGTTGTAGATGGAACGAACCATAGCTATCCCCAAAAGCATTGGATCTCGTCTTCTTCCTCATCCGGGTACCGGGCTCCGGGTCCCCCACCCTACAGCAGGGAGACCCGGGTCCGCCACGTCAATGGCGGGGAAGCCGCCACCTGCGTGGCCTACGTGCCTCCACGTCGCCCAAATTCCTTGTGGGCGTTGACAGGCGGGCCACTATCCTGAAGAGATGTGTGGGAACATGGGGCATCCTGCTCTCCCTGATTGGTGTCTCCGGAAGCCAGCTCGTCGGTGGGAAGGCCTTCCTCCTCGGCGTCGCTGCCCGGTCGCCCTCTCTCTCACATGTCGGTTCATCCTTTTGTCTTGAATTTCTTGTTCTGTGAACGGTCGAAACATTGCCTTTTTCTATAATCAAGTAGGTTAAGCATTCCCATTGATTTTTTAATGCATCTTTTTTGTATGGCCTCTTTTTTTTGAACTTACCTGTATGGCCCCAAAATAAAATTTTGTTACTTCTGTGGCCTTCCATCGACTCTGTTAGGATTTTTTGTTAGGTTCCCCACTAGTAGATACATGAAATGTCTAAATTGCCCTTCTGTCTTTTGTGCCTATTTTGCATCTCACCGAACCGAGACCGAGCGCAAACTCCTGACCCGACCGAGACCCCACCGAGCGAGCGAGTGAATGGGGGAGGGTGCCGCCGGTGCTGCCACCAGCCAGGGCGCCGCTGCGGGGATCTCACCCGCCGAATCCACCTGATCCAGCTGCGCCTGGACCCGTTCTGACCCTCAACCGCCGTGGTGGAGGCGCCATCGCTCGACTCGTGGAGCACGTGCGCCCGGGGCTGGCCCGGCGCGACCTACCCCTCCCGTCGTCGGAAATGGCATGTCTTCGCCACGCCAGCGTCGCCGAGCTGCCTTTAGCGCCACCACGCTGCCTTTGTTGCCGCCACCGTCGTTTAGGGCTGCGGCTATACTAGCGAAACCCCTAAGCTGACGTGGGAGACTGAGGTGATCTTGCCGGTGCCATCCCCGCCGCTGGCGACCTCAACGCCGGCAAAGTCTAGCCGGTCAAAATTCCACCCCTGCCTTGTCTGGCTGTCGGGTGGGGCTGGGTTGACCCAGGGCCCGGCTGCCAGTCCCCTTAGGGTGTATAGACCGGGTGCACCTAGCTTAGATAGTGTTTTCTTTTTTGTTTTAAGTTTATTTCTGTGCAGAACAATTTATGTGTCAACAATTTTTGTGTGAACAATTTATGTACTATTATATGTGATTTATTTGGGCAATATTACTCCAAATCTGACAAACTAAACTTTGCATTTTTTCGGCAAGGATAAACTCTGCATTTTATTTTTTCGCTGGGGGTATAATGGTCATTTTACCCCGGACTTAATAACATCAAGTGCCAAAAACAATTGAAGGGTCAAAAAATGAAGAAAATTTCGTTTCGGGGTCATACAAGTAAGTAAAAATAAGGTCATAGGCATTTTTTTAGAGCCATACAGGTAAAAAGCCCTAAAAAGAAAGGAAGATGGGACCAAGCCCATCGTTAGGCACACCTATGGGCAGGGCGACGGGGTGTTTGTGCAGAGACTAATAATAGCAAAAATTCCTTTTCTATTTTCACAAATTCTAGAACTCTGGATACAACTTCAGATAAAAGGTTCTCCAAGCAACTGAAAAGCCGAAAAAAATTTATAACCACATAATCTCTACTATAATTGACCAATCAAAGTTATACTAGGTCCTCCGGAAAACATCCCCCGTTGAGAGCCTCTAACCATTGTACACCCAGGAAAATGCACATAAGAATTCGTCTTCATTAAAATCAAAGGCTAATAAAACACCTAAACCAAGCTCAGTGGCCACGATTCGATGTGTGATGCCAGGCTTCTGACCCCGTGCCCTACCCCACGCCCCCTACACAGCGTCCGCAACTAACAACCCAGGATTGAATCCCCAAATAAACGGAAAAAAGCTTCCTTCGAAAAAATATTTCCTTCTTCGCGGTGGCCGCTCGCCCAGAAGCTCCGCCAAACTGCCGTCGCGCCGCTGCACGCTGCTGTTCGGGGACGAGTTCGATCTCCGGCACATGCGATTCTTGTTTTTTTCACCAAAAAAATGTAGCGATCCGGCGGACATCTACAGCCGATGTGTTCATCTTTCTCGAGCCCCCTCGCAGCCACATCAGCGCCTCTCTCCTAGACGCACACGGTCTCCGATCTCATGCAAGCCGCCATCGTGTCGCTGCGGGAGAGGCCGGCGTACCTGAGGGCACGAGAGCGACTCCTGCTCCTCAGCTTCAGCCCCGAGGACCACGACCCGGACCAGGAGCTCGACTTCCTGCTCGCCGCCGCAGAGGCCACAAGGCGCGACGAAAGGGTGAGGTTGGCCGTGGCTGGGATTAAGCAGAGGACGAACGGGCACGGCCGCAGGCTGCGTTCACCGACAGTGAAGCAGAGTCAGTGGGCCGCGTCAGGATGCCGGCCGCGGAGTGCGACGCGCAGCACAACTCGAGCCCGGTGTCCATGCTTGAGGCGCCTAACGATTCATCCACCACCACCACCTCGTCTCCTTGGAAGCCCTGCTTGGCTACCTCAGGTTCGTCATGTGCTACGTGAAGCAGTCTGTCAGAGATGCTGTTACTTTTATCATATCATGCATGTATCCATCATACTTTTCTTGTACAAATTACTAAGTTCCATGCTTCCCTGTTCTCAAAAAACAAAGAGTCATTCTTGTCTTCTCTGGAATTTCATAGATTGACATCTTATCTTAGCAATGCATTGTCCCTGACCAAACTGAAGCAAGCATCAATCAACTTAAAAGGGGAGAAGGGAGCAACAGTCAAAGAAGGGCAAAAGAAGTGGCAAGTACCACTTTTGCCCATTATTATAATCTATGTTTGTACTTTGTACTTGTTAATCCCCCATAGTCGAGACATAGGTCAGCTTAGTAAAGGCACTGATTCTTTTCTCATTTCATTCATCAGGAAAGAGCAATGATCAGTGGTATATAGGTTTGTTCTGAAATTGCTCTTGTTCACTTTCTTAGAACGCTTGGCTATGCATAAACAATATAAGTAACTCTATTTATGCTACCCTTTCTCTATGGAATTCAGATACACTATTTAAGTACATATGTATCATCTTAGAGCTTTGTTGTTGTTGGTCTGTGGAAAAAATTAAAATATTTGGAAGGAATCGACCAAGATTGATTTGATTGCCATCTGTGCATTATAGGCTCTGTGAAATGCATTGAGGCATGGTGTATTGGTGTTTATGTGTTCTCGGATGTCAAACCATATATAATTGCTATTGGGTAATTAACCATGTTCCAGTTTTCATGAGCTTGGAGTTTGCAGGTTACCTTAGAATAATTGAATTTTTGGAGGTATACAAATTGTCGTTTTACAAAAACTGGACTGGATATACAGTTTTCCTGGTAGAATTTTAGATGCACTAAGGGGATTGTGATATCCTGCTATAGGACAATCTTTTCTAAAATTTAAGGCAGTTCGCGACCAGCTGTTGTTGCATGTCTGCTATGGTTTCTGCCAGAAGCAAGTATGAAGTGCAGTCTACAACTTAGCCATCAAATATTCTCCATGGAAATTTTACTTTTGTTTAGAATGTCTTCATGCAAATTTCAGTTTTTGCTCAGAGTGTTATTGTAATTGTCTATATAAAATTATCTAAATCACATTCATATTTGTGTTTCAGGTTGAAGGTGCTGCCTATGAAAACAAGGACATTGGACATAGAGGGAAGTGACAACGAGGACAGATAATGAAGGAAGATTAGATTGCTCGAAAATGCCTAGAGAACCATGATACAAGCCGAGCCTTAGTATGTAATTATGTACGGTGTTTGAGAAATATAGTAGTGTGCTCGTGCTAACGCTACGGTTTGTATTTTACTGAGTGAGAAATACAACACTTCATAAGTTATATAGTGTTGAGCCACACCGCAGTGTGCAGTGTTGAGAACTTTATTATTATGCCTTGTTATGCATAAGTATTTTCTGGATTATATACATGGTCATATACAATTGTGTGAAAGTTGAACTACGGAAAAAATATAGTTGTTTGGATGTTTTCATGTGCATTTCTGAAATGAAGCCGTGGCGTTAGCACGGGTACTGTACTAGTTATCTTTAACAAAAAAATCACCGATCAGAGAGCCCAATTTCGCCTGGACTAGCCTCCTCTCTTCCCTCTCTACCTCCAACTTTGTATTCTTCATGTAATCTGCAGCGTGGAGCTCGAAAAATATAAACAAGTTTGCAGTGAAAGCTTTGGCATCTTGTTACTCAGCGGTGATAAATGTCGAAGGCTTCAGGTTCAGGTTAACTCTGCTGATGGCAACCAAATCAGAGTATCCATTCTTCAGAGACCAAAACTGACGACATGTCGACATCACGGCGTCCCAATGCCTACCTTTCCTAACAACGCCAGCAGTACAACACACACACTGGGAAAGTGGGAAACCTTCTTTCCTTCTGCATATCGATATCGTCCATAGCATGGCACGTGCTCTTGAATGTTCTTCTCTCCTTGCCTGAATTACAAGCTCTCCCGTTGGTTGAGCAGGCTTGCGCTGGCGCAGACCCATCTTGCATGTGCCTGAACTTTGACAGGAACCAACACTGTCACCATTTGTAATTCTGCTCTCCCGGCGTTTTCCGTGTGATAATCGGATTAAAGTGACAGTGACGGGAGTGAGTTTGATAATAGACCGGACCCAAGGTCCCAAGCCAAAAGCAGGCCAGCAACTGCGAACGATCCACATGGAAGTTAGCATTGAGACCACCCTTGTGAGCTAGGAGATATCAGCTACTACTTCAGAGCTAAGAGATATCCATTCAAAGCAGAAAATCAGTACTCCTAACCTACCAAACTTGTGACCACCCTTGTGAAACATCCAAAAGAATCCTCCTGAACTTCCTCACACGGAAGGGGGAAATTTTCTCAAAAAAAAAAAAACACTCCTGAAATCTGTAAGAAATTTGGTATGTCATTTGTTACAGAACGCTGACTAGTGAGTAGTGACTACTCCTTGCTGACACTCTGAACTTCCAGCTGCTTTATTATGACATGACAGTTTGGTTTCTGCATGTGCAGTCTGCACACCAGGACACAACGACGCTGGTTGGTTTCTGTGCTGATAAGCCCGGCTGGTACTGATTTGTTGTGAGAGGAAAACAATGTTGGCTGGCTGATAAGCCCTGGCTGAAACCAACAAGCGAATAGGCTGAACACATGACGCCGGTCGCTGGGTCCTGATCCTACATCGTGCAAGAACCAAGAATAATTGAATAGCTCGAAACCGACCTGATCCACTACAAATCCTCATCAGCTGCGGCTGACGGTGTCAGAAAGAGAGCAAAGGCAACGCAGAGGAGAGACCAGCAAGCAATGGCTTCCCACCTTCTTCTCCTCGCCACCTTGGCACTCCTCTTCATCGCAGCCACAGGGCAGGAGGGCAACAAGATCATGAAGCCATTTAATCCGTCCTGTTCGACGACGGACAACTACACCGACGGCAGCCAGTACAAGAAGAACCGCACCCACAAGATATCAACCAGACTATGTAGTATAGTACATCCAGAAACAACACATCACAAACCACCTCCAACTACAAGAACAGCAACAACAACATCCATCTCAACAACAACAACAACATAACAGCAGATACCTGTTTTGGATGCCGACAACCACGACACCGTGTAGACCAATGCCCTCTTAAAATAGATACTCTGCCCCTGCTCAGTCTATAGCCAGCAATAAGACAGCCGCCTCAGGAACTGGATGCTCAACGCCTTAGAACTCTGGACTGCCCAGAAGGAATGCCACAAATTTTGAGCAAGGCCGTGTGAACCACGTTAATGCAGAGGAAGTACAGGCAGCACCTGATGTCGTGTACGGTGAGTTTCTAGTAAACTCCACTCTTACAATCGTGTTGTTTGATTCCGGCGTTTCACATTCGTTTGTTTCTGCTTGTTTTGTGTTTAGAAATAGTTTAAGAACCGTGTTACTTCCCTCCCCTTTATTAATTTGAACCCCTGGAGCTATCCTGAAATGCACCCTCAAGTGCCCTCGAGTAAAGATCATGATAGACGGGGTAGAATTTCAAGCAGATTTGGTAGTATTAAAGACAGAAGGTTTGGATATAATACTAGGAATGGTTTGGTTAAGGGGACACCATGGCACTATATCCTATAGTGACAGAGCAGTAACCCTGATAAACCACCAAGGATTAAAGGTAGAATGCCACCCTCAAGCCCCCAGAGCAGAACCAATGGTTTGTAGCATACAAGCATCAAGTATAGAAGAGGTACCAGTTGTATGTGAATACCCAGATGTGTTCCCTGAAGAATTACTAGGAATGCCACCAAACAGAGATTTGGAGTTTACAATTGACCTAATCCCTGGAACTACACCCATTTCCAAGAGACCTTATCGGATGGCAGCTAATGAGTTGGAAGAATTGAAGAAGCAATTACGAGAGTTACAAGAGAAAGGATACATTCAACCAAGATCATCCCCTTAGGGATCACTAGTCTTGTTCGTGAAGAAGAAAGATGGCAGTCTTAGGATGTGTATTGACTACCGGTCACTCAACGAAGTCACCATCAAGAATAAGTACCCATTACCCAGAATCGATGACATGTTTGACCAATGGAAAGATGCCAAGTATTTCTCAAAGATAGATCTGAGATCCAGCTACTATCAACTGAAGATTTGGCTCGGCGACATACCGAAGACCACATTCGTGACCCACTACGGATAGTATGAGTTCACTGTAATGCCGTTTAGATTAACCAATGCCCCCGCATATTTCATGAATCTGATGAACAAGGTGTGCATGGAGGAATTGGATAAGTTTGTGGTAGTATTCATCGACAACATTCTCATCTATTCAAGAAGTGTCGAAGAACATGAACAACATTTGAGAGTAATTTCTGAACAATTGTGTTGTCACGTGTTTTGGTGTAGGACAACAAACACTTGTTCTAAACTCTTCTGTAGCTTTGCTGATGACACCTTTATCTCCATCAGGTAGATCTTCATAATGTACCATAAGGATGTCATTGTTGTTGTGAACCACCATGACGATTGTGGGGTCCCACCGGGCGTGCAAGAAACGTGTGTCGACACGGAATTTTCGTCCCATGCTGAGGGCACACGAGCAAGCTAGAAGGGTCCGCTCGATGGAGCTAGAGATCCGCCTAGCTTCAGCGCAGGGATGGTCGATTCTACGCACTCCTCCCGAGATGTGCCAGCCAATTTGACCTTGTAATTGACAAGGAGAGAGTTTATCAGTAATTTAGGGTGGAACATGCCGGTGTTGCCAGATAGTCCCGAATGCGCGGCTCTGGGAGCTGATATAAAAGGAGATTGACTGAATAGTCGATTCTAGCATATTCATAAGAATAAATCGGTTAAAGCTCATGGGGTTGTGTAAGAAGAATCGGTTATCGTTCAGGATGAATATCATTCTTTAGACAAATATTGGTCAATGGCAATAAGATATTAACAATAAGTAGTTTATACTGAGCCAATCACTGCAAGTAACCGAACCCCTTTATAAAAGAAACAGTTCATCATCATTCAACCATTTAATAGAGATAAATCTAATGAACATGTTAGATCTCATCTATCGCTATGACCAGTGGGTCATGAGGCAGAATCATGCAGGCCGTAGAAACAATAATAGACTCGACGACCCTAACTTATTACTAATATCAGTGGGGCATGAGGCAGAATCATGCAGGCCGTAATACAATAATAAGATCATGGGACTAACACATCTTTCAACCTATCGCTATTTCAACAGTCTTGTGACGTGAACTGTTCATGAGAGCACTTGATATCGGCTAAAACAGTCGATTTAGACATAGCGCACAGTTAAGATCATGCCCTCTCAGAAACAGATCTACCAAATAACGATCCCCACTCCACGGTGCTAACAGTGGGGTGTGTGGCAGAATCACACAAGCCGTGATAACGGGCCATGGAACAGTTTTCGCTAGCCAATAGATCTACTCAAGATCAGACATGTCTTAACCGCACGCTATGCACGATTAAGATTGATATAAAACAGCCGATAAAACATAACTCATCGTTTAAAGTGCAGTAGATCAAATTTAGATTAACAAACGATGGATTAAACAAGATATAAGGCTGATCTAGATAAATCCCAATCGGGTGAAGTGATGTTGCTGTAATTAAATAAATAATGGAAGCAATAAGCAATATCGGTAACTTAATGAATCTATCCGAAGGAACGCCACCCTTAGATAGAGCCGATAACTTGACCTTAATCTAGTTCGAGCAGTGGAGGTCGACCGGATCGATGCAGCCTTACTTGAACTAGATAAGAGTCGATAACTAACTTATACTAGAGTCGTAGTGCAGATCGACCGGATTGATGCAATCGTACAAACAGAGGTATAAGCCATGACGGTACTTACAGACAAGCAGTGGAGGTCGATCGGATCGATCCAACCATACTTGCTGAAGAACTCGCTGAGATCTACTCTACTCCTACTGCTAAGGGGTGGCCAGAGCCGAAAAAGGTAAATAACTTGTATTTGATTGATTGTGTGTCTTACAATAGCCGGGGTTTGATATTTATACCCGGAGCCTAAAAACAAATCCTACTCAAGTACGACTCGGTACAATCTTTGGTACAAAGAAAACATTCCTGTTTTAAGATAACTTGGACTCTAATCTTTCCCTTTTTGTAGAGTCTGATATGTATCTTCTCGATGCCAATCATATCTCATCATCGTTATCTGCTGACGGCATTTAAAGAGGACCGATCCTAGTGTCGCATCTGAACCGGCAGATATCAATCTTTACGCAATCGACTCCTTGATTGGCACAATCTTGGAAGCCTGCGAGTTCCCGCGCTCTTCTCCCAAATTTTAGTGTAAACAGAACTCAGTTCACTGCCTGATTTTGGAAAAGCCCGCATAAAGCCTTAGGAACACGACTGGACTATTGCTCTACCTATCACCCGCAGATAGATGGACAGACAGAAAGAGTGAATCAAATATTGGAAGACATGTTACGAGCTTGCGCATTGACCTACGGAAAACACTAAGAAAAGAGCCTATCGTTCGCAGAGTTCTCATACAACAACAGTTATCAAGCCAGCCTGAAGATGTCACCATCCAAAGCTTTGTATGGAAGAAAACGCCAGACCCCATTAATGTGGTCCAAAGTTGGAGAAAGGAGTCTATTTGGCCCCGACATGATTAAGGAAGCTGAGGAACAAGTGGCCAAAGTTCAAGAAAATTTAAAGGCCACCCAAAGTAGACAAAAGAGCTATGTAGACACTCAGAGACGACCGTTGGGACTCCAACTCGGAGATTTCGTCTACTTGAAGGTATCACCCATCAGGGGTACTTGAAGATTTCAAGTTAGAGGGAAGTTATCCCCATGGTATGTTGGACCATACCAAATCATTGAAAGGATTGGAGCAGTAGCTTACCATTTGGAGTTACCCCTAGAAATGTCAGATGTACACGATGTGTTTCATGTATCACAACTAAAGAAATGCCTAAGAGTGCCAGAAGAGCAAGTGCCTATGGAAACCACAGATTTACAGCCAGATTTACAGTATTAAGAAATGCCAGTTAAGATATTGGATACAGTCACTCGACAAACCAGAAGGACAACAGTGAGGTTTTGTCGAGTACAATGGAGTAACCATACAGAAGCAGAAGCCACATGGGAAAGAGAAGATGACCGCAAAAAGAAATTTCCCTATCTATTCGAGGATCAACTCGAATCTCGAGGATGAGATTCTTTTTAAGGGAGGTAGGTTTGTAACACCCTAAAATTTGGCCTAGTTTTAAAAACCACAAAAAATTTGAACTTTTTAAAATTTGCATAGCAAATAATATATATAACCAACCTAAACAATTTTTTTACAAATAAAACCACATAGGAACATAAAACCTTAGGTGTGCAACTTTGTTTGTGAATGTTTGTTTGGCTTGTTGAACTTATGGTGCCACCCATTTACACCCTCATGCATTCAGATTTGAATTTGAAATCATTCAAACATATACATATAAGAGATAGGAAATAGAAAAGGGAATTAGAAAATAGGAAAATCCACTTGGGCTCATTTCCTCCCCTCCCTCCTTTTTGGCCCGAAGCCGTAGCCCAGCCCTTCCTCATCCCCCTCCTCTCTCCTGCACGCGAGCCGGCCCAGCAAGCCACAGCCCAGCTCGGCCCAACCTCGTTCGCTCCCCCCGTCTCCCCTTCTCTCCCACCGATGCCCCGGGCCCGCCTATCAGCTTCATCGTTCACCCCGAGCCGGCAAGCCGTACGTGGCCCCACCCGTCGTCAACACTCGCTAGAGCCACCCCAGTGCCAGCAAAGGTCAGCGGAGGCACAGCGACATCGGGACCCCACGATGCCCCTCTCTTCTCGTCTCCTCCCTCTTCCCCCACACTATGAATGCGTCAACAACAGCGCCATGGTCGCCGACGTGCAGAGCCATCGGAGTAGCCACCAAGAAACTACAGCGTGCGCACGGGCAAGCACCAGCCATGGCGATGTGACCAGATGAGGCCAACAGCATGGCCACGTGATGGATAAGGATGGCCACGCGAAATATGTCGCCGCCGGGACACTGGCCTAGCCGGCCTATAAATAGGCCCAGTCGGAGACGCTCTCGCCACGCCCTCTCCACCATTAGCTCCGCCGCAGATGAGAACACCCCATCTCCCCCTCTTTTTTCCCCTTTCCCCTCCTCATTTTCCCCTTTCGGGAGTTCGCTGGCGCCATTAGCGGCGCCTGCTCCTTCCTTCCTCTCTGCTACGCCTCTGGCCAACTGGAGTGACCAGCGAGTCCATGAGCCCTCCCCTTTTCTTTTACATTAGGTATTGGGTAGTCTAGGCCTCTGTGTAGCGCTACCCATGTGAGCCCGCTCCGCCAAGCCGCCATGGCCATCGGCCATTGTCGGTGAAGCCACCGCGGAGCACCCCGTCACCTCACTGCACTCCCCTCCTGTCCCTTTTCACATACGTGTAGATAGATAGTTAAGATAGGGCCACTAGGGCCGAGTTTAGAGCACGGCGCCGCCACACCACCCCGGCGAGCCACCACCGCCACCACAAGCTCCCGCTGCCGACAGCGACCTCACCACCGGCCGTGGGTTCCCCAGCGGACCCCGTCCACCCCTCAACCACCTCTCTTGAGGGCCAACGCCGCCGGCGTAAGCCACTTCGGCGAGCCTTGCTCCCCCTCACCTGTTTCATCGCTAGCACGTTCACCACCAACTGTCGCCATCCCCCTCTCCCCCTCTTCTCTGTCCCCGCCAAGAGGGACCGGAAGGGAACGGCGTCACCATCCCCCTCCATCCCCGTCCGTCTTCTCTCTCTCTCCCTCCTTCTCTCATTGACACACGAGCCCAAGGCCTTAACGCCGACGCCACCATCGCTACTAACGCCAGTACGGAACCCATCTATCACACACACATAGCGCACACACAGCGCGGGGTACGCTTAAGAAAATGCTAGGTACACCCGGCTAGTGTACACAGAGTGTTATAAATATATTTTCCTAGCTTAGAAAAATTCCCATAAAATTTGTAAACAAACTAGATGAAATAAGGAAATTAATTATGTAGTTTGCACCCATTTTTATGCACTAGAAAATACATATAAAATTCCACCTAGATTAATTAGCTATAGGATAAACTTCTAAAATTCATAACTTTTAAACCATAACTTAGATTTGCATGAAACCACTTCTAAAACTCATCTAAAATCAAACCCTATCATATGCATTTAGTGCCACCATATAGTTCTATGTTTGCTTGGGTCCTTTTTTCTTTTGCGGATAGCGGTAGTCTTATGCGACCGATACGTCCGACAGACGACAATAATCGTCAAGAGGACGAAGACCCGAATTATGTAGACGTGTTGGAAGGTGACGACAACAAAGGAAAGTCCTAGCTCCCCTCCCTACCATCTTGCTTAAAACCACCGAAATGCTAAAACATAACTATAAGATTATTACCTTAGAAAATGAGCTCGGTTAAAATGATATAATTAAGATAAATGGTTATCTTGTTATGAGCTCCACACCATGACTAGATATAGGAATAATAATGGAACTTAAAACATGTTAAACCTGAACTAAACCCCGACATGGGGCGAGTAGTGGTAAACTATGGAGGTAGTTTGTCATGGCAGGAATGCCTGGATAGGGTTCCTGTGGGAGATACTCGCCTCGGTCACATAAGTACCGGTTCATAGTCCCTCTCGCCTAGTGAATCTTTTCGTATAGCCACATGTCTATATGGGTAGGCTTGATCCCACACCCCGTTAGATAGAAGTATAGTTTCTACTAGGAGGCCGGTGTAGGCAACGGAAGATCAAGAGCCGACATGGGAGATAGGTTTTCTTTCGTGTCTGGTTGGCGTGGATGCTATATGATCTTCCACGTTAAGCGCTAGGTTTTGAGGCCGCGTTTGAACCACTGTTTTCTTGGCCGTGTTTGAGCCATGTTTTTCTTTTGTGATAATTTGGTATCATCACATTTGGATGAGATTTGGTATCTTTCCGGTTTTGTGTTCCAACCCCTATGAAATCGTGGTAGAGATTATATAGAAATCTAGGTTAGCGTTCCAAGCGGGTACGGGATCTCATTAGGTCTATTTTGTCCATTGATCATGGATGAGGTTGCACCTATCGTGTGGGGAAATTTGTACACCTCTGTAGAGTTTTATTAAATCTATTCGAATAGCCACGTCCTTACAATGGGCAAATGCTAGGATGAGATACTATGATTAGCTTTACTTTTATGTGCAATGAAACTGGTAATTAATTGATGATTAACCTAGGCACTAGTGGGAATGGTAATACTCTGCTAGGACTCACCCTTAAATTATAATCACCACTACACTTCTATTTCCATCCATGGTTGGGACTTGCTGAGTACGTATGTACTCACCCGTTGTCAACTCACAGACCTCGGCACAAAAGAAGACTATGACTTCGAAGATGAAGCGTATCGCGAGGAATAGGCTTCCCATTAGGAGATTCGTTCGTAGGAATGTGACATCGAGGCTAGGGTTTCGTCCATGCTCTAGTTGCCTGTGGAATAGGATGTCATGTCGTTGTATAATAATCCCGCTTTAGAGACCACCAATAATGCCGTTTCACGGCCGTAGCTTTCCACCAACTCTGCAGCCAACGACAATGCCCTTCGGGCCACTGTTGTAGACCTTATTTTAGATATCAATAATGCTCGGAACCTTTTATAATATATCTGTGTACCATCCCTGTGATTAGTGCGTATTTGTGCATGATCCTGGTGCAAATATGGAAGCACTGAGGACGCTCAAATTGAGGGGCCAACACGGTGTGGAGGAGATATTTGGCGGGAACCCCGGTCTCCACCGCCTCCGCATGTCACACAAACACCGCCATACGAAGGAGTGGCCAAGAGGCTCCGGTCGCCACCGCCTTCGCGCGGTGGACTCTTAAGTGAGCCCGGGCTGCTCCTTGGGTGGTGTTTCGCCCAAATAATCTGGGTAGATGGGCCTTTGTTATTAATCCTTTAGCGCAATTCAGAGTTGCGCTTTGTTGGAACACGCCTTTTGGTATATTTTCCCATGCATTTGTGTTTATGTCCTCCAAAACAATAATCTCCAAATACATGTGGAAGTTGGTCAATAGTAAATACATATGTACACAAGATTGCTAGTTTCTTCTCTTTTTATGTCTTAATTGGTGGGTCAAATTGATCGTTAAGGACCGCCAACACTCACCCATGAATCATATGGAGTAGCATCCTATATGTGAGTACGAATAGGCATAGCCTCCTCTACTTCAGCACGAACATGCAAATCTCTGACTACTCTCTCCTCAACCGGTCCTGGGTATTGGTTACCTGGGTCAACTGGCACATCTCTGGCTCCTTCATCATGGTCCGAACCCTCTAAATGACTACTAACTTCATCACCAATCCTTTCCTCCTCCTCTTGCTCTGACTCGTCCCGCTCGAACGAACCCACATCGAAGTCATCGTTCAGACGGCCTACTGAAACCCACCTGCATTCATCAACTGCCATTGGAGAGGACTGAAGTTGCTCATGCGTCAACTAACTGTCCAATACCATATTCCCTAGTGTTGGGTCCACATCGACCCCCATTGTTGTTCATCGCCTCCAACGCCATCAAAGGATGCCCCATCCTCCTTCCTATATCCATTCTCCACCACCACCTCAGCCATGCATGGTCACATTTGACCCTTCGATTATACCTTTTTTTGCGCGACCAATGACCCTCGTTGGGCAAGGGCATTAAGGCGAAGTGTTCCCTAGTCTTCCCACTATCAACCTCCCCCCTCGATGTGAAAGCACCATCAAACTTTTCCTTAACACACAAGAAAAGGTCACTGAAGCTAGGAGGCACATCAGACATTTCCAATTCATCTTCAATATCCTCAAACACCATATCTTCTTTTCTAACACTTCCTCCATAAAACAAACGGGCTAAACAATCCATCTACAAAAGCATTTGAACAAACTTCATCAAGTCTATGAAATGGTTCTGGCGAATAAAACAGGGGCGACAAAGTACATATAACCTATACATAGTAACCTAACAAAATATTAATACAATCTAACCTAACCTAAATATCTAACCTCTAACCAAACCTAACTATATATAACTGATACATACTAAACTATCTATACTAACTAACTACACTAACTATACCTAATAAGTATACTAACAAATATTACAAATACTTATCTAACTATACTAATCTAACTAACTATACTAATCTAAATACCATTCAACCCTAACTATACTAATCTAACTATACAAATCCTAACTACCATGAAATCGAGGTTGAAATCAACATTGCAACAAGAAATCGAGAGCGGATTACCTGTCCTACGAAGCGGGGAACCTCGGGGGTTCACCCACACCCAGCACGGTCGGCGGAGAGGGCCGCCGCTGGCCCCTGGTGGCCAGCGGCGGGGAGCACGCAGCGGGCGGCACAGCCGCGAGGGGCCTGACAGAGACAGGGCCGGCGGCGGAGTGAGAGAGGGAGGCCGAGGGGAGTCACGGAGGGAGGAAGAGCGCTGAAGATGGCCGAGCCGGAGAGGGACGACGGCGGCGAATGCTCAGGCCAGCGCAGACAGAGGAGGAAAGGAAGAGAGCGAGAGAGAGAGAGAGAGAGAGAGAGAGAGAGAGAGAGAGAGAGAGTGGGCCGCGCAGCGGATCTGTAATCCCCCCTGCCGCGCCAACTGCACTAGAGTCGACGGCAAAAAAAACTTTACTTACAGTATAGTAATACACAAAAAAAAAAATCTTTAGGTTTTTCTTCAACATATGAAAATGATGCTACTATTGTTTGTAATTTAAATTTTGAATGTACCTACTATTTTTGTAATTTAAAATTTGAAGTTAGCTATTTATAATTTATATAGATTCTTTATTTTTCAATTAATTTTTAGCTCAAACTATTCGTGGCCGGCGAGGAGGCCATGGCTTGCATGCTGCTTGGTGCTTGCACATTTGCACGTTGCGAGATGTGGCGTGAGTCTTGGCTGAGTGATTTGGCCAGCGGCCTGTTTCTTGCATGTACTTGAGTCTATATACATGAATGGAAAACGATGGGAGTTGTGTGGCTTACGTAAAACTAAAGCTTGTTAGCTTGTACCGTTTTCTGTATGTGTGTTCTTTGTGTCCACCGTAACGTGAGTGTGTAAGTGTTTGTGATAAACACCACAAGTGAGAGGGAGTGGTTCCAAGTTCCAACAAGAAACCAGAGGGAGTGATTCCAACAGTATCGTCCATAGCATGACATCTGCCCTTGAATCGTCTTCTCTCCTTGCCACAATTACGATTTACGAGAGCAGGCTTGCGCTGGCGCAAATCCACCGTGCATCTGCCTGAACTTTGACAGGAACCAACAATAGGTTTGATAATAGACTGGACCCAAGCCAAAAGCAGGCCGGCAACTGCCAAAGATCCAAATGGAACTTGTGACCACCCTTATGAGCTTATCAATCAGCTACTTCAGAAGCTAAGAGATATCTTTTAATTTGAGGGGAAGAGCTAAGAGATATCCATTCAAAGCAGAAAATCAGTACTCCTAACCTACGAAACTTGTGACCACTATGAAAGAATCCTGCTGAACTTCCTCATACATAAGGGGGAAATTTTCTCAATTAAAAATCACTCCTGAAATCGGCAAGAAATTGGTAAAATGTCATTTCTTACATAACGCCGACTAGTGACTACTATGGAAGGGTGACATGAGAGTTTGGTTTCTGCATGTGCACACCGGCCAGGACACAACACATGACGCCGGTCGCCGGGTCCTGATCCTACATCGTGCAAAGAACGAAGAATAATTGAATGAATAGCTCGAAACCGACCTGATCCACTACAAATCCTCATCAATCGCAGCTGACGGTGTCAGAAAGAGAGCAACGCAACGCAGAGGAGGACACAGGGTGTCCATGTCCAAAACCAGCAAGCAACGGCGTCCCAGGGCAGCTGAGAGCTGCCGGCCGGCTATGGCTTCCCGTCTTCTCCTCCTCCTCTCCACCTTGGCCCTTCTCTTCGTCGCAGCCGCAGGGCAGGAGGGCAACAATATCTCGAAGCCGTTTAATCCGTCCTGCTCGACGTCGGACAACTACACCGACGGCAGCCAGTACAAGAAGAACCTGGACCAGTTCCTGGCCGCGCTCCCCACGGCGGCCGGCGACAACGGCTGGTTCTACAAGGGCAAAGCCGGGTCGGGGCCCGACGCGGTGTTCGGCCTCATCATGTGCTTCGCGGACCGCGACGCGTCCGATTGCCTCTACTGTATCTCCACGGCGTCAGCCGGGATCACGACGGCGTGCCCGAGCAGCCGGAACGTGAGCGCGGCGTACGACGCTTGCGTCCTCCGGTACTCGGCCGCGCCGATCCCCGCCACCGCGGACCTCGGCTACGTATTCGCCGAGCCGCTGACCCCCATCGGCATGCCTGTGACCTCAGAAGCTGTGCCGCACGCCTGGGTGCCGCTGATGATCGCCCTCTCAAGCGGCATCGCCTTTGACACGTCGCGGAGTTTCAGAAGAAGCATGGCGTACTCGAGCACGGGCTCGCAGGAGATGAAGATGTACGGGCTGGCACAGTGCACCAGGGACCTCAACGGCAGCGAGTGCTCGACCTGCATCAGGAGCTACGCCATCAGGCTGGGGAAGCTGTTTCCCAATCACACGGGATGCTCCATCAAGGGCTACAGCTGCTACCTGCGCTACAAGGTGTCGTTCCTGATAGACATCACTCTGCCGCCGGCGCCGGCGCCGGCGCCACCTACGTCTTCGCCGCCAACTCCAGGTACACATCCTCCTGCTGCGGCTTCCTTTATCCGTTTATCGTCATCGACTGATGCAGGGCAACAACGTTGACGCGGTCTTTTGTATCCCTCCACAGAACCATCAAAGACAGGGATCGTGATTGGCGTGTCTGTCGGCTCCGTCTCGATCATGATCATCCTGGCCATCTTCTCCATATGGCTCCTTCGCCGGCGACGGAGGAGGCAGGCTAGAATCCTTGAGGAAGCGAGGGAGCAAGAGCTGGGAGAAGGAGGGTCATGATGGTCGTCGGCCTCTGGTGCGCGCACCCTGACCGGAGCCTCCGACCGTCCATCCGGCAGGCCGTCAGCGTGCTGCGGTCTGAGATGCCACTGCCCAATCTGCAGGCGAGGATGCCGGTGGCACCTATGAGCCACCACCTGATGCCTTCTACTATACATCTACCACTGTCACAAGCGTTAATAGCAGCACCACTCAATCCAGCATGACAATCACAACTGTCCTGCCCAAATGACCTCAGATCATTCGCGACTGCAGAGACAACAAATTGAATTATCTCTTGTTGAACTTCATTCCTCGAGAAATAACTATCCAAGTTCCTTAGCTCTCTTTTAAAATTTAATGTTTTGAATCTTGGAGAGATCTGTAGTTTCCTTTTTGCTATAAAATATCATGGTGTTAACCATAATGGAGCTCAATTCTGTTGGTGCCATTTTCTTGCTCAAGCATGCATGCGTTGGATGGCCTGATGTCGTACCAACATCCACAGGCGCCTTAAGGCTTCCAAAACCATGGAACCATCGCTAATGGCAATGAGCTGTTAGTCTGAGACCTGCTACCATGCCACTCTCACACTATTATCGACCATGCCATGAGTCATGGTTTCCTTTATCTGTCGAAATCTCCTGATATTTTCGATATATCCTTTTTATCCGTAGGTGCCAATAAGAAAATATCTATCTTTTCCGTACAAATTTTGTTTAAATTTATTTAAATTTACTTAAATTCAAATCAAATTTTATTTGAATTTGGTCCGATATTTCCGATATATCATGTTTATCCTCTTTATCTGTGACTCCCGATAAATTTTAATTTCCAAAAATGAAAACCTTGGCCATGACCACGTTTGTTTTCTCTTGTGACCAACTTCTCGCAAAAGAAGGTGAAATGATGTCAGCTACACTGATCTTTAGCTTTTCATGCTTGTCTATCGATGAATTGATGAACCAGTTGCACATAGCACGTAGGACATCGATAGCCAATATGCATAATCACAGCAGCCAAAACATGTTACTCCTTATGTCAATTCATTCAAATTTAAGCTATGGTAGTTGGAATGGACATGTTTTGATTTCGCTTTGTCGATGTCAACGATGCTGTCAAAAATTTTCGGCCAAGAGGACAGGCTAAGATGGTGAGCGCAGTGGGGGGAAGGAGCTGCATGAGTACTGAAAGTGCATCGATGATTTTTTATGGTGTCCAAGCGTGCGACGCTGATGCAACCGTATCTAGCAGATGCAGTCTACAGACGCGCTGCAGGGAATTTTTTTTTCCCGTGGCTGCCCCGTTCGCCCGGGCCACACTGGCCACTGGCACCTAGGCCCGGCCGGCCAAGCAGGGTCTCTCACTATCAGGGCCGGTTGCAGGAGGCCAAGTGGCTGGCGCTGTACAGGGCTTGGAGTTGGGACGGTGCTGGGCATGTGCCGATTCTGCAATAATCCACAACAGATCTAATGAAGCATGCACCACCGGCGTAGAAGAAATAGGATCAGGTATTGATAAATCCCATACTATGCTCGCAACAGGTGACCATGTGCTTGATTATGACTAATTAATATTACTAGCAAATATGGCCGTGCGTGAACGAGAGAAAACAAAAGGCTATCAAACGTTCGACTTGTTCGTTTCAGCTTGCTGTGCAGCTACAACGGTACTATTCATGTGTTGATAGAGTTAGATATCAAGTTCCGTGACTTCTTTTGAGGATCCACAATAATATCTAATTTTAATATCTTATTAAAGTCGGCAAGGGGTTAGCGTCATCCTGTCAATAATTGGTATCTCTATTGATGAGTACGAAGTATGACCGAGATCTCTCGATTTCCACATGTTAGCCCGTGTTGAGAGTTGTACTAGTATATATGAACAACTTAAAGATTTGCACCGGTATATGCCGATAACTTGGAGAAGCATTTAATTTGATTAGATTTGAGTACCAACGGATCAAGATTTCAGTTTATAGTTTGATTAGTTAGGCCATCAATTGATTTATGTAATAATATTTTTTTTTTCTAATAAAATTACGTCGGCCTGTTCGGCTAGTATTAAAGTCGGCTGAAACTGTTTTGTTATGAGGAAAAAAATACTGTATATTCTAACTGATAAGCCGGCTAATAAGTCCAAGCGAACAGGCCTTTAAGGATGGAAATATTTATATTTATTTATTAGGCAATGGTCCAAGTTTCGAAGACCCGTAATACTATGTTTACTATTTATTTTTTTATCTTTATAAGAAAAAATAGAGTTACATTTAAAAACAAAAAAAATCACGAAAAGAGTGGCACGGGACGCCACAGTCCTGCAGCAGGGCAGCAAGACATATGGACTACGGAACATCTCCGAACGAACTGGACAAAAAAAAAAGAGATGAAAATGAGACGGAAACGAGAAAAAGTAGGCGGACAGAAAACGGTTTATTCGGCCTTTTGGCCTGCTAACTGAAAATCGATTTTTAGAGGTGGTTTTAAAACCACCTCAGCGGTTTTTAAAACCACCTCTGAAAACCGATTTTAACCACCTCTAAAAATCTTTTCTTTACTAATGTGGGCCGCGCAAGCATACTGGTCTGCGATGCCCCGCAGGCCCACTTAGCTACCAGCTTGATCAAAACCGTTCATGCCAATCCGACGTCCTCAGGAACAAAACCAATCCGCCGATGTCCCATAATGAATGTCACATATGGACTAATCCTTTGAGGAGACGACAACCTCATTGGATTCACCCAACGACGACTTTCTCCATCCCCACATTATTTTAAACTCAAGGATACAAAGAAAACAAACATTTTTATCAAATAAAGAAATATGAAACACTGTAAGGAAATATGCACCACTGTGGCGTACATAATACACTCGGCATATATTATTTTGAAGTTTGAACAACATGAAGTCTGGCTGGCCGGCATCCGACCCGTCACTTATTTGTTTTACGCGGCGTATATACGGCGTACGCCAAAATCCAAAGCAAATATAAAACATATACAATACTTGGTAGAATATATAGCAGCACAAGCAACCCTGCATACATATAGTTTACGATTTGTTAGTCATCATCATATCAGAGGTAAATAAATAAATAATAAAAGAAAGAAAGAGAAGTAGAAAACACACCGGCCGCCAGATCGATGTGTATCTTATTAAAGTCGGCAAGGGGTTAGTCGTCATCTTGTCAATAATTGGTCTATCTATTGATGAATACAAAGTATGACCGAGATCTCTCTCAATTTCCACATGTTAGCCTGTGTTGAGATTTGTACCGGTATATATGAACAACTTAGAGATTTGCACCGGTATATGCGGATAACTTGGACAAACATTTAATTTGATTAGATTTGATGACAAACGGATCAAGATTTCGGTTTATAGTTTGATTAGTTAGGCCATCAATTGATTTATGTAATAATAATATTTTTTTTCTAATAAAATTACGTCGACAACTTAAGGATGGAAATATTTATATTTATTTATTAGGCAATGGTCCAAGTTTCGAAGACCCGTAATACTATGTTTACTATTTCTTTTTTATCTTTATAAGAAAAAATAGAGTTACATTTAAAAACAAAAAAAAATCACGAAAAGAGTGTCACGGGACGCCACAGTCCTGCAGCAGGGGCAGCAAGACATATGGACTACGGAACATCTCCGAACGAACTGGACAAAAAAAAACGAGAGATGAAAATGAGACGGAAACGAGAAAAAGAACGCGGACAGAAAACGGTTTATTCGGCTTTTTTGCCTGCTGAACGCCTGCGTGGGCTTTAACTAAAATTCGATTTTTAGAGGCGGTTTTAAAACCACCTCAGCGGTTTTTAAAATCACCTCTGAAAATCGATTTTAACTGCCTCTAAAAATATTTTCTTTACTAGCGTGGGCCACGCAAGCATGCTGGTCTGCGATGCCTCGCAGGCCCACTTAGCTACAAGCTTGATCTGAACCGTTGATGCCAATCCGACGTCCTCAGGAACAAAACCAATCCGCCGCTGTCCCCAAAAAAAAACCCTAGCTTCACTTTCTCTTCTTCCTCCGTCCTTCTCGCGTCGCGCAGCTGAGAGAGCATGGCGGACGAGCAGGTGGCGCCGGTGTTGGAACGCGCGGAGCCGAGCTGAGGGGTGCCACCGATGGGAGCACGCACGGCAGGCTGACCCGTGTCGCCGCCAGGCCGCTCGCCGGAGCTCGCGTGCAACGGTGACCGTGTGCGGCTCCGTCAAGCCGCCCTGCCGTGGCGCTCAGGCGTCCCGGCGGTCGCGAGCAGCGAGCCCAAGATCCCTGTCAGCCGCGTGGCCCGCGTCCCTAGTGGTTGCACGCGTGGCTCCGTCGAGCCGCCCTGTAGTGGCGCTCAGGCGTCCCGGCGGTCACGAGCGGCGAGCCCAGGTGCCCTGGCGGCCGCATGGCCCGCGTCCCTGGTGGCCACACGCCTCCACACCATGGTGTGCTGCCGCCGTCGCGTTGGCAGCTTGGGAACGCACATGAGGGCTGACGTGCGCGCCCGACGTGCTCACTCCCGATGCGACCCTAGTGCGTGCTCCGGTGAGCAACTGCATCGCCAAGGTTGTCAACGCCAATTTTTTATTTTATAAGTTGTCTTTCTAAAGTTAGTCTGATTTGATATTGGATTTGGATTGCTGTGCTTTGTGGATTTTGATTCGGACTCAATTTGGTCCTGGGCACCTTCTTGTAGATTTGGGCTTGCCGATTTGAAAAATTGTTGTATAGATTTGGGAGACCCGAGAAAACCTATTTAATTTCGGATTGGGATAGTTCAGACGAAAATTAATCCAGACGAACTTTGAGGCCTAAATTTTGCCTCTTTAGTATTAGGTAGAGATAGAGACTAGTAGCATGCATGTGCTAACGCTACGGTAAAAACAAAACAAGATAAAAATTGTAAAATAAAATAAAAACAACAATCAGATTGATTAAGATTCACATCTCATATATTGTATAACCAAATATTTTTGTCACGTAATGAATGTCACATAAGGATTGATCCTTTGAAGAGGCGACAACATCATTTGACTCACCCACCGACGACTTTCTCCATCCCCAAAATATTTTAAACTCGAGGATACAAAGAAAACAAAACATTTTTATCACATGAAGAAATATGAAACACTGTAAGGAAATATGCACCACTGTGGCGTACATAATACACTCGGCATATATTATTTTGAAGTTTGAACAACATGAAGTCTGGCTGGCCGGCATCCGACCCGTCACTTATTTGTTTTACGCGGCGTATATACGGCGTACGCCAAAAGCCAAAGCAAATATAAAACATATACAATACTTGGTAGAATATATAGCAGCACAAGCAACCCTGCATACATATAGTTTACGATTTGTTAGTCATCATCATATCAGAGGTAAATAAATAAATAGTAAAAGAACGAAAGAGAAGTAGAAAACACACCGGCTGGGCAGATCGATGTGCATCGCTACATGGTCACGTCACACTTTCCATACATCATCAGGAACGCTTTTTTTCTTGGGGTTTAGGCAGTCGTCGATGCACAGACCTGTCTTGTCCTTGCAGTTTTGACATCGATCCGCTGGCCCTGTACAATACCCCATGTCCACGCAAAGGAGGTTAGCTGTGTTTTGGCAGATTTCTTTGCATTCCTCTGGCGTCAACTTCTTCCTCTCCGCCGTCTCCCACGAAAAGGAGGCTGGGCGGCCAATGCTGAGGACGAGCAGGACACACAAGGCGCCGGCGGCCACATTTGAAGCGGTGGAACCAGCTGCTGAAGCCATGACGACGGATATGGTGGAGGGAGGACGTACGACGCAATCTCTTATAACTAAAAAGAACAAAGTGTGGATATTTTTTGGTGCGACATTTGTTTTGGTTCGTCCGTCTGCTCACGCCTGTGATCCCACGACATCTTAATTACTGATTGATCATGCCATTCTCCTTGATTAAATATTGCCTGTCATGTGATAGAGGAATCACGGCAAAATAGGAAGTAGAAAATTATTGTGCTATCTATATACACATTGCATGTTTGCATGCACCAGCATACATGACAATGAGCAAAAGGAAAGAGAATTAACACAGAAGGAAAGAGAATTAAGACAAAAGGAATCTCTTTGCATTTCTGAGAACCTTGCTAAATCTGTCTACATTTAATTGCTTCCCCTCTTTGCATTTGCAAAAGGGCCAGCTTTTTCCTCCTTTCATTTGGTTTCACGCTCACGTGTTCCATCGCCCTCACTTGTTGTTTATTGCATGAACCATAGTTGATGTCATCTGTCTTCCATGGCTCAGCCTCCCAATCTCAAGAGAAGGTCCCTACCTCTCCCTAACTGGAGATCCAGCCTGCCAGAGGATCTTCTCGAGTCCATCGGGCAGCGTCTCGCGTTAGGCCAGGACGTGGCGTCCTTCCGATCCGCTTGTTCCCGATGACGCGCCGTCGTCCCGTTCGCGACCTTCGGGCCGCTCCTACTGCTCCCGTTCGACCCCGACTCGGACCGTGTCGGCTTCTACTGCGTCCCGGAGAAGGTCTTGTCCACGACGCTGCCCGACGTGCGCGGCAAGGTGGCGTGCGGCTCCTCGTGTGGGTGGCTGGTGCTCATGGACGAGGCGGCGTCCGTGACGCTGCTGAATCCATTCGCCGGTGCCCGTACCCCCGCGTTGAGCTCCAGCCAGCAGGCGAACACGTCGCGGCGGCGTCCTCATCGGAACGCGTGTCTAGGGTCCATGACCGGTGGGTCCTCCATCCCACCAACGACTACGGGGACGCGGATGCCGCAGGCAGAGCCATCAAGCTAGAAGACATGATGGACGTGTTCTTCCGTGATTTCGTGCTCTCGGCGTCGCCTGACGCCGCCGACCGTGAGTGCGTGGCCATGGCCATGCTTGGGTGCTCCACGGAGGTCGCATTCTACCGGGTTGGAGTTGACAGCGCATGGACGCTGCTCGACACCAAACTGGAGTTCTCCGTGGGGTCCATCGTCCACTGCCAAGAGAAGTTCTTGGCGAACGACTGTACTAGAGAAATCTCCGTCTGCAGCAGCAACGCCGCCCGCGCTACTCCAACCGCGACGCTGCTGCCATCGCTGTCGCCACCTGCGGGGCTCTGCCACCGTAGCTACCTAGAATCAAACGGTGAGCTGCACATTGTGGGTGCCATGGTGGGCACGTTCCACGAGACACAGAGCTTCACCTACAGCAGCGCGATCTACAAGTGCAACCTCCACAACCATACGCCGGAGTGGTCCAGGGTGAGGGACATCAGTGATCAGACACTGTTCGTGTCTAAACATTTCAATGAAAGCTTCAGTGGAACAAGTGTATCCAAGTACAAGGAGAACAAAATCTACATGTCTGAGCCATTGTATGGTGATCCATATGACTTGGTCCATCGACTGGAGATCGTTGATATTGCTACCGGCGCATCCGAAGTGAAGCCCATCCGGGAAAAGATGCAGGGTTCCAAGGCTCTAGGTTGGATTCGACCCAATCTCTAGAAGCTCTAGAGTTTGTGAGCCTGCGACGCCGCACACTCCGTGACTGTGTTAAATTCATAAACTTTGCTTTTTAGATTAAATGTCACTTTAACGCTGATATTTAATTTAACAGTATTGTTATCTTATCGTGCAATCCGTGTGTTTTTAGTATAAATTGTTAGTTATCCCGTAGCAACGCACGGACACGCTACTTAGTATAATGCAAAGAAAGAGATATATATAGCTAGCTAGCCGCAGGTACGATCCTCCTGCAACAACAAATAAAAGAGGAAACCGGAAATCACGTTCACGTACGTCCTCTCGCAATTTACGGCAAAAATAGGAAATCGCAAAAACAGCAATTTATTTTTTATGACAAACAGAGGAAAATGCAAACGGTATCACAGGGTGGAGGCAGCGTCGGGGGCGTGTGAGTGGGCGCTGGGTGGGGTTCTGGCTTCAATGACGTGCATGACGCGGATGATTTTGGCCTTAGGATCTTGAATGAGTAAGAGAGAAGATGGTTTGAGAAGATACCCTAGTCATTCATCGTATGAAATTGGATTACTTTGGTACACAGATTAGGGTGGACTTAGATTAGGCATGATTACGGGGGTGGTTGAGCGGGGTGGATTTATACTAAAGAAAATTTTGGTGTATATTATAGAGGTGCAGAGATGAGGCTTATAGCCTTCCAATAACTGGTCAAACTTTTTTTTCTCATGAACTATTAATGTGTGCCGAAATAGCAAGGTCTTTTTTGTATTATAAGAATAGGCACATGAGTTTATCTGGCCAAAAACAATTGCACAATAAAAAATCTTATATATGTCGGGTTGGTTCTTGTGTAAATTTGAATGCATGTGCTTAATGGTTGAGTTGGGCTGGTTCTTGTGTTCCATTCTTTCTTGGTTGTCATGTTAGTTCCATTTGTTTTGTTTGCGTGTGGGGATCGCTGACGTGCAGACGTAGAGATTCACCTGCCTAGAACACCTGGTTGCATGTATGAGGGTTAAAAGTTCTCGGTGTTTCTTGAAAATCCTTGAAACTAAATGCTTTAAAAGTTCTTTGATGTTTGTAGTTTTATACCGTAAGGGTTAACTAAATCATGTCCAAAATGGCAGCATGCTTGTGTAGTTTTATATATACTAGTAATATGCCCGTGCTAACGGACAAGAGTCAACATATAGTGGTATGTTAAGTCCCCGGCAGATAGGCTCCCAATAGACAAACCCCGTGACCGATCCGTCAAGATCACTCAGGGGCTATACCTATCAGGTACGCTCACGCGCACCTTGAAGTCAAGAGTAAGGTAGAGCCCGAACACACACTTGGCCACTTCTCGAGGCTCGGAGGCTTGCCAAGGCCGCCTTGGACTCCTAATTGATGACAGCCCGAGCTTGACTCCAGCCCGGCATTGACCCGAGCTAACGCTCGGGCCAGCAACCAACATCCCGAGCGTCGACCAACTAGCTGGGCGTCCAAGGCCAGGGCAGGTACGAAGGCTCCACGGCGCCAGCCCGTTCAATGGTGCGCGAGGCGCTGTCGGCCACTGCCTTGACAAGGTCACGCATATGGCGTGACACAACAGGATAAGTGGCTTCACTAACTCCAAGCACGCGGGGTGCCTTCACGGTCAAGGAAGCCTCGAAAAGGTTCACCCTAGGGAGGCCGGGCCGTAGCAAACAACCCCTGACAGTCAAGTGTCAGGGGCATTAGCGACGTCAGGCGGTGCCCGCAGCTCCCCCGACTCAGTGACGAAGCCAAGGTCCATCCGCGCCGCAGCAGCACTCTCCTATGACTGGCCCATGAAGGCCATAGACCAAAGCCCCCAAACCAACTTGTACCCAACCTTCCTCAGGGTAAAAGGGGAAGGACGATTCCCATAGGAGGGGGTTCATTCAAGCGAACAGAACTTTGAGCAAATCGAGAGGAACAACAGAGTGTTCCTCCTCCGACAACCCAAAAAGAGAGAGAGCCGACTCCCTTACTGGCTGAGGAAGAAACCTCACCGCCAACGAGCCATAGGATAGCACCGAGCGATCTCCTACCAAATTCTCTTTCTCCTTCGTTGTAGCCCCCCGATTTGGGTGGTCTTGAATATGAAGAACATCTCACTGCTGGGCGTAGGGCCTCAATAGCTCAAACCAGGATACATCGTCATGTCTCTCTTGTGTTCTTGAGTACCCGAGCCACCGGAGACCCACACCTCTCACATCTGACGAACAACGATGTTTGTCGCGGTCACGAACCCGTGATAGCTGGTGCGCCAGGTAGGAGAGCGCGTCAGGTGTGATTTCGGCTCGACGGTGGCTGGAGCCACCCGCCTCGTCGCTGGAGCAGGCGATGTCGCCCCCAAAAGTGGCATCCGCCTCCCCGGCGAGATCTTTGTCACGACCGGCGCCTTCGCCCCCGGCTAGGTTCTCAACTTTGGGAGTTTGGCCTACGTCGCCGATAAGGATGGCAGAGGATTGGAGCCATCCTAAATAGATCTAGCTGTCCGTTGAGTTCGGTCATCATCGTTGATTAACCAAGAAGCCAAAGGGGCCAAAGCAGCCGTGTGCTGGGATGTCCATGGTGGCATCTTGGTGAGTTGTGCTCGCATATCGTGGATTTGGATGTTGGCAACAGATTGCACAGGGCTGATGTGTGACTGAAGCAAAAGCGATGAGGGCCCAGGACTTTTGCGCTGCCCAACCATCTCGTCGTGCGGCAAGGTGGCACATGACACATGCACGTGCGTGAGTTCACAGAGACACAAGGAGGGAGCAGAGCGGTGGCGTACTGCTGCTGCAAGCTGCGCTAATGGGCCATGGCCCAATAGCTGTAGAGGGGTAAAAAAGAAGAGCGCTCTAGAAAAAAAAAGGGCCAAAACTCCCCGGCCTTCCAACCATATAGCCAAAATTGCTAAAAAAAAACTATATAGCCAAAAGACCCAGAGTCAATTACAGCACAGTTTTAAGCCGTTCCAAAACCCACACCAGCCGGTGGAGGAAACCAAAGTACCAGCAAAAGCTAGAGACTACAAAGTTATAGAGATAAAGCAAATGCAAAGCGGCACACACATAGACCGCCAACAATAGGAGAAACTGCATTCAGACAATGACTTCCATCGCAGTCATCAGGCTTCTATTCTGAGAGGAAACCGGTTTCCCATGCATCTTGTTATCGGGTCAGTTTGAACAGCCATCTTGTTCATATCACTTCTTGGGATCTTCAGACACCTGCTTCTGGCAAGCAGAACGTCATCTTGGCTGCAGCCCTGATTTTCTTCACAATGATCTTCATCAAGTCTTTCTTCTTCGGTGGACACAGTATCGCCCAGTTTTGCAAGAGCCCAGCCATCCTGTAGAGGAGTATATCCATACTTCTCCAACCAATATTCTGAAAAAGAATCTCATTCCTGAGTTTCCAAATACTCCAAAAAACAGCAGAAGTAACAATGTTCAAAATACCATGTCTTTTTTCGCTAAGCCAAAATTGTCCAATCACAGCTAAGTCAATCCCAACTATGGTGCCAACAGCATCAGAGATGACCTTCCAACACTGTTTGGCAACCACGCATTCAAAAAATAAATGATGAACTGATTCCTGTTCCAGACATAAGAGACAGCTAGGGTCCTTAACTTTCCTTCATTTAGCTAAGTTATCTCTGGTCAAGACTTTATTGTTTATCAATTGCCATAAGAAAAAATGTACTCTGGGAGGTATTTTGATGTGCCAAAGAGCAGATACATGTACAGTTTTGATGCCCCTAAAATTAATGATTTTGTAGAGTGACTGAGATGAGTAAACTCCAGAGGAGTTATAAAGCCAAACCATCTCATCCTCTTTATCAGTCAGATTAATGGTTGAAACTAAAGCTGCTACCTCCAACCAAACCTGATAAAGATCTTCACTAACATTTCTTCTGAAAGTGCATTTCAAGTCTTGCCCATCCCACAGTTCAGCAATGGACTTGTTTTTTTCATTGAAAATACGATACGGAGGCCAAAACTGGATGGCCAGACTAGAGGAACCTAACCAATTGTCTTCCCAAAGTCTAAGTTTCCTACCATTACCTACCTTCCATCTATAACCCATTTTCGCAGCTTGTGCAGCCCACATAAAACCCTTAAAGAAGTTGGAAGCCCCACTTGACCTAGACTGGAAAATATTTGGTTTCTGAGTATTATATTTAAAATCTATAAGCTCTTTCCAAAGCTTCTCCTTATCTGAATTATATCTCTTAAGCCAAGAGCCTAACAAGCAAATGTTCAGATCTCTCAAATTAGGAATGCCTAAGCCTCCAAACTCTTTACACAGAGAAATCATTTCCCAGTTAGCTTTTTTTTTAGATAAAGGATATTTCATATCCGGCTTCATCTATCAACTGATAGAATCAGACCAATTATTACAAAGATCCGGCCGAAGGCCCACACTCCAACTTCCAAAATTTCAAGTTTACATGCAACCGAGCAAAAAACTGAACGAAATAAAGTTTTGACTAAGCATGACCAATATGTCTTGTTGACAACCACCCATTCGAACCAAAGAACTGCAAAGCCGACGATTCTAGATGCTGTGCAGCTAGTGTGAGCTGATCTCGTAGATCGTCATGCCGCTGCAATCTTGGCCATTGGCGGAGCCAGTGCGTTCCCCTGAAGAGAACCTGCAAAAAAGATTTTGGTCTGCATTTGTCAAAAACCACCTCATTCCGCGTTATCCAGACTGCCCAACAAAGTGCAGATGCTGCTGTTAACAACAATGAATTATACTTCTTATTTAGCAATTTAGACCATCTAATGAAAAGGTCATCCATATCACTAGGCGGCGAAATTCCAAAAAGAATATGTACAGCGCGCCACAAGAATTAAGCATAAAAACAATTAAAAAAAAGGTGTTGAATGGTTTCCGGAGAATGACAGAAACAACATTTTCTGTCACCATTCCAGTTACGTCTAGCCAAGTTATCCTTGGTTAGAACCACACCTTTTTTTAGATACCACAGAAAAACTTTTATCTTCATAGGAACTTTAATTTGCCATATATCTTGTGACACCCTTATCCCATTGTTAATTAACACAGCGTACATGGACTTAACTGTAAAACTTCCGGATGCATTAAGCCCCCAAACAAAAACATCCCTTTCCTCCAGTAAGTTAACCTCCTGTAAAGAAGCAACAATTCTATGCCAGTCCCTTAGGTTTGCACCCACCAAGTTTTGACGAAAAGAAATATTTAGTGTGGGTAGGCTAAGGACTTGAGCCACAGAATCTTGTTTTCTTCTTACAATATTAAACAACGAAGGAAATTTGTCTTTAAGCGGTTTATTTTTCAGCCAATTGTCTACCCAGAATCTTGTTTGTGTCCCATCTTTTACTCTAAACGAACCAAAGCCCATAAAAGAGTCTTTGATATTCATTAAACTTTTCCAGAAATGAGAGTCTGTTGGTTTTTTGACACAGCTCCCTAAGGTCTTATGTTTGATGTATTTGTTTCTCAAAAGTTCTTGCCACATCCCGTCTTCATTTAATAATTTATAGAGCCATTTACTTAGCAGGCACTTGTTCTGTATATCCAGATTTTGTATGCCTAACCCACCCTGATCTTTGGGTTGACATAAAATATCCCACTTGGCTAATCTATACTTACGTTTATGTTGGTCATTTTGCCAATAAAATCTTGATCTGAAGCAGTCTATTTTTTCTAGTACACCCTTCGGTAGTTCGAAAAAAGACATCATGAACATCGGTAAACTAGAAAGCACCGAGTTTATCAAAACCAAACGTCCCCCCACCGACAGCAATTTTCCTTTCCATCCACTAAGTCTCTTTTCGATTCTGTCTTCAATTATTTTCCAGTCTTTGTTGTATAGCTTTCTCATATTCATAGGTAGACCAAGATAACGGAAGGGATATTTACCAATCACACAACAAAACAGCTGCGAATAAAACGCTTCATGATCTTTGGCTTTGCCAAAACAAAAAATTTCACTTTTGTGAAAATTAATTTTAAGCCCGGATAGTTGTTCAAAGGTGCTAAGCAAAAGTTTCATATTTACTGCCTTTTCAACATCATGGCTCATAAAAATCACTGTATCATCCGCATACTTAGACAGCCCATCCTGAATTAAATTGGGAATCACCCCCTCCACCTGCCCTGCTTCCTTTGCTCTAGCAATCAGTATGGCCAACATGTCAGCCACTATATTAAATAGTACAGGTGACATGGGATCACCTTGCCATAAGCCTTTTCTTGTCTGAAAGTAGGAACCTAATTGGTCGTTAACTTTAATATTAACATTGCCCCCCTGTGTGAATTTTTGAACCCATTCGCACCACTTTTGTGAGAATCCTTTCATCCTTAACGTTGTTGTAAAAAGCTCCATTTAACCTTATCATATGCCTTTTCAAAGTCTATTTTGAAAATAACCCCATCCTGTTTTTTCGTATGTAGTTCATGTAACGTTTCATGAAGTATAACTGCACCCTCCATAATATTTCTTCCTGGGAGAAAGGCCGTCTGTGTTGGTTTTATTATCTTTTGGGCTATGGTAGATAATCTGTTGGTTGCGACTTTAGTGAAGATTTTGAAAGAAACATTCAACAAACAGATAGGCCTGTATTGTTGAATAACTTTCGCATCCTTCTTTTTAGGTAATAAAATTATGGTTCCAAAATTAAGGCAATTCAGTGGTAAGGATCCCAGATGAAAATCCGTGAGTAAAGCCATCACATCGTCTTTTATAAGATTCCAGAAGACCTGATAAAACTCTGGAGGGTTAGCTAAGTGATACTTATGATTATCTACTGAATCATTCCACAAACAATTAGCCATGTGTGTGTTTAACAGCTTGACAGCCCACTTTGGGAACTTAATAAAGGAAAGTAAATATACATGAATGCTAGCAAGACAAGTTTGAATAAGCATAGCCCTAGCAGCAAGGGATAACAATTTCCCCCTCCAACCTGCTATCCTCTTTAGGATTTTGTCTACTAAAGGTTGAATGTCATCCCTGGACAGGTTGCCAAAATGTAGAGGCACACCTAGGTACTTCAGAGGAAAAGAACCAACAGGGCAAGAAAAGATCTGAGCAAATCTCTGGGCATCATCTAAATCTTGGTTCATTGGAACTAATTCACTCTTATGGAAGTTTACTTTCATACCAGACAATTGTTCATAACACATTAGAATACACTAAAGATTTTCAAGAGCCGATTCCTCAGCTTTTGAAAATAGAACTGTATCATCTGCATACTGCAGAGATACAATCCCACCCCTCCTAAAATCACCTAGAAGCCCTTTAACTAAACCTCTATCTACAGCTCTATCAATCATCCTGGACAACCCATCACCCACTAAATTGAACAGTAAAGGAGAGAGCGGATCTCCTTGTCTCAACCCTTTTCCAGGTTTGAAAAAGGAGCTTTCTTCTCCATTGACTAAGATGCCTAAAGAACCCCCTACCACTATCTGTTGGATCCACTTTATCCAAAGGGGATCAAAATTTCTATCTCTTAACATATCAAAAAGGAACTGCCAACTAACCCTATCGTATGCTTTTTCAAAATCTAGTTTTAAAATAACTCCTTGCTCTCCACTCTTATTCAAACTATGAACCAACTCATGGGCAACTACTACACTTTCTAGAATATACTTACCCTTAATAAAGGCTGACTGACTATTGTTCACAATTCTCTGGGAAATAGGGCCTAATCTGATAGTTAACAATTTAGAGAAGATTTTGAAACTACAGTTGAGCAAGCTTATGGGTCGAAATTGTTTCATATTAGTAGCATCCCCTACTTTAGGAATTAAAGTAACAAGAGAAAAATTAAGCCTACTCAGGTCCAAGTCACCTTTGAAAAAATCATTGAACATATCTATGAGGTCAGCCTTGATTAAATTCCAGAATTTTTGATAAAAAAGAAAGGAGAGACCATCAGGGCCTGGGGCTCCTTCAGCATAACAGCTAAACACAGCCTCCTTGATCTCTGCTTCTGTGAAAGGTGCAATTAAGGAACTATTTTCCTCGGGAGTCACTTTATCCACATCTTCCCAGAAAGAGCTACCTAACCTAACCACTGAATTCTCTTCCTTGGTAAATAACTCTTTATAAAAGTCAACTGCCACCTTCATCATACCCTTTTGGTCATAAACCAAACAAGCAGGCCAAAGGGCCTCTAGTCCAACTGGTTAGAGCGTCCCGGCGGCACTCCTCAAGTCCTGGGTTTGACTCCCCGTTGGAGCGAATTTCAGGCTGGGGTTAAAAAAATCCCCTCGTCTGTCCCACGCCAAAGCACAGGTCTAAGGACCGGCCCGTTCTCACAGGGCGACGGTGTGTAAGGGTGGGGCAGGGGTTCGGGGGGTTTTCTGGGCCTGCGTAAGAAGGTCTTCTTCTTAATGCAATCCCTGGGGGTGCTCATACCCTCGCGGGTCCAGTTTTTTTTGCAGGCAATCAATTCTCTTCTTCCTACTTCTATAATTTGCCACAGCTTGAAAATAAGCTGTGTTCTTATCCCCTTCCAGGATATTTCTATCTCTGGATCTTTGCCTAGATTTAATTTCTTCTAGGGCCCATATTTTTTCTAACTGGTTTTCTATAGAATGAAGAGTTTGGGAATCAGCTAAAGTAAAATTTCCATCTTCAGCTAAGGTCTCAAGTCTACTGAATTCCTCAGATAGAGCTGCTTTGGTTCTATTAAGCTGGGCAATTTCATTGGCAGCCCACCCTCTAATCATTCTTCTAAAGGTCCTTATCTTAAACAGCCATCTGTCTATACTTTTAGTACTGCTACATGGAGTATTCCAGGCCTTTTCCACCATGTCTCTAAAAGACTCTTTCTCCAGCCACCGTTTTTCAAATCTGAACCTTTTCTTACCAAAACAGATATTATCCCCTGAGTTAATAACTAATGGGTTATGGTCACTAGGAGCCCTATCCAAGGCTTTCACAGAGTCCATGGGAAAGCCTGCTTCCCAAGAGGTAGACACAAAGATTCTATCTATCTTAGCCAAGATAGGGACTTCCTGATTGTTGGTCCAAGTAAATTTTTTGTTAGTGGGGTTAAGTTCTATAAGAGCATTATTGGCCTGAACCCAATCATTAAACAAGTCAGCCCACTTGTGATTAATGATCCTATTGCTCTTATCCTCTATGAATCTAACAAGATTAAAATCCCCCAATGAGAATTGGACCTGGCCATGACCCAATGATCTCATACAGCTCATCTAAAAAAGTTTGTTTTAACTCCTCCTAGGTTCTTGTCAGTTAGGATAACGCTAACAGAGAATTGACGAATATCAACTACTTGCATATTAAAAAGATCTGAGTTAGTTCCTACAGAATGCCCCCTGCTGTTCCTTTAGACTCTAAATGACACCAACTAAAAGGCATATTACTAGAGAGATTTTTCAAAAGACCATAAGAGAAACTACTTTTTTTGGTTTCCATGATCCCTACAAAATCTGCATGACTGTCTCTAATTCTACCAATTAGAGCAGGCAGTCTTCCAAGTTTATTCATCCCCCTAATGTTCCAAAGAAGACCTATCATTTCTTCTTGGAATTTCTTTTCTTCCTAGGACCTACCTTGGACCAACCTGCTTCCTGATCGGCCTCTAAGGGACCTGCTAAAGATTTATCAACATCTTTGGGCGGTGTCAAATCCTTGTCACCTTGAGCCCCACCATTATCTACCAAATCCACTCCTGAATTTGTAGAGTTAGGGCCAACCTTATTATTATTACCTAAGTGATTATCTAGTGATCTCTGCCTATCTAAGGCAATCATTCTGTCTGGGTTTCCATCCACTCCTACTACATCCAGATCTTTAGCAACAGAAATTAAAAGAGCCTTAGAAACATGGTTCTGAGCTTTAGCATTAATACCTGCATTACTCTCTAGATTCCACTTTCTTTTAAACTCTTGTGCCTTGTCTAGAATAGTTCTTCCATCATCAGCATTCCTGCTGCTTCTTCTTAGAGTGACATTTGGCCTCCACTGGTTCTTCTTTCCTCTTTTCTTAGCTTTCCCTGGATCATCTATTTGTTTGGGTTTTTTTTTCAAATCCTCCTTGGTAGGTTGAGTACCTAAGGGTTCATCCTCTTGAGCAGGGTCACACTGTGTATCTTGAAGCATTTCATGGCAGCTAGGCACCTTCTGTGTGTGCTCTCCAGAGACAATGATTTTACTGATGTTGGATTCACCTATTGAGCTTTGTGACTGGGCCTTTTCTTGAAACTCAAAAATCCACTCTTCTGGAAGATGAACAGTATCATCATCATCCTGTACCATAAGAATAGGGCTGGAATCTCGCTGATCTTCCAGTTCTTCATCATCTTGTTCATTCAATTCCAGAGCTTGTAACAGTTGGAGACAATCAAAGGTGCTAGCCTTCTGTCCTATCTGACCATCACTGAAGTTGAGTACCCTTCCTACAGAGGAAGCACCAGCTGAAACCCCTTTCTGCCTTTGAGAATCATTAGATGTCTGACCAGAGCCCTGGCCCCCATTTTGTCCTCCCTCAGGAGGTGGATCAGATTCCTTAGCTTCATCATCAAGTAGGTCATCCTCTTTGTCCTCCAACTCCTCTATACTTCCATCCTGACCTGGACCCCCATCCTCAGGAGGGATATCCAACTGCTCAAAACCTTCAGGCTTGAAGTTGATGAGATAGACCTGCTGTTTGAACACAAAGATCCTTTTCCTTGGTATCTTTGTTGGGTCCTTACACTGAATCCTCACCCTAACTATACTGAAAAAGCTGTTGAAGATGGTTTGCCAATCAACTTCCACCATGAGGCCCAGACTTGAAGCTACCTCTCTCATTGTGTCATAGTCAACCCACTTGGGTGGAATTCCTGAGATTTGAACCAGGACATCAATCAAAGATCCTATAGGCGCAACATCTCCATCCCATATTCTCAGAGAAGCCACAACACCAACTCTGTTCAAGTTAAAGAGAGATTTCTTTCCAATAATCAGCTGCTCTACCTTCTTGTGAGGTGGAAATTTAACAATGTAAGTATTGTCTTCAGTTTTCCTAAGCTGCCAATTCCATTCCTTGTCAAAGAGCACTTTCAAATTCTCTAGGACCTCAGCCTCATCAATAACACCTTCTTCAATAGCAACAACACCAAATTTCTCCATTCCCACCCAATGCTTGAATATATCACCCCTGGGCTCAACATCAATATGATAGAAACCCAACCCACGATTGGCACTTCCATAATATTGAGCAGCCATAGGAGGTCTTGTCCATGCCGGGCAGTGCTCAACCACATGATTAGCTGAATGGCAAATGAAACACACTCTAGGTCTACTACATGCTGAACTAAAATGTCCAATTTCCCCACAGTTGAAGCATACTACATGGAGATTTCTGTCCTGATTCCCTCTAGAGCTCTCCCAAACTTCCAGCACCACTTTACCTTCTTTACCTGACTTTAACTCTTCCTTCGCTGGATCCTTAGGCTGATTGGTGTTCAGATGTAACACCCTCGGTGTTACGCCCTAAACAAATTACTAAACCATATCATAAGCATCATGTTCATGTGATAATGCATGTGGTGGAATGTGTGGACAAGATTTTTGTAACTTAAGATGATCAATAAAAATGTTAAATGAAAAGCTATTCCATAACTCATGTATATCAAGTAGGGTTTAAAACTAATTTTTATTGAACAAAAATGCTAAAGAACATATATGTGGCACTTAAATAAAGTTTGGAGTATGAACTTTGTAGATGACAATGAAATCCTTGCTGTGGAAAAATAACATTGCTAGCTAACATTTCTAATAGCCTAAAAATAGAACTTGAAATCAAATTCAGCTCAAGGACTTAGAAGAATTTAAATATATATTTACTGTAAGACAATGCCATGTTTGGTAATTTATTTTGTGAAATCGAGTTAAGAGATGGTGTCGTGTTTTAGCTCGGGTTAGTAGCCTGATATGCTCTCTTGAGCATGGTGAAGATGGTTTAGGCTCAAGAGCAACCATTTAGTTGTTATAGGCGCTTTAAATTCGTGCGCGACACGTTTTTGGGTTGGTTGGTCGGGTGGGCGTGGTCACCACGTCCCGGGGGCGTCGCCTCCATCTGGCTCGCCTCCAAGACACGCGCTTTGCCGCCGACGCGTTATCCTATCGAGGCCGCCCGGCGGTGGCCGTGCTGGCTGTGGCTTTGACGACGCGGCGGGCCGCTTCTGTTGTCGTCCATCTCTGTCACCACGACGCCGTCGCCGCCACTGCCGTCCTCAGCTGTTGCTATGCGAGGTTGCTGTCACCGTGGCGTCGTGCTGCGCTACTGCTGCTCGCACGGTCGAGCGGCGCTGCCACCTGCCCTACCGCGCTACCGCACCGCCGACCCGCCTCGTGCCGCGACACAGCCATCGCATCGCCGTCGCGTCGCTCCTGTCCTCTGCACCTATACCCCACAGCTCGCCCGGTTAGATGCCGCGCGCACGTGGTCAAGCTCGTCGTCGCCTTGCCATTTATGGCACTGCGGTCACGTGGGCCATGCCCGGTCATGGATGCGCACGCTTGTCCACAGTGCCTGTGCATGGGCCTCCACGATCACGCTGACCGCGTCCCGCCTAGGCGAGGCTGAGCTGAGCCACCTGCCGCGCCTCATCTCTCTCTCTCTCTCTATCCCTTTCGCTCTGCTGCCGCCATCGGAGCCGCGCCAGCACGTTAGACAGCGAGAGGTCATCTCCAATCAATTCTGCCCGTCTATGGCCCCGCCAGTGAGTTCTCCAGCTGCCCAACCCCACCCAGCCATGAAGCATGCACTGCCAAGCTCCAATTTGGAGTTTTCCCCACCGCCATGCCTATAAGGCTGCGTTCGGTCGTGAATGAGGGCAGCCCCCTATTGTCCGCCCCGATCCAATTCACCTGCACCACTGAAAGGTCCTAATGGCTAGAGGGGGGTGAATAGCCTAATAAAATTTCTACAACAACACTTAACCAAATGGTTAGACAATTATGAGGCGAAGCGAGTGTTGCGCTAGCCTACTCAAAAATGCAAGCCACCTACCACAATTCTAGTTTAGATAGTGTCAATTCACACAAGAGCAATGACACTACCCTATGTTAGTGTGCTCTCAAAGGCTAACTAAAGAGCCACACCAACCAAGCATGCAAGCTCTCACAACTAGCTACACTAAAGAGCTTGTCAACTAGTTTGCGGTAAAGTAAAGAGAGTGATCAAGAGGGTTATACTGCCGTGTAGATGAATGAACCAATCAATCACGAAGATGAATAACAATGATGACCAATCACCTCGGAATCAAATGATGAACACAATGATTTTTACCGAGGTTCACTTGCTTGCCGGCAAGCTAGTCCTCGTTGTGGCGATTCACTCACTTGGAGGTTCACGCGCTAATTGGCATCACTCGCCAAACCCTCAATAGGGTGCCGCACAACCAACACAAGATGAGGATCACACAAGCCACAAGCAATTTACTAGAGTACCTTTTGGCGCTCCGCCGGGAAAAGGTCAAGAACCCTTCACAATCACCACGATCGGAGTCGGAGACAATCACCTCCTCCACTCAATGATCCTTGCTGCTCCAAGCCGTCTAGGTGGCGGCAACCACCAAGAGTAACAAGCGAAATCCGCAGCGAAACACAATCACCAAGTGCCTCTAGATGCAATCACTCAAGCAATGCACTTGGATTCACTCCCAATCTCACTATGATGATGAATCAATGATGTAGATGAGTGGGAGTCCTTTGGCTAGGCTCACAAGCTTGCTATGTCAATGAAAATGTGCAAGAGTTATCCCTTGAGCCGGCCATGGGGCTATAAATAGAGCCCCCATCAAATAGAGCCGTTATACCCCCCTTTCTTTGGGCAAAAGCTGCGTTACGACCGGACGCTCGGTCGGTCGGGACCGACCGACGGCGGCTCTCGGCGTCCGGTCGCTTCGATGTCGACCACGTGTCCAGACTCAACGGTCATCAGCCTCGACCGGACCGACGCTCCTTGAATCGACCGGACGCTGAAGCCTCGGCGTCCGGTCGCGTTCAAAGAAGCTCCCGAGGCATGTTTCTTCGACCGGACGCGTCCGTCCACCTTGACCGGACGCAGACCAGCGTCCGGTGCTCAACCCTTCTTCTGCTGTGTTGCTGAAGTCGGCGCTGACGGACGCAGAGCGATCGGCGTCCGGTGTACGGATTCAGCGTCCGGTCCACAGGACCGACGCCTTGACATTATTTCGACCAACTCCATTTCAACTCTAACTTCCTCACCCTTGCTCAAATGTGCCAACCACCAAGAATTTTGCATCCGGCGCAATAGAAAATAGACATTTCATTTTTCCAAAAGCGCCGAATCCCGCCTCGCAAGCTCGGCGGGAGGGAGAGAGGGACCCAAACCCATCTCAACCCTGCAAACACCTTGTGCACATGTGTTAGCATATTTTCACAAATATTTTCAAGGGTGTTAGCATTCCACTAGATCCTAAATGCATATGCAATGAGTTAGAGCATCTAGTGGCACTTTGATAACCGCATTTCGATACTGAAAGTTACACTCCTCTTAATAGTACGGCTATCTATCCTAAATGTGATCACACTCACTAAGTGTCTTGATCACTAAAACAAAATGGCTCCTACATTTTATACCTTTGCCTTGAGCCTTTTGTTTTTCTCTTTCTTCTTTTCCAAGTTCAAGCATTTGATCATCACCATGCTATCACCATTATCATGATCTTCGTCATTGCTTCATCACTTGGAGTAGTGCTACCTATCTCATAATCATCTTGATAAACTAGGTTAGCACTTAGGGTTTCATCAATTCACCAAAACCAAACTAGAGCTTTCAATCTCCCCCTTTTTGGTAATTGATGACAACCCTTATACAAAGATATGAATTGAAATTCAATTGAATCCATGTTGCTTGCCCAAGCATAATTACCATGTGTAAAAGGATATGGACAAGTTTCATGAACCCTAAGTGGTAGTAATTGCTCCCCCTACATATGTGCTAAGAGTTTGGATTGAAGCTTGCACATATGCTTAGATAGGAAATGTAGGAGTCAATGTCTACCATATGATGCTAAGGTATAAAAGATGGACCTTTGAAGCGTGATACCAATCGGAGTGCACCAATATACCATCCTTAGCATCATGGTTAGCTCAATACCACTTAGAAATATTTGGAAGTGAAATCACTAGATATCCTATGCATGCTAGTTTGCATTTCATCATTCAAATCTACAACTAGCATACATCACACAAACATGGATATTAAAATTTAACACTTGTGCCATGCAAGCAAACATATGTAATGCACATTCAAATGCACCATACAAGTTCATGAGCTTGCTCCCCCTACTTGTGTGCTCAAAATATTAGGTTTTAATTGATCCCATTCCTTTATCATATCTCTCCCCCCTATGTTAAGTACTCCCCTATCACTCATATCTTTGTTTCTCTCCCCCCTTTGTCATTAATGACCACAAATACTTAAATTATAGATAGGTTGGGATTATCAATGTCAATCAATGGGGTGAGGATCATTTTCCCAAATTTGGTTCAATTCTAGATTATTTCCCAAAGATATTTAACTCGGTTTGATCCATGGACAAGCTTCTTCACACCTCCAAATAAGGGTTATCTTGTACCATGTTGAGTTAAACACTTATAGTTCATTTTCTAGATTAAACACTAGGTTTACAAGCCCACAAACATGTCATATGCCATCACTAGATCAAGTCAAGCATAGAAGCAATAGTGATACCATATTGACATCGAAATTCATTTGATTTTCATGAATGAGCCTAATAAGATAGAACCACTTGCAAGGTCCTAATGAGATTGAAAATATGACTAGATGCACTAATCATGTCCTTAGCAAGAATGTATGTCATGCCAATCAACTTTTACCTTAGATTGCTCGAAGGAGAGGCATGTCATATGAGTGGGGTTGCATCAACACATATTTGAGAAATCCAATATGTTCAACTCATTCCTTAGCTTGCAAAACCTTTTCTCATCCAATGGCTTGGTGAATATATCGGCAAGTTGATCTTGGTGCCTACACTCTCAATGCAAATGTCCCTTTTTGTTGGTGATCTCTTATGAAATGGTGGCGGACATCAATGTGCTTTGTTCTTGCATGTTGCACCGGATTGTTGGTTAGCTTGATTGCACTCTCATTGTCACATAGCAATGGCACTTTCTTGAACTTGATTCCAAAATCACTCAAAGTGGCCTTCATCCAAAGTATTTGTGCACAACAACTACTACCGGCGGATATGTATTCGGCTTCCGGCGGTTGATAATGCAACACTATTTTGCTTCTTTGATGACCATGAAACAAGTGATCTTCCCAACAATTGACATGTGCCCGATGTGCTCTTCCTTTCAACCTTGCATCCCGCATAATCCGAGTCGGAGTAACCAACTAGCTCAAACTTTGCTCCTTTGGGATACCACAAACCAACATTTGGTGTATGCTTCAAGTACCTCAATATCCTCTTTGTAGCCTTCAAATGACTTTCTCTTGGTGAGGCTTGAAATCTTGCACACATGCATACACTAAACATGACATCCGGCCTTGATGCGGTCACATAGAGTAGGCTTCCAATCATAGACCGATACAACTTTTGATCCACCATGTTTCCACTTGCATCACTATCCAAGTTACCATTTGTTCCCATAGGTGTGCTAATGACTTTGCTATCACTCATGCCAAACTTCTTGATCATGTCCTTGATGTACTTCCCTTGACTCACAAAAGTACCATTCTTCAATTGCTTGATTTGAAGACCAAGGAAGTAACTCAACTCTCCAATCATGGACATTTCAAACTCATTAGCCATCATCTTTCCAAACTCATCACAAAAATCTTGATTGGTTGATCCAAATATGATATCATCAACATAGATTTGCAATACAAATAGATCTTTTCCAATCTTCTTGATGAAAAGAGTAGTATCAACCTTGCCCATTGTGAACCCTTTAGAGAGTAGGAAGTCCCTCAATCTCTCATACCATGCTCTAGGTGCTTGCTTCAAGCCATACAATGCCTTCTTCAACTTATACACATGGTTGGGCTTCTTGTCATCTTCAAAACCGGGAGGTTGCTCAACATATACTTCTTCATTGATGTAACCATTGAGAAATGCACTCTTAACATCCATTTGATAGAGCTTGATGTTGTGGGCACAAGCATAGGTCAACAAGATTCTAATTGCTTCCAATCTTGCAACTGGGCATAAGTTTCTCCAAAGTCAAGACCTTCAACTTGTGTATAGCCTTGTGCTACCAATCTTGCTTTGTTCCTTACAACTATCCCATCTTGATCTTGCTTGTTTCTAAAGACCCATTTGGTTCCAATCACATTGTGTCCCTTTGGTCTTTCTACTAATTCCCATACTTGATTTCTTGTGAAGTTGTTCAATTCTTCATGCATAGCATTCACCCAATCAACATCCTTCAAAGCTTCATCTATCTTCTTTGGTTCAATGGATGACACAAAGAGAAGTGTTCACAAAATGATGCCAATCTTGATCTTGTTTGTACACCTCTTGAAATATCTCCAATGATTGTATCCAAAGGATGATCTCTTGCAATACTTGTTGCTTGAAGGATTGGAACTTGATTGCTTGCACTTGCTTGATCATTTGGTTGAGATGATGTACTAGTCATTTGATCTTGATCAATATCATGAGAGTCACTTGCACTAGCTTGATTTGTATCATCTTGCACATTAGAGTTGGAGAGCACTTGCACTTGATCATCTTCATCATCAATCACTTGCCTAGGCCTCAATTCACCAATATCCATGTTCTTCATGGCATTTGAAAGTTGAATGCCTCTAACATCTTCCAAGTTCTCATTCTCTACTTGTGAACCCTTGGTTTCATCAAATTCAACATCATGAACTTCCTCAAGAGTACCACTATCCAAATTCCAAACTCTATATGCTTTGCTTGTGGTGGAATAACCAAGTAGGAATCCTTCATCACATTTCTTATCAAACTTGCCCAATCTTGTGCCTTTCTTCAAGATATAGCATTTGCAACCAAAGACTCGAAAATATGCAATGTTGGGCTTTTTACCATTCAAGAGCTCATATGGTGTCTTCTCTTTCAATCGGTGACAATAGAGGCGGTTGCAACAATAGCAAGCCGTGTTGATAGCCTCGGCCCAAAAAGATTGACTCACATTGTACTCACTAAGCATAGACCTTGCCATATCAATGAGTGTTCTATTCTTTCTCTCAACAAGGCCATTTGATTGAGGTGTGTACTTGGCCGAGAATTGATGTCTAATTCCAAAATCATCACATAACTCATCAATTCTAGTGTTCTTAAACTCACTACCATTGTCACTTCTAACTCTCTTGATGGTTGTTTCAAACTCATTGTGAATGCCCTTGACAAAAGATTTGAATGTTGCAAACACATCACTTTTGTCCACTATAAAGAATACCCATGTGTATCTAGTGTAGTCATCCACTATCACAAATCCATATTTATTTCCACCGATACTAGTGTATTGTGTTGGCCCAAACAAATCCATGTGCAATAACTCAAATGCTTTACTAGTGCTCATCATGCTTTTCTTAGGATGGGTGTTTCCAACTTGTTTGCCGGCTTGACAAGAGCTACATAGCTTATCCTTTTTCAAACACAACATCTTTCAAGCCTCTAACCAAATCATGCTTAACCAATCTATTTAATTGTTTCATTCCAACATGACCAAGCCTTCTATGCCATAACCATCCCATACTTGACTTAGTGAATAAGCATGTGGATAATTGAGCTTCACTAGCCTTGAAATCAACCAAGTATAGATTCTCATATCTAAAGCCTTTGAAGATCAAGTTAGAGCCATCTACACTTATGATTTCTACATCATCTACCCCAAATATGCATTTGAATCCAAGATCACACAATTGAGCCACGGATAGCAAATTGAAGTTCAAGCTCTCTACTAGCAACACATTGGATATGCTCAAGTCATTGGATATTGCAATCTTACCAAGCCCTTTGACCTTGCCTTTGCCATTGTCACCAAATGTGATACTATCATAGCCATCATTGCCATTGGTGTTGATTGAGTTGAACATTCTTGCATCACCGGTCATGTGTTGAGTGCACCCACTATCAAGAACCCAATGCCTTCCTCCGGCTTTGTAATTGACCTACAAAAGAAGATCAATTCTTTTTAGGTACCCAAACTTGCTTGGGTCCTTGAAGGTTAGTAACCAAGCTCTTTGGCACCCAAATGGCTTTCTTCTTTGAGCCCATCCATGGTTTACCAATGAACTTAGCATGAACACCATTTGCACCTTTTCTAAGCATATAACATGAATCTAGCTTAATAAAGGATACATTAGCATTTTGCTGCTTTTGTTGGTGCATTCATGCTCTTTGTGACCAACTTGCTTGCAACTAGTGCAAAACCGACCATTGTTCTTCACAAAACTAGTCTTGTGAGGAGCAAAGGCCGCCTTGCCTTTCTTGGGGGTATAGCCTAATCCCTCTTTGTAGAGAGAAGCTCTTTGGCTACCCAAGGCCATAAGCAAGCGGTCCTCACCACCATAAGCCTTAGCCAAGGTGTGAGTGAGCTTAGTTACCTCCTTCTTGAGGTTCTCATTCTCAACCACTAGTGAGGTATCACTAGTGTGACCATCACTACTAGATGAGGTAGAAGTGGAAGTGCTACAAGAAGGGTTAGTTGGAGGAACAATGATAGGCATAGATAGTGATGTATCAATTAAATCACAAGTTAAACCTACATCACAAGTTTCAACATGCTTCCTTTTATCTTGTTCATTAAGCAAAGTGGAATGAGCTTTTTCAAGCTTTTTGTGAGCCTTGCCAAGCTTCTCATGGGCATCCTCTTGCCTCTCATGAGATGCATTGAGCTCATCAAATGCTTGCTTAAGGGCTTTTATTTCCTTACGCAAGCTTTTGCATTCCCTTCTTGACATGTTAAAGTGTTCTCTAGCATCTTCTAGCATGTCAATTAATTCATCTTTAGTGGGTTCATCATCATCATTATCACTATCACTATCATGTTCATTATCACTTCCATCATCACAAGTTTGTACCTTAGTGGCCTTAGCCATGAAGCATGATGGAGAGTCGAAGAGAGAAGGCTTCTCATTGATTGCTATACTTGCAAGAACCTTCTTCTTGGTGGTCTTGTGATCATCACTATCATCATCATCATCACTTGAGGAAGCGCCACTATCCCAAGTGACCACATATGATCCACCCTTCTTCTTCTTGAAGAATGTCTTGTCCTTCTTCTCCTTCTTTTCTTTCTTGTCCTTCTTCTTGTTCTTCTTGTCATCATCATTGTCGCTATTATATGGGCATTGAGCAACAAGATGATCTTTGCTTCCACACTTGAAGCATCTCCTTGCCTCTTCCTTGCTCTTGGATGAATACTTCTTTCTTCTAGCTCGATAGCCCTTCTTTACCATGAACTTGCCAAACCTTTTGACAAAAAGAGCCATTCTCTCATCATCATCATCATCCCATGAATCATCATCCTCACTTGATGTTTCTTGCTTGGCTTTGCCCTTAGATGATGTGGCCTTGAAAGCCACACTCTTCTTCTTGTCATCCTTCTTCTCATCTTTCTTTTCTTTCTTTTCTTCCTTCTCATCATCATCTCTATAGGCATCATCGGTCATGATATCTCCCAAGACTTGGTTTGGTGTCATTGTGTTCAAACCACTCCTTACTAGCAAGGTGACCAATATCTTGAACCTTGCGGGCAAACATCTCAAGAACTTATTTGAGAAGTCCTTGTCCTCTACGTTCTCACCGAAAGTGCCTTGAGATCATTGACAATCACTTCCATCCGGTGGAACATGTCCGGCACACTCTCATCTTCCTTCATTTTGAAGCTCATAAACTTCTCTTTGAGAATATAAGCTTTTGCACCCTTCACGGCTTGAGTACCCTCAAAAGATTCTTCCAACTTCTTCCAAGCCTCATGTGCCATCTCAATATTCTTGATTTGCTCAAAAGTTCTTGCATCAATTGCATCATGAATGGCACTTAGAGCAATATCATTGTTTTGGAGAAGTACTTTCTTACAATGTGGGATTCTCCGGATCATCAATCTCAATTTTAGTTTCTACCACCTTCCACACCTTTCTATTGATTGACTTGATGTGTGTAGTCATCTTTGACTTCCAATATGAATAATTTGAGCCATCAAATTGGGGTGGCTTCTTGGTGTTGTTGATTTGAGCCATTTTACACGAAGGTTGTTAAGCCTCAAATTAACGGTGACCTCGGCTCGATACCACTTGAAAGGTCCTAATGGCTAGAGGGGGGTGAATAGCCTAATAAAATTTCTACAACAACACTTAACCAAATGGTTAGACAATTATGAGGCGAAGCGAGTGTTGCGCTAGCCTACTCAAAAATGCAAGCCACCTACCACAATTCTAGTTTAGATAGTGTCAATTCACACAAGAGCAATGACACTACCCTATGTTAGTGTGCTCTCAAAGGCTAACTAAAGAGCCACACCAACCAAGCATGCAAGCTCTCACAACTAGCTACACTAAAGAGCTTGTCAACTAGTTTTTGATGTAAAGTAAAGAGAGTGATCAAGAGGGTTATACTTGCCGTGTAGATGAATGAACCAATCAATCACGAAGATGAATAACAATGATGACCAATCACCTCGGAATCAAATGATGAACACAATGATTTTTACCGAGGTTCACTTGCTTGCCCAAGCAAGCTAGTCCTCGTTGTGGCGATTCACTCACTTGGAGGTTCACGCGCTAATTGGCATCACTCGCCAAACCCTCAATAGGGTGCCGCACAACCAACACAAGATGAGGATCACACAAGCCACAAGCAATTTACTAGAGTACCTTTTGGGGCGCTCCGCGAGAAAAGGTCAAGAACCCTTCACAATCACCACGATCGGAGTCGGAGACAATCACCTCCTCCACTCAATGATCCTTGCTGCTCCAAGCCGCCTAGGTGGCGGCAACCACCAAGAGTAACAAGCGAAATCCAGAATGAAACACAATCACCAAGTGCCTCTAGATGCAATCACTCAAGCAATGCACTTGGATTCACTCCCAATCTCACTATGATGATGAATCAATGATGTAGATGAGTGGGAGTCCTTTGGCTAGGCTCACAAGCTTGCTATGTCAATGAAAATGTGCAAGAGTTATCCCTTGAGCGGCCATGGGGCTATAAATAGAGCCCCCATCAAATAGAGCCGTTATACCCCTTTATTGGGCAAACGCGCGTTTCGACCGGACGCGCTCCGGTCGACCGACCGGACGCTGGCTCGCTCGGCGTCCGGTCGCTCGATGTCGACCACGTGTCCAGACTCAACGGTCATCAGCCTCGACCGGACGCTGCTTCGAACCGGCCGGACGCTGAAGCCTCGGCGTCCGGTCGCTTTCAAAGAAGCTCCCGAGGCATGTTTCTTCGACCGGACGCGTCCGTCCACCTTGACCGGACGCAGACCAGCGTCCGGTGCTCAACCCTTCTGCTTTGTGCCGCTGAAGTCGGTAGTGACCGGACGCAGCGAAGCGACGTCCGGCTTTGATTCAAAGGCCGTCCGGTCACGGGACCGACGCCAAAGATTATTTCGACCAACTCCATTTCAACTCTAACTTCCTCACCCTTGCTCAAATGTGCCAACCACCAAGAATTTTGCATCGGCACAGCAATAGAAAATAGACATTTCATTTTTCCAAAGCGTTGAATCCGCTTCGCAAGCTCGGCGGAGGGAGGAGAGAGGGACCCAAACCCATCTCAACCCTCGCAAACACCTTGTGCACATGTGTTAGCATATTTTCACAAATATTTTCAAGGGTGTTAGCATTCCACTAGATCCTAAATGCATATGCAATGAGTTAGAGCATCTAGTGGCACTTTGATAACCGCATTTCGATACGAGTTACACTCCTCTTAATAGTACGGCTATCTATCCTAAATGTGATCACACTCACTAAGTGTCTTGATCACTAAAACAAAATGGCTCCTACATTTTATACCTTTGCCTTGAGCCTTTTGTTTTTCTCTTTCTTCTTTTCCAAGTTCAAGCATTTGATCATCACCATGCTATCACCATTATCATGATCTTCGTCATTGCTTCATCACTTGGAGTAGTGCTACCTATCTCATAATCATCTTGATAAACTAGGTTAGCACTTAGGGTTTCATCAATTCACCAAAACCAAACTAGAGCTTTCAACCACTAGCTTCACCTCGCCTCCCTCTTCACCTTGCGCATGCCAGTGGAACCGCTACCACCTCCCCATCGCCACTGACGCGACCACGCCATCATGGTCCTCCGCTACATGGCTCGGCCGCAAGTGGCCACCCCTCCTCCGCCATCCTCCACACCAACCATCACTTCATCCTAGTCCATGGTAGCCTCCTGATGCTCACACGCGAGTCAGTTAGGTCCGTAGCAGCCCTAGCTCACCGGAGCGGGTGCGTCGCCGCCGTGGACGGCCGCGCATCACTGCAGCTCACTCCAGCGCGTCACGCTGCCCCACGTTGCTGCTTGGTGTAGGCGGTTGGACCGTAGTTGAAGGTCGGCGCGACTGATGGGCCGGCGTGAGCCCTAGGTGGTCGGCGCAGGCGCGCTGTGCCACCACCCTCCGCGCCGCCATGCGCTGAGTCACTAGGGTTGCACGCAGGTGAATTAGGGAAAGGTTGGGGGTCAAGTGAGAAGTCATGTGAGAGGGGGAAATAGTGTTAGTACTTAGTTGTGATTTGGAAGAAATTTGAGGCCTCTTTTGCATAAACGGCGGGGCGCACGGGATTCCCCCGCCGCGAGCCGTCTCGTGCTGCAGGCCGGCCTCGCGTGGGAAGCTTTAGCGGGCCACCGCGCGCGCTGCGCAGCACGAGCTGCGCGGAGAATCTATTTTCTTTTTCCAAGGGATTAGTAAATAGTTTTCTAATTTAATTTCTGAGCTAATCTTTGGTAATTAATATAAAATCATGTAGGTGTCCAAAAATTGTGAAACAAATTTTGTTAAGTTCCTAAAATTGTGATATATCTGTTAGTGTATTTAATTCGTATATATATATGTTGATACCAGGAGCTTTTAAATCGTTTGAAAGTGCTTCATATTATTAAAATTAATCATTGTAGGAATTTTTGTGGTAAATTGGTGATAGCTTTAGTCCTAAATTTTTTTATAGTAGCTTCATTGTATTATTATGTACTCACTATAATTTTTGTAGCCTTAGAATAGACTAAGCATTTGGGTAGTTAAATGCTCTTTGTTTCAATATACATTAAATCCTTACTGGAACTAAAGATGTACCCTTAAATTGTAAAGCTACATGTTTGTTAGTTGAGCCCAACACTTTGCTTGATGAAGATGATAGTTAGCTTAGTATCTTAGTCATTAGAGCAAGCTTAGTAGCTTGGTATGCGCATTCTTATTTTAAGAGTTGCTGTTGCCTAAATACTAAGTTGTTGCATCATCATCGCATGCATTTAGAGAATGAGTTGGTGAAGATAGTGACCACAGACAATCGCGAGGTTGAGGAGATCATCAAGGAATATGAGGAGGAGATCCTCGTGAGGGAGGAAGTCCCAGAGCCACTACCGACTGACTCGACTGACACCACGCCTGCCCAAGGCAAGTCCCGGTACATAACCCCTTATTTTTTATAATCACCGTATATATATGTTATGTGCATTTACGTTACAGGAATCTTATGAAAACCACCTGCATAGATATAACTGTCCTATGAGTCCTACTAGTACAGGTTTGAGTAGCTGCTATGCTTAGGTGATCGGTAGCGTAACCTACCGTTGCTCACAATAGGTGATTATTATTACTCTCATAATAAAATGATGAAAGGAAAATGGAGACCGGACAGGGATATGGTATGGGTATTGGTGGGTGTAACGAGTTGAGTCCCGCTGCCATGGGGCATAGCTTGGTTACATTATTTCCCCTATCCGTGTTGATTGTGGACCGTCCGTTGCTATGGATGGTAATCCGGTCATAGACTTATTATCTTGAGCACATACTTGCTTATGGGAGTGGGAAGGCTTGTTACGCTATTATTGTGGGTTCTAGTTATTTCCAGACCGACTGATTGGAGGTGGGGAAAGGTGGAGGTCTAAGCACCATATTGAGACCGGATATCAAGTGTGGGGGCTTGGAATCCAAGTTTGGACGGGGACCTGGACCCCGTGATAGGAGTGGAATGGGTTGGTCTTGTTTGTGCCTAGGGTACAAGCGAGACGTGTGTTTTGGGGTGCCCAGCTGGGATACATTGGTTCATGAATCGTCGTTTCCATGAGATGGTACGACTTGGCTATGGTTTAGCACCATAGTAAGAACTGGAACATGGAAGATGGTAAATTGGTTCTGATTGCTCAACCCTTGCTTGAAAGTAGACCAGGTGCTTACCTAGAATGGTTAGCTAATGAAGTAATTATGACTGCTAATTAAACTTGATCTTAAGGACGTACTTCTAGTAATGCTTTTTGCAAATAAAAAGAAAACAACAAACCCATATTGCCTATCATACCCCTTGAAGTCATGAAACTATTCCTACTAGTCGGGTAAGTCTTGCAAGTACATTGTGTACTCAGGGTTTGTTTTACCCTATTGTAGGTGTAGCTCGAGGAGTAGCTATTGTGTGGAGGATTCTTTTGGTGGGCACAGACGAATCCTTATATTGTTTTTGCTAGATGTTTATTTTTATTTCGCTGTTTAAGTATCGCACTCTGAACCCTGGTATTGTAATAAATAATTTCCAAGAACTCTTGTTGTATGAAATGGACTAAGTATTGTAAGCTCAAACTCATTATTGGATTCTGGAGGTAAAACGTGGATTGATTCGAGTTCTCCCGTGGGGTGTGCTCGACGGAACCGTCCAATGTAGCTAACTTTCAGGATGCTTAGTGTCTAGGGGAAGACGAGCGTCTCCAAAAATGTGTTATTTCGGACGATTCTGCCACAGGTGGTATTAGAGACAATAATTAGTCTAAGATTTAAAAAAAAACTCTTTTCAAAAAAACCTAAAATTTGACCAAATAAAGATTTGTTAAAAATAAGATGCGATAAATTTATGTAAGTAAGTATAAGCCCTAGTAATATGGTCTATCTAGGATAGTGGTACTGGTTTTCTCTAATCAATCTTCTATAGGTACACTAACTTATGCTGCGTAAGAATCGTTTATCGTACGAGAAGTGAGTGTGTGCTGTGCCAAAAAATATATGCGAATGCCGCTATATTCCGGCTTGAGCCAACGAATAGGTCGATCCAAGCATCATGAAAAGTGCAACTTGCTTAAACTAAACTCCCCCACACGTATAATTTTGGGTAGTAAATTGATAGGATAATAAATAAAGAGAAATGCATTAACTCTTAAGGAAAAGTTCTCGCTTGTAACCATTTATTGGGCCTTATCATCTCTCTAGCCGTTTGTTTCTAAGTACGGAGGCTTGGTCCCTAACGGTGGGTTCCTATCTATTTATAGATGAACCTGAGGTTTGGTCGCGGGAGCACCAGTGCTGGGACGAGCCATGGTCTTGGTGAAGACCAGGGCAAAAAATGGTCGTGGTGATGATCATGGCAATGCCAACGGGGAGAGCCACGAGGCCCCACTCCTTGGTCCTCCACCTCCGCCACCACCACCGCCTCCGATGACTCATGCAGAGATGATGGCCAAGATGTTGGCTGCTCGTCGTGAGTTGGCTCGTGCCTTGGAGATGCTGGAACAGGCTATTGGTGGCTTCACCCGTGGAGTCCCCGGTGGCAATGGCGGGAACAGGGGTGGTGCCTGTGGTCCCGAGAGGCCCTGTTCCTATCAAGGCTTCTTGGGGACACCCGCCCATGTTCACGCCAACTATGGAGACTCAGAACTTGGAGAATTGGCTTCATATTCTAGACCAGAAGTTTCAGCAGCTCAATGTGATGGATGAGCAGAAGGTGCGCTTTGTCGCACAACAACTTCTATGATCTGCCAGTGCTTGGTGGGACACTTTCAATGCCATGCAGCCTGTGGTCCACCATATGACTTGGCGGGTGTTTTCCACTGCTTTCCGTCAGTACTATATTCCTACTGGTTTGCTGAACAGGAAGCTGTCCGAGTTTCTAGACCTGAAGCAAGGAAATATGACTGTGATGGAGTATGTGAACAAGTTCAACCACCTTGCACAATATGCTAGGACTCATGTGGATACTGATGAGAAGAAGATGGACAATTTCAATCGTAGTCTCTCTTGCATCTTGCAAGAGAAGCTATATACAGGGGGCTATCAGACCTTTGGTGCTTTGATGAATGCTGCCATTGCAATGGAGGGACTTCAGCGTGACTCTTAGGCTGAGTGGAAGGGTAAGAGGGTGATCACTGGGTCTTCTAGTCACCCACAGTCACAGAAGGTCCAGGTGGTGAGGTGGGTGTTCTATCACTCTCCGGGTGGACAGTCATCTCGTTAGACTTAGCAGACTTAGCAGGCACCTCCCACTCAGTACCGTGCACCTACTTATCAGGTGTAGCAGCCTTAGGGACAGTAGGTTCCGCCTCTTCAGGGATAGGGGAACAAGCCGGGTGCTTGTTTCAAGTGTGTAAAGGAAGGACACTATGCTCGTGAGTGCCCCCAGAACCAGCCTACTCAGTCTTCCCAGCCTTTAGCCAACACTTGTTTGGTCAAGAGAACCATCATTAGGAAGAAGGTGCCTGTGAGCCACTCTGGATAGGTTAACTTCACTGAGGCTAAGGAGATTTCGTAGGGAGAGCCTGTGATGGCTGGTATGTTCACCATTGATTCCCACCTAGCATATGTATTATTTGATTCTGGTGCATCACATTCATTCATGAGTATGTGGTTTGCACAAGGGCATAATATATCTACTATGGCTATTCCTATTGCCTATAGAATCAGAACCTCGGGTGCGTAGTTGTGCGTTAAAACTTGGATGGACATAGTGAGACTAGTGCTAGCCACTCACTCTTCCCGTCTCTAGTTCATGGTGCTGCCTAGGCAAGGCATAGATGTAATTCTGGGAATAAACTGGTTGAGAAACTATGGGGTAGTCTTGAACCTTAGGCAAAGAATTGTTGAGTTGAAGCTTCCTTCTTTTGAGGATAGAATGTCTCTCCTTATGCCTTCAGTTTCTGCCCTACTAGTTATTGCTCATACTGAAGCTTCTCCTGATCTTGCCTCTATTCCTGTGGTTTGTGAGTTTTCAGATGTCTTTCCTGAAGATCTACCTAGGTTACCACTGGATAGGGATGTGGAGTTTTTCATTAAGTTAGAACCTGGTACTACTATTTTGCGGCGTCCTTACCGCATGGCTCCAAAGGAATTGACTGAGATGAAGAAACAGTTAGAGGAATTGTTGGAGAAGGGATTCATCCGTCCAAGTTCTTCACCATGGGGTTGTCCAGCTATTTTTGTGAAGAAGGATGGCACTCTTCGGATGTGTGTGGATTATCGCCCTCTCAATGCGGTAACCATTAAGAACAAGTATCCTCTACCTTGTATTGATACTTTGTTCGATCAGTTGGCTGGTGCCAAGGTGTTTTCAAAGATTGATCTTTGTTCTGGGTATCACCAAATTAAGATCCAGCCACAAGATATACCAAAGACAGCTTTCTCTACAAGGTATAGGCTCTATGAATACCTAGTCATGTCTTTTGGTCTCACCAATGCTCCTACATTCTTCATGTACCTCATGAACTCGGTCTTCATGCTGGAGTTAGACAAGTTTGTAGTGGTGTTCATTGGTGACATATTGATATATTCTAAGAACAATGAAGAGCATGCACAACATCTTCGCATAATCCTGACTCAATTGCGGAAACACAAGCTATATGCCAAATTCAGCAAGTGTGAGTTTTGGTTGGATCAAGTATAGTTCTTGGGACATGTCCTGACACCTGAAGGCATCTCTGTGGATCCTAGCAAGGTGCAGGATGTGTTAAATTAGAAATCTCTAAAGTCAGTGCATCAGATTCGTCAGTTCCTTGGTCTTGCTGGTTATTATCGGCGCTTCATCCCTGAGTTTTCTAAAGTACCTCAACCAATGACCAAGTTGCTCTAGAAGGATGTCAAGTTTGTATGGAGTTCGGCTTGTGAAGAAGCTTTCCAAGCCCTGAAGAAGTTTCTTACCTCTGCTCCTGTTCTTGCCTAACCAGATATTGATAGGCTCTTTTATGTGTATTGTGATGCCTCTAGGACTGGACTGGGATGTGTGCTTATGCAAGACGGACGTGTGATAGCTTATGCTTCATGTCAGCTGAAAAAACATGAGTTGAATTATCCCAACCATGATTTAGAGCTGGCTACAGTTATGCATGCTCTAAAAATTTGGAGACATTACCTGTTGGGAAATAAAGTGCATATCTACATGTATCACAAGAGCCTCAAATATATTTTCACTCAATCCGAGCTAAACATGAGACAACAGAGGTGGCTTGAGTTAATCAAAGATTATAACTTAGAAGTTCATTATCACCATGGAAAAGCTAATGTGGTAGCTGATGCCTTAAGTCAGAAGTCGCATCAAGTTGAAGAAGAATCTTTATCTCTCAACCATTCTGAGGTGTTAGCCCATATTGCTCTAGTCTTGGATCTACTTGAGCAAATTATTATAGAGCAAAGGCAAGATGCTTCGGGAATTCCACATATCAAGAAGCTAGTTGCCGAAGGGCGTGGTCCTCATTTTAGTATTGATGATCAAGATACGGTGATGTTCAAGAACCGATTGGTGGTTTCCTCAAGTGATGAGCTTAGGAGAAAAATTTTGGATGAAGCTCACAACTCCAAATTATCCATTCATCCTGGAAGTAACAAGATGTACCATGAGTTGTGTCACTTGTATTGGTGGCCAAATATGAAACATGATATTACCAAATACATCTCAGAATATGACATTTGTGGAAGGGTTAAGGCAGACCATATGCATACGCCTGGATTTCTACAGCCCTTGCCTATCCCTGTTTGGAAATAGGAGGATATTTCCATGGACTTTGTTGTGGGTTTGCCCCGCATGGCAAAGGGGTATGGCTCTATTTAGGTCATTATGGATCGCCTTACCAAGTCCACTCATTTCCTCCTGGTGGATACAAGGTATTCAGCCAAGAAGTATGCCAAGTTGTATTTTCATCGGGTTGTGACCCTACATGGAGTTGCTCTTACCATTGTTTCCCATAGAGGATCGGTCTTTGTCTCTCACTTCTGGGAGCAACTCCAAAAATGTCTTGGTACTCGTCTCCTCAGAAGTTCAGCTTACCACCCACAAACTGATGGTCAGACAGAAAGGGTCAATCAAGTACTTGAAGACATGTTGAGAGCTTGTGCCATTTCTTATCTAGAAAAGTGGGACGAATGCTTGACTTTAGCTGAGTTTTCCTATAACAATAGCTATTAAGAGAGCATTCGAATGGCACCTTTCGAGGCTTTGTATGGCAAGAAATGTAGGACACCTCTTAACTAGGTGAAAGTGGGTGACCGTGGTTACTTTGGACCTGATTTTATCAAAGAAGCAAGAGAACAGGTCAGTGTTATTCAGAGTCATTTGAAAGCGGCTCAAAACCGTCAGAAAGCTTATGCGGACAAGAGGAGAAGACCTTTGCAGTTTGAAGTTGGTGACCATGTGTACTTAAAGGTATCCTCGATGAGAGGTGTGCATCAGTATGGAGTCCGTGGAAAGTTAGCTCCTCGTTATGTTGGACTTTATAAAATTTTGGAGCGGTGTGGTTCGGTTGCTTACCATCTCCAACTCCCGGATATTCTGTCAGCAGTCCATAATGTCTTCCATGTTTGTCAGTTAAAGACGTGTCTACGGGTTCCCGATGAAGTGGTGGAAATTGAAGGACTCCCTCTCCAACCTGATCTTTCCTATATTGAGCACCCTGTCAAAATCTTGGATAAAAAAGAGAGTCGCTAGGAACAAAGTGCTAAATTCTATAAGGTCCAATGGCAAAATCATTCGGAGGATGAAGCGACATGGGAATAGGAGAGTTATATTCTAGAGCACTATCCCCATCTTCTCCCCAAAGTATCGAGGTAATGGTTTAATTTAAAAGTTTACTTCTTATCCCTTTTCCCACACTAGGCACTCACATGAAATCTCGGGAAAAGATTTTGTTGAAGGGGGGAAGAGATGTATCACCCTCAGTGTTACGCCCTAAACAAATTACTAAACATGCTATAAGCATCATGTTCATGTGATAATGCATGTGGTGGAATGTGTGGACAATATTTTTGTAACTTAAGATGATCAATAAAAATGTTAAATGAAAAGCTATTCCATAACTCATGTATATCAAGTAGGGTTTAAAACTAATTTTTAATGAACAAAAATGCTATAGAACATATAGGTGGCACTTAAATAAAGTTTGGAGTATGAACTTTGTAGATGACAATGAAATCCTTGCTATGGAAAAATAACATTGCTAGCTAACATTTCTAATAGCCTAAAAATGGAACTTGAAATCAAATTCTGCTCAAGGACTTAGAAGAATTTAAGTATACATTTACAGCAAGACAATGCCATGTTTGGCAATTTATTTTGTGAAATCGAGTTAAGAGATGGTGTCGTGTTTTAGCTCGGGTTGGTAGCCTAATATGCTCTCTTGAGCATGGTGAAAATGGTTTAGGCTCAAGAGCAACCGTTTAGTTGTTATAGGCGCTTTAAATTTCATGCGCAACACATTCTTGGGTTGGTTGGCTGGGTGGGCGTGGTCACCACGTCCTGGGGGCGCAACGTTGCCTGACTGGCTTGCCCCGCGCACGCGTGCTACCTCGCGCGGCTGGCCAAGGCCGCCTCTAGCTGGGCCTGGCCTAGCTGTGGCCTGACGCTGTGGGCTGCTACATTGCTGCCCCATCTGTCACTGCGACACCGTCGCGGCCACTGCCGTGCGAGGTTGCTATCACTATGGCACCGTGCTGCGCTGCTGCGGCTCGCACAGTCGAGCGGCACTGTCGCACCACCAACCTGCCTCGTGCCATGATGCAGCCGTCGCATCGCCATCGCATCACCGTCGCGTCCACGCCTGTCCTCTGCACGTATACCCCGCGGTTGGCCCGGTTAGATGCCGTGCGCACGTGGCCGAACTCGTCGTTGCCTTGCCATTTATGGCACTACGGTCGTGTGGGCCATGCCTGGTCGTGGACGCGCGTGCTTGTCCACAGTGCCTGCACGTGGGCCTCCACGATCATGCTGACCGTGTCCCGCCATGGCGAGGCCGAGCTGAGCCACCTGCCGCGCCTCGTCTCTCTCTCTTTCTCCCTTTTGCTCTGTTGCCGCCGCTGGAGCCGCGCCAGCACATTAGACAGCGAGAGGTCATATCCAATCAATTTCGCCCGTCTATGGCCATGCCAATGGGTTCTCTAGCTGCCCAACCCCACCTAGCCATGAAGCATGCACTGCCAAGCTCCAATTTGGAGTTTTCCCCGCCGCCGTGCCGTTAAGGCCGCGTTCGGTCGCGGACGAGGGTAGCCCCCTACTATCCACCCCGATCCAATTCACCTGCACCACTAGCTTTGCCTCGCCTCCCTCTTCACCTTGCGCATGTTAGCAGAACCTCTACCACCTCCCCATCGCCGCTGACATGACCACGCCATCGTGGTGCTCCGCCGCACGGCTCGACCGCACATGGCCACCCTTCCTCCGCCATCATCCACCCCAACCGTCACTTCGTCCTGGTCCATGGTAGCCTCATGATGCTCATGAGAGAGTCAGTTAGGTCTGTAGTAGCCCCAGCTCACCGAAGCAGGTGCGCCGCCACCGTGGACGGCCGTGCGTCGCTGTCGCTCACTCTAGCTCGTCCCGCCGCCCTGCGTTGCTGCTTGGTGTAAGCGGTTGGACCGTAGTTGAAGGTCGGCCCGACTAACGGGCCGGCGCGAGCCCCAGGTGGCCGGCGCTGCCACGCTATGCCATCGCTCGCCGCGCCACCATGCGCTGAGTCCCTGGGGGTGCACGTAGGTGAATTAGGGAAAGGACAGGGGGTTAAGTGAGAAGTCCTGCGAGAGGGGGAAATAGTGTTAGTACTTAGTTGTGATTTAGAAGAAGTTCGAGGCCTCTTTTGCATAAACGCCAGCGCACGCGGGATTCCCCCACCGTGGGCCATCTCACGCTGCTGGCCGACCTCGCGTGGGCCGCTTCAGCGGGCCGTGCGTTGTGGGTCGTGCGGAGAATCCATTTTCTTTTTCCAAGGGACTAGTAAATAGTTTTCTAATTTAATTTCTGAGCCGATCTTTGGTAAGTAATATAAAATCATGTAGGTGTCCAAAAATTGTGAAACAAATTTTGTTAAGTTCCTAAAATTGTGATCTATATATTAGTGTATTTAGTTCGTATATATACATGTTGATACCAGGAGCTATTAAAATGTTTGAAAGTGCTTCATATTATTAAAATTAATCATTGTAGGAATTTTTGTGGTAAATTGGTGATAGCTTTACTCCTAAAATTTTTATAGTAGCTTCATTGTATTATTATATGCTCACTATAATTTTTGTAGCCTCAGAATAGACTAAGCATTTGGGTAGTTAAATGCTCTTTGTTTCAATATACATTAAATCCTTAGTGGAACTAAAGATATACCCTTAAATTGCAAAGCTACGTGTTTGTTAGTTGAACCCAACACTTTGCTTGATGAAGATGATAGTTAGCCTAGTATCTTAGTCATTAGAGCATGCTTAGTAGCTTGGTATGCGTATTCTTATTTTAAGAGTTGTTGTTGTCTAAATACTAAGTTGTTGCATCATCATCGCATGCATGTAGAGAACGAGTTGGTGGACATAGTGACCACAGACAATCACGAGTTCGAGGAGATCGTCGAGGAGTACGAGGAGGAGATCCTTGTGAAGGAGGAAGTCCCAGAGCCACCACCGACTGACTCGACTGACACCGCGCCTGCCCAAGGCAAGCCCCGATGCATAACCCCTTATTTTTGATAATCCCCATATATATAAGTTACGTGCATTTACGTTACATTAATCTTATGAAAACCACCTGCATAGATATAACTGTCCTATGAGTCCTACTAGTATAGGTTCGAGTAGCTGCTATGCTTAGGTGATCGGTAGCATGAGTACCCTGCCATTGCTCACAATAGGAGATTATTATTACTCTCATAATAAAATGATGAAAGGAAAATGGAGACCAGGCAGCGATATGGTATGGGTATTGTTGGGTGTAACGAGTTTAGTCCCGTGGCCACGGGCATAGCTTGGTTACATTATTTTCCCTGTCTGTGTTGATTGAGGACCGTCCGTTGCTATGGATGGTAGTCCGGTCATAGACTTATTATCCTGAGCACATACTTGCTTGTGAGAGCGAGAAGCTCGTTACGCTCTTATCATGGGTTTCGCCTGTTTCCGGACTGGCTGATTGGAGGCGGGGAATGGTGGAGGTCTAAGCACCATATTGAGACCGGGTCTCAAGTGTGGGGGCTTAGAGTCCAAGTTTGGACGGGGACCTAGACCCCATGACAGGAGTGGAATGGGTTGGTCTTGTTTGTGCCTAGGGTACAAGTGAGGCATGTGTTTCGGGGTACCCAGCTGGAATACATTGGTTCACGAATCACCATTTCCATGAGACGGTACGACTTGGCTATGGTCTAGCACCGTAATAAGAAATGGAACATGGAAGATGGTAAATTGGTTCTGATTGCTCAACCCTTGCTTGAAAGTAGAAAAGGTGCTTACCTAGAATGGTTAGCTAACGAAGTAATCATGACTGCTAATTAAACTTGATCTTAAGGACGTAGTTCTTGTAACGCTTTTTGTAAACAAAAAGAAAACAACAAACCCATATTGCCTATCATACCCCTTGAAGTAAGGAAACTATTACCCATTTTGCTAGATGTTTCTTTTCATTTTGCTGTTTAATTATCGCACTCTGAACCCTGGTATTTTAATAAATAATTTTCAAGAACTCTTGTTGTATGAAATGGACTAAGTATTATAAGCTCAAACTCATTATTGGATTCTGAAGGTAAAACGTGGATTGATTCGAGTTCTCCCGTGGGGTGTGCTCGATGGAACTATCCAATGTAGCTAACTTTCGGGATGCTTAGTGTCTAGGGGAAGACGAGCGTCTCCGAAAATGTGTTATTTCGTGTGGTTCTGCCACAGGTGGTATCAGAGCCAATAATGAGTCTAAGATTTAAAAAAAAACTCTTTTCAAAAAAACCTAAAATTTGACCAAATAAAGATTTGTGAAAAATAAGATGTGATAAATTTATGTAAGTAAGTATAAGCCCTAGTAATATGGTCTATCTAGGATAGTGACACTAGTTTTCTCTAATCAATCTTCTGCAGGTACACTAACTTATGTTGCGTAAGAATCGTTTATCGTACGGGAAGTGAGTGTGTGCTGTGCCAAAAATTATATGTGAATGCCGCTAAATTCTGGCTTGAGCGAACGAATAGGTCGATCCAAGCATCATGAAAAGTGCACCTTGCTTAAACTAAACTCCCCCACACATATAATTATGGGTAGTAAATTGATAGGATAATAAATAAAGAGAAATGATTTAACTCTTAAGGAAAAGTTCTCACTTGTAACCATTTATTGGGCCTTATCATCTCTTTAGCCGTTTGTTTCTAAGTATGGAGGCTTGGTCCCAAATGGTGGGTTCCTATCTATTTATAGATGAACCTGAGGTCTGGTCATGGGAGCACCAGTGCTGGGACGGGCCGTGGTCTTGGTGAAGACCAGGGCAAAAAATGGTCGTGGTGATGATCATGGCAATGCCAACGGGGAGAGCCACGAGGCCCCACTCCTTGGTCCTCCTCCTCCGCCACCAATACCGCCTCCGATGACTCATGCAGAGATGATGGCCGAGATGTTGGCTGCTCGTCGCGAGTTGGCCCATGCCTTGGAGATGCTGGCATAGGCTATTGGTGGCTTCACCCGTGGTGGCCCCGGTGGCAATGGCGGGAACGGGGGTGGTGCTTGTGGTCCCGAGAGGCCCTGTTCCTATCAGGACTTCTTGGGGACACCCACCCATGTTCACGCCAACCGCGGAGCCTTTGAACATGGAGCATTGGCTTCGTATTCTGGAGCAGAAGTTTCAGCTGCTCATTGTGATGGATGAGCAGATGGTGTGCTTTGTCGCACAATAGCTTCTATGATCTGCCAATGCTTGGTAGGACACTTTCAACACCATGCAGCATGTGGTCCACCATATGACTTGGCGGGTGTTTTCCACTTGTTTTCATCAGAACTATATTCCTACTGGTTTGCTGAACAGGAAGCTGTCCGAGTTTCTAGAGCTAAAGCAAGGAAATATGACTATGATGGAGTATGTGAACAAGTTCAACCACCTTGCATAGTATGCTAGGACTCATGTGGATACTGATGAGAAGAAGATGGACCATTTCAATCGCGGTCTCTCTTGCATCTTGCAAGAGAAGTTGTATACAGGGGGCTATCAGACCTTTGATGCTTTGATGAATGCTGTCGTTGCAATTGAGGGACTTCAGCGTGACTCTTAGGCTGAGTGGAAGCCTAAGAGGGTGATCACTGGGTCTTCTAGTCACCCACAGTCACAGAAGGTCCAGGTGGTGAGGTGGGTGTTCTATCACTCTCCAGGTGGACAGTCATCTCGTCAGACTCAGCAGACTTACTAGGCACCTCCCACTCAGTACCGTGCACCTACTCATCAGGTGCAGCAGCCTTAGGGACAGTAGGTTCCGCCTCTTTAGGGATAGGGGAACAAGCCGAGTGCTTAGTGTCTAGTGGAAGATGAGTGTCTCTGAAAATATGTTATATCGGGCGATTCTGCCGCAGGTGGTATTAGAGCCAATAATGAGTCTAAGATTTAAAAAAACTCTTTTAAAAAAACTAAAATTTGACCAAATAAAGATTTGTGAAAAATAGGATGCGATAAATTTATGTAAGTATAAGCCCTAGTAATATGGTGTATCTAGGATAGTGGCACTAGTTTTCTCTAATCAATCTTCTACAGGTACACTAACTTACGCTATGTAAGAATCGTTTAGCGTACGGGAAGTGAGTGTGCATTGTGCCAAAAATTATATGCGAATGTCGCTATATTCTGGCTTGAGCGAACGAATTAGTCGATCCATGCATCATGAAAAGTGCATATTGCTTAAACTAAACTCCCCCACATGTATAATTTTGGGTAGTAAATTGATAGGATAATAAATAAAGAGAAATGCTTTAATTCTTAAGGAAAAGTTCTCGCTTGTAAATATTTATTGGGCCTTATCATCTCTCTAGCTGTTTGTTTCTATGTATGGAGGCCTGGTCCCCCACGGTGGGTTCCTATCTGTTTATAGATGAACCTAAGGTCTGGTCGCGGGAGCACCAGTGCTGGGATGGTGAAAGGTCCTAATGGCAAGAGGGGGGTGAATAGCCTATTAAAAATTTCTACAACAACACTTAGCAAACCGGTTAGACAAATATGAGACGAAGCGAGTGTTGCGCTAGCCTACTAAAAATGCAAGCCACCTACCACAATTCTAGTTTCTATAGTCTCTATCCACACAATGGCTATGTCACTACACTAAGTGTGCTCTCAAAGGCTAACTAAAGAGCCATGCTAACCAATACTAACAAGCTCTCTTGACTAGCTACACTAAAGAGCTTGACAACTAGTTTGTAGTAATGTAAAGAGAGAGAGCAAGATGGTTATACCGCCGAGTCGAGGAATGAACCAATCAATCACAAGAATGAATACCAATCAAGACCAATCACCTCAGAATCAAATGATGACACAATGATTTTTATCCAGGTTCAGTTGCTTGCTGGCAAGCTAATCCTCGTTGTGGTAATTCACTCACTTGGAGGTTCACGCGCTAATTGGCATCACATGCCAAACCCTCAATAGGGTGCCGCACAACCAACATAAGGTGAGGATCACACAAGCCACGAGCAATTTACTAGAGTACCTTTTGGCTCTCCACCGGGGAAAGGTGAAGAACCCCTCACAATCACAACGATCGGAGCTGGAAACAATCACCAACCTCCGCTCGATGATCCTCGCTGCTCCAAGCCGTCTAGGTGGCGGCAACCACCAAGAGTAACAAGCGAATCTCGTAGCAAAACACGAACATCAAGTGCCTCTAGATGCAATCACTCAAGCAATGCACTTGGATTCTCTCCCAATCTCACAAAGATGATGAATCAATAATGGAGATGAGTGGGAGGGCTTTGCCTAAGCTCACAAGGTTGTTATGTCAATGCAAATGGCCAAGGGTGTGAGCTAGAGCCGGTCACACACCTTTAAATAGAGCCCCCAACGAATAGAGCCGTTAGGCTCACAGAACAGCCCAACTTGGGGCAACCGGACACGCTGGTCAGGTTGACCCGACGCAGGATCCCAGCGTCCGATCGCTCGATGCTCTCCACATGTCGTTGGCTTCAAACGCTGATCGCCCGATCTCAATGGTCATCGGTGCACTTAAGTTGTGACCGGACGGGCTGTAGTGTAGGACCGGACGCACCCTCACCTAGCGTTCGGTCACTTCTAGTAAGGTTCTAGAGGCGGAATTTCACGATCGGACTCACCTAGCATCCGGTCAATTATCCTCTTCTCTGTGTGCCACCACGTCAGTAGGACCGGACACTGAATAGTGTTCAGCTAGAGTCTGGTAACTTTCTTTCTCCAAGTCTGGTCTTAGGGCAAATCGAGCCCGAGAGCATCACCTTCATTTATAATTGACCGGACGCACAAACCTTGAGTCCGGTCACTACGTGACCGGCGTTCGGTCACTATTTCACAATGACAATCATCTCCTTCACTTCACCAACTTCTACACCCTTGCTCAAATGTGCCAACCACCAAGTGTATCACCTTGTGCACGTGTGTTAGCATATTTTCACAAACATTTTCAGGGGTGTTAGATTTCCACTAGATCCTAAATGCATATGCAATGAGTTAGAGCTTCTAGTGGCACTTTGATAACCGCATTTCGATATGAGTTTCACTCTTCTTAATAGTATGGCTATCGATCCTAAATGTGATCACACTCGCTAAGTGTCTCGATCACTAAACCGAAAAGCTCCTATCAATTTGACGTTTGCCTTGTGCTTTTTGTTTTTCTCTTTCTTCTTTTCCAAGTCCAACCACTTGATCATCACCATATCATCACCATCATCATGTCATGATCTTCATTTGCTTCACCACTTGGAATGTGCAACCTATCTCATAATCATTTTGATAAACTAGGTTAGCACTTAGGGTTTCATCAATTCACCAAAACCAAACTGGAGCTTTCAATCTCCCCCTTTTTGGTAATTGATGACAACCCTTTTACAAAAATATGAATTAAAATTTAATTGAATCCATGTTACTTTCCCAAGCATATTTACCATGTGTAAAAGGATATGGACAAGTTTCATGAACCCCAAATGGTAGCAATTGCTCCCCCTACATATGTGCTAAGAGTTTAGATTGTAGCTTGCACATATGCTTAGATAGGAAGTATAGGAGACAATATCTACCAAATGATGCTAAGGTATAAGAGATGGACCTTTCAAGTGTGATACCAATCGGAGTTGCACCTATATACCATCTGTCGGTACAGAAAGTGACCAACTAGTGAATATTTGTAGTTTTACTGTACATTGTGATTGGAGGTGGCCTAGCACTCAATGACACAGGATATATACTGGTTCGGGCAATGTGCCCTACGTCCAGTGTTGGTCGGTCGATGACTTTATTCCTGAGCCCAAGTGCTCGAAGTCTGTAGTGGGGTTACAAACGGGAAGGAGAAAGGAGGGGTGTACAAGAGGCCCGGTCGGGTCCGACTGGAAGGGCCGAGGTTGACCGGAACTCCGCAATGAGCTAGGTGTTCAAGCGTGTGCTCGAGGGGTTGTGAGTTATCAATCTAGTGAATCTAAGCTTGAAGAAGAAGCGTCCTCTGGGAAAATCGATCTCCCTGTTTGGAGGGAGCGCATCCCCTTTTATAGATAAAGGGGGTGGCTTTACAGGTGAGAGGGAGAGAGTATGGATGTTTCTAGGTCCTGTTGCCCATGCCGAATGAGGGTAGCGATGATGGTCGGCACGCATAATACTGTTGATGTCGCTGTAGAATGTCAGGTGCACATGGGAGGTTGGGTTGGCTTCTTCAGGAAGGATGGACGTCGGTACCTGCAGAATACCATTGGTGTGTGGGAGCCCTACCACATGTACTAGGTGTGGTGAATCCTGGCGCTCTCCATCGATGCCCAGAGGCACATGGGGGGCCTTTTTGCCGTACAGGAGCCCCAACGGCACCTACAATACTATAGACATAAATGTCGGCACCTACAATACTGTAGACACAAATGTCGGTACCTCCCATACTGTTTGTGTCAGGTCGGTTATGGAGCACTGTTCCCGTAGGCGTACAGGGTATGGTCCTGGTACCGTGGTTTGACTTTGTGCGCTGCTTTCTCTGTGGCCCCCTGGTCCCTTCCGAGCGGGAATCCCCGGTTGGATGGCTCCAGTCGGTACTGGCCGTGCCAGTCGGAGAAGAGCGGTAAGCAGGCTTCCTACGAGCCTCCAGTCGGAGACGCGGGGTCGGAGTAGGAAGCAGCGTTTTAGGCCAGGCCTTCCGATTGGAGAGTCCGCCCGGAGGCGGCTGGCGCCTGAGGCGAGCGCTCCGGTCGGAGAGGTGGGCCGAAGAAGTTGTCGAGCAGGCGTTCGTTCTTTTGGTAGACCTTCCGGTCGGCGATTGGTCTGTCCTTCTGGCCCGTTGTTTTTTAGACTTTTGGGCCGGCCCATGAACTACATGTTGTTCTCCTAGGCCAAGCCCGGGCGTCGAAGCCGGTCCCCGAGGGACCCTGGGTTTATGAACCCGATAGGAGCCCCCGAGCCCCCGGGTGATTTTGAGCTGAATCGTCTAGGGGATTTCTGTCTTGCTGCCGGGTGCGTGTGAGCGCACCCGCGGGTGTAGCCCCCGAGTCTCCAGGTGGTTCGGGCAGAACTGGCTAGGGGGTTTTCTACGTCGTGTCGGTGGGTGCGCGCGAGCGCACCCGCGGGTGTAGCCCCCGAGCCCCCGGGCAGTTCGGGTAGAACCGGCTGGGGGGTGTTTATTTTAGCGGGCGTGTGTGTATGTTTCGAGACGTTTCTTGTTTAACCAAGGTGTCGTTGTGCAGCCAAGGTGTTTTTTAGGTGCAGGTTTTGAGACAAATCTTTCTGACCGTGGCATCGGTGCGTGCCGTGGATTGGGTGAGAAGGTTAGTTTAGAGAAACCGCTGGCGTCGGTGCATGCCACGGATGGTGATGGCTCTATTCGGTCGTGTCAGAGCTTACTGATCTTTGGTGTCGATGCACGCCGTGGGATCAAGTGAGGTAGTACTGCGAACAGACTGAGGCATCGGTGCGTGCCGTGGATCGCGGGAGTTAGTTTAGTTAGTTCAGGAATCAGATGAGCCGAAGCTCGTGGATCCTGAGTGAAGCCGTTATGCGAGTTTAGGAGTCATGGTCCCTGGAGCCATAGCCGGATGTCAAAGATCCTGTCGACGCGAATTCAGGGTCGCGGTCCCAAGGTTTTTTGGAGCGCAGTGAAGCCGTCTGAAGCTGTTACGCGAGTTTAGGAATCGCGGTCCCAGGAGCCATAGCCGGATGTCAAAGATCCTGTCGACGTGAATTCGGGGTCGTGGTCCCAAGGTTTTTTGGAGCGCAGTGAAGCCGTCCGAAGCCAAAGCGTAGTTAGTTGGTTAAAGATCGGACGAGGCGATGCTCGCGGACCCTGGCATCGGTGCGCGCCGCGGGATCAGGCGAGTCGGAGTCATGGATCTGGCGAGTTCGAGGTCATCATCCTTGGCGTTTTTCTTGAGCCCCCGAGCCCTATTAGGCCTTCGTGGGATTCGATGTGAGTATTGTGCGTTACTCCATCCTCTGTTCCTCACAACCGGAGGGGTTGAGTTTCGTCGCCTGTCCCGATCGCTCGGGCTCAAAGACTAGTTCGGTGAGTTCGCTAACGGGTGTGATCGAGTGGAATCCGGGTTCGTCGTTCGTGACGGGGTCGGCATAGCCCTCTTGTGACATTCCACTACTCCTTTACCTGCAACCCGACATATGCCTAGGTCATTCCAGAGACCAACCCGGGTGGCCTAACGGCCTCCCCTTCGATGGAGATTCTGTGGGCCTGGCGAGAGGTTTAGGATCGAACGAGAAGGTTGAGATGACCCAATCTACCGGACTGGGCGAGGGCCGCACGGTGCTCATCTATGGTTTTCTCCCCTGGCTCTGTTGGTTGCCCATATTGAATGAGGCAACTTCGCTTCGTGACGCAACACGGAGCGTTCTGATGCATTTCGCTGCACGTGCGATGCTTTAGCTCCTCAGCCCCCGAACGGTTCATGCCCTTACCGTTCGGGGTGTTCAGGCATATGGAATGAATGCGTGTATGGATGTATGAATGTTTTAAAGAAATAGAGGGGGTTTTGATACTGTTTACCTTGGCGACTGGAGTGACGGGGCTCGGAGAGCTTCAGTCAGAAATGTGCGACCGGGACTCGAGCTCTTCGTTCGTGACGGAGTTGGCATGGCCCACATGGGGCGTCCCTTAGCTTCCTACTTGTATCCTAGTGTGGATACTGAGCGACTCGATCGACTCAGGGGGCCGGTCGATCTTCTGGCGGAGATTTCGTTTTAGGTCTCGCCTGGCCTGGGGGAGGTGGGAAGCCACCCGTGTGCGGTGGTGCTTCGGTTTTCGCGCCCTGTCATGCGATAGTCGTGGGGCATACCCTGGCCATGCTTCACCCTGCCCGGTGGCGTTCCGTCTGACCTGGTGTTACTCCATCGGTCAGTGCGCGTCCCATCGTTTCCCATTTGTATGGGGGTAGGCGGAGAGTTTCGTGCTCGCTTACCTTTTTCCTTTAAATAGGGGGAGGGAGAGGGTTCTCCGTCGCGGTCCTTTGCCTGTTCTCCAACTATTGTCTCTCTTCTTTCTTCCTTCTCATCGAGGATGCCTGAATGCCATGGCGGTTCCTAAGTGACAGAGAGAGTGAGCGAGGGGGAGGACTTACAGATCCTTCTATGAACCCGGAGCGTGATGTCGAACTGGAGGTGATGCTGGTCTACAAGGCCTTCTTCGGGATGGAGCCATGTGTAGATTCTCTCTGGTGGATCTTTACTGGACGAGCCTTGTCGGAGGGGAGGTTACTCATGATTGCGCCGGTGGAGGGTTCCGTGCCTACAACTGCTCAAGTCGGCCAGTTCATAAAGTTAGATGAGATTTCTTTCAGTCATGGCGACCATACCTCGGGAGCGGCGCCCCTAACCAGGAGCTGTCTCGGCTACATGAGAAGGCCAGGAGCTCCATGTTCTTCTGTTGAGCATCCATAGGCACGACGCCCTTGAGGTACCCGTTGCATTTTTCCAAAGTTTTGAAGGGGCGGAACCGAGCGGTTTTCTGGCATTTCAGGCGAAGTCGAGTGGCCACAGTAGTATTTGTAATAGAAAATGTAATAGTTAAGTTTTGTGGGTAAGTCCCCGTGTAAATGGTTTCTTTGTATCAATGAATACACCCATACAGCCTTTGTGATAAAAGTGCCATATCTGTTTCCTTGTTTTTGTCCTAACATGACCTTTGTTTTTACCCCTTTCTTTCTCGTACCTGCCTGTTTGTCCCGTAGGGTGCGATTTTGGGAGCCCGGGCCATGACCCGTGTGGCTCGGTTGTTCGTATCCATAGGGAAAGATGGGGTGCGTTCGGTTTGGGAGTAAGAACAAGGTTACGTATGGAAATCAAATAAATGAAATGTGTTTCTGTTCAGGGAGAAAAAGTTGTATACCATGTGATAGTAAAGAAAAAGAGAGGTGATACTCAATATTTGTATACTTATGGAGCCCCCGAGCGACCTGGGTCGAAAGTGTTCGAGCGGGGGCGCTCTTACAGGAGCATGTGTTTTAAGCGAAAGTGTTTAAACCAAATCTAAGGGAAGAAACGACGTAGCTGTTCAATGTTCCAAGTGTTGTTGAGAGCATTGCCGTTGTTGTCCTCCAGTCGGTAGGTGCCCGATCGGATTACTTCAGTTACCGTGTAGGGTCCTTCCCAGGGCGAAGAGAGCTTGTGTTTTTCCTTTGTCGATTGGGTCCTTCGGAGCACGAGATCGCCGACTTCGAGTATCCTTCCTCTGATCTTCCTTTCGTGGTACCTGCAGAGGGTTTGTTGGTAGCGAGCGGAGCGGACGACGGTTGTCTCACGGGCCTCTTCGAGCAGGTCGATTGCGTCTTGTTGAGCTTCCACGGCTCGGTCGTGGTCGAAAGCTTTTACTCTTGGTGCGCCGTGGTCGAGGTCGGAGGGCAACACGGCTTCTGCTCCGTAAGCCAGGAAAAAAGGCGTGAATCCTGTGGATTGGTTTGGGGTCGTTCTTAGGCTCCAGAGGATCACTGGGACCTCTGCAACCCATCGCCCAGCATATTTGTTGAGCCGGTCGAAGATGCGCGACTTGAGTCCCTAGAGGACCATGCCATTGGCGCGTTCGACCTGACCGTTAGTTCGTGGATGTCCAACTGAAGCCCAGTCGATTATGATGCCATACCCATTGCTGAAGTCTAGGAACTTCTTCCTGGTGAAGTTAGTCCTGTGGTCAGTGATGATACAGTTAGGAACACCAAATCGATAGATGATGTCGAGGAAGAATTTGACCGCCCCTTCCGAGTGGAGATTGGTGATGGGCTTGGCCTCTATCCATTTGGTAAACTTGTTGACTGCTACGAGTAGGTGAGTGAAACCGCCTGGGCCTTTTTTGAGAGGTCCTACCATGTCGAGGCCCTAGACCACGAATGGCTAGGTGATTGGGATGGTTTGGAGTTCTTGTGCTGGTAAATGGGTTTGCCAAGCATAGAATTGGCATCCTTCACACCTGCGGACGACCTCTCTGTGTCTCATAGCGCGGTGGGCCAGTAAAAACCTTGGCGAAAGGTTTTTCCGACCAGACACCTTGGGGCCGCATGATGCCCACAGATCCCGGCATGGACCTCAAGGAGGATCTGCTTTCCCTGGCTGGCGGGGACGCACTTCATGAGCACTCCTGATGGACTCCGTTTGTAGAGTTCGCTACCGAGCGCGACGAAGGTCTTGGCGCGTCGAGCGATTCATTGGGCTTTAGTTCTTTCAGGTGGGAGAACCTCCTCGAGGAGGTAGGCAAGTAGTGGTGCTCGCCAGTCGGTTTGATCGAGTACCAATACGGCGACATCCGCGGGTGACGTCATCATAGAGGTACCGGGATCGGAGCCCCCGAGTGCTGGCTTGGCGTCGGGGTCGGAGGCCCAGAGCACCGACCGAGCGTCGGGGTTGGAGCCTCCGAGCGCCGGCTGGCTATTGGGGCATGTCTGGTTTTGACCCTCCGAGATGCGGGCGGACGGCTCATGGATGTCGTTGATGAAGACCCCGCTCGGGGATGGATCCCGCCTGGCGGCTAGTTTTGCGAGGAAATCCGCGGTGTCGTTGTCCCTTCGAGGGACGTGATGCAGTTCGATTCCCTAGAATTTGTCCTCGAGCTTGCGCACCTCTTGGCAGTATGCTATCATGAGGGGGCTTTTGCAGGAGGACTCCTTCATGACCTGATCAACGACTAGTTCTGAGTCGCCGCGGACATAGAGTCGCGTAGCCCCGAGCTCGATGGCGATGCGTAGTCCGTTGATAAGCGCCTCGTATTCCATGGTGTTGTTTGAAGCCAAGAAGTGGAGACGGATGGCGTAGCGGAGCCTACTCCCATCTGGGGAGATAAGAACCACTCTAGCCCCCGAGCCTGGCGCCATTATGGACCCATCGAAGTACATTGTCTAGTACTCGTGGGAGACGTCCGGGGTCGGTAGCTGGACCTCCGTCCACTCGGCGACAAAATCCGTGAGAGCCTGGGACTTAATTGCAGTGCGGGGGGTATACCAGATGTCATGGCCCATGAGTTCAAGGGCCCACTTAGAGATTCATCCCACGGCGTCGCAGTTGCGGATGATGTCTCCGAGTGGGTATGAAGTGACGACTGTGACCTCGTGGTCGGTGAAGTAGTGTAGGAGCTTCCTAGTGGCCATTAGCATGGCATATAGGAGTTTCTGCACCTGGGGGTACCGGACCTTGGGGTTGGTAAGTACTTCTCTAATGAAGTATACGGGTCGCTGTACCTTGAGCTGGTGTCCTGGTTCCTCCCTTTCGACGACCAGGGCGACACTCACCACATGGTTACTTGCCGCGACGTAGAGGAGGAGGGGTTCTCCCCGTTCGGGAGCGACAAGGATTGGGGCTGACGTCAGGGATGTTTTGAGGCTTTCGAGAGCCTGCTGGGCTTCCTCAGTCCAGACGAAGGTGTCCGTCTTTTTGAGGAGCTTATAGAGTGGCATCCCCCGTTCGGCGAGCCGGGAGATGAAGTGACTAAGGGCCGCTAGGCCGCCGGTGAGCCTTTGTACGCCCTTTACATTGCGTATGGGGCCCATGTTGGAGATGGTTGCGATCTTATTGGGGTTGGCCTCAATGTCGCGCTCAGATACGATGTATCCAAGTAGCTTCCCCTTTGGAACCCCGAAAACGCATTTTTCGGGATTCAGCTTGATGTTGAACCTTCGGAGGTTCACGAACGTTGCAGCCAAGTTTGCGATCAGGTCACAAGCTCGAGCCATTTTGACCACTATGTCATCAACATAGACGACGATTGTTGGTTTCGACCGTTCAGCCTGATCGGGCTGATCAGGCGGGTCGATTTGGTCGGCGAAGCATTGCTGCATGCACCTTTGGTAGGTGGCGCCAGCGTTCTTTAGACCGAAAGGCATGGTCACATAGCAGTACGAACCATACGGGGTGATAAATGAGGTCACGGGCTGATCGGAATCTTTCATTACGATCTGGTGATAGCCTGAGTAAGCGTCCAGAAAGGAGAGGATCTCGCAACCCGAGGTGGAGTCAATTATCTGGTCTATGCGTGGTAAAGGAAAGTGATTCTTTGGGCACACCTTATTAAGTCTAGTATAATCGACACACATTCTCCACTTCCCGGTCTTTTTTTCTGACAAGGACGGGATTAGCGAGCCAGTCGGAGTGGAAAACCTCCCTGATAAATCCGGCTGCCAGGAGCTTGGTGATCTCTTCGCCTATGGCCCTACGTCTCTCATGGTCGAAACGACGTAGGCGTTGCTTGGCGGGCTTTGAGCTCGGGATAAGGCGTAGTGCATGCTCGGCGACCTCCCGTGGTATCCCCAGCATGTCAGAGGGCTGCCATGGGAAGACATTGTGATTGTCGCGTAGGAAGTCGACGAGCTCGCATTCCTATTTGGCCGGGAGCTGGGTCCCGATTCGTACCATTTTGGCTGGATCAGCGGGGTCGACACCCATCGCCTTGGTTTCCTCGAGCGGGTGGAAGGCCGTCGAGGAGGTTGGTTTGTTGCAGTCTGGGACTGCTGGGGTTGACGACTCCCCAAGCCGCGGGAGCTCGGATGAGTTGACGACCGTGATGGCGAGCTCGTAGTGCTCACGGTCGCACGCGAAGGCGTGTGAGAAGGCGCTACTTACGGTGATGACGACGTTCGGCCCTGGCATCTTTAGCTTGAGGTAGGTGCAGTTGGGGATGGCCATGAACCTTGCGTAGCATGGCCACCCCAAGATGGCATGGTAGGACCCTGGAAAGTCCACCACCTCGAAGGTGAGGACCTCCGAGCGGAAGTTGGCCTGGTTGCCGAACGTAACGGGCAGATCGATCTGTCCGAGCCGGTATGCCTGTGCTCCCGGGATCACCCCGTGGAAGGGGGAGCCCGCCGGGCGGGTTTTCGACAGGGGGATGTGCATGGCATCGAGGGTGTCGATGTACAGGATGTTGAGGCCACTCCCTCCGTCCATCAGCACCTTGGTGAGGCGCTTCTTGCGGACGATGGGGTCGACGACGAGCGGGTAGCGTCCTGTTCTCGCGACGTAGGAGGGATGGTCCCTCTGATCAAAGGTGATCGGGGACGCCGACCAGCTGAGCAAGGAGGGGACGGCCGTCTCGGCGGTGCACGCCTCCCTATAGCATATCTTGTGCTGGCGTTTAGTCCAAATGGCATCAGACCCTCTGAAGATCATGATGCACTCCTCGGGCTTAGGGAAACCGTCTCCATCCTTGCCTACCGTGCCTCCTCTCTTGGCTGCCGAGTCCTTGCTGTCTCCCTCCTTTGACCCGCCGGCCTGTCGGAGGAAGCGTTTGAGGAGCTCGCACTCCTTGTAGAGGTGTTTGATAGGGTAGGCGTGGTTGGGGCACCAACAGTCCATGAGTTTGTTGAAATGGTCAGGCAGTCCCAGTTGGGGCTGCCTGGGCGTACGATCAGCCGCTGCGACCAGCGCGGCGTTGTCTGACCGGCGCTGATCCTTCTTGTTCTTCTTGCCCCTCTGAGTGGAGGGGCCTTTGTCTGGATCCGCATGCTTGGGCTTGCCTTGGTCCCGGCCTCCGTTGAAAACCACTCCGACTGCATCCTCGCTGGAGGCGTGGTTGGTGGCAACGTCGAGCAGATCGCGGGTGGTGCGGGGTTTTAGGTAGCCAAGCTTGTGGATCAGGGACTCGTAGTTAGTCCCGGAAAGGAATGCGTTGATGACGTCCGCGTCAATGACATCAGGGAGGGAGTTGCATTGTTGAGAGAACCTGCAGATGTAATCCCGTAGGGACTCGCTGGGCTCCTGCTGACAGCTCTTGAGGTCCCAAGAGTTCCCCGGGCGGACGTGCATCCCCTAGAAATTCCCAACGAAGACCCTCTTGAGGTCCACCTAGTCACGGATGCTGTCGTGTGGAAGGAATCCAAGCCATGCCCGAACATGTTCCCCCACGCAAATGGGAAGGTATTGGATGATGAAATAGTCATCGTCCACTCCTCCGGCTCGACAGGTGAGCCTGAAGTCTTCGAGCCAAATTCCTGGGTTTGTCTCCCCGGTGTATTTGGTGATGTTGGAGGGAGGTCGGAAACGCTGTGGGAACGGTGCCCTCCGGATGCGCTGGCTGAAGGCCCGTGGCCCCGGACCCTCAGGGCTGGGGCTCCGGTCGTCCGGTCGGCGACCGCGCCTGGGACGCATTTCACCACTTCCCTCAATGGTTTGGCCGGGATATGTGTTGCTCACTGCCGTGTGGCGGTCGTTGTTGTCGTGTCAGGCCCAATGCCGGTCGCTAATGACGCTACAAGCATCCTAGTGCGGGTTAGGCCGCTCTCGTGCCGGCTGTTGGTGTGGAGTAGGTGTCCGGTCGGACCGTGGCACGACTGCCGTCCCCCGAGACGAGCCTGACGGCTGCGGCGGCGAGCGGACGGAGCGATCCGGCTAGTGTGTCCCCATCCCCCGGTGGGGAGAGTGGGTGCGGGCTGGAGTTGCGATGCGGAGCTTTCCGCCTGTTGGACGATGGTGGCCTCTATTAGAACCTGGAGGTTTCGGTAGACTGCCTGCTCCTAAGGGTCGATGGGCTCGGGAACACCGCGTAGAAGCATTGCTGCAGCAGCGATATTCTGGCTGGCCTGGGCGAACTGCGGGACATCATTCCCCTTGTTTATGATGTCGTGCTGGACCTGATGAGCGTGACCCCGGGCGCCCCCTGCCAGGCCATGCGCATGGGGCGCAACGTGCCGCACCGATCGTGCCGGCGCAGGTGGTGGCTGGCTCAGCCGTCGTTGTCGTAGTTCCTCTGCGTGTGCTTACGCAGACGCGAGGGCATCCGCGCATGTGTCTAGAGGGGTGGTAGTTTGCGCGGACTTGGCAACCACCGGTGGTTGTGCTGGACCACCCGCCATAGCGCATTCCCGGGACGGATGGTGGCGAGACGCCACATCACTGATGCTGGAACCATCGCTCTCGCCCTTGTTATCTGGGAGTTCGTGGGAAACGACAGGAGCGGAGCCTGCCATTCCTACGAATTCGGACATTAGGGTGGATGGTGTCGGCACTCTTCGGAGCCCCCAAGCATAAGCGTCTGCGGAGAACGTGTGGTCGTAGGGGAACCGAACGTACGGTGTTTGTGGCGTGGGTGGTGCAGTCCCTTTGGATGATCGGTGGGAGGTAGTAAATAAAGGGCGAATAACGGTACGCGTATTACTTACAGTGGGGTTTGAGCAGAGAGTTTGCTCGGAATGAAGCGCAGATGCTACGCCGTTGAGGTCGCATGTCCCCGAGTCGATGGAGAACGCCTCTCTGACGGGTGCCGGGTCGCAGGTCTCCTCGTGGAGGTGGAGTACGCCGAGCCGGTCGGCGACGAAGTCCAGGCTTCCAAAGAGGAAGGCCTGGGATGGCTCGAAAATGGGTGTAACCCGCATCCCCGTAGACAGGAGTGCGGGATACTCTAGTGAGCCGAGGTGAATCGTATCGCCCGAGCCCACCACGGTGGCGGAAAAATGGGCCATCCGATGACCAAAAAGTGTTGAACGTACAACGTCTTCCCCACGGACGGCGCCAACTGTCGGTACAGAAAGTGACCAACTTGTGAATATTTGTAGTTTTGTTGTACGTTGTGATCGGAGGTGGCCTAGCACTCAATGACACAGGATATATACTGGTTCGGACAACCTGCCCTACGTCCAGTGTGGGTCGGTCGGTGACTTTATTCCTGAGCCCAGGTGCTCGAAGTCTGTAGTGGGGTTACAAACGGGAAGGAGAAAGGAGGGGTGTACGAGAGGCCCGGTCGGGTCCGACCGGAAGGGTCGAGGTTGACCAAAACTCCGCAATGAGCTAGGTGTTTAAGCGTGTGCTCGAGGGGTTGTGAGTTATCGATCTAGTGAATCTAACCTTGAAGAAGAAGCGTCCTCTAGGAAAATTGATCTCCCTGTTTGGAGGGAGCGCATCCCCTTTTATAGATAAAGAGGGTGGCTTTACAGGTGAGAGGGAGAGAGTATGGATGTTTCTAGGTCTTGTTGCCCATGCCGAATGAGGGTAGCGATGATGGTCAGCACGCATAATACTGTTGATGTCGCTGTAGAATGTCAGGTGCACATGGGAGGTTGGGTTGGCTTCTTCAGGAAGGATGGACGTCGGTACCTGCAAAATACCATTGGTGTGTGGGGAGCCCTACCACATGTACCAGGTGTGGTGAATCCTGGCGCTCTCCATCGATGCCTAGAGGCATGTGGGGGGCCTTTTTGCCGTACGGGAGCCCCAACGGCGCCTACAATACTGTAGACATAAATGTCAGCGCCTACAATACTGTAGACATAAATGCCGGTACCTCCCATACTGTTTGTGTCAGGTCAGTTGTGGAGCACTGTTCCCGCAGGCGTACAGGGTATGGTCCTGGTACCGTGGTTGGACTTTGTGCGCTGCTTTCTCTGTGGCCCCCTGGTCCCTTCTGAGCGGGAATCCCCGGTCGGATGGCTCCAGTCGGTACTGGCCGTGCCAGTCAGAGAAGAGCGGTAAGCAGGCTTCCTACGAGCCTCCGGTCGGAGACGTGGGGTTAGAGTAGAAAGCAGCGTTTCGGGCCAGGCCTTCCGATCGGAGAGTCCGCCCGGAGGCGGCTGGCGCCCGAGGCGAGCACTCCGGTCGGAGAGGTGGGCCGAAGAAGTTGTCGAGCGGGCGTTCGTTCTTTTGGTAGTCCTTCCGGTCGGCGATCGGTCTGTCCTTCTGGCCCGTTGTTTTTTAGACTTTTGGACCAGCCCATGAACTACATGCTGTTCTCCTGGGCCGAGCCCGGGCGTCGAAGCCGGTCCCCGAGGGACCCCAGGTTTATGAACCCGACACCATCCTAAGCACCATGGTTAGCTCGATACCACTTGAAAACTTGGAAATAAAAGCACTAGATAACCTATGCATGCTAGTTTTTTTTTCATTTCATCATTCAAACCTACAACTAGCATATATCACACAAGCATGGATATTGAAATTTAAAACTTGTGCCATGCAAGAAAATATATGAAATGCACATTCAAATGCACCATACAAGTTCATGAGCTTGCTCCCCCTACTTGTGTGCTTAAAATTTTAATTGATCCCCTTAGTTTGTCATATATCTCTCCCGCTATGTCAAATTCTCCCCCCCCCCTTTATCTTTTCACTATTTTCTTCTCCTTATCATTTCTCTATCTTTGTACACTATTTCTCCCCCTTTGTCACCAATGACCACAAAGGTTCAAAATGTAGATAGGTTGAGATTATCAATGTCAATCAATGGGGTGAAGATCATCTTCCCAAATTTGGTCCAATCTAGATCATTTGCCAAAGATAATTTAACTCGGTTTGACCCAAGGACAAGCTTCTTCACACCTCCAAATAAGGGTTATCTTGTACCATGTTGAGTTAAACACTTATAGCTCATTTTCTAGATCAAACACTAGGTTTACAAGCCCACAAACATGTCATATGCTACCACTAGATCAAGTCAAGCATAGAAGCGATAGTGGTACCATACAAACATCAAAGTTATTTGATTTTCATGAATGAGCCTATTAAATGTGAAAGATGACTAGATGCACTAAATATGTCCTTAGCAAGGATGTATGCCATGCCAATCAACTTTTACCTTGGATTCCTCGAAGGAGAGGCATGTCATATAAGTGGGGGGTGCATCAACACATATTTGAGAAATCCAATATGTTCAACTCATTCCTTAGCTTGCAAAACCTTTTCTCATCTAATGGCTTGGTGAATATATCGACAAGTTGATCTTTGGTACCTACACTTTCAATACAAATGTCCCCTTTTTGTTGGCGATCTCTTATGAAATGATGGCGGACATCAATGTGCTTTGTTCTTGCATGTTGAACTGGGTTGTTGGTTAACTTGATTGCACTCTCATTGTCACATAACAATGGCACTTTCTTGAACTTGATTCTAAAATCATTCCAGGTGGCCTTCATCCAAAGTATTTGTGCACAACAACTACCGACGGATATGTACTCGGCTTCGGCGGTTGATAATGCAACACTATTTTGCTTCTTTGATGACCATGAAACAAGTGATCTTCCCAACAATTGACATGTGCCCGAGGTGCTCTTCCTTTCAACCTTGCATCCAGCATAATCCGAGTTGGAGTAACCAACTAGCTCAAACTTTGCTCCTTTGGGATACCACAAACCAACATTTTGTGTATGCTTCAAGTACCTCAATATTCTCTTTGTAGCTTTCAAATGACTTTCTCTTGGTGAGGCTGGAAATCTTGCACACATGCATACACTAAACATGATATCCGACCTTAATGCGATCACATAGAGTAGGCTTCCAATCATAGACCGATACAATTTTTGTTCCACCATATTGCCACTTGCATCACTATCCAAGTTGTAATTTGTCCCCATTGGTGTGCTAATGGCTTTGCTATCACTCATGCCAAACTTCTTGAGCATGTCTTTGATGTACTTGCCTTGACTCACAAATGTACCATTCTTCAATTGCTTGATTTGAAGACCAAGGAAGTAACTTAACTCTCTAATCATGGACATTTCAAACTCATTAGCCATCATCTTTCCAAACTCTTCACAAAAGTCTTGATTGGTTGATCCAAATATGATGTCATCAACATAAATTTGCAACACAAATAAGTCTTTGCCAATCTTTTTGGTGAAAAGAGTGGTGTCAACCTTGCCCATCATGAACCCTTTAGAGAGTAGAAAGTCCCTCAATCTCTCATACCATGCTCTAGGTGCTTGCTTCAAGCCATACAATGCCTTCTTCAACTTGTACACATGGTCGGGCTTCTTGTCATCTTCAAAACCGGGGGGTTTCTCAACATATACTTATTCATTGATGTAACCATTGAGAAATGCACTCTTGACATCCATTTGATAGAGCTTGATGTTGTGGGCACAAGCATAGGCTAATAAGATTCTAATTGCTTCCAATCTAGCAACTAGGGCATATGTTTCTCCAAAGTTAAGACCTTCAACTTGTATATATCCTTGTGCTACCAATCTTGCTTTTTTCTTACTACTATCCCATCTTGATCTTGCTTGTTTCTAAAGACCCATTTGGTTCCAATCACATTGTGTCCCTTTGGTCTCTCTACTAATTCCCATACTTGATTTCTTGTGAAGTTATTCAATTCTTCATGCATAGCATTCACCCAATCAACATCCTTCAATGCTTCATCTATCTTCTTTGGTTCAATGGATGACACAAATGAGAAATGCTCACAAAATGAGGCCAATCTTGATTTAGTTTGCACACCTCTTGAAATTTCACCAATGATAGTGTCCAATGGATGATCCCTTACAATATTGGTTGGTTGGAGGATTGGAACTTGATTGCTTTCACTTGCTTGATCATTGGGTTAAGATGATGTACTAGCCACTTGATTTTGTTCATTGTCATGAGAGCCATTTGTACTAGCTTGATTTGTATCTTCTTGCAAATTTGAGTTAGAGAGCACTTGCACTTGATAATCTTCATCATCATTCACTTGCCTAGGCCTCAATTCACCAACATCCATGTTCTTCATGTCATTTGAAAGTTGAATGCCTCTAACATCTTCCAAGTTTTCATTCTCATCTTGGAAACCCTTGGTTTTATCAAATTCAACATCATGAACTTCCTCAAGAGTACCACTATCCAAATTCCAAACTCTATATGCTTTGCTTGTAGTGGAATAACCAAGTAGAAATCCTTCATCACACTTCTTGTCAAACTTGCCCAATCTAGTGCCTTTCTTCAAGATATAGCATTTGTAACCAAAGACCTAAAAATATGCAATGTTGGGCTTTCTACCATTCAAGAGCTCATATGGTGTCTTCTCTTTCAATGGGTGACAATATAAGCGGTTGCTACAATAGCAAGCCATGTTGATAGCTTTGGCCCAAAAAGATTGACTCACATTGTAATCACTAAGCATAGACCTTGCCATATCAATGAGTGTTCTATTCTTCCTCTCAACAAGGTCATTTGATTGTGGAGTGTACTTGGCCGAGAATTGATGTCTAATTCCAAATTCATCACATAGCTCATCAATTCTAGTGTTCTTGAACTCACTACCATTGTCACTTCTAACTCTCTTGATGGTTGTTTCAAACTCATTGTGAATGCCTTTGATAAATGATTTGAATATTGGAAACACATCACTTTTATCCACTAGAAAGAATACCCAAGTGTATCTAGTATAAACATCCACTATCACAAAGCCGTATTTGTTACCACCAATGCTAGTGTATTGAGTTGGCCCAAACAAGTCTATGTGCAATAAATCAAATGCTTTACTAGTGCTCATCATGCTTTTCTTAGGATGGGTATTTCCAACTTGTTTTCTAGCTTGACAAGAGCTACAAAGCTTATCTTTCTCAAACACTACATCTTTCAAGCCTTTAACCAAGTCATGCTTGACCAATCTATTTAATTATTTCATTCCAACATGACCAAGCCTTCTACGCCATAACCAACCCATGCTAGACTTAGTGAATAAACATGTTGACAATTGAGCTTCACTAGTATTGAAATCAACCAAGTATAGATTGTCATATCTAAAGCCTTTGAAGATTAAGTTAGACCCATCTACACTTATGATCTCTACATCATCTACCCCAAATATACATTTGAATCCAAGATCACACAATTGAGCCATGGATAGCAAATTGAAGTTCAAGCTCTCAACAAGCAACACATTGGATATGCTCAAGTCATTGGATATTGCAATCTTACCAAGCCCTTTGACCTTGCCTTTGCCATTATCACCAAATGTGATACTATCATAACCATCATTGCCATTGGTATTGATTGAGTTGAACATTCTTGCATCACCAGTCATGTGTTGAGTGCACCCACTATCAAGAACCCAATGCCTTCCTCCGGCTTTGTAATTGACCTATAAAAAAGATCAATTCTTTTTAGGTACCCAAACTAGCTTGGGTCCTTGAAGGTTAGTCACTAAGCTCTTTGGTACCCAAATGGCTTTCTTCTTTGAGCCCATCCATGGTGCACCAATGAACTTAGCCTTTACACCATTTGTACCCTTAGTAAGCACATAGTAAGAATTAATCTTAATTGAGGATATATTAGCATTCTTGCTCTTGTTCTTGCACTCATGCTCTTTATGACCAACTTGCTTGCAACTAGTGCAAAACCGACCATTGTTCTTCACAAAACTAGTCTTGTGAGGAGCAAAGCCCACCTTGCCTTTCTTGGGGATATAGCCCAATTCCTATTTGAAGAGAGAAGCTCTTTGGCTACCCAAGCACATAAGCAAGCAGTCCTCACCACCATAGGCCTTAGCCAAGGTGTGAGTGAGCTCATTGACCTCCTTCTTGAGGGTCTCATTCTCAACCATTAGTGTGGCATCATATGTGAAATCATCACTACTAGATGAGGTGGAAGTGGATGTGCTACAAGAAGGGTTAGTAGGAGCAACAATGATAGGCTTATATAATGATTCATCAATTAAGTCACAAGTTAAGCCTACATTACATGTCTCAACACGCTTTTTATTATTTTGCTCATCAAGCAAAGAGGAATGAGCTTTTTCAAGCTTCTTGTGAGCCTTGCCAAGCTTCTCATGGGATTCCTCTAGCCTCTCATGAGATGCATTTAGCTCATCAATGGCTTGCTTAAGGTCTTTTAGTTCCTTACGCAAGCTTTTGCATTTCCTTCTCTTTATGTCAAAGTGTTCTTTAGCATCATCTAGCATGTCAAGTAGTTCATCCTTAGTTAGTTAATCATCATCATTATCACTATCACTTTCATTTTCATTATCATGTTACTCATCACTTCCATCATCACAAGTTTGTACCTTAGTGGCCTTAGCCATGAAGCATGATGGAGTGTCGAAGAGAGAAGGCTTCTCATTGATAGCAATGCTTGCAAGTGCCTTCTTCTTGGTGGTCTTATCATCATCACTATCATCATCATCACTTGAGGAAGCATCACTATCCCAAGTGACTACATATGAACCACCCTTCTTCTTCTTGAAGGCCATCTTGTCCTTCTTCTCTTTCTTTTCCTTCTTGTCCTTCTTGTTCTTCTTGTTGTCATCACTCTTGTCGCTATTGTATGGGCATTGAGCAACAAGATGATCCTTGCTTCCACAATTAAAGCACCTTCTTGACTCTTCCTTGTTCTTGGATGAAGACTTCTTTCTTCTAGCACGGTAGCCCTTCTTCATCATGAACTTGCCAAATCTCTTGACAAAGAGTGCCATCTTCTCATCATCCATCTCTTCAAAGCTTAAGTCTTCATCTTCACTTGATGATTCTTGCTTTGCCTTGCCCTTGGATGTTGTGGCCTTGAACGCCACACTCTTCTTCTTCTCATCCTTCTTATCATCTTTCTTCTCCTTCTTTTTTTCCTTCTCGTCATCATCTCTATATGTATCATCGGTCATTATATCTCCCAATACTTGATTTGGTGTCATGGTGTCCAAACCACTCCTTACTAGAACAGTGACCAATGTGCCAAATCTTGAAGGTAAACTTCTCAAGAACTTGTGGGAGAAGTCCTTATCCTTCACCTCTTCTCCAAGTGCTTTGAGATCATTGACAAGCACTTGAAGCCTATGGAACATCTCCGGCACACTCTCATCCTCCTTCATCTTGAAGCTTGCAAACTTCTCCTTGAGAATGTATGCCTTTGCACCCTTCACGGCTTGAGTGCCCTCAAATGATTCCTCCAACTTCTTCCATGCCTCATGAACTCTCTCAATGTTCTTGATTTGCTCAAAGGTTCTCTCATCAATAGCATCATGAATGGCACTAAGAGCAATGCCATTGTTTTGGAGTAGCATATCTTCGGCGGCGGTGGGAGCCTCTTTATCATCAATCTCAATCTTGGTTTCCACCACCTTCCAAACTTTCCTATTGATTGACTTGATACATGTTGTCATCTTAGCCTTCCAATAGGGATAGTTTGTGCCATCAAATTGGGGTGGCTTCTTGGTGTTGTTGATTTGAGCCATTTTGACACCGAAGGTTGTTAAGCCTCAAATCACGGTGACCACTGCTCTGATACCACTTGAAAGGTCCTAATGGCTAGAGGGGGGTGAATAGCCTATTAAAAATTTCTACAACAACACTTAGCAAACCGGTTAGACAAATATAAGGCGAAGCGAGTGTTGCGCTAGCCTACTAAAAATGCAAGCCACCTACCACAATTCTAATTTCTATAGTCTCTATCCACACAATGGCTATGTCACTACACTAAGTTAGTGTGCTCTCAAAGGCTAACTAAAGAGCCACGCTAACCAATACTAACAAGCTCTCACGACTAGCTACACTAAAGAGCTTGACAACTAGTTTGTGGTAATGTAAAGAGAGAGAGCATGATGGTTATACCGCCGAGTCGAGGAATGAACCAATCAATCACAAGAATGAATATCAATGAAGACCAATCACCTCGGAATCAAATGATGACACAATGATTTTTACCGAGGTTCACTTGCTTGTCGGCAAGCTAGTCCTCGTTGTGATGATTCACTCACTTGGAGGTTCACGCACTAATTGGCATCACATGCCAAACCCTCAATATGGTGCCGCACAACCAACATAAGGTGAGGATCACACAAGCAACGAGCAATTTACTAGAGTACCTTTTGGCTCTCCACTGAGGAAAGGTCAAGAACCCAACACAATCACAACGATCAGAGCCGAAGACAATCAGCAACCTCCACTCGACGATCCTCACTGCTCCAAGCCATCTAGGTGGCGGCAACCACCAAGAGTAACAAGCGAATCTCGTAACAAAACACGAACATCAAGTGCCTCTAGATGCAATCACTCAAGCAATGCACTTGGATTCTCTCCCAATCTCACAAAGATGATGAATCAATGATAGAGGTGAGTGGGAGGGCTTGGCCTAAGCTCACAAGGTTGTTATATCAATGCAAATGGCCAAGGGTGTGAGCTAGAGCTGATCACACACCTTTAAATAGAGCCCCCAACAAATAGAGCTGTTAGGCTCACAAAGCAGCCCAACTCGGGGTGACCAGACACACCAGTCAGGTTGACCGGACGCAGGACCCTAGCATCCGATCGCCCGATGCTCGCCATGTGTCTTTGGCTTCAAACGTTGATCGCCCAATCTCAACGGTCATCGGTGCACTTAAGTTGTGACCGGACGTGCTACAGTGTAGGACCGGATGCACCCTCACCTAGCGTCCGGTCACTTCCAGTAAGGTTCCAGAGGCGGAATTTCATGACCGGACGCGTCCGGTCAAGCCCGACCGGACTCACCTAGCGTCTGGTCAATTATCCTCTTCTTTGTGTGCCTCCACATCAGCAAGACCAGACAATGAACAGTGTTCAGCCAGAGTCCGGTCACTTTCTTTCTCCGAGTCTGGTCTTAGGGAAAATCGAGCCCGAGAGCATCACCTTCATTTATAATTGACCGGACGCACAAAATCTCCTTCACTTCACCAACTTCTCCACCCTTTCTCAAATGTGCCAACCACCAAGTGTATCACCTTATGCACGTGTGTTAGCATATTTTCACAAACATTTTCAAGGGTGTTAGCTTTCCACTAGATCCTAAATGCATATGCAATGAGTTAGAACATCTGGTGACACTTTGATAACCGCATTTCGATATGAGTTTCACTCCTCTTAATAGTATGGCTATCGATCCTAAATGTGATCACACTCGCTAAGTGTCTCGATCGCTAAACCGAAAAGCTCCTATCAATTTCACCTTTGCCTTGAGCTTTTTGTTTTTCTCTTTCTTCTTTTCCAAGTCCAAGCACTTGATCATCACCATCATCATGTCATGATCTTCATTTGCTTCACCACTTAGAATGTGCAACCTATCTCATAATCACTTTGATAAACTAGGTTAGCGCTTAGGGTTTCATCAATTCACCAAAACCAAACTAGAGCTTTCAGATGGGCCGTGGTCTTGGTGAAGATCAGAGCAAAAATGGTCGTGGCGATGATCATGGCAATGCCAATGGGGAGAGCCACGAGGCCCCACTCCTTGGTCCTCCTCCTCTGCCACCACCACCGCCTCCGATGACTCATGCGGAAACGATGGCTAAGATGTTGGCTGCTCGTCGCGAGTCGACCCGTGCCTTGGAGATGCTGGCATAGGCTATTGGTGGCTTCACCCATGGAGGCCCCGGTGGCAATGGCAGGAATGGCGGTGGTGCCCGCGGTCCTGAGAGGCCTTGTTCCTATCAGGACTTCTTGGGGATACACTCGCCCACATTCACGCCGACTACGGAGCCTCTGGACACGAAGCATTGGCTTCGTATTCTAGAGCAGAAGTTTCAGCTGCTCAATGTGATGGATGAGCAGAAGGTGCGCTTTGCTGCATAGCAGCTTCTAGGATCTGCCAGTGCTTGGTGGGACACTTTCAATGCCATGCAGCCTGTGGACCACCATGTGACTTGGTGGGTGTTTACCACTGCTTTCCGTCAGTACTATATTCCTGCTGGTTTGCTGAACAGGAAGCTGTCCGAGTTTTTGGAGCTGAAGCAAGGAAATATGACTGTGATGGAGTATGTGAACAAGTTCAACCACCTTGAATAGTATGCTGGGACTCATGTGGATAATGTTGAGAAGAAGATGGACCGTTTCAATCGTGGTCTCCCTTGCATCTTGCAAGAGAAGCTGTATACAGGGGGCTATCAGACCTTTGGTGCTTTGATGAATGCTGCCGTTGCAATTGTGGGACTTCAGCGTGACTCTCAGGCTGAGTGGAAGCGTAAGAGGGTGATCACTGGGTCTTCTAGTCACCCACAGTCGCAGAAGGTCCAGGTGGTGAGGCGGGTGTCCTATCACTCTTCAGGTGGATAGTCATCTCGTCAGACTTAGCAGACTTACTAGGCACCTCCCACTCAGTACCGTGCACCTACTCATCAGGTGCAGCAGCCTTAGGGACAGTAGGTTCTGCCTCGTTAGGGATAGGGGAACAAGCTGGGTGCATGTTTCAAGTGTGGCAAGGAAGGCCACTATACTCGTGAGTGCCCCCAAAACTAGCCTACTCAGTCTTCCTAGCCTTCAGCCAACACTCGTTTGGTCAAGAAGACCATCATCAGGAAGAAGGTGCCCGTGAGCCACTCTGGATAGGTTAACTTCACTAAGGCTGAGGAGATTCCGTAGGAAGAGCCTGTGATGGCTGTTATGTTCACCATTGATTCCCACCCAGCATATGTATTATTTGATTATGGTGCATCACATTCATTCATGAGTATGGGGCTTGCACAAGGGCACAATATATCTACTATGGCTATTCCTATTGCCTATAGAATCAGAACCCTAGATGCGCAGTTGTGCGTTAAAACTCAGACGGACACAGTGAGACTAGTGCTAGCCACTCACTCTTATCATCTCTAGTTCATGGTGCTGCCTGGGCAAGGCATAGATGCAATTATGGGAATGAACTGGTTGAGAAACTATGGGGTAGTCTTGAACCTTAGGCAAAGAATTGTTGAGTTGAAGCTTCCTTCTTCTGAGGATAGAAGGTCTCTCCTTATGCCTTTAGTTTCCACCCTAATAGTTATTGCTCATACTAAAGCTTCTCCTGATCTAGCCTCTATTCCTGTGATTTGTGAGTTTCCGGATGTCTTTCCTAAAGATCTACCTAGGTTACCACCGGATAGGGATGTGGAGTTTTCCATTGAGTTAGAACCTGGTACAACTATTTCACGGAGTCCTTACCGCATGGCTCCAAAGGAATTGTCTGAGATGAAGAAACAGTTAGAGGAATTGTTGGAGAAGGGATTCATCCGTCCTAGTTCTTCACCATGGGGTTGTCCGGCTATTTTTGTGAAGAAGGACGGCACTCTTCGGATGTGTGTGGATTATCGTCCTCTCAACATGGTAACCATTAAGAACAAGTATCCTCTACCTCGTATTGATACTTTGTTCAATCAGTTGGCTGGTGCCAAGGTGTTTTCAATGATTGATCTTTGTTCTGGGTATCACCAAATTAAGATTCAGCCACAAGATATACCAAAGACAGCTTTCTCTACTAGGTATGGTCTCTATGAATACCTAGTCATGTCTTTTGGTCTCACCAATGCTCCTACATTCTTCATGTACCTCATGAACTCAGCCTTCATGCGGGAGTTAGACAAGTTTATAGTAGTGTTCATAGATGACATATTGATATATTCTAAGTACAATGAAGAGCATGCACAACATCTTCGCATAATCCTGACTCGATTGTGGGAACACAAGTTGTATGCCAAATTCAGCAAGTGCGAGTTTTGGTTGGATCGAGTACAGTTCTTGGGACATGTCCTAACACCTGAAGGCATCTCTGTGGATCCTAGCAAGGTGCAGGATGTGTTAAATTAGAAATCTCCAAAGTCAGTGCATTAGATTCGTTAGTTCCTTGGTCTTGCTAGTTATTATCGGCGCTTCATCCCTGAGTTTTCTAAAGTACCTCAACCAATGACCAAGTTGCTCTAGAAGGATGTCAAGTTTGTATGGAGTTTGGCTTGTGAAGAAGCTTTCTAAGCCCTAAAGAAGTTTCTTACCTCTGCTCCTGTTCTTGCCCAACCAGATATTGATAGGTCATTTGATGTGTATTGTGATGCCTCTAGGACTAGACTGGGATGTGTGCTTATGCAAGACAGACGTGTGATAGCTTATGCTTCACGTTAGCTGACAAAACACGAGTTGATTTATCCCACCCATGATTTAGAGCTGGCTGTAGTTGTGCATGCTCTAAAAATTAAGAGACATTACCTGTTGGGAAATAAAGGGCATATCTACATGGATCACAAGAGCCTCAAATATATTTTTCACTCAATCCGAGCTGAACATGAGACAACGGAGGTGGCTTGAGTTAATCAAAGATTATAACTTAGAAGTTCATTATCACTCTGGAAAAGCTAATGTGGTAGCTGATGCCATAAGTGGAAAGTCGCATCAAGTTGAAGAAGAATCTTTGTCTCTCAACCATTCTGAGGTGTTAGCCCATATTGCTCTAGTCTCGGATCTACTTGAGCAAATTATTATAGAGAAAAGGCAAGATGCTTCGGGATATCCACCTATCAAGAAGCTAATCGCCGAAGGGCGTGATCCTCATTTTAGTATTGATGATCAAGGTGTGGTGAAGTTCAAGAACCGATTGGTGGTTTCCTCAAGTGATGAGCTTAGGAGAAAAATTTTGGATGAAGCTCACAACTCCAAATTATCCATTCATCCAGGAAGTAACAAGATGTACCATGAGTTGTGTCACTTGTATTGGTTGCCAAATATGAAACATGATATTACCAAATACATCTCAGAATGTGACATTTGTGGAAGGGTTAAGGCGGACCATATGCATACGCCTAGATTTCTACAGCCCTTGCCTATCCCTGTTTGGAAATGGGAGGATATTTCCATGGACTTTGTTGTGGGTTTGCCCCGCATGGCAAAGGGGTATGGCTCTATTTGGGTCATTGTGGATCGCCTTACCAAGTCCGCTCATTTCCTCATGGTGGATACAAGGTATTCAGACAAGAAGTATGCCAAGTTGTATTTTGATCGAGTTGTGATCCTACATGGAGTTCCTCTTACCATTGTTTCCCATAGAGGGTCAGTCTTTGTCTCTCACTTCTAGGAGCAACTCTAGAAATGTCTTGGTACTTGTCTCCTCAGAAGTTCAGCTTATCACCCACAAACTGATGGTCAGACAAAAAGGGTCAATCAAGTACTTGAAGACATGTTGAGAGCTTGTGCCATTTCTTATCCAGGAAAGTGGGACGAATGCTTGACTTTAGCTGAGTTTTCCTATAACAATAGCTATCAAGAGAGCATTCGAATGGCACCTTTCAAGGTTTTGTATGGCAAGAAATGTAGGACACCTCTTAACTAGGTGGAAGTGGGTGACCGTGGTTACTTTGGACCTGATTTTATCAAAGAAGCAAGAGAACATGTCAGTGTTATTCAGAGTCATTTGAAAGTGGCTCAAAACCGTCAGAAAGCTTATACGAACAAGAGGAGAAGACCTTTGTAGTTTGAAGTTGGTGACCATGTGTACTTAAAGGTATCCCCGATGAGAGGTCTGCATCGATTTGGAGTCCATGGAAAGTTAGCTCCTCGTTATGTTGGACCTTATAAATTTTTGGAGTGGTGTGGTTCGGTTGCTTACCGTCTCCAACTTCCAGATATTCTATCAACAGTCCATAATGTCTTCCATGTTTCTCAGTTAGAGAAGTGTCTACGGGTTCCCGATGAAGTGGTGGAAATTGAAGGACTCCCTCTCCAACCTGATCTTTCCTATATTGAGCACCCTGTCAAAATCTTGGATGAAAAAGAGAGAGTCACTAGGAACAAAGCGCTAAATTCTATAAGGTCTAATGGCAAAATCATTTGGAGGATGAAGCCACTTGGAAATAGGAGAGTTATATTCTAGAGCACTATCCCCATCTTCTCCCCAAAGTATCGAGGTAATGGTTTAATTTAAAAGTTTAAGGGGGAAGAGCTGTAACACCCTCAGTGTTATGCCCTAAACAAATTACTAAACCATGCCATAAGCATCATGTTCATGTGATAATGCATGTGGTGGAATGTGTGGACAAGATTTTTGTAACTTAAGATGATCAATAAAAATGTTAAATGAAAAGCTATTCCATAACTCATGTATATCAAGTAGGGTTTAAAACTAATTTTTAATGAACAAAAATACTATAGAACATATAGGTGGCACTTAAATAAAGTTTGGAGTATGAACTTTGTAGATGACAATGAAATCCTAGCTGTGGAAAAATAACATTGCTAGCTAACATTTCTAATAGCCTAAAAATGGAACTTGAAATCAAATTCTGCTCAAGGACTTAGAAGAATTTAAGTATACATTTACAGCAAGACAATGCCATGTTTGGCAATTTATTTTGTGAAATCGAGTTAAGAGATGGTGTCGTGTTTTAGCTCGGGTTGGTAGCCTGATATGCTCTCTCGAGCTTGGTGAAGATGGTTGAGGCTCAAGAGCAACCGTTTAGTTGTTATAGGCGCTTTAAATTTCATGCGTGACACGTTCTTGGGTTGGTTGGCCGGGTGGGCGTGGTCACCACATCCCGGGGGCGCAACGTCGCCTCACTGGCTCGCCCTATGCGCGCATGCGCACTGCCGCACGCGGCTGGCCGAGGCTACCTCCGGCTGGGCCATGGCCTAGCTGTGGCCTGATGCTACGGGCCGCTGTGCTGCCGCCCCATCTGTCACCGTGACACCGTCGCTGCCACTGTCGTCCTCGGCCACTGCCGCGCGACGTTCCTATCACCGTGGCATCGTGCTGCGCTGCTGCTGCTCACACGCTTGAGCAGCGCTGCCGCCTGCCCCACCGCGCTGCCACATTGCCGACCTGCCTCATGCCGCGACACAGTCGTCGAATCGCCATCGCATCGCCGTTGTGTCTGCACCTGTCCTCTGCACCTATACCCCGCCACTGGCCTGGTTAGATGCCACAAGCACGTGGCTGAACTCGTCGTCACCTTGCCATTTATGGCACTACGGTCGCATGGGCCATGCCCGGTCATGGATGCGTGCTCTTATCTATAGCGCCTGCGCGTGGGCCTCCACGATCACACAGATCACGTGCCACCAAGGCAAGGCTGAGCTAAGCCACCTGCCGTGCCTTGTCTCTCTCTCTCCCTTTCGCTCTGCTGCCACTGTCGGAGCTACGCCAGCATGTTAGACAGCGAGAGGTAATCTCTAATCAATTCCGCCCATCTACGGCCCCGCTAGTGAGTTCTCTAGCTGCCCAACCCCACCTAGCCATGAAGCATGCACTGCCAAGCTCCAATTTGGAGTTTTCCCCGCCGTCGTGCCGATAAGGCCATGTTCGGTCACGGACAAGGGTAGCCCCCTACTATCCGCCCCGATCTAATTCACCTACGCCACTAGCTTCGCCACGCCTCCCTCTTCACCTTGAGCATGTCAGCGGAACCGCTACCACCTCCCCGTTTGGATGCGGGGAAAGGTGGAGATCTAAGCACCATATTGAGACTGGGTCTCAAGTGTGGGGGCTTGGAGTCCAAGTTTGGATAGGGACCTGGACCCCGTGACATTAGTGGAATGGGTTGGTCTTGTTTGTGCTTAGGTTACAAGCGAGGCATGTGTTTCGAGGTACCCAGCTAGGATACATTGGTTCGCGAATCGCTGTTTCCATGAAACGGTACGACTTGGCTATGGTCTAGCACCGTAGTAAGAACTGGAACATGGAAGGTGGTAAATTGGTTCTGATTGCTCAACCCTTGCTTGAAAGTAGAACAGGTGCTTACCTAGAATGGTTAGCTAATGAAGTAATCATGACTGCTAATTAAACTTGATCTTAAGGACGTACTTCTAGTAATGCTTTTCGCAAACAAAAGAAAATAGCAAACCCATATTGCCTATCATACCCCTTGGAGTTGGGAAACTATTCCCACTAGTCAGGTAAGTCTTGCAAGTACATTGTGTACTCAGGGTTTATTTTACCCTGTTGCAGGTGCGGCTTGAGGAGTAGCTCTTGTGTGGAGGATTCTTCTGGTGGGCACAGACGGATCCTTGTATCATTTTCGCTAGATGTTTATTTTCATTCTGCTGTTTAATTATCGCACTCTGAACCCCGGTACTGTAGTAAATAATTTCTAAGAACTCTTGTTATATAAAATGGACTAAGTATTGTAAGCTATGACTCATTATTGGATTCTGGAGGTAAAACGTGGATTGATTCGAGTTCTCCCGTGGGGTGTGCTCGACGAAACTGTCCGATGTAGCTAACTTTCAGAGTGCTTAGTGTCTAGTGGAAGACGAGCGCCTCCTAAAATGTGTTATTTCGGGCGGTTCTGCCACATCAGACCTAGGCCTTGATTCAGAGCTGGGTTTGGATTCTGGCGCCCTAGCTGCTGACGCCCACGGCTTCTGCCTTGGAATCCACCTCCCCTCGTATCTTGACCCTCAAACCGATTGAAATTCCCCTACTGCAATTGATGTGGAGGTTGATGGAAATGCCGAGGATTAGGGCAGAAACCATACTAAGGGCGGAGGCGGATGCGGAAACTATGGCGGCAGTGGGTATGGTGGCTGCGGCGGTGGGTAGGGGGATATTGGTTCCATCCACCCCCTCCCCACCCCTCCCAGTCCTCCTCGACACTTCTAGGTCTCGATCCACGACCTCTGCCTCGCCCCACCATAGCTTCTTTGAGAACCTTGTTGAAGCACTTCTTCCTCCCCTTACCCCAGATATCTTCAGCAAAGTTGAGCTTCGACAGTGGCTTGGTCAATGAATCCCCCTCTCCAACTGGGTAACAATAAATCGCCTCAAAAGATCTCACCTCCCAGAGATCCTTGTGGAATCAGACAAGGCTCTCTCCCCCTTTGTCTAGAACCCTAGCTTTGCTCGGCTTAAGAGTTGTAGATGGAACGAACCATAGCTGTCCCCAAAAGCATTGGATCTCGTCTTCTTCCTCATCCGGGTACCGGGTTCCGGATCCCCCACCCTGCTGCAGGGAGACCCGGGTCCGCCATGTCAATGGCGGGGAAGCCGCCACCTATGTGGCCTGCGTGCCTCCACGTCGCCCAAATTCCTTGCGGGCGTTGATAGGCGGGCCACTATCCTAAAGAGATGCGTGGGAACATGGGGCGTCCCCCTCTCCCTGACTGGTGTCTCCGGAAGCTAGCTCGCCGGTGGGAAGGCCTTCCCCCTCGACGTCGCCGCCCCGGTCGCCCTCTCTCTCATGTGTCAGTTCATCCTTTTGTCCTGAATTTCTTGTTCTGTGAACGGTCGAAACATTGCCTTTTTCTAAAATCAAGTAGGTTAAGCATTCCCATTGATTTTTTAATGCATCTTTTTTGTATGGCCTCTTTTTTTAACTTACCTGTATGGCCCCAAAACGAAATTTTGTTACTTCTGTGGCCTTCCGTCAACACTGTTAGGATTTTCTGTTAGGTGCCCCACTTGTAGATACGCGAAATGTCTAAATAGCCCTTCTGTCTTTTGTGCCTGTTTTGCATCTCACCGAACTGAGACTGAGCACAAACTCCTGACCCTGACCGAGACCCGACCGAGCGAGCGAGTGAATGGGGGAGGGTGCCGCCGGCACTGCCACCAGCTAGGCCACCGCCGCGGGGATCTCACCCATCGGATCCACCTGATCCAGCTGCGCCTGGACCCGTTCCAACCCTCGGCCGCCGTGGTGGAGGCGCCGCCGCTCGACTCGTGGAGCACGCGCGGCCAGGGCTGGCCCGGCGCGACCTGCCCCTCCCGTCGCCGAAGATGGCCTGTCTTCGCCACGCCAGCGTCGCCAAGCCGCCTTGAGTGCCAGCGCGCTGCCTTTGTCGCCGCCACAGTTGTTTAGGGCCGCGGCTATACTAGCGAAACCCCTAGGCTGACGCGGGAGATCGGGGCGATCTCGCCAGTGCCATCCCTGCCGCCGGCGACCTCAATGCCGGCAAAGTCCGGCCTGTCAAAATTCCACCCCTGCCTTGTCTGGCTGTCGGGTGGGTCCGGGTTGACCCAGGACCCGGCTGCCAGTCCCCTTAGGGTGTATAGACCGGGTGCACCTAGCTTAGATAGTGTTTTCTTTTCGTTTTAAGTTTATTTCTGTGCAGAATAATTTATGTGTCAACAATTTTTGTGTGAACAATTTATGTACTATTATGTGTGATTTATTTGCGCAATATTACTCCAAATCTGACAAACTAAACTTTCCATTTTTTTCGCCAAGGATAAACTCTGCTTTTTATTTTTTTGCCGGGGGTATAATGGTCATTTTATCCAGGACTTAATAACATCAAGTGCTATAAAATGAAGAAAATTTCGTTTTAGGACCATACAGGTAAGTAAAAAAAAAGGTCATACAAGAAAGAGACATTTTTTCTAGAGCCATACATGTAAAAAGCTCTAAAAAGAAAGGACGATCGGACCAAGCCCATGTTAGGCACACCTATGGGCAGGGCGACGGGGTGTTTGTGCAGAGACTAATAATAGCGAAAATTCATTTTCTATTTTCACAAATTCCAGAACTCTGGATACAACTTCGGATAAAAGGTTCTTCAAGCAACTGAAAAGCCCGAAAAAAATTTATAACCACATAATCTCTACTATAATGGACCAATCAAAGTTATACTAGGTCCCCTAAGAAAACATCCTCCGCTGAGAGTCTCTAACCATTGTGCACCTAGAAAAATGCACATAAGAATTCATCTTCATTAAAATCAAGGGCCAGAAAAATACCTAAACCAAGTTCAATGACCACAATTCGATGTGTGATGCCAGGCCTCTCACCCCCGTGCCCTACCCCATGCCCCCTATACGGCGTCCGCAACTAACAACCTACTGTCGAATCCCCAAATAAACGAAAAAAGCTTGCTTCCAAAAAAAATATTTCCTTCGCGGCGGCCGCTCGCCCAGAAGCTCCGCCAAACTGCCATCGCGCCGCTGCACGCTGCTGTTCGAGGACGAGTTCGATCTCCGGCACATGCGATTCTTGTTTTTTTCAGCAAAAAAATGTAGCGATCCGGCGGACATCTACAGCCGATGTGGCCATGGGGCTGCGTCGAGCGCGTGATCACGAGTCTCCTCGGTGGCCCCCTCGCCGGTGGCGGCCGCTGGAACACCGCCGTTGCCATCGGGGTCACGGCCGCCGCAGGCCTTGCGCTCATCGCCATCGTCGTCTCTTCCCGCAGGTTGGTCGGTCCCCGCATCCCCACACCTTTCCCATCCCCGCCGAAGCACCGAATCAGCGCCCCTGCCCCGACGCAGGCACAACGTCCGCAGTCAACGCGACTTTCATCTTTCTCGAGCCCCCTCGCAGCCACATCAGCCCCTCTCTCCTAGACGCACACGGTCTCCGATCTCATGCAAGCCGCCATCGCGTCGCTACGGGAGAGGCCGGCGTACCTGAGGGCACGAGAGCGACTCCTGCTCCTCAGCTTTAGCCCCGAGGACCAGGACCCGGACCGGGAGCTCGACTTCCTGCTCGCCGCCGTGGAGGCCACGAGGTGTGATGGAAGGGTGAGGTCGGCCTTGGCTGGGATTAAGTAGAGGAGGAACGGGCACGGTCGTAGGCGGTGTTCGCTGACAGTGAAGCAGTCGGCGGGCCACGTCAGGATGTCGGCCGCGGAGTGCGACGCGTAGCACAACTCGAGCCCGGTGTCCGTGCTTGAGGCACCTAACAATTCATCCACCACCACCACCTCGTCTCCTTGGAAGCCCTGCTCGGCTACCTCAGGTTCGTCATGAGCTAGGTGAAGCAGTCTGTCAGAGATGCAGTTACTTTATCATATCATGCATGTATCCATCATGCTTTTCTTTGTACAAATGACTAAGTTCCATGCTTCCCTGTTCTCAAAAAACAAAGAGTCATTCTTGTCTTCTCTGGAATTTCATAGATTGACATCTTATCTTAGCAATGCATTGTCCCTGACCAAACTGAAGCAAGCAACAAGCAACTTAAAAAGGGAGAAGGGAGCAACAGTCAAAGAAGGGCAAAAGAAGTGGCAAGTATCACTTTTGCCCATTATTATAATCTATGTTTGTACTTTGTACATGTTAATCCCCCATAGTCCAGACATAGGTCAGCTTAGTAAAGGCACTGATTCTTTTCTCATTTCATTCATCAGGAAAGAGCAATGATCAATGGTATATAGGTTTGTTCTGAAATTGCTCTTGTTAACTTTCTTAGAACGCTTGGCTATGCATAAACAATATAAGTAACTCTATTTATGCTACCCTTTCTCTATGGAATTCAGATACACTATTTAAGTACATATGTATCATCTTAGAGCTTTGTTGTTGTTGATCTGTGGAAAAAATTAAAATATTTGGAAGGAATCGACCAAGATTGATTTGATTGCCATCTGTGCATTATAGGCTCTGTGAAATGCATTGAGGCATGGTGTATTGGTGTTTGTGTCCTCAGATGTCAAACTATATATAATTGCTATTGGGTAATTAACCATGTTCCAGTTTTCATGAGTTTGGAGAGTTTGCAGGTTACCTTAGAATAATTGAATTTTTGGAGGTATACAAATTGTCGTTTTACAAAAACTGGACTGGATATGCATTTTTCCTGGTAGAATTTTAGATGCACTAAGGGGATTATGGTATCCTGCTATAGGACAATCTTTTCTGAAATTTAAGGCAGTTCGCGACCAGATGCTGTTGCAGGTCTGCTATGGTTTCTGCCTGAAGCAAGTATGAAGTGCAGTCTACAACTTAGCCATCAAATATTCTCCATGGAAATTTTACTTTTGTTTAGAATGTCTTCATGCAAATTTAAGTTTCTGCTCAGAGTGTTATTATAATTGTCTAAATAAAATTATCTAAATCACATTCATATTTGTGTTTCAGGTTGAAGGTGCTGCCTATGAAAATAAGGACATTGGACATAGAGGGAAGTGACAATGAGGACAGATACTGAAGGAAGATTAGATTGCTCGAAAATGCCTAGAGAACCATGATACAAGCCGAGCCTTAGTATGTAATTATGTACAGTGTTTAAGAAATATAGTAGTGTGCCCGTATTAACGCTACGGTTTATATTTTACTGAGTGAGAAATACAACACTACATAAGTTATATAGTGTTGAGCCACACGGCAGTGTGCAGTGTTGAGAACTTTATTATTATGCTTTGTTATACATAAGTATTTTCCGGATTATATACATGGTCATATACAATTATGTGAAAGTTGAACTACGGAAAAAATATAGTCGTTTGGATGTTTTCATGTGCATTTCTGAAAAGAAGCCGTGGCGTTAGCACGAACACTATACTAGTAAAACATAATGCAACTGCATGAATGCATCAAATTTGTTGCTTAACTATAACTCTTTTATAGTTGCATTAGAAAATAAATAAATGTTTCCTCCCAACAAAAAATGAAAGTTCCAAATAATAGAATAAAACCAAGTTCAAAAGTTCTTTTTTGCAAAATCTAAAAATCAGGATATTACATCACCGGTCATGCGCGCTCAGTGGCGAAGCCACTAGCCCACCATCCTAGGCGTCTGCCGTTGCTTCTCAAAGAAGTACAGAGGAAACTTTTCTGTATCAAAGAGAAACACTATCTTTTTAGGTAAACTAGGTATCGTGCCCGTGCGTTGCTATGGAACAGCTAAACTTTTGTACTAAAAACACACGGATCGCACGATACGATAACAATACTATAAAATTAAATACCAACGTTAAAGTGACATTTAATCCAAAAAATATAAAGTTTGTGAAATTAACACGGTCACGGAGTGCGCCGCGTCGCATGCTCACAAACTCTACTTTATAGACCTTTCCGTGATGTAGCTAAGATAATGTTTTATATCGGCAGGAAGCAATCTCCGATATCCATTTCTTTCGTGCGCCAAAAAATCTACGAATAAGTTCCGCCGCATCTCCATACCATCATGTACACAAGTTCGAGTAGAGTGCCGGTGCTAATGCTATGGCGGCATTTCAGGGATGCACGTGAAAATTACCATATGATTTTTTTCCATGCCCGTGCTAACGCTACGGTAAACAACAAAAAGACTTTGTTTCTTAAAGATGAAGTAAATAGTAAACATGCGCGTGCAACACACACGTGACTATATCGTGATTGCTCATGCATTGAGATGGATGAAATTTATGTATCAGCGGTGACACATTTTTGTGATAAAAAATCATATTAACCATTGTTGACTATGATTCATGACTACTCTCATGATGCAACACACTGGAACACACTGCAACCCTGATTGTTATCTGTATGAACCAGGGAAGAGAACGGAAATTACTAATTTGTCATGCCCCATTAAACAACATAAATCCCACAAAGGGATCATGTTAAACGTGAGAACTGATGAATGCTCGAATTCTTTTGACAGGTCAGAAAATATAAGGAAATTTGAAAGACCATTAGACATCATGTTAATGCATGAATAGATTTTTTGTTCCTTTATTTGCCATATATCCCGGTATCTCAACAATTAGCATATCATATTGAATCATAAAAAATTGGACCATGGTGAGATACAGACGCATCTGATTATGCATAGTAGATATAGTCTCTGATGGACAATATGAGACAATATTTTTGAAGCAAAATCTACAAATCCTTCACTATTTTAATAGGGCTCCAGTGGTACCGAAGCAATCTCAAATAGGTTTTCTATGTTTTAGCCTTTATTTCAGATAACCATTAATTTTTTTCGTCGGTAAACAATGTTAAACAGTTCGGGCAGCCTAAACTGATGCAACACATTGCCTCCATCTGATCCATATCCACTCCAAGTCAACATAAACATGAGTTAAAAGTAGGTTTCAAATGAATTCCTTACTCGGTTTCACCCACCTTCAGACCATGGTGAATCAACCCGCAGAAATCAGGTAAAAGTGGCACACACCGAAGACAATAGGAATAGAAAACAATTAAAAAAGGGAAATCAGTATATACATGATATTTGAAATTAGAAATCAAATCACCATGGTTAAGGGGCTGCATGCTGCAGTATTCTTTTAGAATCAAAACGAAGGTCGTTCCTTCTACATGGTCGAGAGAAAATCTGAAGCATGACATACAGGAAAGTGAATGGTCAGCAAAAATTTAGAAACAAGACATAGTAAAAAGCACACGTTACCCATATTATATCAATTTAAACAGTTGTAACTTTAAATGCAGAAGTAGTAAATATACAACTCCTATATTAAATAAAAAACGAGAAGCAAAGTTTAATTCTCAAAGTGATTATATAGAACAAAGCACAGTTAAACTTGGGGCTTGAATATTGGGAAGTTCTTGAGCAAAAGAATGCTAGCAAATGACAAGGTTGGAATGTTATTTTCACAAGTTATGAGAAACAAATAAGTTTTTAAGCAAAAGAATGCTAGAGAACAACAAGGTTGAAATGAACAGAAATTGGTAGCTCCTGATCTATTGAACGAAAATTAGGATACAAGGGGTATCAGTTTTATCCAAAACCTAAGTCCATGGCTATGAAAAAAAACATTAATATGTTAGTTTTCTTCAAAATTTCAGTCTATCTGCCCCCCCCCACCCACCCACCCACACACACACAAATGAGAAAGAAATATCCTGGCTGCCTCTCTGTAGAAGATAAAACACGGAAAATATCAATGTATGACCAGTATGTGTGGTTAAAAGATTGTAGAATGTTTGAACAAAGATAGTAAAGATAGCATCTTGCTTTATGTCACTATTGAAAATTCCATAAATATTTTGGTTTTCTTTTCATTTGTATGTTAAGTAAAGACCAACCTTTGTTCCTGTCAAACAGAAAATAAAGAGCAAAATCTAGTCCATTTTTGCACAACAAATATAATTGGACAGAAAGAACAAAAAATCAAAAGCATTTCGAGGCAGCAGGCAGAAATAGGATGAGAAATAAAAACAGTGAATGATCAATATGTCTATCAAAATAATGAAGAAAAAGATTTACCTTCATTTGTACTATAAATCTTCAATATCACTTTCTATAAACCTCAGGGCATTTTCATTCTGGACCTGGTTGAAAGAAAAACAAACTTCTGGATGCTCAGTTCTCATTCTCTCTCTCTCATCTATTGGACCATAGCTAATTCTTTCTTTCTCTAGGTTCACATCTTTTTCTTTTTCTAGGCAGCGATCATTGGAAGCAACATCTGTGCTGCAGCTATATATATTAAAATCTTTGCCCTCTTGTCCATCTAAATAAAAAAATTACTAAGCTAGAAGTTATTCATCTCAATGACTCGTAATAAGCATAGATGGCAGTGCAATGCAACATACAGATCATGTATATGTTCACAAAGAAAAAATCAACTAATCATGTGCATGTGTTAATTCTGAGGTAAAAAAAATACAAGTACGACATGGTCGATCTGTTCATCACCAGTGAAGGAGGATTTGGAGGAGAGTGTTGATCTGATTTTATCAGATGAGAAGGGAGTGAAGGAGGGTGCCATCTTAGAGGAGGGTATGACGAAGGTACTCAGTCTTCTTACCTGGAGAAGGATGGGACGTCCGTTCTCCCACTTGGCTGGACAGCCGGGGACGATGGAGGGCCGCCGCCTCTTGCTCGTGCGTCGCAGACCCGGCCGCTGCATGAGTTGGATGCGCCCCAAGGGCTGGCTGCAGCGGGAGACAGAGGCGCCCTAAGGGCCGACGACGCAGGGATGAGAGGCCTGGCAGATGGAAGTGGCAGTGGGAGGAGGTCGTCGTCGCCGGCGTTTGACCCATCAGCAGCGCGGTGTTGTCGCCCTATGTGCAGCACGCTCGATCGGCGCCGCCAAGATGTGCCTGGCGCCCCATGCGCGGGCGAGCCAAGGAAGAGGCGACACCATGGATCGCATGCGTGATATGCGGCGTTTGAGTTTAGGAAGACAATTTTTACATCAGGAATCCTATACTATTTCTAAATTATCCTAACCACATTTATATATCCATTCCCTCTTGTACATTTGCATCAGGAATCCTTTCTTAATCTTTATTTTTTCCCACCCTTCCACCTGCCGGCACACAGAGCCACGGCGCGGTATCGCACGGGGAGAGACAGAGCGACGACCCCAACAATTGTCGCATGATTCAGTTGTCTTAGTTTTGTTCTTTTTAGTTGTAGGAGAAGGAGATATTTTTATACAATGAAAAGTCTGACTCTGCCGCTGTGCATGCCTTTGGGTGCATGGAAGGGGATCTCCATTACGCATTAACTAAGGCCAAATCATCATTGGCAAACAGAATCTGAGTACAAGGTTTTGGAGCTAAATTAGTGCTACTATATATAGTCCATCAATCCGCACACGGGCTAGAATTTTAAAAGATGTACTATTAATATATTTGATTTATAAAAAATTACTTATATAAAGTTTATGTTTTTTCTTCATTTATTTTCTACAAAATAGATATAATAGATACTTTGTTGTCTATATCTAATGATTATAAACTTATTAATTAATTGTTTGCAAGGGACTGGCTTATATATTTTTCATGCATATTCATATTTTTATTTACATGGCACATTGCATATATTAATATGCAATTAGTTTGAAACCTTGCCATTAACTATGGTGACCCTTGTTGCATCACATATATTAAGTCATGAATCTGAATTTTGATTTTTTTTAACTTCACTTTCATTGACCACTACAATTTTTCTCCTCAAGTTTAAACTCTTGTGTTTATTGTATCTTTGACTAACTCTTATTTTGGACTGTTTTAAAATAAGGATTTTAGGCTCGTATAGTACATTCCTAAATACTACAATAGCATATGCAATCATTTGAAGCTTGCACCATGTCACCTAAGATAAGTGATAGAGCTTGAAATGTGATTTCGGATGGGGGTAGCAATGCTAACCTCAAGAGAATTTTAAATCTTATTAAGCCTTATAATGATCAAATTACTCTAGAGTAATGTTAACGGGCCGAAAAAACATCGCTAATTCTATCTGTCACCCGAGCTAATTCTATCTGTCACCCGAGTGTTTCTCGGTCGTGTGACGCTCGATTTTTCTGTCGACTGATCTGTCAACGGTGTCTGTGCCCCCGACCCTACCCCAGCGTCCAACCTCACCCCGTGCCCCGAATCTTTCTTCCTTGCCTCCAACCCCGCCCTGCTCCGGTGTCCGACTCTTTCCTCCTTGGCTCTGACCCCGTCCCGGCGTTCACGCCACCGCACCCCGGCGCACCTGCCATCCTGGTGCCGCCGTCGCCCACCACACCACCGCATTTCGGTGCGCCTTTGCGACCCTGCACCCCGGCAGATTACATCTCTGTGAGCCATATTTTACTATTTAGATTTGGATGTAAGTTTTGGGTTCCATGGGTGTAAATTGATTGTTCATAATTTTTTTTTGTTTTTCTATATGTTTTATTCGGTTTTCCTTTGAAATTTTACGTCCACAGAACTAATGTCGCTATTTTTTTGTTTTTTATGTTTTTTTGTATATTTATTTTGTTCATAAAATATGGAGCTTATGAAAATCGAGTGTTTTAGAGGATAGAAACACTCAATTTTGCCACTGGACCATATTCGAGTGTTTTAAGGCCATCAAACACTCGGGTGTCAAATGCTTTTGAAACACTCGAGTTTAGGGTAGACAGACCCAAAAACACAGCCATCAGTAGTCGCCCACAATTCTTAAGATGATTGAATTTTCCTATTAAGGAACTATACGTGCAATTATGGTTATACTATCAAGATAGAGGTCTCAAACATTTAGTTAAAAAATATAAATATAGATAAAGTAACAACCTATATAAATTATGTCATGGTTACTAATATGGTTTTAAAACAACTTTTAGCATCATAGTATATCAGTTGTTAAGGAAATATTTTGTTGCTGAAACATAACATATATATTTATCGCTCATGCATCCTAACACAATGTGTATGCTTAAATTAATCAAATCTTAATATATTAATATTGATAGAAGTGGGTAATGTACAAACATCTACAAGCTATATGGTTGTTTAAACAATTTTTAATAAAAGATATTGATTACCTTTTAGATGTAGATTTGAGAGGATATTTAATTTCCTTAGTAATGAGATAAAAATTGGGTTACATCTATTTATTGTAATAGAAGTGGGTAATTAGATGCAAATTTAGTTCTACTTTAGATCATATTTCTTAATGGCATATGTGCGTAGTTTAAATATAGAGTCATGAGTTATTTTATGTTGTTTTATGTATTAGCAGAGAGGTGGGTAATTATTTATAAAATAGAATAGATCCAATAACTATTATTATCAATGGTGATTAGGTTATACTGAATTGATGATCAAATGTTTCAGATTTTTGTAAGGAATTTCTAGGATCTATCTTTTATTTTCCTATTGTGTCTCATGAGGATCAACGTGGAGACTCCATTAAGGACCTCTAGTTAGCATTTCTAGTGTTCATCTTTTTTGTAGCATGACATGCATTTAGTTTAAACCTAATCATAAGATGTATAAACTCTTGTTGCATCCCTTTCAGGGACTTCTCGAATTATAGTTTAGCTTTCGACTTTTAACCAAGTAGTACAATTTTTTCCACATGTTAAGTAGAAACTCTAGTGTTTTTTTTATTTTTATTCAATATTTATTTTTATTAAAAAGAGTTTAGGTCTTAGTAGTATTGTTTTTTGCATGTTAATTAAGTTGAAACGACTCAGATTGCACCCTAGCACCGAACTTGTTGAATTTGTTATATCACATAATTATAAGTGTGTAGTATTATTTTATATATCATAGAGTGCAAAAAATTAAATTACCGAATTGAGATGACATAATGTTTCAGCTAAAATGTATAAAGTTATTTAAAAACAACTTATAAAATTCACTATTAGGGAGTATTAGTATAATTCAAAGGGAATTGCCTGTGTTATGTTATTGCTATGTGGTTTGTTAATTAAACATTTTCCATGCTTATAAGCTATTAAAATAAATATTTATCCTAATGCATATATGTTTACTTGGTATACACGGTCAAACATAGCATTATGGTTATTTAGTTTCACGGTTGTAGAAGTTTGTACTTTAGAAATATATATGTCTGATATATACATGATCAAACATAGAATTGTGATTATTTAATTTCACAGTTCTAGAAGTTTGTAATTTAGAAATATATATGTCTCATACTTTATGAATATTGATTTTTTCTGTAATAGCATATATTAGTATTTACATATAGATTTAAGGGAGGTGGGTAATTTAGATGCAATGTGAGTGGGTTATTGTGAATTATGTTTCATAATGACAAAATGGGTATTTTAGATACAAATTTAGGGGTTACTTTGAATTATTTTTCATAATGACAAGTGTGAGTAATTTATATACAAATTTAGGGGGTTATTTTAAATTGTCTTTCGTAACGGCAGAGGTGGGTAATTTATATGCAAAATTATGGGGTTACTTTAAGTATTTTTTATAATGGCAGAGGTGGGTAATTTTTTTGATAAATCACAATAGATCCAATGGCTATTATAGGAGATGATGATTAGAGTCTACAAAAGTAAAAGCCATATGTTTCTGATTATTGTGAGAATTTCTAGGATTTATCTTTTTTCATAGCGCGTCTGGTGAGAGTTAACGTGGTGCCTCCGTCGGGCCTCAGGCCTCTAATTAGTAATAGTAAGATACCTACACAAGTGTAGATGTTTATAGAGAAAAGTCGATCATACAGCTAACAGACAAAAGGCTTGCTCAATAACTAAAATTAGAAAAATAGGAGTACTTAAAACAAAAGGATGTTTTGGGCATACTTGCTTGCATGCATAGAGCCATATACAAACGGACTTTAGCAAGCATGTATCAAAATCACCGAGCACAACTATGTACCATTCCAGTATGGTAGAGGCTAGAACTTTGTTTCATTATCTTAAACAAAAAAATCACCGATCAGAGTCGGGAGCCCAATTTCGCCTCGACTAGCCTCCTCTCTTCCCTCTCTACCTCCAACTTTGTATTCTTCATGTAATCTGCAGCGTGGAGCTCGAAAAATATAAACAAGTTTGCAGTGAAAGCTTTGGCATCTTGTTACTCAGCGGTGATAAATGTCGAAGGCTTCAGGTTCAGGTTAACTCTGCTGATGGCAACCAAATCAGAGTATCCATTCTTCAGAGACCAAAACTGACGACATGTCGACATCACGGCGTCCCAATGCCTACCTTTCCTAACAACGCCAGCAGTACAACACACACACTGGGAAAGTGGGAAACCTTCTTTCCTTCTGCATATCGATATCGTCCATAGCATGGCACGTGCTCTTGAATGTTCTTCTCTCCTTGCCTGAATTACAAGCTCTCCCGTTGGTTGAGCAGGCTTGCGCTGGCGCAGACCCATCTTGCATGTGCCTGAACTTTGACAGGAACCAACACTGTCACCATTTGTAATTCTGCTCTCCCGGCGTTTTCCGTGTGATAATCGGATTAAAGTGACAGTGACGGGAGTGAGTTTGATAATAGACCGGACCCAAGGTCCCAAGCCAAAAGCAGGCCAGCAACTGCGAACGATCCACATGGAAGTTAGCATTGAGACCACCCTTGTGAGCTAGGAGATATCAGCTACTACTTCAGAGCTAAGAGATATCCATTCAAAGCAGAAAATCAGTACTCCTAACCTACCAAACTTGTGACCACCCTTGTGAAACATCCAAAAGAATCCTCCTGAACTTCCTCACACGGAAGGGGGAAATTTTCTCAAAAAAAAAACACTCCTGAAATCTGCAAGAAATTTGGTATGTCATTTGTTACAGAACGCTGACTAGTGAGTAGTGACTACTCCTTGCTGACACTCTGAACTTCCAGCTGCTTTATTATGACATGACAGTTTGGTTTCTGCATGTGCAGTCTGCACACCAGGACACAACGACGCTGGTTGGTTTCTGTGCTGATAAGCCCGGCTGGTATTGATTTGTTGTGAGAGGAAAACACTGTTGGGCTGGCTGATAAGCCCCTGGCTGAAACCAACAAGCGAATAATTTGAACACATGACGCCCGGTCGCTGGGTCCTGATCCTACATCGTGCAAGAACCAAGAATAATTGAATAGCTCGAAACCGACCTGATCCACTACAAATCCTCATCAGCTGCGGTGGTGACGGTGTCGAAAAGAGAGCAAAGGCAACGCAGAGGAGAGACCAGCAAGCAATGGCTTCCCACCTTCTTCTCCTCGCCACCTTGGCACTCCTCTTCATCGCAGCCACAGGGCAGGAGGGCAACAAGATCATGAAGCCATTTAATCCGTCCTGTTCGACGACGGACAACTACACCGACGGCAGCCAGTACAAGAAGAACCGCACCCACAAGATATCAACCAGACTATGTAGTATAGTACATCCAGAAACAACACTTCACAAACCACCTCCAACTACAAGAACAGCAACAACAACATCCATCTCAACAACAACAACAACAACAACATAACAGCAGATACCTGTTTTGGATGCCGACAACCATGACACCGTGTAGACCAATGCCCTCTTAAAATAGATACTCTGCCTCTGCTCAGTCTATAGCCAGCAATAAGACAGCCGCCTCAGGAACTGGATGCTCAGCGCCTTAGAACTCTGGACTGCCGAGAAGGAATGCCACAAATTTTGAGCAAGGCCGTGTGAACCACGTTAATGCAGAGGAAGTACAGGCAGCACCTGATGTCGTGTACGGTGAGTTTCTAGTAAACTCCACTCTTACAATCGTGTTGTTTGATTCCGGCGTTTCACATTCGTTTGTTTCTGCTTGTTTTGTGTTTAGAAATAGTTTAAGAACCGTGTTACTTCCCTCCCCTTTATTAATTTGAACCCCTGGAGCTATCCTGAAATGCACCCTCAAGTGCCCTCGAGTAAAGATCATGATAGACGGAGTAGAATTTCAAGCAGATTTGGTAGTATTAAAGACAGAAGGTTTGGATATAATACTAGGAATGGTTTGGTTAAGGGGACACCATGGCACTATATCCTATAGTGACAGAGCAGTAACCCTGATAAACCACCAAGGATTAAAGGTAGAATACCACCCTCAAGCCCCCAGAGCAGAACCAATGGTTTGTAGCAAACAAGCATCAAGTATAGAAGAGGTACCAGTTGTATGTGAATACCCAGATGTGTTCCCTGAAGAATTACTAGGAATGCCACCAAACAGAGATTTGGAGTTTACAATTGACCTAATCCCTAGAACTACACCCATTTCCAAGAGACCTTATCGGATGGCAGCTAATGAGTTGGAAGAATTGAAGAAGCAATTACGAGAGTTACAAGAGAAAGGATACATTCAACCAAGATCATCCCCTTGGGGATCACTAGTCTTGTTCGTGAAGAAGAAAGATGGCAGTCTTAGGATGTGTATTGACTACCGGTCACTCAACGAAGTCACCGTCAAGAACAAGTACCCATTACCCAGAATCGATGACCTGTTTGACCAATGGAAAGATGCCAAGTATTTCTCAAAGATAGATCTGAGATCTAGCTACTATCAACTGAAGATTTGGCTCGGCGACATACCGAAGACCACATTCGTGACCCACTACGGACAGTATGAGTTCACTGTAATGCCGTTTGGATTAACCAATGCCCCCGCATATTTCATGAATCTGATGAACAAGGTGTTCATGGAGGAATTGGATAAGTTTGTGGTAGTATTCATCGACAACATTCTCATCTATTCAAGAAGTGTCGAAGAACATGAACAACATTTGAGAGTAATTTTGAACAAGCTATGAGCACATGAGTTGTATGCCAAGTTCAGCAGATGTGAGTTTTGGCTACAAGAAGTCGCTTTTCTAGGACACATCATCACCGCTGAACGAGTAAAAGTAGATCCAGAGAAGGTTAATGCCGTATCAGACTGGAAGCAACCCACCAACGTGACGGAAGTTCACAGTTTTCTCACACAAAGGAAAAGAATTCAAGTGGACAGAAGTGTGCGAAAAGAGTTTTCAAGAGTTGAAGACCCGGTTAACCATAGCCCCAATACTCACGCTACCCGATATACACAGAAGCTTTGTAGTATATTGTGACGCGTCATGACAAGGACTAGGATGTGTCCTGATGCAAGATGATAAGGTAGTTGCCTACACCTCCCGGCAACTGAAGAAACACGAAGAGAATTATCCAACACATGATTTGGAACTGGCAGCCATAGTACATGCATTAAAGATATGGAGACACTACCTGATCGGAAACAAGTGTGAAATATTTACATATCACAAAAGTTTGAAGTACATTTTCACGCAGCCTGATTTGAACCTACGACAAAGAAGATGATTGGAACTTATCAAGGATTATGACCTAAGCATATAGTACCACCAAGGAAAAGCCAATGTAGTAGCAGATGCACTAAGCAGAAAGGCATATTGCCACTACATGACCACCTTAAACTGAAGACCAGAGTTAGCGCAAGAAGGCCACCAACTGAATTTGCAAATCGTACCGCAAGGCACTCTAAATGTGCTACAAGTACGATCACCTTGGTAGATCAGATAAAGCAAGCGTAAGACAAGGACGAAGAAATACAACAATTCAAGGAGAAAAGTAGTAGGAAGGAACTTTTAGGATTTCAAGTCGACGAGCAAGGGAAGTTATGGTACGACGATCGGATATGCGTACCAAAGGATGAAGCACTCCGAAGACTAATATTGGACGAGGCACACCACTCAGCCTACTCTATCCACCCATGATCAACCAAGATATATATGGACCTCAGACAAAAGTACTGGTGGACTGGAATGAAAGGAGATATCGTAGAATATGTCGCCCAATGCGATACCTGTAGAAGAGTCAAAGCAGAACATCAATGACCAGCAGGACTACTGCAGCCATTGCATATTCCCGTATGGAAATGGGAAGAGATCAGCATGGATTTCATATAAAGATTGACTACAAGGGTAACAAGTTAGCACAACTTTACATTGACAACATCCTTAGATTACACGGGGTACCAAGCCGAATAGTCTCGGATAGAGGAACTCAGTTCACTGCCCGATTTTGGAAAAGCTCGCACAAAGCCTTAGGAACACGATTGGACTAGCTCTGCCTACCACCCGCAGATAGATGGATAGACAGAAAGAGTGAATCAAATATTGGAAGACATGTTACGAGCTTGTGCATTGACCTATGGAAAAGACTGGGAAAAGAGCCTATCGATCGTAGAGTTCTCATACAACAACAGTTATCAAGCCAGCCTAAAGATGTCACCATTCGAAGCTTTGTATGGAAGAAAATGCCAGACCCCATTAATGTGGTCCAAAGTTGGAGAAAGGCGTCTGTTTGGCCCCGATAGGATTAAGGAAGCTGAGGAACAAGTGGCCAAAGTTCGAGAAAAATTGAAGGCCACCCAAAGTAGACAAAAGAGCTATGCAGACACTCAGAGACGACCGTTGGAACTCCAACCCAGAGATTTCGTCTACTTGAAGGTATCACCCATCAGGGGTACTCGAAGATTTCAAGTTAGAGGGAAGTTATCCCCACGGTATGTTGGACCATACCAAATCATTGAAAGGATTGGAGCAGTAGCTTACCGTTTGGAGTTACCCCTAGAAATGTCAGATGTACACGATGTGTTTCACGTATCACAACTAAAGAAATGCCTAAGAGTGCCAGAAGAGCAAGTGCCTATGGAAACCACAGATTTACAGCCAGATTTACAATATCAAGAAAGGCCAGTTAAGATATTGGATACAGTCACCCGACAAACCAGAAGGACAGCAGTGAGGTTTTGTCGAGTACAAAGGAGTAACCATATAGAAGCAAAAGCCACATGGGAAAGAGAAGATGACCTCAAAAAGAATTTTCCCTATCTATTCGAGGATCAGCTCGAATCTCGACGACGAGATTCTTTTTAAGGGAGGTTGGTTTGTAACACCCTAAAATTTGGCCTAGTTTTAAAAACCACTAAAAATTTGAACTTTTTAAAATTTGCATAGCAAATAATATATATAACCAACCTAAACAATTTTTTTACAAATAAAACCACATAGGAACATAAAACCTTAGGTGTGCAACTTTGTTTGTGAATGTTTGTTTGGCTTGTTGAACTTATGGTAGCACCCATTTACACCCTCATGCATTCAGATTTGAATTTGAAATCATTCAAACATATACATATAAGAGATAGGAAATAGAAATGGGAATTAGAAAATAGGAAAAGCCACTCGGGCTCATTTCCTCCCCTCCCTCCTTTTCGGCCTGAAGCTGCAGCCCAGCCCTTCCTCATCCCCCTCCTCTCTCCCGCGCACGAGCTGGCCCAGCTCGGCCCGACCTCGCTCGCTCCCCCCTTCTCCCCTTCTCTCCCACCGATGCCCTGAGCCCGCCTATCAGCTTCATCGTCCACCCCGAGCCGGCAAGCCGTACGCGGCCCCGCCCGTCGTCAACACTCGCCAGAGCCACCCCGGTGCCAGCGAAGGTCAGTGGAGGCACGGCGACATTGGGACCCCACGACGCCCCTCTCTTCTCTTCTCCTCCCTCTTCCCCCACACCGTGAACGCGTCAACGATAGCGCCATGGTCGCCGACGTGCAGAGCCACCGGAGTAGCCGCCAAGGCAACTTCGGCATGCGCACGGGCAAGCGCCAGCCATGGCAATGTGACCAGACGAGGTCAATGGCATGGCCACATGATGGATAAGGACGGCCGCATAAAATATGTTAGCGCCGGGACACTGGCCTAGCCGGCCTATAAATAGGCCCGGCCGGTGACGCTCTCGCCTCGCCCTCTCCACCATTAGCTCCGCCGTGGATGGGAACACCCCATCTCCCCCTCTTTTTCCCCTTTCCCCTCCTCATTTTCCCCTTTCGGTAGTTCGCTGGCGCCATTAGCGCCGCCTGCTCCTTCCTTCCTCTCCACTACGCCTTTGGCCAATTGGAGTGACCGGCGAGTCCATGACCCCTCCCCTTTTCTTTTGCATTAGGTATTAGGTAGTGTAGGGCTCTGTGTAGCGCTGCCCGCGTGAGCCCGCTCTGCCGAGCCACCATGGCCATCGGCCATCGTCGGTGAAGCCACCGCAGAGCACCCCGTCACCCCCACTCCACTCCCCTCTCATCCCTTTTCACCTACGCGTAGATAGATAGTTAGGACAAGGCCACTAGGGCCGAGTTTAGAGCACGGCACTGCCACAACTACCCCGGCGAGCCGCCACAGGCGCCCGCTACCGACGGCGACCTCGCCACCGGCCGTGGCTTGCCCCAGCGGACCCCGTCCACCCTCAACCACCTCTCTCGAGGGCCAACGCCGCCGGCGTAAGCCACTTCGGCGAGCCCTGCTCCCCCTCCCCTGTTTCATCGCTGGCACGGTCACCACCAACCGTCGCCGTCCCCCTCTCCCCCTCTTCTTTGTCCCCACCAAGAGGGACCAGAAGGGAACGGCGTCACCATCCCCCTCCATCCCCATCCGTCTTCTCTCTCTCCCTCCTTCTCTCACTGACACACGGGCCCACGGCCTTAACGCCGACGCTACCATCGCTGCTAACGCCAGCATGGGACACACTTGTCACACACACACAGCACACACACAGCGCGGGGTACGCTTAAGAAAACGCTAGGTACACCCGGCTAGTGTACACAGAGTGTTATAAATACATTTTCCTAGCTTAGAAAAATTCCTAGAAAATTTGTAAATATACTAGATGACATAAGGAAATTAATTATGTAGTTTGCACCTATTTTTATGCACTAGAAAATACATATAAAATTCCACCTAGATTAATTAGCTATAGGATAAACTTCTAAAATTCATAACTTTTAAACCATAACTCCGATTTGCATGAAACCACTTCTAAAACTCATCTAAAATCAAACCCTATCAGATGCACTTAGTGCCACCATATAGTTCTATGTTTGCTTGGGTCCTTTTTCTTTTGCGGATAGCGGTAGTCTTATGCGACCGATACGTCCGACAGACGACAATAATCGTCAGGAGGACGAAGACCCGAATTACGTAGACATGCTGGAAGGTGATGACAACAAAGGCAAGTCCTAGCTCCCCTCCCTACCATCTTGCTTAAAACCACCGAAATGCTAAAACATGACTATGAGATTATTACCTTAGAAAATGAGCTCGGTTAATATGATATAATTAAATGGTTATCTTGTTATGAGCTCCATACCATGACTAGATATAGGAATAATAATGGAACTTAAAACATGTTAAACCTGAACTAAACCCCGACATGGGGCGAGTAGTGGTAAACTATGGATGTAGTTTGTCATGGCAGGAATGCCTGGATAGGGTTCATGTGGGAGATACTCACCTCGGTCACATAAGTACCGATTCATAGTCCCTCTCGCCTAGTGAGTCTTTTTGTATAGCCACATGTCTATATGGGTAGGCTTGGTCCCACACCTCGTTAGATAGAAGTATAGTTTCTACTAGGAGGCCGATGTAGGCAACGGAAGATCAGGAGCCGGCACGGGGGATAGGTTTTCTTCCGTGTCTGGTGGCGTGGATGCTATGTGATCTTCCACGTTAAGCGTTAGGTTTTGAGGCCGTGTTTGAACCACTATTTTCTTGGGCGTGTTTGAGCCATGTTTTTCTTTTGTGATAATTTGGTATCATCACATTTGGGGGAGATTTGGTATCTTCCTGGTTTTGTGTAACCCCTGTGAAATCGTGGTAGAGATTATATAGAAATCTAGGTTACCGTTCCAAGCGGGTATGGGATCTCATTAGTTCTATTTTGTCCATTGATCATGGATGAGGTTGCACCTATCATGTGGGGAAATTTGTACACCTCTGTAGAGTTTTATTAAATCTATTCGAATAGCCACGTCCTTGGAATAGGCAAATGCTAGGATGGGATACTATGATTAGCTTTACTTTTATGTGCAATAAAATAGGTAATTAATTGATGATTAACCTAGGCACTAGTGGGAATGGTAATACTCCGCTAGGACTCACCCTTAAATTATAATCACCACTACACTTCTATTTCCACCCATGGTTGGGACTTGCTGAGTATGCATGTACTCACCCGTTGTCAACTCACAGACCTCGGCACAGAAGAAGACTATGACTTCGAAGATGAAGCGTATCAAGAGGAATAGGATTCCCATTAGGAGATTCGTTCGTAGGAATGTGACATCGAGGCTAGGGTTTCGTCCGCGCTCTAGTTGCCTGTGGAATAGGATGTCATTTCGTTGTATAATAATCCCGCTTTAGAGACCACCAATAATGTTGTTTCATGGTCATAGCTTTCTGCCAACTCTGTAGCCTACGACAATGCCCTTCGGGCCACTGTTGTAGACCTTATTTTATATATCAATAAAGCTCGGAACCTTTTATAATATATCTGTGTACCATCCCTGTGATTAGTGCGTATTTGTGCGTGATCCTAGTGCAAATATGGAAGCACTGAGGACTCTCAAATTGAGGGGACGACACGGTGTGGAGGAGATATTTGGCGGGAACCCTGGTCTCCACCGCCTCCGCATGTCGCCCGGACACCGCCATACGAAGGAGTGGCCAAGAGGCGCCAGGAGGGGTGCGGCCGCACCCTGACTGGCTCCAGTCACCACCGCCTTCGCGCGGTGGACTCTTGAGTGAGCCTGGGCTGCTCCTTGGGTGGTGTTTCGCCCAATTAATCTGGGTAGATGGGCCTTTGTTATTAATCCTTTAGCGCAATTCAGAGTTGCGCTTTGTTGGAACGTTCCTTTTGGTATATTTTCACATGTATTCGTGTTTATGTCCTCCAAAACAATAATCTCCAAATACATGTGGAAGTTGGTCAATAGTAAATGCATATGTGCACAAGATTGCTAGTTTCTTCTCTTTTTATGTCTTAATTGGCAGGTCAAATTGATCGTTAAGGACTCACCCATGAATCATATGGAGTAGCATCCTATACGTGAGTACGAATAGGCATAGCCTCCTCTACTTCAGCACGAACAGGCAAATATCTGACTACTCTCTCCTCAACCGGTCCTGGGTAATGGTTACCTAGGTCAACTGGCACATCTCTAGCTCCTTCATCATGGTCCAAACCCCCTGAATGACTACTAACTTCATCACCAATCCTTTCCTCCTCTTGCTCTGACTCGTCCCGCTCGTACGAACCCACATTGAAGTCGTCGTTCAGACGGCCTACTGAAACCCACCTGCATTCATCAACTACCATTGGAGAGGACTGAAGTTGCTCATGCGTCAACTAACTGTCCAATACCATATTCCCTAGTGTTGGGTCCACATCGACCCCCATTGTTGTTCATTGCCTCCAACGCCATCAAAGGATGGCCCATCCTCCTACCTGTATCCATTCTCCACCACCACCTTAGCCATGCATGGTCACATTTGACCCTTCGATTATACCTTTTTTTGGGCGACCAAAGACAAAGTGTTCCCTAGTCTTCCCACTATCAACCTCCCCCCTCGATGTGAAAGCACCATCAAACTTTTCCTTAACACACAAGAAAAGGTCACTGAAGCTAGGAGGCACATCAGACATTTCCAATTCATCTTCAATATCCTCAAACACCATATCTTCTTTTCTAACACTTCCTCCATAAAACAAACGGGCTAAACAATCCATCTACAAAAGCATTTGAACAAACTTCATCAAGTCTATGAAATGGTTCTGGCGAATAAAACAGGGGCGACAAAGTACATATAACCTATACATAGTAACCTAACAAAATATTAATACAATCTAACCTAACCTAAATATCTAACCTCTAACCTAACCTAACTATATATAACTGATACATACTAAACTATCTATACTAACTAACTACACTAACTATACCAAATAAGTATACTAACAAATATTACAAATACTTATCTAACTATACTAATCTAACTAACTATACTAAACTAACTATACTAATCTAACTACCATTCAGCCCTAACTATACTAATCTAACTATACAAATCCTAACTACCATGAAATCGAGGTTGAAATCAACATTGCAACAAGAAATCGAGAGCGGATTACCTGTCCTACGAAGTGGGGAACCTTGGGGGTTCACTCACACCCAGCACGGCCCGCGGAGAGGGCCGCCGCTGGCCCCTGGCGACCGGCGGCGGGGAGCACGCAGCGGGTGGCACAGCCGCGAGGGGCCTGACAGAGAGAGGGCCGGCGGCGGAGTGAGAGAGGGAGGCCGAGGGGAGTCACGGAGGGAGGAAGAGCGTTGAAGATGGCCGAGGCGGAGAGGGACGATGGCGGCGAATGCTCGGCCCAGCGCAGACAGAGGAGAAAAGAAAGAGAGAGAGAGAGAGAGAGAGAGAGAGAGAGAGAGAGAGAGAGTGGGCCGCGCAGCGGATCTGTAATCCCCCTGCCGCACCAACTGTGCTAGAGTTGACGGCAAAAAAACTTTACTTACAGTATAGTAATACACAAAAAAAATCTTTAGGTTTTTCTTCAACATATGAAAATGATGCTACTATTGTTTGTAATTTAAATTTTGAATGTACCTACTATTTTTGTAATTTAAAATTTGAAGTTAGCTATTTATAATTTATATAGACTCTTTATTTTTCAATTAATTTTTAGCTCAAACTATTCGTGGCCGGCGAGGAGGCCATGGCTTGCATGCTGCTTGGTGCTTTGCACATTTGCACGTTGCGAGATGTGGCGTGAGTCTTGGCTGAGTGATTTGGCCAGCAGCCTGTTTCTTGCATGTACTTGAGTCTATATATATGAATGGAAAACGATGGGAGTTGTGTGGCTTACGTAAAACTAAAGCTTGTTAGCTTGTACCGTTTTCTGTATGTGTGTGCTTTGTGTCCACCGTAACGTGAGTGTGTAAGTGTTTGTGATAAACACCACAAGTGAGAGGGAGTGGTTCCAAGTTCCAACAAGAAACCAGAGGGAGTGATTCCAACAGTATCGTCCATAGCATGACATCTGCCCTTGAATCGTCTTCTCTCCTTGCCACAATTACGATTTACGAGAGCAGGCTTGCGCTGGCGCGAATCCACCGTGCATCTGCCTGAACTTTGACAGGAACCAACAATAGGTTTGATAATAGACTGGACCCAAGCCAAAAGCAGGCCGGCAACTGCCAAAGATCCAAATGGAACTTGTGACCACCCTTTGTGAGCTTATCAATCAGCTACTTCAGAAGCTAAGAGATATCTTTTAATTTGAGGGGAAGAGCTAAGAGATATCCATTCAAAGCAGAAAATCAGTACTCCTAACCTACGAAACTTGTGACCACTATGAAAGAATCCTGCTGAACTTCCTCATACATAAGGGGGAAATTTTCTCAATTAAAAAACACTCCTGAAATCGGCAAGAAATTGGTAAAATGTCATTTCTTACATAACGCCGACTAGTGACTACTATGGAAGGGTGACTCTCTGAACTTCTAGCTTCTTTATTATGACATGACAGTTTGGTTTCTGCATGTGCACACCGGCCAGGACACAACACATGACGCCGGTCGCCGGGTCCTGATCCTACATCGTGCAAAGAACGAAGAATAATTGAATGAATAGCTCGAAACCGACCTGATCCACTACAAATCCTCATCAGTCGCAGCTGACGGTGTCAGAAAGAGAGCAACGCAACGCAGAGGAGGACACAGGGTGTCCATATATGTCCAAAACCAGCAAGCAACGGCGTCCCAGGGCCCAGGGCAGCTGAGAGCTGCCGGCCGGCTATGGCTTCCCGTCTTCTCCTCCTCCTCGCCACCTTGGCCCTTCTCTTCGTCGCAGCCGCAGGGCAGGAGGGCAACAATATCTCGAAGCCGTTTAATCCGTCCTGCTCGACGTCGGACAACTACACCGACGGCAGCCAGTACAAGAAGAACCTGGACCAGTTCCTGGCCGCGCTCCCCACGGCGGCCGGCGACAACGGCTGGTTCTACAAGGGCAGCGCCGGGTCGGGGCCCGACGCGGTGTTCGGCCTCATCATGTGCTTCGCGGACCGCGACGCGTCCGATTGCCTCTACTGTATCTCCACGGCGTCAGCCGGGATCACGACGGCGTGCCCGGGCAGCCGGAACGTGAGCGCGGCGTACGACGCGTGCGTCCTCCGGTACTCGACCGCGCCGATCCCCACCACCGCGGACCTCGGCTACGTATTCGCCGAGCCGCTGACCGGCATCGGCATGCCTTTGACCTCAGAAGCTGTGCTGGACGTCTGGGTGCCGCTGATGGCCGCCCTCTCAAGCTCCATCGCCTTTGACACGTCGCGGAGTTTCAGAAGCAGCATGCCGTACTCGAGCACGGGCTCGCAGGAGATGGAGATGTACGGGCTGGCACAGTGCACCAGGGACCTCAACGGCAGCGAGTGCTCGACCTGCATCAGGAGCTACGCCGTCAGGCTGCGGAAGCTGTTTCCCAGTCACACGGGATGCTCCATCAAGGGCTACAGCTGCTACCTGCGCTACCAGGTGTCGTTCCTGATAGACATCACTCTGCCGCCGGCGCCGGCTCCGGCTCCGGCGCCACCTACGTCTTCGCCGCCAACTCCAGGTACACATCCTCCTGCTGCGGCTTCCTTGGTCCGTTTATCGTCATCGACTGATGCAGGGCAACAACGTTGACGCGGTCTTTTGCATCCCTCCACAGAACCATCAAAGACAGGGATCGTGATTGGCGTGTCTGTCGGCTCCGTCTCGATCATGATCATCCTAGCCATCTTCTCCATATGGCTCCTTCGCCGGCGACGGAGGAGGCAGGCTAGAATCCTTGAGGAAGCGAGGGAGCAAGAGCTGGGAGAAGGAGGGTTCTTCGACGAGGATCTGGAGATGGAAGACGACTTCGAGAGAGGGACCGGGCCAAAGCGGTTTCGCTACGGCGAGCTCGCCATTGCCACAGACAACTTCTCGGACACACAGAAGCTCGGGGAAGGGGGGTTCGGATCAGTGTACAGGGGATTCCTCAAGGAGATGGATCTCCACGTCGCCATCAAGAGGGTGTCCAAGGGCTCCAAACAGGGGAGGAAAGAGTACGCCTCGGAGGTGAGGATCATCAGCCGGCTCAGGCACCGCAACCTGGTGCAGCTGATCGGCTGGTGCCATGGCGGCAGCGAACTCCTCCTCGTCTACGAGCTCATGCCCAACGGCAGCCTCGACAAGCACCTTTACACCATCAGCGACGACACCGACACGCTGCTGCCATGGCCGCTCCGCCACGAGATTGTGTTGGGACTGGGGTCGGCGCTGCTCTACCTGCACGAGGAGTGGGAGCAGTGCGTTGTGCACAGGGACATCAAGCCCAGCAACGTGATGCTGGACGCGTCCTTCCACGCCAAGCTCGGCGACTTCGGGCTGGCGAGGCTGGTCGACCACGGCCAGGGCTCGCACACCACGGTGCTCGCCGGGACCATGGGGTACATGGACCCGGAGTGCATGATCACCGGCAGGGCGAACGCTGAGTCGGACGTCTACAGCTTCGGCATCGTACTGCTAGAGATCGCCTGCGGCCAGCGGCCCCTGGTGCGTCGCCACGGCGAAGAAGACGTGATCCACATCGTGCAGTGGGTGTGGGAGTACCACAGCAGAGGAGCCATCCTCGACGCCGCCGACGCACGGTTCAAGGGTGAGTTGGAGGCCCGGGAGATGGAGACCGTGATGGTCGTCGGCCTCTGGTGCGCGCACCCTGACCGGAGCCTCCGACCGTCCATCCGGCAGGCCGTCAGCGTGCTGCGGTCTGAGATGCCACTGCCTAATCTGCAGGCGAGGATGCCGGTGGCAACCTATGAGCCACCACCTGATGCCTTCTACTATACATCTACCACTGTCACAAGCGTTAATAGCAGCACCACTCGATCCAGCATGACAATCACAACTGTCCTGCCCAAATGACCTCAGATCATTCGCGACTGCAGAGACAGCAAATTGACAATGCCCGGAGATCTTTGGCACACTGCTTTTGAATGTAATAAGTACCTCATCATGTTCCTTTAAAACACTTTGCAAGTATTATTATTTGTTACTCGAAATTGCTCTTGACCCACCGCATTTATTGGCATAAACTTTATATAGTTATCGTCAAATAATTTCTTGGGTTAAATTAAGTTATCGTTGTCTCTCTCTTCTATTCCTTTTTCCCGCACTCCTATCTTGTGGCTATATAGTTATTTCTACTGAGTATAATCAGGAAAGTCTTGAATAATCTCTTGTTGAACTTCATTCCTCGAGAAATAACTATCCAAGTTCCTTAGCTCTCTTTTAAAATTTAATGTTTTGAATCTTGGAGAGATCTGTAGTTTCCTTTTTGCTATAAAATATCATGGTGTTAACCATAATGGAGCTCAATTCTGTTGGTGCCATTTTCTGGCTCAAGCATGCATGCGTTGGATGGCCTGATGTCGTACCAACATCCACAGGCGCCTTAAGGCTTCCAAAACCATGGAACCATCGCTAATGGCAATGAGCTGTTAGTCTGAGACCTGCTACCATGCCACTCTCACACTATTATCGACCATGCCATGACCACGTTTGTTTTCTCTTGTGACTAACTTCTCGCAAAAGAAGGTGAAATGATGTCAGCTACACTGATCTTAAGCTTTTCATGCTTGTCTATCGATGAATTGATGAACCAGTTGCACATAGCACGTAGGACATCGATAGCCAATATGCATAATCAGAGCAGCCAAAACATGTTAATCCTTATGTCAATTCATTCAAATTTAAGCTACGGTAGTTGGAATGGACATGTTTTGTTTTCGCTTTGTCGATGTCAACGATGCTGTCAAAAATTTTCGGCCAAGAGGACAGGCTAAGATGGTGAGCGCAGTGGGGGGAAGGAGCTGCATGAGTACTGAAAAGTGCATCGATGTTTTTTTATGGTGTACAAAGACATTGGTGTCCAAGCGTGCGACGCTGATGCAACCGTATCTAGCAGATGCGGTCTACAGACGCGCTGCAGGGAAAAAAAATTTCCATGGCTGCCCCGTTCGCCGGGGCCACACTGGCCACTGGCACCTAGGCCCGGCCGGCCAAGCAGGGTCTCTCACTATCAGGGCCGGTTGCAGGAGGCCAAGTGGCTGGCGCTGTACAGGGCTGGGAGTTGGGACGGTGCTGGGCATGTGCCGATTCTGCAATAATCCACAACAGATCTAATGAAGCATGCACCACCGGCGTAGAAGAAATAGGATCAGGTATTGATAAATCCCATACTATGCTCGCAACTGGTGACCACGTGCTTGATTATGACTAATTAATGTGCGTTGCAACGAGAGAGAAAAAAAGCTATCAAACGTTCGACTTGTTCGTTTCAGCTTGCTACGTAGCTACAATGGTACTATTCATGTGTTGATAGAGTTAGATATCAAGTTCCGTGACTTCTTTTGAGGATCCACAAGAATATCTAATTTTAATATCTTATTACAGTCGGCAAGGGGTTAGTCGTCATCCTGTCAATAATTGGTATCTCTCTTGATGAGTATGAAGTATGACCGAGATCTTCGATTTCCATGTGTTAGCCCACCGCCGGCTCTTCGAACGTCCTCCCGAGGAGCATCCGGGGAAGAACGGTGTCACGGCCGGCGAGAAGGAGGAGCTTGAGGCGTCCAGCGACGCCCTGACGGTACCCCAGGGCCTAGGTGTGGCCGCGGCGTTGCTGGCATCTAGCCTCAGCGGCGGAAGGGACGAAGCGCCAGAGCTGGCCCCCTCGGCCGTCAGCGGTGCGGTCGTGGTGGCGTCCGTAGCAACGCACCACAATATTGTTATCGTGCGATCGGTGTGTTTTTAGTATAAATTGTTAGCTATCCCGTAGCAACGCACGGGCACACTACCTAGTACCTATCCAAGTTCCTTAGCTCTCTTTTCAAATTTAATGTTTTGAATCTTGGAGAGATCTGTAGTTTCCTTTTTGCTATAAAATATCATGGTGTTAACCATAATGGAGCTCAATTCTGTTGGTGCCATTTTCTGGCTCAAGCATGCATGCGTTGGATGGCCTGATATCGTACCAACATCCACAGGCGCCTTAAGGCTTCCAAAACCATGGAACCATCGCTAATGGCAATGAGCTGTTAGTCTGAGACCTGCTACCATGCCACTCACACTATTATCGACCATGCCATGACCACGTTTGTTTTCTCTTGTGACTAACTTCTCGCAAAAGAAGGTGAAATAATTTTTTTTCTCGAATACGCAAAAGATTTGCGTATCATTGTAATTAAGAAGAAGAAGAGTTTAACCATACACACGACACGCTTCTAATGAGCGTCCTTGGAGGTCTTACAGTTGTGACTGGACCTTCCTAGCAGACTGTTTTAAACTTCGATATTACATAAAAGTAAACAACCGAATTAAGGGCAGCGCAGTAACCTACGGAGTTTGGCGTCTCCGCTACTGGCCGCGCGACTCTGCTCTGTCATCCGAGATGAGTCTTCTACTAGTCGAAGCATTGGTCGCCGGGAATAGCACGTCCAGTGCTTCCACTTCGCTCGACGTCAAGTTCCTTGCGAAAAAGTCGTCGTAAGCACTCTTGGACGCGGATGAGATTGTAGCTGCCGGCGGTGCAAAGCCCATCGTCCACATGAGGAACACCTCGCCTCGCTTGGAGGTCGGAATGTCAGCCAGCGGCTGAGCTGCAATCCGTCTGCTCCGTTTTGGCATGGGTTGCCTTACGGTTGCCACCTTCTGCCTGGGTGGGCTGGCGATTAATGGAGGCATTCGCTCGAGCTGCACCTCCTCAGTGAACTATGCGAGACGTCAGGCAGCTTCACGTGGTGTGGGCGTAGCGTCGCTGGGGGTGGTGCAACCCTCTACGACGTCGGGTGCTCCCGCTCATGGTGGCGTGAGTTGTGGCGGCCCCTGCACTGGCGACATCAGAGACAAGTCTGTCGTCCACTGAGCAGCCGTCGCCGGGGAACAGGTGTCTGGCACTGGTGCTTCAACCTCCTGAGGGGCTGTCGTAGCAGACAGACACTCAGGTGTTGCTGCTCTCATTGGCCGGCTCACGACGAGCGAGGCGGCGAGCTCCTCCAGCATCGGGTCGAAAGAGATGACCAATGCGGGAGGCCCCGCACTCACGCACAGTTCCAGCGCCACCGGATCTGGCTCGGGGAACAGCAGTAGAAGTAGGTGCCTTGTCGGCGTGGTCGGCAGGCGCACCCGTGCCGATCTCCTTCGGCTTAGTGTTGCGTCGCCGATGTCGTCGTCGTCTCCCACCGGCGCCCCCCACGGCCCCCGTTGCGGCACCCTCCGCACCGCCGCGCGGCGTGGGCTGGGAGAACGTAGGGTCGTCGCGAGCAGAGTACCGTGGTAGGTTGGCACCCACCGCCGCCAAGGTCGAAGCAGTCCTTCGCCTGCAGTCCTTGACGAGGTGCCCGAATCTGCAACAGCGCAGGCAACGTCGTGGCAACCGACAAGTCGCTACTCGGTGCGAGTAGGAAAGGCAGTTGAAGCATCTGCCATGAAGCTGTGCCAGGATCTTCTTGACCTGCGAAAGTTGCTTTTGGCTGGGGCGAGGCTCCGTCGAGGCAGCAGCAGATCCTGTGACCTACCGGGGGAGGATCTCACGCCACCCATCGGTGTTGGGGGCGGAGACCCGTCCACGGCGGTTGAGGCGTTGGTGGGCAGGGACATGGCCATCCACTGGCCGCACAGGCAAGCCGTTCACCAGCTGCAGGCGTGGCCGGCTGCGCTTCCTCCGCCTACGGCCATGTCCCTGTTGGCCCCATTCAGCACCAGCACGGCCGTGCAAAGGCCCCGCTCCGTGGCGCCCCAAAACTGCGGCTGAACTAGTCTGGGGGCGCACGGGGGACGCTGAGGCCGACTTCGCCGGGTGACGAGCGGTCTCCAGGTATGTCGCGGGGTGGTCGTCATCGGTCTCCTCCTCCTCCTCGTCCGCCCACCGCCGGCTCTTCGAACGTCCTCCCGAGGAGCATCCGGGGAAGAACGGTGTCACGGCCGGCGAGAGGGAGGAGCTTGAGGCGTCCAGCGATGCCCTGACGGTACCCCAAGGCCTGGGTGTGGCCGCGGCGTTGCTGGCATATAGCCTCAGCGGCGGAGGGGATGAAGCGCCAGAGCTGGCCCCCTCGGCCGTCAGTGGTGCGGTCGTGGTGGCGTCCGTGGCGGTGTCCTCATCCCCCGGCGGCGTTGGCGCGGGCTCCACGGGAGGAGGCGGCGGTGGAGCGGCCGAGCTGTCGGCGTGAGCCGCCCCGGCACCGGTGGAAGCCGCGTGCGTCGGTGATGGCAGGGGGGCGGGGTTCGCTGCGCCACCAGTTGATGAGGCCCGAGATCCGAAGCCTGCCACCGGTGGGCCGTCAGATCTGACGGGCTGGATGCCGAGGGCGGCAGCGGTAGGGCCCTGCGGGCATGGCGGCGACGGCGTGGTAAAGAACGGCACCGCGACGCCAACAGTGCAGGGCAGGGGAGGGGGAGAGGGAGGCGGGGGAGGAGGAGGTGGTGGGGGGGTTGTGGGGGGCGCCGACGCCTGGGTGGCGGCCGGCGGCGGGGTCAGGGCACTATCTTGAGCTTTTCATGCTTGTCTATCGATGAATTGATGAACCAGTTGCACATAGCACGTAGGACATCGATAGCCAATATGCATAATCAGAGCAGCCAAAACATGTTAATCCTTATGTCAATTCATTCAAATTTAAGCTATGGTAGTTGGAATGGACATGTTTTGTTTTCGCTTTGTCGATGTCAACGATGCTGTCAAAATTTTTCGGCAAAGAGGACAGGCTAAGATGGTGAGCGCAGTGGGGGGAAGGAGCTGCATGAGTACTGAAAAGTGCATCGATGTTTTTTTATGGTGTACAAAGACATTGGTGTCCAAGCGTGCGACGCTGATGCAACCGTATCTAGCAGATGCGGTCTACAGACGCGCTGCAGGGAAAAAAAATTTCCATGGCTGCCCCGTTCGCCGGGGCCACACTGGCCACTGGCACCTAGGCCCGGCCGGCCAAGCAGGGTCTCTCACTATCAGGGCCGGCTGCAGGAGGCCAAGTGGCTGGCGCTGTACAGGGCTGGGAGTTGGGACGGTGCTGGGCATGTGCCGATTCTGCAATAATCCACAACAGATCTAATGAAGCATGCACCACCGGCGTAGAAGAAATAGGATCAGGTATTGATAAATCCCATACTATGCTCGCAACTGGTGACCACGTGCTTGATTATGACTAATTAATATTATTAGCAAATATGGCCGTGCGTAAACGAGAGAGAAAAAAAAGCTATCAAACGTTCTGCTTGATCGTTTCAGCTTGCTGCGCAGCTACAACGGTACTATTCATGTGTTGATAGAGTTAGATATCAAGTTCTGTGACTTCTTTTGAGGATCCACAAGAATATCTAATTTTAATATCTTATTAAAGTCGGCAAGGGGTTAGTCGTCATCATGTCAATAATTGGTATCTCTCTTGATGAGTATGAAGTATGACCGAGATCTCTCGATTTCCACGTGTTAGCCCGTGTTGAGATTTGTACCGGTATATATGAACAACTTAGAGATTTGCACCGGTATATGCGGATAACTTGGAGAAACATTTAATTTGATTAGATTTGAGGACAAACGGATCAAGATTTCAGTTTATAGTTTGATTAGTTAGGCCATCAATTGATTTATGTAATAATAATATTTTTTCTAATAAAATTACGTCGACAACTTAAGGATGGAAATATTTTTATTTATTTATTAGGCAATGGTCCAAGTTTCGAAGACCCGTAATACTATGTTTACTATTTATTTTTTATCTTTATAAGAAAAAATAGAGTTACATTTAAAAACAAAAAAAAATCACGAAAAGAGTGGCACGGGACGCCACAGTCCTGCAGCAGGGGCAGCAAGACATATGGACTACGGAACATCTCCGAACGAACTGGACAAAAAAAACGAGAGATAAAAATGAGACGGAAACGAGAAAAAGAACGCGGACAGAAAACGGTTTATTCGGCCTTTTGGCCTGCTGAACGCCCGCGTGGGCTTAAACCGAAAATCGATTTTAGAGGTGGTTTGGTTTTTAAAACCACCTCTGAAAACCGATTTTAACCGTCTCTAAAAATCTTTTCTTTACTAGCGTGGGCCACGCAAGCACGCTGGTCTGCGATGCCCCGCAGGCCCACTTAGCTACCAGCTTGATCTGAACTGTTGATGCCAATCCGACATCCTCAGGAACAAAACCAATCCGCCGCTGTCCCAAAAAAAACCCTAGCTTCACTTTCTCTTCTTCCTCCGTCCTTCTCGCATCGCGCAACTGAGAGAGCATGGCGGACAAGCAGGTGGCGCCGGTGTTGGAACGCGCGGAGCCGAGCTGAGGGGTGCCACCGACGGGAGCGCGCACGGCAGGCTAACCCAGTGGCGGACCCAGAATTTAGCCAAGACTAGGGCTAAATTTTAGCAGCCAAAAACCTAAAGCTACACCATAATCTGTCATAGAAAAACAACTATTTTCAAAGAAAATTTGCAAATTGAGAGGAGTCTCAAAGAAAGTCTGTTGTTCAGCAGCCCCCTCTTGTTTAGGAACTCGATAGAAATACGATGCTGAAGTCCGGTCCTCTTCATCTTCTAAACTGTAATTTTAGAATGTAACTGGAATAGAAACTTTCCAAAATACAAACTGCAACAAAGGGTTGAAATTTTGAAATTGGGAAACCAGATGCAAACTAGGGCTCTGCTTCTGTCTTCCTGTTCACCTGGTCCTGGTTGATTTGGCCAGCGCCCAGCGGGCAGCGGCGCAGCGCCCCCTGGCTGCCTGGCGAGCGACGGGCAGCTGAGCGGGGCTAGGGCGGACGCCACTGGGGCGCTGGGCAGCGGCCGGTCGGGCGGCCGGAGACCTGCCGATATCGGAGCCGCGGAGTGCATAGCAGAGGGGGCGAGCCGGTCAGGGACGAAGCGCAGAACAGAGGGGGCGAGTGGCGATGGGCGACGCACCTGGCCGCAGACGACGGCGCGGAGCAGCGCGACTCCAGACGCGACTCACGTCGTCAAGCATGCGAGGCGGCGAGACTCCGTCCAGACGCGAGCGAGCGCTGCCATATTCCCTGGCTTGTCTTGGACTTCTTGGTTGGGCTAATGTCTGATGGGCCAAAAAATTGAAGAATTGCTCCCTTGTTACTTGGGCCATGGCCCTAGTGGCCCTAGTGCTGGGTCCGCCAATGGGCCGACCCGTGTTGCCGCCAGGCCGCTCGCCGGAGCTCGCATGCAACGGTGACCGCGAGGCTCCGTTGAGCCGCCCTGCCGTGGCGCTCAGGCGTCCCGGCGGTCGCGAGCAGCGAGCCCAGGAGCCCCGGTAGCCGCATGGCCTGCGTCCCTGGTGGCTGCACGCCTCCACACCATGGTGTGCTGCCGCCGTCGCGTTGGCAGCTTGGGAACGCGCGTGAGGCCTGACGTGCACGCCCGACGTGTGGTGCCGGTCCTAGGATTTTAAGGACCCTCTGGCGATCTCATCGCAATGGCCCCTCTTGACCATGTATAAAATCTTATAATATATAGGTACTAATTTTACTTGCAAAACGAAAACAAATTCAATAACATATTTTTAATTTAACATGTCTGATAATTATCGAGAAACAATGTAGATTAAACAATATATTTATAGATACATGATAATTATCGAGGAACAATGTTGATTAAAAAAGCAATATATTTGTTTTCTTTTCTCACACATGACAAATGTTTCTTAGGTATCATTCTAAAATTCTAACACATAAATTAGAAGAAAAATATGACTATATGGGTATAAAGTATTAGAAGTCTGCAATACTATACAAATAATTAATTTGGATTAAAAATAAAAATGAAAAAATACCATGGGTCTAAACAACTGATAATGATCGCAATTCGTAAGAAGCCAAGAATCAAGATGTCGTCGTCGTGGAGCCATGCCAGGTCGCCATCCTCGTGCGCCGTGTCCGTGTCTCTGGTAGTCTAGCTCTTCGTGGCGGTGCGGCTCGCCAGCTCCACGTGTGTAAGGCGCACGTCGCGAGCTCACGATCAGAGTGTGTTGTGTGCAGTGTGACTCCTCACCTCCTCTCTACCCGAGGGCTATAGAGAAAGAAAACTAGGAAAGAAATGCCGATGTTGTCTTTTTGGGCCGCCTAGCCAGTTCTATGTCTCTTTTCTCATTAGTTTACTAATGACTAATGGACTATAGGACCTGGGGTTTGTATAGGCCCCTCCTCCGCTTGGGCCCTCGGCTGTCGCACCTCGTGCCCTACCTCTAGGGCCGGCACCGCCGACGTGCTCGCTCCCTATGTGACCCCAGTGCACGCTCCCGTGATCAACTGCATCACCGAGGTTGTCAACACCAATTTTTTTATTTTATAAGTTGTCTTTCTAAAGTTAGTCTGATTTGGTATTGGATTTGGATTGCTGTGCTTTGTGGATTTTGATTCGGACTCAATTTGGTCCTCGGCACCTTCTTGTAGATTTGGGCTTGCCGTTTTGAAAAATCCTTGTATAGATTTGGGAGACATGAGAAAACCTATTTGATTTCAGATTGGGATGGTCCCGACAAAAATTAGTCCAGACCAACTTTGAGGTTGAAATTTTGCCTCTTTAGTATTAGGTAGAGATAGAGACTACTAGTGTACCCGTGCTAACGCTATGATAAAAACAAAACAAGATAAAATTTGTAAAAAAATAAAATAACAATCAGATTCATTAAAATTCACATCGCATATATTGTATAACCAAATATTTTTGTCACATAAGGATTGATCCTTTCACTAGTAGAGAAACGACTTTTGATCCACTTCGAAATTTGGCTTTAGTCCTAGTATTTTTCGCGCCCGGGACTAGAGAAACCTTTAGTCCCGGTAATATATACGTTAGTTTCATACTTTAGTTTGTACAAAATGTTCGAACATTATAAACGTGTAGAATACGTATATTATTAGCAGCGTAGAATGCGTATTCGAAAACCTATTCGAAAACCAAAACGAATCATCAATTGAAAATAGAAAAAAAAACATTTAGTCCCGGTTGGTAATACCAACCGGGACTCAAGGGCCGGTCCACATGGTCAGGCCGGGAGGCCTCTTTAGCCCCGGTTAGTATTATCAACCGGGACTAAGGTGGACCTACCTTTAGTCCCGGGCGAGAAACTAGGACTAAAGGAGAGACCATTTAGTCTCGGATTCATGCTCCCGGTTGAAAAACCGGGACTGAAGGGGTTTCTCAACCGGGAGTACAGCTTGTTTCTGTACTAGTGTTTGAAGAGGCGACAACATCATTTGACTCACCCACCGACGACTTTCTCCATCCCCAAAATATTTTAAACTCGAGGATACAAAGAAAACAAAACATTTTTATCACATGAAGAAATTTGAAACACTGTAAGGAAATATGCACCACTGTCGCGTACATAAATACACGCGGCATATATAGTTTGAAGTTTGAACAACATGAAGTCTGGCTGGCCGGCATCCGATCCGTCACTTATTTGTTTTACGCCGCGTATATACGGCGTACGCCAAAGGCGGAAGCAAACATAAAACATACATTACTTGGTAGAATATATAACAGCACAAGCAACCCTGCATACATATAGTTTACGATTGTTAGTCATCATCATATCAGAGGTAAATAAATAAATAAATAAATAAATAGTAAAAGAACGAAAGAGAAGTAGAAAACACACCGGCTGGGCAGATCGATGTGTATCGCTACATGGTCACGTCACACGATCCATACATCATCATGTCTTTACGCATTCGTCCATGCACCGACCTGTCTTGTCCTTGCATTTTTGACATCGATCCGCTGGCCCTGTACAATACCCCAGGTCAGCGCAAAGGAGGTAAGTTCTGTTTTGGCAGATTTCTTTGCATTCCTCCGGCGTCAACTTCTTCCTCTCCGCCGTCTCCCACGCAAAGGAGGCTGGGCGGCCAATGCTGAGGACGAGCAGGACGCACAAGGCGCCGGCGGCCACCTTTGAAGCGGTGGAACCAGCTGCTGAAGCCATGACGACGGATATGGTGGAGGGAGGACGTACGACGCAATGCAAAGAAAGAGATATATATAGCTAGCTAGCCGCAGGTACAATCCTCCTGCAACCACAAATAAAAGAGAAAAGCGGAAATCACGTTCACGTACGTCCTCTCGCAATTTACGGCAAAAATAGCAAACTGCAAAATAGCAATTTATTATTGAATTTTGCTATTATGACAAAAATAGGAAAATGCAAACGGGTATCGCAGGGTGGAGACAGCATCTGGGGCGTGTGCGTGGGTATTTTTTTTTATTATTTTTAACCTTTTCTTAAAACAAATTCCAAATCTAACACCGTTGTTTTTTTATTTTCAAATCTAACCGTTTGGCCACGCCTAAGTCCATGGCGCGGTTAAAACACGCTGCCACGCCATATGTATCGGCGCGGCACGATCTGCCATGTCGGACAATGATTTCCACGCGTAAATCTTTGCTGCGCCACTCCCGTTGGCGTGGCAACACTATAGTACCGCGCCAACCTAGCGCAGCAAGGCACAACCTTAGAAAAATTATATCTTTTTCATATGATTTCGGATGATGATGATCGTTATATGAAAATTATAGTTCTCGACGAGATCTACAACTTTCTAGTTTTGAGTTTTTCCATTTAAGGTGGTTAAGATGCTAAAAAATTAAACAATATTTCAACAGTATATTACTTGTCACCTTGGAAAAATCATATCTTTGTTATATGGAGTCAAATGGAGATACTTTCTATATGAAAATTGTAGCGCTCGACGAGATCTACAATTTTCTAGTTTTGAATTTTTCCATTTGAGGTCGTTAAGAGGCTCAAAAAAATTCAGCAGTATATTAATCACGTACAAACGCTTGTCGCCTTGAAAAAATCATATCTTTGTTATATGGAGCTAAATGGAGATACTTTCTATACGAAAGTTGTAGCTCTAGATGGGATCTACGAATCTATAGTTTTGAGTTTCGGCATTTGAGATCACTAGGATGTTCAGAAAAAATAATATAAAGTTTTAGCATCATATTAATCGCGTATGAGCTCTTGTCGCCTTGGAAAAATCTTATCGTTTTTGTACGGTGCTAAATGAAGATACTTTTTACATAAAAGTTGTAGCACTTGATTGGATCTACAACTTTATAATTTTGAGTTTTTTTTCATTTGAGGTCATTATCTTTTGCGCGCGATGTGAGTGATTACTAATCGAGAGTCGACTCGGGAGTTCAGAACGTATGAAGATGAATGGTTTGTTAAGCGATGGTATTATGGTGCTCACAGAAAAGAACTACTGTGCACCAACCGCGTGCAATGGCCATGGTAGATAGCTGAGTGAACCACATACTATTATTATCTCACTTATACTTTTGCCGTAGCTTCGCATAAAATTTTAATCTAAAGATGGTGAAAAAAAAAGTTATGTAACAGTAGACATCGTTAATTGTAAAATTGGTGAGGTCTAATAAACTTAGAAATTAAACTACGAGATATCATGTCATAAAAAATTCAATAATAATTTGAATAAGTTATTCTTTAATAAAATTTATAAAAGGTTTTATTGGCATCTGATGCTACTTTCTTTCAAAAGAAAATTCAGTAATAATTTGAATAAGTTATTTAATAGAATTTATAAAAGGATTCATTAGTGTCTGATGCCACTTCCACCTGCTATTCGTTTGGGCCTGTTCGGCAAGACATATTTTGGCTCCGGCTGATTTGTATGGCTCATTTGTTGTGAGAGAAAACCACTATTTTCTGGTTGGCTGATTTTGGCTGATAAGCTCAAGCGAACAGACGGAAAGAAATTTTATTTTGAAGCCCTTTGAACCGTGGACTCCTAGCTTCTTATCTTTCTCTCTAGGATAGAACCCTCAGAAGAAATACAAGAAGAAACCTTACTGGAAGAAAAAAAAAAGGTCTTTGCCGCCTCACCGAAAGAAAAAGTTCTTACAAATAAAAGGAAAATGCACCCATAGAGCCCTTGGAGCTGGATGGACCTCTAAGATTTTATTGAGATGCCTCTAAGTCCTGAGGTTAAAAACTTTATAGTTGGTCTAACTCACCTTTAGCAACCAAAATATGATTAAACTCTCTATTTTTTGGTAGCACCTTAACTCCCGAGTCGACTCTCGATTAGTAATCAGTCACGTCGCACACCCAAGATAATGACCTCAAATGAAAAAACTTTAAACTTTAAACTTATAGATCTCATCAAGTGTTATAACTTTTATGTAAAAAGTATCTTCATTTGATACCGTACAAAAAGGATAAGATTTTTCCAAGGCGACAAGAGCTTGTATGCGATTAATACGATACTGAAACTTTATATTATTTTTTCTGAACATCTTAGTGATCTCAAATGCAAAAACTCAAAACTATAAATTTGTAGATCCCATCTAGAGCCACAATTTTCATATAGAAAGTATCTCCATTTGACTCCATATAACAAAGATATGATTTTTCCAAGACGACAAGCGCTTGTACGCGATAAATATACGGCTGAAATTTTGTTTAATTTTTTTGAGCATCTTAACGACCTCAAATAGAAAAACGCAAAACTAAAAGCTTGTAGATCTCGTCGATAGCTACAATTTTTATATAGAAAGTATCTTCATTTGACTCCATATAACAAAGATGTGATTTTTCCAAGGCGACAAACGCGTGTACGCAATTTTTTTTTAGCATCTTAACGACCTCAAATGAAAAAGATCTCATCTAGAGCTACAATTTTTATATAAAGATCATTTTCATCCATGCTCGTATGAAAAAGATATAATTTTTCTAATGTTGTGCCTTGCCACTCCAGTCTGGTTGGCGTGATGCTACAGTGCTGCCGCGCCAACAGGAGCAGCGCGACAAGGATTTACACGTGGAAATCATTGTCCGACATGGCAGATCGTGCCACGCCGATGCACGAGGTGCGGCAGCGTGTTTTGGCCGTGCCATGGACTTAGGCGTGGCCAAACGGGTTAGATTTGAAAATAAAAAAGCAATTGTGTTAGATTTAGAATTTGTTTTAAGAAAATATTAAAAAAAATTCTGCGTGGGAGCGGGGTGGGGTTCTGGCTTCAATGACGTGCATGATTTTGGCCTTTGGAACGGGGACGTGTGTATTTGGAGCTCGGGCAATTGCAAGCTGGTCAGCACCTGGGTATTTTGCCTCGACAAAATGGCTGAATGAACGGTAGCAAAAAAAAAGGGTATTACAGGAGGACCTAATACCAGAATTTAGTGAACAAATAAATCAAATACAAGCAAATAAAACAGAAAAAGAAAAAGGTTTTGTGGTTTGTTTAACAAAACAAATTCAGAAATCAAATGTAACAGAATGTCAAATTTTTTCTATAGTTAGACGAAGGCAGATGTTATTCAAGTGAGTGTAACAAAGGAAAATCAAATAGCATATGAAACAGATGTGCATTTTTTTTCTAAAGTTAGACAAAGGCTAAGATTACTCAGGTGTGTTGCAAAGAAAAATCAGATAGGATGAGACGGACGTGAAAAATTCTTTGTCAAATTACATATATAATTACATAGCAAAATCAAATAGCATATGTAAAAAGAATTAAATATATAAATAATAACAGTTACACCTACTTTTCTAAATAATTACATATACTTTTTTAAAGAATTACCTATAGTAAACACTGTAATAATAGAGTCAACAAACTAGAACTTTAAATTACATATGAGTGACTGCCGAGAGAACAGGGGAGGAAATGCGCTGCAGCCTTTGGGATCCAAAATATTGGGCGTGCTTCCCAAAATTGAATAGCACTCGCTCCGTTTTAAATTATAAGTCGCTTTGACTTTTTTTTTACATCCATATTGCTATGTATCTAGATATAATAATATGTCTAGATACATAAGCATAATGGATAACAAAAAAAAATCAAAGCAACTTATAATTTGGAACGGAGGGAGTATTATACTATATTAAAGTGGGTCCCACAACTTGGACAGAAAATAAAAAAGTCAACGAGTATAGATCAAATGGCCAGCGTAGAATCAGATGAAGAGACGGACGGGGCAAAATTGAGATAGCGAGGGCAATAGGAATGCCCGAGTATCCTACAGATTTCCCCATCTTGAATGAGTAAGACAAGATGGTTTGAGGAGAGATTACTTTGGTACACGAATTTGGATGGACTTAGATTAGGCATGACTGTGGGGGTGGTTGAGCGGGGTGGATTTAGTAAAGAAAGTTTTGGTGCATATTATAGAGGTGTAGAGATGAGGCTTCTCCTACCAACAAGTGGTCAAACTTTTTTTCTGATGAACTATTAATGTGTGCCGAAATAGCAAAGTCTTTTTTTTACTAAGAATATAGGCACATGATATGAGTTTATCTCGCCAAAAACAATTGCACAACAAAAAAACCCTTATATGTCGGGTTGGTTCTTGTGTAAATTTGAATGCATGTGCTTAATAGTTGAGTTGGGCTGGTTCTTGTGTTCTATTCTTTCTTGGTTGTCATGTTAGTTCCATTTGTTTTGTTTGTGTGTGGAGATTCACCTGCCTAGAACACCTTGTTGTATAAGGGTTAAAAGTTCTCGGTGTTTCTAGAAAATCCTTGAAACTAAATACTTTAAAAGCTCTTGATGTTTGTAGTTTTATACTGTAAGGGTTAACTAAGTCATGTCTAAAATGGCAGCTTTCATGTGTAGTTTATATATATACTAGTAATATGCTCGTGCTAACTGACAAGAGACAAACATAGAGATATGTTAAGTCCCCCACTAGCACAGAAAAGTTTTTTAGGGGCGGTTAAAATCAATCTTTAGAGGCGGTTTGAAAAATCGCTACAATGCCATTGTCTGTAAAGATAGAGCATTTGTAGTGTTGGGCATTTAACCGTCCCTGGAAAAGCATTTCTAGGGACGATTGCATTAGGAGAACCGCCTAATAATCTATTTTAGGGGCGGTTGTTGTATGAGAACCGCCCCTGTAAACATATTTTCAGTGGCAGTTGCTGCACCGCAACCGTCCTTGAAAATGGTTTTACAAGGATGGCTATGGCAATGCAATCGCTTCTAAAAACACATTTTTAGGGGGGCTGTTGGCTTAATCAAACCATCCCTAAAAATATATTTACAAGTGCGGTTCACTAAACCGTCCCTGAAAATCAGTTTCAAATTTTTGGAATTTGAAATTTCCTCCCATATTTGAAATCGGGTTTTCCCACCAAATTTTAGAGCCGAATGCAATTGATTCAAATTAACTTCATATATACATAGTAGTGAACTAGTTAACTAATACACACATGATCAACAAAGTATTTGTAGCATAATTTAATTTACATTACAAACTACCCATTAACATTAATTGTGCTTCTGCCAAAAAAAGAAAAGAAGGGATGCTCGCATGCAGCACGAAGAGCCTCAAACTACCCCAGCGAATATCCAGGGCATGCTGCTTAGCACGCCAAGCCTTCCATACTTGGAAGTGTAACCTATGAATCCAACTATGGACCGAATCAACATCGACACAGAAACGTTGCAATCCTCATCCACGAGGCCCAATATGCGATGGGCAAGGTAAGGTGCCGAGAGCTGAGCATGTCCTTCATTCCCCTCATTTGATAGACAGGTGTGCGGTTGAACCACTTTACTTATCCTCCATTTGCCATCTCTCTATTTCTTACGAGCTCATACCCTCCACAAATAGCTTGCCTTGCTTACCATGTAGTACCTCAAGTTCTGATCAGAATGGCTGACAGTGTATGGCCTATGGTGATGCACTGCATAGTCTTGAAGAAACAGCTTCAGCTCAGACATTTGAATTAAATACTATCCCCTTGCTAATGATCTCTTTGCGATGGTCATACATTGATTAATTTCCAACACATCTGCAGCCCAGTGTCACAAACTGTCATATCTGTCATGCTAATGTCCCTTTAGTTGGGAACGCCACGAAAAGGTACGTTCACCGACCTCAATTGCATCATCTCAGTCATTGTGTAATGATCTAGTGGCACGTACTGTTGTGCTTCGCTCAACCTCACCCATGAATCATATGGAGTAGCATCCTCTACGTGAGTACAAACAGGCATAGCCTCCTCTACTTCAGCACGAACAGGCACATCTCTGACTATTCTCTCCTCAACCGGTCCTGGGTAATGGTTACCTGGGTCAACTGGCACTGGCTCCTTCATCATGGTCCGAATTCTCTGAATCAATGCTAACTTCATCACCAGTCCTTTCCTCCTCTTCTTTCTCCAACTTGTCCCACTCGTATGAACCCACATCGAAGTCGTCGTTCAGATGGCCTACTGAAAATCGCCTACATTCTTCAACTGCCATTGGAGAGGACTGAAGTTGCTCATGCGTCAACTTACTGCCCAATACCATATTCCCTGGTGTTCGGTCCACATCGACCGCCCATTGATGTTCATCGCCACTAACGTCGTCAAAGGATGGCCCATCCTCCTTCCTGTATCCATTCTCCACCACCACGTCAACCATGGTCACATTTGACCCTTCGATTACCATTTTTTAGAGCGACCAATGACCCTCATTGGGTAAGGGCATTAAGACGAAGTGTGCCCTAGTCTTCCCACTATCAAACCTCCCCTTCAATGTGAAAGCACCAGCGAACGAACTTTTCCTTAACACGCAAGAAAAGGTCACAGAAGCTAGGAGGCACACCAGATATTTCCAGTTCATCTTCCATATCCTCAAACACCACATCTTCTTTTCTAACACTTCATAAAAACAAATGGACTAAATAATCCATCTACAAAAGCATTTGAACAAATTTCATCAAGTCTTCGAATTGGTTCTAGTGAACCAAATAGGGGCGACTAAGTACATATAACCTATACATAGTAACCTAACCAAATATAAATACAATCTACCTAGCCTAACCTAACCTAACTACATATAACCGATACATGCTAAACTATCTATACAATTAACTACACTAATTATACCAAATAAGTCACTATACCATAGCCAATCTATAGCGACTCCAAATTGGTCGCTATAAGTCGTTATTATAGCGACCGATGTATAAGTCGTTGTAAGTGGCGTCGCTATAAATCTATAGCGACCGATAGGGTTTACAGCGACCAATAGTTGGATGCTAGTATTTATAACAACCAATGATCTGTCACATGTTATAGCGACCAATGGTTCGAGGATATTAAACTTTTTAGCGACCACTAATCTGTCGCTATGAGCTGGCACAATTATATATAATAAATTTTGTATTAACCAGATTTCATATCAAATCAACATCCATAGCATGTCACATCACTTCATCAACCACATCATCAGATAAAGATCTCAAGTTTCATTGAAGCCAACATTTAGCAATACATCAAGTTCTATCATCTGAGATTCTGATCCATGACAGCAAGTCATCATTACAAAAGGAAAAGAACACATACAACCTAGCTAGGTTAAATGGCAGGCACAAGTCATATGTTTGACTGCACAATCTAACTATATTCAAAGCAAAATACCTCATCTCCATCTTATCAAAAGCAAAATATCATATGTTGACTTCCTAGTGACATTATCGAGATTCCAGCATCATGTGCACCTCCAAGGCCTCCCTCCACCTGAACACAACACAGTACACACATGAAGTTAATTATGGGACCTACATAGGAACCAAACAATTGTGATACCCATAATCTAATTGAGACTAGAAAATAGTCAATAGGTAACCTCAAATAGAAATAGAAAAATATCATCTCCAAGGTTCAAAAGTAGATTTCTGGAAGCTAGTTGGGTACATTCAGTTTCAGCAAACTATTGATGAAGTCTAAGTCTTTCCTAACAGTCATGTAGTAAATTGCACTTTAAAGACTAGCATGAAAATTTTCACTAAATGGTTCATTCCCAAAATTATAGGCATCGGAGGTTTTTATTTTCATTCCAAGAAGTCATCAACAGTTTGCATGCAAGCTTGAAAAAGATAAAATCAGAACATGCTGACCAAAATCACACACATATTACAAATAAGAAAACATTTATGCATCCTCAACAGAAAAAGGTAGAAATCAGATAGATTGCCCATCTGAGTTCTAGCTCTTCTCGCCCCCTGCTGCAAGTCCAGAGTATAAAAACACAAAGTAGAGGCACTAATCAGCATCATGAAACTTGCTAACCTTCAACTGTCATAATAGGAGATACATAAGTGACCTCAGAATAACATACCTGAAACACCTTGACGCAATTTTGATGCCTTCCTAACCGATTTTGATGCCTGCCGCTTAACCTTCAATTGTCACAAATATCACTAATTATAAGTTTGACCATTTGTCATATACTAGTGAACATGCACGTCCGACACGCACATGGATATAAAAAAATCTCATTCATGAAGGAGGAATTATAGCTGGCATTAGAATTCTAGCTTTTTCAAAGTGGAAAATTCCATTACTAAACGAGGCTACGTTACAAACTCCTTAGGTAGTAAGTACATCTCCATCTCCCACATCAAACCACTTGCAGAGCTTATGATCGATGTATGTCGGCACTTGACAGTGCAGCTTGCCTTACCCTCATATCATCATCAGAGTCTTTCTCCTTGTGTACTTGGATGCTTAGTATAATCTCATCATTTTCCCATTCCCCTCCTATTACTTCTCCTCACAACCTCATACCGCACTTGAAATATCTTCCTAAAATATGGGTAAAAATAAAGATTGGCGACCCGTAAAATCATCAAATATACAAAAGAAACCATGCTAAAATTTTGATTTAGTGTTACAAACCTCAGCTTGGAAGTTTCCATACCGCACTAAAAAAGACTGAAGGTACCACATATTTCGCCCCTAACAGTGAAAATGTCACATTAAAATTGATAGACAACTGTGTGTACACAACCACCTTAAGTAAGAGAAAGAGAATGGGCACAAGAATCTAGCAATTTGAGTAACTAATACAACGAGAACTATAGGCCATGTGAATCCTCTTATCTGAAAGCAAGTATACATACTGATATACGTTACTGGACACAAAAAGGAAAGGCTAACTCTATACTAATATCCTACACGATAATATTGCAGAGAGAGATGTTGAACTATACAAACCTGTGCATATGTATTGGCCAAAGAAATAAGTTCATTATTCCCAGATCCAGTAAAAGCTGCAGAGGGGAAAAAGGAAAGAAGTTACATAGTTAATGAAGCACAGGATACCGAAGGTACCCACATATAAAGTTCATTAAATGTATCACGAGGAGCAAAAGAAAATATGTCAAAGAATAAACTGCAGGAAAAATTCAAATGTTTTATATTTTCTAGATTCTAACAAAATGCTCACGATCAGCACTAAAGATAAAAGCAGTACGTAATCCCTATTTGCATGCTTAGCTGGTTGAGTCTAGGACAAGGCAGCAAAGCAGAAAATGAGATAATATAGTGAAAAAAAATCATCAGGTTTTTTTCATTAGAAAATACAGAAATGATCAGCACTTCCAAGGAAGTACGAAAAAACATGATAGTTGTAGGTTCATAGAATATTTTTCTGTAGAGTCTTACGCATCAATACTTGAGTACCAAACACCGCTATGCCACAAGCAAGAGCAAGAAACAGTAACATAGACACTTGATGTTGTGCAAGTTCTTCATCCTGTGTATGGTAACTGCAACCAGATTAGATAACCGATACAGCAAGAATGCAAAATCCAAGAAGGTGATTGACATTCGATATATTGTTAAAGACTACTCACAAGCACTGCGAACACAAAGTAGGAGTGTAACAATGTGCCAAGTGACAAATTTTTTTGTCATGAAACCAGCATTCATGAGAGTTTGGTTTCAGATCAGTCTATAAACTGCCAGGTAGCAACCTATGTATGCCGTGGTGTGAAGTGCAATATTCTTCATAGTGAAGTAAACCAATGTATAGTCACATGTTTATGTAGAGAGGGAGCAAACTTATATCAAAATGGTTATCCATCTAAATCTAGTTTGGGAAGAATTTAAAGTGGGTAAAATGCAACAGAAGCATTGGTCGTAGCTAAGGTGATATCCTCTTCGGCTGACAGACTGCACCGTAATCCTATTTAACCATTTCACCTAAAAATACACCAAGGTTTTTTTATATGTAAGATTAAAAAAAGATACGAACTAGGAAAAATTGGGATAACAATCACAACATCTTAATTTCTTCAGCTATACCATCCTACTGATGCTGGACGCCTAGATCTACTCGATTTAGCATTTAGTAATCGGAAATTGGGAAGCAATCAAGCAAAGCTCAAAACTGGAGAACTAGAAATTCGATTTACGGATTCACCAGTCACCACTGCAGCAACCAGCAGGATGGATCGGATTGGCCAATTGGGGATTTGATTTGAGTTGAGACTGGAGATAGAGGGCAGGGCAGTCGCACATACTCGGGGATAGAAGGCAAGGGAGCAGCGGATGGGGATGGAAGGGAAGAGAACGAGTATGTACCTGCTCTGCTCGAGCTCATGGCCGGCGGGAGCGGGGACGACAGTTGTGACGACGGGGTGGGGACGATGGCTGCGGCGGCTCGGGCTCCGACGAGCGCGCTGGGGTTGGCGGCCGCAGCGGCGAGGACGGCGGCGGGGGCAGGGATGGCGCCCCCCACGCGAGCTCGCGGCGGTGGTGAGTCCGTACGTGACGAGCGGCGCTGGGTGCTGAGTCCGTGAGGTTTGAGAGTCGTGAGATGAGATGGTGGCTGATGGGGGTGGTTTGGTGGTGGAGTTAGGATTTCGGGTGACACTACAACGGGTGGGCCATGCAAATTTCACTGCACGTGATTGGGCTGGGCTGAACGCGCCAAAATAAAACCAAGCTATAGGGACCAATCGTTGGACCTTAATATGCATTTTTAGCGACCGATTGTCCGAGGAAATATACACCCACCGATTATCGGTCGGTATTAGGAAATATAGCGACCGATACTCCGTTAGAAATTTGTAGCGACCAATTGTTGGTTGTTAATACTATGTTTTAGCGACCGTTGTCTGACGCTAATTGTTGGTTGTGGTATAGTGAGTATACTAATAAATACTACAAATACTAATCTAATTAACTAACTATACTAATCTAACTATACTAATCTAACATTACTAATCTAACTACCATTCACACTATACCACAATCAATCTGTAACGACTCTAAACCGGTCGCTATAAGTCGTTATAGCGACCAATGATTCGTCGCTGTAATGTTATAGTGAACGATGTATAAGTCGCTGTAAGTGGCGTCGCTATAAGTCTATAGCGACCGATAATTGGACGCAAATATTTATACCGACCGATGATATGTTACATGTTTTAGCGACCGATGGTTTGAGGATATCAAACTTTTTAGCAACCAATAATCGGTCACTATGAACTGGCACAATTATATATTTATATAATATTAATTTCGTATTAACCAGATGTCAAACCTAATAAACATCCATAACATGTCACATTATTCATCAACCACATACATAAGTAAACCATAGCTGCCCACAACACTCATAAACCACATTATTAGATAAAGGTATCTCAAGTTTTCATTGAAGCCAACATTTAGCAATACATCAAGTTCTATCATCTGATCCATGACAGGTCATCATTACAAAAGGAAAAGAACACACACAACCAAGCTAGGTCAAGGCAGGCACAAGTCATATGTTAGCTTGCACAATCTAACTAGATTCACTACAAAATGCCTCATTTTCATGTTATCAAAAGCAAAATGTATATGTTAGCTTCATGTTGACTATCCAACATCATGCAGACCTCCAAAGCCTCCCTCCCACTCCCACCTGAACACAGTGCACACATGAAGTTAATTATGGGACCTGTATATAGGTAAACAACAACAACAACAAAGTCTTTAAGTCCCAAACAAGTTGGGGTAGGCTAGAGTTGAAACCCAGCAGAAGCAATCAAGGTTCAGGCACGTGAATAGCTGTCTTCCAAGCACTCCTATCTAAGGCTAAGTCTTTGGGTATATTCCATCCTTTCAAGTCTCCTTTTATTGCCTCTACCCAAGTCAACTTCGGTCTTCCTCTGCCTCTCTTCACGTTACTATCCTGCTTAGGACTTCACTACGCACCGGTGCCTCTGGAGGTCTCCGTTGGACATGTCCAAACCATCTCAACCGGTGTTGGACAAACTTTTCTTCAATTGGTGCTACCCCTAATCTATCACGTATATCCAACGCAACATACGCATTTCCGCGACACTTATCTGTTGAACATGTCGTCTTTTCGTAGGCCAACATTTTGCACCATACAACATAGCAGGTCTGAACAGTTTAGACTGTGACTGCTATGCTTTTTGCCCTTCCAGAAAATTTGAGTCTGAACAAGAAGCTGCATATACTAGTAAGAATCGATAGGCGCCAAAACCAAGTTGCATTCAGATAAGCACAGTTGCATTCACGGATCAGAAGAGCTCTAAGGAGTGTTACCTTTGTCCCTGTGTGGAACCAAACAACATCTAATTTCTTATTAGAGCCACCACCTAAGTTCTTATTAGAGCCACCGACTATCTAAATCCTATTTTTGCTAGTATCTGTATATATGTAAAAAAGGAGCTCATTAGGCGTCTTCAGTCTAGCTAGAATCAGAGCATGTAAAATTTGGAGCCAGTATCTGTTTTGAAACTAACTCCAATCTACATAATTTTATCAATGACACAGTAAACTATGATATATAAGAACATGCAGTGCACCAATTCAGAAAGTCATAATAATCAGTAAAATAGGCATAACAAAACCCTACAGGTCGTAATTGCTAAGTAAGTTCCATGTCGACTAGTCCAGCACCAAAAGAAAACAGTAATATCGAAACCACATCAGTTATCTATGTGACGTGTATAAATAAAAATTGTCTCTTTCAAATACTTGTTTGGAGTTATACTCAGTAAAACTGGGGAAAATAAGGTTAGCTTATGAATAATAGTTCAGAAATAAGTTTGGGGTTGATCATGTTTAATTCCAGGGTCATCTCCTTTCTCAAAGATTCTCAGAAAGAACACGACTACCCTTTACGTACAACTTCCATCATGCTATATTTCTGCTTCAGCAAATTAGGATTTGACAAGTCCTTCAACTTCTGAGAAACTAATTGCCAAAATATACTGTGCAAAAATAGAATGGTTGATATAGACAGGAACCATGAAGAAACTCGAATAACTCTAGAGAGATTAAACCATGCTTATCCGCATGCAGCATGCAGAATAATGCTTATATAGAATAAACAAAGAATGAAAGCATGGAATACTAACTACACATGAGGGACCATACTGGTTCCAACAAGGGCCCAAACAACATTACCACGACTCATTGTCAGTGCAAGTGTACAGCCCCAAGTTTCATACAGCAACGATTATTTTGCACCTATGGGTTTTTTTAGTATAATGTTTAGGGATCAGGACAGAAGAAAGAAGAATGAGTAATCCACAATTTAATCTCAGTTCTCAGTGGTTCAAAGAAAGGAACCATGGAAGCTAGTCTAATAAAGGTAACGAGGAATGCAAAAGGGTCATACAATTCATCAATAACAATGCTTCGAAAGTAAATTAAATTCAATTGTTAATCATGCATTCTTTACCAGTAGGGATAATAAAGCATATACTGATATACATATTAGTTTCAACATTACCATGCCTCTCAGTAGTAGGTAAATGAGCAAAGAAACATAACTCACAGAAGCTTCATGGCCAAAATATCCATCCACTTCCCCTAGACCAACAGCGGCATCAGCTGGCCATGGAGAGCCTCAGAGCCACCACTGCCTCCAATCTCTTGGTGCGTTGCCAGAGACAAGAGGCCTGATAAGCTGAATCACATGGCAAACTCAATCACAAAGCTAATACTCCATGCTTATAGAGCAAAAAAAAAATAGCAGTCATATCCATTGGCCATAGCTATCAGTCCTAAGGACTGATCAAGACCATTGCCTTAGTCAAAACACAGGACTAAAGGGGTGTTAATTTCAGACCACCAGCAATTTTATCCGTTCAGCTGCACTAGGCACATGACCATCAAATATAAACTAAACTTTTTGATCCTGCTGCCAGCTTAATAATTAGAACAGAGATAAAGAATTCAGCGCTCAGTTTTCAGCAACCTAGTTCAATTCGAAAATGGAACCACACCTAAAACAAATTAGCAACAAAGAAGGGCTAGTACTATCCAGTGTGCAGATTAGCTTCATCCCACAACAAATTAGAAACAAACTTGTGGTGTGGCTTAACAACAAATTGGCTGCAGGCTGCATTTGACGTTCAATCCATGTCTAAACAAGATACAATCTAAAATCTCGTGTATTTTTAAAATGTTATCATCACTTGACTGCAAGTGCACCCTAGTAAAATTTAATGGCTCTCACCTCCAGCCTCATGCGGCATGGCAATTTCACTTCGATCAGGCAACGATGCAATAACAGTCCCTGAGGCGTTGGAACCTGGAACGCTGGATACTACCCCTTCAGGTTCTCCCACACCATTGTAAACTGCACAAAGGAAAATAATTGATATATTGAATCGCTCTTGTGAACGAAGCTGTTTGGTTCAGCTCTGATAATGGGATCTCACAGCCTTAGAAAATTGAAAAGTATGTTGGACTGCGATAAACACTACGAGCTAAAAAGGACCAAAATGCATCAGATTCCAGATCTATAGGACGACAATACTTACCTGGATCCGTTCTGCACCGAGCCACCTCGTCGGATCCGCCCGAGCCACCTCGTCAGATCTCGCTGCCGCCTGGAGCACTGGGGCCGCGCGGTACCGGATAGCCGCCATGCCCTTGGCCTGGCCGCACCACCGCACACTGCCTGGGGTACCTGGGTCGCACGCCGCGCTTCCATCGACCAGGGCTTCGCGCCGCGCCGCCGCCTTGCGACCCCGATGAGCGCACAGCGGGGATGCGGCCCAGACGACCGAGTAGTAGGGACGGCGGCTGCAGCAGCGAGGATGACGGCCCCGGCGAGGTCGTGGCGGTGATGGAGAAGAGCCGCCTCCGAGGTCCCAACGAGCGCCGCTGGTGCTGAGTCCGTGTGTGGCGGCAGCTGGGTGGATGGGACGATGGGTGCTGGAGCCTTGAGACAGGGTTTTGGCCTTTTGGGTGTTAGTGTATGACCGGTGGGCCACTCAATTACATTGCACGTGAGTGGGCTTGGGCTGGATGCGCCAAAAATGAAAACGGACTGTGCCGATGGTTCGACCAAACAACCAAATATATATAACGACTACTGATCAGTCGGTACAAGAGAAAATAACGACCGATGAACTATTAGAAATTTATAACGACCAATAGTTAGAGGTTAATATTATGTTTTAGCGACCGTTGTCCGACGCTAATTGTTGGGTGTGGTAGTGTCAACCCTAACTATACTAATCTAACTATACATACCCTATCTATCATGAAATCGAGGTTGAAATCAACATTGCAACAAGAAATCAAGAGCGGATTACCTGTCCTACGAAGTGTGGAACCTTGGGGGTTCACCCACACCCAGCATGCCCCGCGGAGAGGGCCTCCGGTGGGGAGCAATGGGCGGCATGGCCACGAGGGGTCTGACCAAGAGAGGTCCGGCGACGGAGTCACAGCGGGAGGAAGAGCGTGGGAGATGGCCGAGGTGGAGAGGGATGGAGGCGGAGAGAGACGACGACGGCGGACGCTCGGGTCGGCACGGGCACAGGAGGAAAGGAGAGCAACGCAACGTAGAGGAGGACACAGGGTGGCCAAGCCCAGCAAGCAACGGCGTCCCAGCCTCCCATGGCAGCTGAGAGCTGCCGGCTAGCTATGGCTTCCCGCCTTCTCCTCGCCACCTTGGCTCTCCTCTTCGTCGCAGCCGCAGCGCAGAACAACGAGATCATGCTGCCGGCCTGGCCATCCTGCTCGACGACAGACAACTACACCGACGGCAGCCAATACAAGAAGAACCTGGACCAGCTCCTCTCCAGGATGCCCACGGCGGCCGGCTACAACGGGTGGTTCTACAATGGCACCGCCGGGACGGGGGCTGACGAGGTGTTTGGCCTCATCATGTGCTACGCCGACCGCAACGCGACGCAATGCCTGGACTGTCTCTCCAGGGCGCCAGCGGGGATCACGACGGTGTGCCCGGGCAGCCGGAACGTGAGTGCGGCGTACGACGCGTGCGTGCTCCGGTTCTCGGGTACCGACTTCTTGTCCGTGGCCAGCCGCAACGCGGCGTTCTACGTCACCTGGTTCAGCACCGTCGACCAGGCAAGGCTCGAGGACGCGCGCTCGAGCCTGATGAACCAGCTCGCCAGGACGGCCGCCGGCTCGCCGCCGCTGTTCCTCGCGAACGAGAGCGCGCCGCTCGCCGGCTCGTCGGACTCGGTGTACGGGCTCGCGCAGTGCACGCGGGACCTGACGGCCAGCGAATGCAGCTGGTGTCTCACCACATATATCGGTCTGCTGCCGGGGAATTTCCCGAACAACACCGGCGGCGCGATCAAGGGGTACAGCTGCTACGTCAGGTACAGTGTCGGCGCCTTCGCCATCACCCTGCCGCCGCGCCGTCCGGCGCCACCGCCATTGTCACCGCCTTCTCCGTCGGTGTCGACAGGACTAGTGGTCGGCTTGTCTGCCGCGGGAGCTGCTTCTTTCTTGATCATCCTAGGCCTGTCAGTCAGTTTCCTCCTGCGCCGACGGCGAAAGCGCGCCATGCAGACCATGGAGAGGGATCTGGAAGAGGGCGACGACTTCGTCGGAACGGAGGACGAGTTCGAGAAAGGGACCGGGCCAAAGCGGTTTCGCTACGGCGAGCTTGCCATTGCCACTGACAACTTCTCGGACAAGCACAGGCTAGGAGAGGGAGGGTTCGGGTCAGTGTACAGGGGATTCCTGAAGGAGATGGGTCTCCACGTTGCCATCAAGAGGGTGTCCAAGGGTTCCAAGCAGGGGAGAAAGGAGGCCGGCTCAGGCACCGCAACCTGGTGCAGCTCATCGGCTGGTGCCATGGCGGCAGCGAGCTCCTCCTGGTCTACGAGCTGATGCCCAACGGCAGCCTCGACACGCACCTTTACACCGCCAGCGATGACACAGACACACTGCTGCCATGGCAGCTCCGGCACGAGATCGTGCTGGGGCTTGGGTCAGCTCTGCTGTACCTACACGAGGAGTGGGAGCAGTGCGTGGTGCACAGGGACATCAAGCCCAGCAACGTGATGCTGGACGCGTCCTTCCACGCCAAGCTCGGCTACTTCGGGCTGGCGAGGCCGGTCGACCATGGCCAGGGCTCGCACACCACGGTGCTCGCCGGGACCATGGGTACATGGACCCGGAGTGCATGATCACCGGCAGGGCGAACGCTGAGTCGGACGTCTACAGCTTCGGCATCGTACTGCTAGAGATCGCCTGCGGCCAGCGGCCCCTGGTGCGTCGCCACGGCGAAGAAGACGTGATCCACATCGTGCAGTGGGTGTGGGAGTACCACAGCAGAGGAGCCATCCTCGACGCCGCCGACGCACGGTTCAAGGGTGAGTTGGAGGCCCGGGAGATGGAGACCGTGATGGTCGTCGGCCTCTGGTGCGCGCACCCTGACCGGAGCCTCCGACCGTCCATCCGGCAGGACGTCAGCGTGCTGCGGTCTGAGATGCCACTGCCCAATCTGCAGGCGAGGATGCCGGTGGCAACCTATGAGCCACCACCTGATGCCTTCTACTATACATCTACCACTGTCACAAGCGTTAATAGCAGCACCACTCAATCCAGCATGACAATCACAACTGTCCTGCCCAAATGACCTCAGATCATTCGCGACTGCAGAGACAACAAATTGACAATGCCCGGAGATCTTTGGCACACTGCTTTTGAAAGTAATAAGTACCTCATCATGTTCCTTTAAAATACTTTGCAAGTATTATTATTTGTTACTTGAAATTGTTCTTGACCCACCGCATTTATTGGCAAGCCGTTCACCAGCTGCGGGCGTGGCCGGCTGCGCTTCCTCCGCCTACGGCCATGTCCCTGTCGGCCTCGTTCAGCACCAGCACGACCGTGCAAAGGCCCCGCTCCGCGGCGCCCCAAAACTGCTGCTGAACGAGTCTGGGGCCGCACGGGGGACGCTAAGGCCGGCTTCGCCGGGCGACGAGCGGCCTCCAGGTATGTCGCGCGGTGGTCGTCATCGGTCTCCTCATCGTCGTCGTCGTCCGCCCACCGCCAGCTCTTCGAACGCCCTCCCGAGGAGCATCCGGGGAAGAACGGTGCCGCGGCCGACGAGTGGGAGGAGCTTGAGGCGTCCAGCGATGCCTTGACGGTACCCCAGGGCCCGGGCGTGGCCGTGGCGTTGCTGGCATCCAACCTCAGCGGCGGAGGGGACGAAGTGCCAGAGCTGGCCCCCTCGGCCGTCAACGGTGTGGCCATGGTGGCGTCCGTGGCGGCGTCCTCATCCCCCGACAGCGTTGGCGCGGGCTCCACGGGAGGAGGCGGCGGTGGAGCGGCCGAGCTGTTGGCGTGAGCCGCCCCGGCGCCGGTGGAAGCCGCGTGCGTCGGTGATGGCAGGGGAGCAGGGTTCGCAGCGCCACCAGTTGATGAGGCCCGAGATCCGGAGCCTGCCACTGGCGGGCTCTCAGATCCAATAGGCTGGATGCCGGGGACGGCAGCGGCAGGGTTCAGATCAAGTTGATGAGGTCCAAGTTTCGAAGAACCGTAATACTATCTTTACTAGTGTGTGCCACGCAAGCACGCTGGTCTGCGATGCCTTGCAGGCCCACTTAGCTACCAGCTTGATCTGAACCGTTGATGCCAATCCGACGTCCTCAGAAACAAAACCAATCCGCCGCTGTCCCAAAAAAAACCCTAGCTCCACTTTCTCTTCTTCCTCCGTCCTTTTCGCGTCGCGCAGCTGAGAGAGCATGGCGGACAAGCAGGTGGCGCCGGTGTTGGAACGCGCGGAGCCGAGCTGAGGGGTGCCACCGACAGGAGCGCGGACAGGCTGACCCGTGTCGCCGCCAGGCCGCTCGCCGGAGCTCGCGTGCAACGGTGACCGCGCGCGGCTCCGTCGAGCCGCCCTGCCATGGCGCTCAGGCGTCCCGGCGGTCGCGAGCAGCGAGCCCAGGAGCCCCGGCAGCCGCGTGGCCCGTGTCCCTGGTGGCTGCACGCGCGGCTCCGTCGAGCCGCCCTGTAGTGGCGCTCAGGCGTCCCGACGGTCACGAGCAGCGAGCCCAGGTGCCCTGGCGGCCGCATGGCCCGCATCCCTGGTGGCCACACGCCTCCACACCATGGTGTGCTGCCGCCGTCGCGTTGGCAGCTTGGGAACGCGCGTGAGGCCTGACGTGCGTGCCCGACGTGCTCGCTCCCGATGCGACCCCAGTGCGCGCTCCCATGAGCAACTGCATCGCCGAGGTTGTCGACGCCAATTTTTTTATTTTATAAGTTGTCTTTCTAAAGTTAGTCTGATTTGGTATTGGATTTGGATTGTTGTGCTTTGTGGATTTTGATTCGGACTCAATTTGGTCCTGGGCACCTTCCTGTAGATTTGGGCTTGCCGATTTGAAAAAATCCTTCTATAGATTTGGGAGACCTGAGAAACCCTATTTGATTTTGGATTGGGATGGTCCTGACGAAAATTAGTCCAGACGAACTTTGAGGCTGAAATTTTGCCTTTTTAGTATTAGGTAGTGATAGAGACTAGTAGTGTAACCGTGCTAACGCTACGGTAAAAACAAAACAAGATAAAATTTGTAAAAAAAATAAAACAACAATCAGATTCATTAAGATTCACATCTCATATATTGTATAACTAAATATTTTTGTCACGCAGTGAATGTCACATAAGGATTGGTCACGTCACACTTTCCATACATCATCAGGAACGCTTTTTTTCTTGGGGTTTAGGCAGTCGTCGATGCACAGACCTGTCTTATCCTTGCATTTTTTACATCGATCCGCTGGCCCTGTACAATACAGGTTCACGCAAAGGAGGTTAGCTGTGTTTTGGCAGATTTCTTTGCATTCCTCCGGCGTCAACTTCTTCCTATCCGCCGTCTCCCACGCAAAGGAGGCTGGGCGGCCAATGCTGAGGACGAGCAGGACGCACAAGGCGGCGGCGGCGGCCACCTTTGAAGCGGCAGAACCAGCTGCTGAAGCCATGACGACGGATATGGTGGAGGGAGGACGTACGACGCAATGCAAAGAAAGATATATATATATAGCTAGCTAGCCGCAGGTACGATCCTCCTGCAACCACAAATAAAAGAGGAAACCGGAAATCACGTTCACGTACGTCCTCTCGCAATTTACGGCAAAAATAGGAAACCGCAAAAATAGCAATTTATTATTGAATTTTGCTATTATGACAAAAATAGGAAAATGCAAACGGGTATCGCAGGGTGGAGACAGCATCTGGGGCGTGTGCGTGGGGATTTTTTTTTATTTTTAACCTTTTCTTAAAACAAATTCTAAATCTAACACAGTTGCTTTTTTATTTTCAAATCTAACCCGTTTGGCCACGCCCAAGTCCATGGCGTGTTCAAAACACGCTACCGCGCCATATGCATTGGCGCGGCATGATCTGTCATGTCGGACAATGATTTCCATGTGTAAATCATTGCTGCGCCACTCCTGTTGGCGCGACAGCACTGTAGCACCCATGCCAACCTAGCGCGGCAAGGCACAATCTTAGAAAAATTGTATCTTTTTCATATGATTTCTGATGAAGATGATCTTTATATGAAAATTATAGCTCTCAACGAGATCTACAACTTTTTAGTTTTGAGTTTTTCCATTTGAGGTGGTTAAGATGCTAAAAAATTAAATAATATTTCAGCAGTATATTAATCGCGTACAAGCACTTATCGCCTCGGAAAAAGTCATATCTTTGTTATATGGAGTCAAATGGAGATACTTTCTATATGAAAATTGTAGCGCTCGACGAGATCTACAACTTTCTAGTTTTGATTTTTTTCCATTTGAGGTCGTTAAGAGGCTCAAAAAAATTAAACAAAATTTCAACAGTATATTAATCACGTACAAATGCTTGTCACCTTGAAAAAATCATATCTTTGTTATATGGAGCTAAATGGAGATACTTTCTATATGAAAGTAGTAGCTCTAGATGGGATCTACGAATCTATAGTTTTGAGTTTCTACATTTGAGATCACTAGGATGTTCAGAAAAAATAATATAAAGTTTCAGCATCATATTAATCGCGTACAAGCTCTTGTCGCCTTGAAAAAATCATATCTTTTTTGTACGGTGTTAAATGAAAATACTTTTTACATTAAAGTTGTAGCACTTGATTGGATCTACAATTTTATAGTTTTGAGTTTTTTTTTCATTTGAGGTCATTATCTTTTGCGCGTGATGGGAGCGATTACTAATCGAGAGTCGACTCGGGAGTTCAGAACGTATGAAGATGAATGATTTGTTAGGCGATGGTATTATGGTGCTCACAAAAAAGAACTGTGCACCAACCGCGTGCAATGGCCATGGTAGATAGCTGAGTGAACCACATACTATTATTATCTCAATTACACTTTCGTCGTCGCTTCGCATAAAATTTTAATCTAAAGATGGTGAAAAAAAGTTACGTATCGTTAATTGTAAAATTGGTGAGGTCTAATAAACTTAGAAATTAAACTATGAGATATCACGTCATAAAAAAATCAATAATAATTTGAATAAGTTATTCTTTAATAAAATTTATAAAAGGTTTTATTGGCATCTGATGCTACTTTCATTCAAAAGAAAATTCAGTAATAATTTGAATAAGTTATTTAATAGAATTTATAAAAGGTTTCATTGGTGTCTGATGCCACTTCCACCTGCTATTCGCTTTGGGCCTATTCGGCAGGACTTATTTTGGCTCTGGCTGATTTGTTGGCGACACTACAGTGCTGCCACGCCAACCAGAGTTGTGCGGCAAGGATTTACACGTGAAAATCGTTATCCGACTTGGCAGATCGTGCCGCGCCGATGCACGTGGTGCGGCAGCGTGTTTTGGCCGCGCCATGGACTTAAGCGCGGCCAAACGGGTTAGATTTGAAAATAAAAAAGCAACGGTGTTAGATTTAGAATTTGTTTTAAGAAAATGTTAAAAAAAATCTGCGTGGGCGCGGGGTGGGGTTCTGGCTTCAATGACGTGCATGATTTTGGCCTTTGGAACGGGGACGTGTGTATTTGGAGCTCGGGCAATTGCAAGCTGGTCAGCACCTGGGTATTTTGCCTCGACAAAATGGCTGAATGAACGGTAGCAAAAAAAAAGTATTACAGGAGGACCTAATACCAGAATTTAGTGAACAAATAAATCAAATACAAGCAAATAAAACAGAAAAAGAAAAAGGTTTTGTGGTTTGTTTAACAAAACAAATTCAGAAATCAAATGTAACAGAATGTCAAATTTTCATTTGAGGTCATTATCTTTTGCGCGTGATGTGAGCGATTACTAATCGAGAGTCGACTCGGGAGTTCAGAACGTATGAAGATGAATGATTTGTTAGGCGATGGTATTATGGTGCTCACAGAAAAGAACTGTGCACCAACCGCGTGCAATGGCCATGGTAGATAGCTGAGTGAACCACATACTATTATTATCTCAATTACACTTTCGTCGTCGCTTCGCATAAAATTTTAATCTAAAGATGGTGAAAAAAAGTTACGTATCGTTAATTGTAAAATTGGTGAGGTCTAATAAACTTAGAAATTAAACTACGAGATATCATGTCATAAAAAATTCAATAATAATTTGAATAAGTTATTCTTTAATAAAATTTATAAAAGGTTTTATTGGCATCTGATGCTACTTTCTTTCAAAAGAAAATTCAGTAATAATTTGAATAAGTTATTTAATAGAATTTATAAAAGGATTCATTGGTAGTCTGATGCCACTTCCACAGGGGCCTGTTCGGCAGGACTTATTTTGGCTCCGGCTGATTTGTATGACTGATTTGTTGTGAGAGAAAAACACTGTTTTCTGGCTGGCTGATTCTGGCTGATAAGCTCAAGTGAACAGAGCCAGACGGTTTGAAATTTTATTTTGAAGCCCTTTGAACCGTGGACTCCTAGCTTCTTATCTTTCTCTCTAGGATAGAACCCTCAGAAGAAATACAAGAAGAAACCTTACTGGAAGAAAAAAAAAGGTCTTTGCAGCCTCACCAAAAGAAAAAAGTTCTTACAAATAAAAGGAAAATGCACCCATAGAGCCCTTGGAGCTGGATGGACCTCTAAGATTGTATTGAGGTGCCTCCAAGTCCTGAGGTTAAAAACTTTATTGTTGGTCTAACTCACCTTTACCAACCAAAATATGATTAAACTCTCAGTTTTTTTATAGCACCTGAATTGCCGAGTCGATTCTCGATTAGTAATCAGTCACGTCACACACCCAAGATAACGACCTCAAATGAAAAAAAACTTTAAACTTTAAACTTATAGGTCTCATCAAGTGTTATAACTTTTATGTAAAAAATATCTTCTTTTGACACCGTACAAAAAAGATAAGATTTTTCCAAGGCGACAAGAGCTTGTACGCGATTAATACAACGCTGAAACTTTATATTATTTTTTCTGAAAATCTTAGTGATCTCAAATGCAAAAACTCAAAATTATAAATTTGTAGATCTCATCTAGAGCCACAAATTTCATATAGAAAGTATCTCCATTTGACTCCATATAACAAAGATATGATTTTTCCAAGGCGACAAGCGCTTGTATGCGATAAATATACAGCTGAAAATTTGTTTAATTTTTTTGAACATCTTAACGACCTCAAATGGAAAAACTCAAAACTAAAAAATTGTAGATCTTGTCGATAGCTACAATTTTCATATAGAAAGTATCTCCATTTGACTCCATATAACAAAGATATGATTTTTCCAAGACAGCAAGCGTGTACACGATTAATTTTTTTAGCATCTTAACGACCTCCAATGAAAAAACTCAAAAATAGAAAGTTGTAGATTTCATCGAGAGCTACAATTTTCATATAAAGATCATTTTTATCCAAGGTCGTATGAAAAAGATATAATTTTTCTAATGTTGCGCCTTGCCACGCCAATCTGGTTGGCGTGATGCTACAGTGCTGTCGCGCCAACTGGAGTGACGCGGCAAGGATTTACACGTGGAAATCGGTGTCCGACATGGCAGATCATGCCACGCCGATGCACGTGGTGCGGCAGCGTGTTTTGGCCGTGCCATAGACTTAGGCGCGGCGAAACGGGTTAAATTTTAAAATAAAAAAGCAACGGTGTTAGATTTAGAATTTGTTTTAAGAAAATGTTAAAAAAAATCTGCGTGGGCGCGGGGTGAGGTTCTGGCTTCAATGACGTGCATGATTTTGGCCTTTGGAACGGGGACGTGTGTATTTGGAGCTCGGGCAATTGCAAGCTGGTCAGCACCTGGGTATTTTGCCTCGACAAAATGGCTGAATGCACGGTAGCAAAAAAAAAGGGGTATTACAGGAGGACCTAATACCAGAATTTAGTGAACAAATAAATCAAATACATGCAAATAAAACAGAAAAAGAAAAAGGTTTTGTGGTTTGTTTAACAAAACAAATTCAGAAATCAAATGTAACAGAATGTCAAATTTTTTCTATAGTTAGACAAAGGCAGATGTTATTCAAGTGAGTTTAACAAAGGAAAATCAAATAGCATATGAAACAGATGTGCAATTTTTTTTCTAAAGTTAGACAAAGGCTAAGATTACTCAGGTGTGTTGCAAAGAAAATTCAGATAGGATGAGACGGACGTGAAAAATTCTTTGTCAAATTACATATATAATTACATAGCAAAATCAAATAGCATATGTAAAAAGAATTAAATATATAAATAATAACAGTTACACCTACTTTTCTAAATAATTACATATACTTTTTTAAAGAATTACCTATAGTAAACACTGTAATAATAGAGTCAACAAACTAGAACTTTAAATTACATATGAGTGACTGCCGAGAGAACAGGGGAGGAAATGCACTGCAGCCATTGGGATCCAAAATATTGGGCGTGCTTGCCAAAATTGAATAGTACTCCCTCCGGTACAAATTATAAGTCGCTTTGACTTTTTTTTTACATCCATGTTGCTATGTATCTGGATATAATAATATGTCTAGATACATAAGCATAATGGATGAACCAAAAAAGTCAAAGCGACTTATAATTTGGAACGGAGTGAGTACTATACTATATTAAAGTGGGTCCCACAACTTGGACAGAAAATAAAAAAAGTCAACAAGCATAGATCAAATGGCCAGCGTAGAATCAGATGAAGAGACGGACGGCGCATAATTGAGGTAGCGAAGGCAATAGGAATGCCCGAGTATCCTACAGATTTCCCCATCTTGAATGAGTAAGACAAGATGGTTTGAGGAGAGATTACTTTGGTACACGAATTTGGATGGACTTAGATTAGGCATGACTGTGGGGGTGGTTGAGCGGGGTGGATTTAGTAAATAAAGTTTTGGTGTGTATTATAGAGGTGTAGAGATGAGGCTTCTCCTACCAACAAGTGGTCAAACTTTTTTTTCTAATGAACTATTAATGTGTGCCAGAAATAGCAAAGTCTTTTTTGTACTAAGAATATAGGCACATGATATGAGTTTATCTCGCCAAAAACAATTGCACAACAACAAAAAACCCTTATATGTCGGGTTGGTTCTTGTGTAAATTTGAATGCATGTGCTTAATAGTTGAGTTGGGCTGGTTCTTGTGTTCTATTCTTTCTTGGTTGTCATGTTAGTTCCGTTTGTTTTGTTTGTGTGTGGAGATTCACCTGCCTAGAACACCTTGCTGTATAAGGGTTAAAAGTTCTCGGTGTTTCTAGAAAATCCTTGAAACTAAATACTTTAAAAGCTCTTGATGTTTGTAGTTTTATACTGTAAGGGTTAACTAAGTCATGTCTAAAATGGCAGCTTGCATGTGTAGTTTTATACTCCCTCCGTACTCGTAAAGGAAGACGTTTAGGGCATAATTGTGCTTACCAAGGAGTGATTAATTAGGAGGTATTTTTCCCTGTCTGCCCCTATTTAAAAATGGTTGCGGGTGCATTCCATACGAGAAACAACCATAGTTCTGACGGCTAGTGCAGCGAGGTGTTAGCCCTGAGGACCCGGGTTCGATACCTGGCGGGCGCCTTTTTTGATACGATTTTGCATGGCACTGTTTGGCCCTGCGTGTCGCGTGCGCTGTGGCTGCATGGCGCGCGGATTTGAATCTGTTGGGCGTGCTGAGCCGCTTGAGCGCGTTTGTGCTCGTGTTTGGCAGCGTTTCTGGGCGTGTTGGGCGCCATGTTTTCGTTGGTTTTTCACATGCAAACGATTTTTGCGGTGGCGCCACGGGATTCTAATTTTTGCGCTCGATAGCTCCGACGTTTATGTTTCACCGTGCCTATTTTAATGGAGTCTTTCCCCTGGCCTCTTCTCTTTCCATTACTGTGCTTCCCTCTCTTCACTTTCCCTCTCTTCTCTTCACTACCGCATGCAATGGCTGATCCTAGAGTTGCTGCCTTTGATCTGAACGTTCGCTTAGAAGAAGATGACAACGGCAATCTTGCCTTCGATCTCAACGAGCCAATATTGGAGTCCGGCAATGACAATGGTAATCACCTCTCTTGTTTGAGTTTGTTGTTTCCCTCAAGCATCATCTTTTCTGATTTTTTTGTTTTATTTTTGGACAGGATTTGATTTGAACTTGCCATTAGATGAATATGGTGCGGTTGACTTTGATTACATACAAACCTCGCTGGTAATTTTTTTCAGTTTGTTCTTCCCTTTTTTTATTATTATTTTTTATGTAATCCGTGGGTAACAAGAAGAATGTTCTTTTTTTTTTAATAGAACAAGATGTTGAGGTTCCCGTTGAAGTACACCATAGAAGGAAGGACATGACAGAAGAAGTCACAAGACAAGTGTACCAAGCATTGTTGGCTAGAAGCAAGAATGGGACACTAGGCAAGAAGGATACAAGAATTGTTGTTGATCGATTTGGAGTGCACATTCGGTCAGTTCAGCGCTTATGGAAGCGAGGTAAACACCAACTTGCTCATAACATTCCTGTTGTGGTTGCAAGTAAAAAGAAGGGTAGATGTGGCCGCAAGGCAGTCCCTCTTGATTTGGAACAATTACGCAACATTCCTCTCAAACAAAGAATGACCATAGAAGATGTGTCTAGTAAACTTGGTATGAGCAAAGCTAGGATACAAAGGTATTTGAAAAAAGGTTTGCTTAGGCGTCACTCTAGCAGCATCAAACCATACCTCACAGATGCTAACATGAAGACTAGGTTGAAGTGGTGTGTTGACATGATTGAGCAGGGTTTGCTTGGTGATCCAAGATTTAAGGATTTTTTTTTTATTTTGTGTTCATTGATGAAAAATGGTTCTACCTCTCTCAAAAATCTGAAAAATATTACTTGCTACCCGAGGAAGATGAACCACATCGCACTTGTAAAAACAAGAATTACATCCCTAGGCTAATGTTCTTATGTGTTTGTGCTCGGCCAAGGTTTTGGAATGGAGAATGTGTTTTTGATGGAAAAATAGGTTGTTTTCCACTTGTCACTTATGAACATGCTGTTAGAAGAAGTCACAATCGTCTTCGTGGAGAACAAGTAATTAAGCCAATTACTTCAATCACAAGAGAGGTGATTAGAGATTTCATGGTAAACAATGTGCTGCCTGCCATTCGAGCCAAATGGCCAAGAGAAGATGTGAACAAGACAATTTTCATACAACAAGATAATACACCTTCCCATTTAAAAGTGGATGATCATATTTTTTGTGAGGTTACTAAGCAAGAAGGGTTTGACATTCGCCTCATTTGTCAACCACCCAATTCTCCGGATTTTAACATTTTAGACTTGGGGTTTTTTTGAGCTATTCAAGCTATTCAATACAAGAAGGATGCAAAAACAATAAAAGATCTAGTTCCAGCAGTCCAACAGGTAAATTGATCAATTGTTCACTTGTTCCATTGTTTCTTGAACAACTAATATACTCATTGATTGAATTTTTGAACACATGTTTTGTAGGCATTCTTAGAGTACTCTCCATGGAAAGCAAACAGGATTTTTGTAACACTTCAGAGTGTTTTGAGGGAAGCCATGAAAGTTAAAGGGTGCAACAAGTTCAAGATTCCTCACATGCAAAAAGAAAAACTAGAGAAAGAAGATCGACTCCCATTGCAAATCTCTTGTGAATCTTCCTTGCTAGCCGAAGCAATTGCTAGCCTTCCTGCAGCAAATTAGAAGAAGAATATTAGAAGATGCAAGCATGTTAGTCTTTGCAGCATGCTAGTCGAAGCAATTGCTAGCCGAAGCAAGAATATTACTGGCAAATTAGTTTTTGCATGCCTGTTAGGTCGACTGAATGAGACATGTACCTTACTGTTCTTTCTTTGCATCTTGCTTCATCTTTGCATCTTCCAACTTCTTCATATTGTAGATCTCGTCCAACTTCTTGATAACGTGCTCATGAAGAAGTATTGTGTCACCATCCATTTGAAGCTTCTCCACATCAGGAATGTAGAGCTCACAATCAAATTTTTCTATGCCAACAAGTATCCATGTTGTGACATCGTAGTCTCTGTGTACGATACCGCAACGTGCACACCTGCTAGCTTCGCGGCGAACTTGGTAGCAGCCTTCGTCGTCGTTGTCGGCGTGGAACGTGCCGCAGCGAGCACACAGAGACTCCGGCATCACCTCGACGGAGTCCGGCACCACGTCGACGGAGTCTGGCGCCATCTCGACCGAGTCCGACACCATCTCGACCGAGTCCGGCATCACCTTGACGGAGTCCGGCACCACATCGACGGAGTCCGACGCCATCTCAACCGAGTCCGGCGCCATCTCGACCGAGTCCAGCGCCATCTCCGAGGCCAGCGTCATCTCCGAGTCTGGCGTCATCTTTGAGTCCAGCGCCTCCTCCATGGCGCGAGCGACCTCCATGGCGCCGGACTCCATGGCGCGAGGAAGGAAGGGAGTAGACCGGCGAGTGGCGAGGAAGACGTGTGGCGAGCGGCGAGGAAGGAAGACGTGCGGCGAGCGGCGAGGAAGGAAGGCGCGCGGCGAAGAAGGAAGGCGCACGGCGCGAGGGCGACGAAGACGTGCGGCGCGAGGAAGGAAATTGAAGTGACCTAATGGAGCACGTAATTACTGCGCGTGATTACTGCAGATAGAAGCCGAAACGTAGGGGCAATCGCGTCCAACTCCTCCCCTCTGAGCGTGCGACGACATCCTTTGAGAAAACGGGCCAAGAGCCCAGAACGTCTTCCTTTACGAGTACGGAGGGAGTATATACTAGTAATATGCTCGTGCTAACTGATAAGAGTCAAACATAGTGATATGTTAAGTCCCCAACTAGCACAGAAAAGTTTTTTAGGGGCGGTTAAAATCGATCTTTAGAGGCGGTTTGAAAATTTGCTACAATGCCATTGTCTGTAAAGATAGAGCATTTGTAGTGTTGGGCATTTAACCGTCCCTGGAAAAGCATTTCTAGGGGCGGTTGCATTAGGAGAACCGCCTAATAATCTATTTTAGGGGCGGTTGTTGTATGAGAACCGCCCCTGTAAACATATTTTCAGTGGCATTTGCTGCACCGCAACTGTCCTTGAAAATGGTTTTACAAGGATGGCTATGGCAATGCAATCTCTTCTAAAAACACATTTTTAGGGGGCTGTTGGCTTAATCAAACCGTCCCTGAAAATATATTTACAAGTGCGGTTCACTAAACCGTCCCTGAAAATCAGTTTTAAATTTTTGGAATTTGAAATTTCCTGCCATATTTGAAATCGGGTTTTCCCACTAAATTTCAGAGCCGAAAGCAATTGATTCAAATTAACTTCATATATACATAGTAGTGAACTAGTTAACTGATACACACATGATCAACAAAGTATTTGTAGCATAATTTAATTTACATTACAAACTACTCATTAACATTAATTGTGCTTCTGCCAAAAAAAGAAAAGAAGGGATGCTCACATGCAGCGCGAAGAGCCTCAAACTACCCCAGCGAATATCCAAGGCATGCTGCTTAGCACGCCAAGCCTTCGTACTTGGAAGTGTAACCTATGAATCCAACTATGGACCGAATCAACATCGACACCGAAACGTCGCTATCCTCATCCACGAGGCCCAATGTGTGATGGGCAAGGTAAGGTGCCGAGAGCTGAGCATGTCCTTCATTCCCCTCATTTGATAGACAGGTGTGCGGTTGAGCCACTTTACTTATCCTCCATTTGCCATCTCTCTATTTCTTGCAAGCCCATACCCTCCACAAATAGCTTGCCTTGCATACCATGTAGTACCTCAAGTTCTGATCAGAATGGCTAACAGTGTACGGCCTATGGTGATGCATTGCATAGTCTTGAAGAAACAGCTTCAGCTCAGACATTTGTATTAAATACTATCCCCTTGCTAATGATCTCTTTGCGATGGTCGTACATTGATTAATTTCCGACACATCTGCAGCCCAGTGTCACAAACTCTCATATCTGTCATGCTAATGTCCCTTTAGTTGGGAATGCCACGAAAAGGTATGTTCACCGACCTCAATTGCATCATCTCAGTCATTGTGTAATGATCTAGTGGCACGTACTGTTGTGCTTCGCTCAACCTCACCCATGAATCATATGGAGTAGCATCCTCTACGTGAGTACAAACAGGCATAGCCTCCTCTACTTCAGCACGAACAGGCACATCTCTGACTATTCTCTCCTCAATCGGTCCTGGGTAATGGTTACCTGGGTCAACTGGCACTGGCTCCTTCATCATGGTCCGAATTCTCTGAATCAATGCTAACTTCATCACCAGTCCTTTCCTCCTCTTCTTTCTCCAACTCGTCCCACTCGTATGAACCCACATCGAAGTCGTTGTTCAGATGGCCTACTGAAAACCGCCTACATTCTTCAACTGCCATTGGAGAGGACTGAAGTTGCTCATGCGTCAACTTACTGCCCAATACCATATTCCCTAGTGTTCGGTCCACATCGACCGCCCATTGATGTTCATCGCCTCCAACGTCCTCAAAGGATGGCCCATCCTATCCATTCTCCACCACCTCAACCATGGTCACATTTGACCCTTCGATTACCCTTTTTTAGAGCGACCAATGACCCTCGTTGGGTAAGGGCATTAAGACGAAGTGTGCCCTAGTCTTCCCACTATTAAACCTCCCCTTCAATGTGAAAGCATCAGCGAATGAACATTTGCTTAACGCGCAAGAAAATGTCACAGAAGCTAGGAGGCACACCAGATATTTGCAGTTCATCTTCCATATCCTCAAACACCACATCTTCTTTTCTAACACTTCCTCCATAAAACAAATGGACTAAATAATCCATCTACAAAAGCATTTGAACAAACTTCATCAAGTCTTCGAATCGGTTCTAGTGAACAAAACAGGGGCGACTAAGTACATATAACCTATACATAGTAACCTAACCAAATATAAATACAATCTACCTAGCCTAACCTAACCTAACTACATATAACCGATACATGCTAAACTATCTATACAATTAACTACACTAACTATACCAAATAAGTCACTATACCATAGCCAATCTATAGCGACTCCAAATTGGTCGTTATTATAGCGACCGATGTATAAGTCGCTGAAAGTGACGTCACTATAAATCTATAGCGACCGACAAGGTTTACAACGACCGATAGTTGGAAGTTAATATTTATAACAACCAATGATCTGTCACATGTTATAGCGACCAATGGTTCGAGGATATTAAACTTTTTAGCGACCACTAATCCGTCGCTATGAACTGGCACAATTATATATAATAAATTTTGTATTAACCAGATTTCATATCAAATCAACATCCATAGCATCTCACATCACTTCATCAACCACATCATCAGATAAAGATCTCAAGTTTCATTGAAGCCAACATTTAGCAATACATCAAGTTCTATTATCTGAGATTCTGATCCATGACAGCAAGTCATCATTACAAAAGGAAAAGAACACATACAACCTAGCTAGGTTAAATGGCAGGCACAAGTCATATGTTTGACTGCACAATCTAACTAGATTCATAGCAAAATGCCTCATCTCCATCTTATCAAAAGCAAAATGTCATATGTTGACTTCTTGTTGACATTATCCAGATTCCAGCATCATGTACACCTCCAAGGCCTCCCTCCACCTGAACACAACACAGTACACACATGAAGTTAATTATGGGACCTACATAGGAACCAAACAATTGTGATACCCATAATCTAATTGAGACTAGAAAATAGTAAATAGGAAACCTCAAATAGAAATAGAAAAATATCATCTCCAAGGTTCAAAAGTAGATTTCTGGAAGCTAGTTGGGTACATTCAGTTTCGACAAACTGTTGATGAAGTCTAAGTCTTTTCTAACAGTCATGTAGTAAATTGCACTTTAAAGACTAGCATGAAAATTTTCACTAAATGGTTCATTCCCAAAATTATAGGCATCAGAGGTTTTTATTTTCATTCAAGAAGTCATCAACAGTTTGCATGCAAGCTTGAAAAAGATAAAATCAGAACATGCTGACCAAAATCACACACATATTACAAATAAGAAAACATTTATGCATCCTCAACACAAAAAGGTAGAAATCAGATATAGATTGCCCATCTGAGTTCTAGCTCTTCTCTCCCCTGCTGCAAGTCCAGAGTATAAAAACACAAAGTATAGGCACTAATCAGCATCACGAAACTTGCTAACCTTCAACTGTCATAAGAGGAGATATATAAATGACCTAAGAATAACATACCTGAAACACCTTGAGGCAATTTTGATGCCTGCTGCTTAACCTTCAATTGTCACAAATATCACTAATTATAAGTTTGACCATTTGTCATATACTAGTGAACATGCACGTGCTGACACACACGTGGATATAAAAAAATCTCATTCATAAAGGAGGAATTACAGTTGGCATTAGAATTCTAGCTTTTTCAAAGTGGTAAATTCCATTACTAAACGAGGCTACGTTACAAACTCTTGAGGCAGTAAGTACATCTCCATCTCCCACATCAAACCACTTGCAGAGCTTATGATCGATGTATGTTGGCACTTGACAGTGCAGCTTGCCTTACCCTCATATCATCATCAGAGTCTTTCTCCTTGTGTACTTGGATGCTTAGTATAATCTCACCATTTTTCCATTCCCCTCCTATTACTTCTCCTCACAACCTCATACCGCACTTGAAATATCTTCCTAAAATATGGGTAAAAATAAAGATTGGCGGCCCGTAAAATCATTAAATATATCAAAAGAAATTATGCTAAAATTTTGATTTACTGTTAGAAACCTCAGCTTGGAAGTTTCCATACCACACTAAAAAAGACTGAAAGGTACCACATATTTCGCCCCTAACAGTGAAAATGTCACATTTAAATTGATAGACAACTGTGTGTACACAACCACCTTAAGTAAGAGAAAGAGAATGGGCACAAGAATCTAGCAATTTGAGTAACTAATACAACAAGAACTACTGGCCATGCGAATCCTCTTATCTCAAAGCAAGTATACATACTGATATATATTACTGGACACAAAAAGGAAAGGTTAACTCTATACTAATATCCTACACGGTAATATTGCATGGAGAGATGTTGAACTATACAAATCTGTGCATATGTATTGGCCGAAGAAATAAGTTCATTATTCCCAGATCCAGTAAAAGCTGCAGAGGAGAAAAAGGAAATAAGTTATATAGTTAATGAAGCACGGGATACTGAAAGGTACCCACATATAAAGTTCATTAAATGTATCACGAGGAGCAAAAGAAAATATGTCAAAGAATAAACTGATAGGACAAATTCAAATGTCTTATATTTTCTAGATTCTAACAAAATGCTCACGATCAGCAGTAAAGATAGAAGCAGTACGTAATCCCTATTTGCATGCTTAGCTGGTTGAGTCTAGGACAAGGCAGCAAAGCAGAAAATGAGATAATATAGTGGGAAAAAAATCATCAGGTTTTTTTCATTAGAAAATACAGAAATGATCAGCACTTCCAAGGAAGTACGAAAAAACAAGATGATAGTTGTAGGTTCATAGAATATTTTTCTGTAGAGTCTTACGCATCAATACTTGAGTACCAAACACCGCTATGCCACAAGCAAGAGCAAGAAACAGTAACATAGACACTTGATGTTGTGCAAGTTCTTCATCCTGTGTATGGTAACTGCAACCAGATTAGATAACCGATACAGCAAGAATGCAAAATCCAAGAAGGTGATTGACATTCGACATATTGTTAAAGACTACTCACAAGCACTGAGAACACAAAGTAGGAGCGTAACAATGTGCCAAGTGACAAATTTTTTGTCGTGAAACCAGCATTCATGAGAGTTTGGTTTCAGATCAGTCTATAAACTGCCAGGTAGCATCCTATGTATGCCGTGGTGTGAAGTGCAATATTCTTCATAGTGAAGTAAACCAATGTATAGTCACATGTTTGTGTAGAGAGGGAGCAAACTTATATCAAAATGGGTATCCATCTAAATCTAGTTTGGGAAGAATTTAAAGTGGGTAAAATGCGACAGAAGCATTGGTCATAGCTAAGGTGATATCCTCTTCGGCTGACAGACTGCACCGTAATCCTGTTTAACCATTTCACCTAAAAATACACCAAGGTTTTTTTATATGTAAGATTAAAAAAAGATACGAACTAGGAAAAATTGGGATAACAATCACAACATCTTAATTTCTTCAGCTATACCATCCTACTGATGCTGGACGCCTGGATCTACTCGATTTAGCATTTAGTAACCGGAAATTGGGAAGCAATCAAGCAAAGCTCAAAACTGGAGAACTAGAAATTCGATTTACGGATTCACCAGTCACCACTGCAGCAACCAGCAGGATGGATCGGATTGGCCAATTGGGGATTTGATTTGAGTTCAGACTGGAGATGGAGGGCAGGGCAGCCGCACATACTCAGGGATGGAAGGCAAGGGAGCAGCGGACGGGGATGGAAGGGAAGAGAACGAGTATGTACCTGCTCTGTTTGAGCTCGTGGCCAGCGGGAGCGGGGATGACGGCTGTGACGACGGGGTGGGGACGACGGCTGCGGCGGCTCGAGCTCCGACAAGCGCGCTGGGGTTCGCGGCCGCGGCGGCGAGGACGGCGGCTGGGGCAGGGATGGTGCCCCCCACGCGAGCTCGCGGCGGTGGTGAGTACATACGTGATGAGCGGCGCTAGGTGCTGAGTCCGTGAGGTTTGAGAGTCGTGAGTTGAGATGGCGGCTGATGGGGGTGGTTTGGTGGTGGAGTTAGGGTTTTGCGTGACACTATGACGGGTGGGCCACGCAAATTTCACTGCACGTGAGTGGGCTGGACCGAACGTGCCAAAATAAAACCAAGCTATAGCGACCAATCGTTGCACCTTAATATGCATTTTTAGCGACCGATTGTCCGAGGAAATATACACCCACCGATTATCGGTCGGTACAAGGAAAAATAGCGATCGATACTCCGTTAGAAATTTGTAGCGACCATTGTCTGACGCTAATTGTTGGTTGTGGTATAGTGAGTATACTAATAAATACTACAAATACTAATCTAATTAACTAACTATACTAATCTAACATTACTAATCAAACAAATTCTAATCTAACTACCATTCACAATATACCACAGTCAATCTGTAGCGACTCTAAATCGGTCGCTATAAGTCGTTATAGCGACCGATGATTGTTCGCTATAACGTTAAAGCGAACGATGTATAAGTCGTTGTAAGTGGCGTCGCTATAAGTCTATAGCGACCGATAATTGGACGCAAATATTTATACCGACCGATGATATGTTACATGTTTTAGCGACCGATGGTTTGAGGATATCAAACTTTTTAGCAACCAATAATCGGTCACTATGAACTGGCACAATTATATATTTATATAATATTAATTTCGTATTAACCAGATGTCAAACCTAATAAACATCCATAACATGTCACATTATTCATCAACCACATACATAAGTAAACCATAGCTGCCCACAACACTCATAAACCACATTATTAGATAAAGGTATCTCAAGTTTTCATTGAAGCCAACATTTAGCAATACATCAAGTTCTATCATCTGATACATGACAGGTCATCATTACAAAAGGAAAAGAACACATACAACCAAGCTAGGTCAAGGCAGGCACAAGTCATATGTTAGTTTGCACAATCTAACTAGATTCAATACAAAATGCCTCATTTTCATGTTATCGAAAGCAAAATGTATATGTTAGCTTCATGTTGACTATCCAACATCATGCAGACCTCCAAAGCCTCCCTCCCACTCCCAACTGAACACAGTGCACACATGAAGTTAATTATGGGACCTGTATATAGGTAAACAATACAAATAAAGATGACTACACAGTTTAGACTGCGACTGCTATGCTTTTTGCCCTTCCAGAAAATTTGAGTCTGAACAAGAAGCTGCATATACTAGTAAGAATCGATAGGTGCCAAAACCAAATTGCATTCAGATAAGCACAGTTGCATTCACAGATCAGAAGAGCTCTAAGGAGTGTTACCTTTGTCCCTGTGTGGAACCAAACAACATCTAATTTCTTATTAGAGCCACCACCTAAGTTCTTATTAGAGCCACCGACTATCTAAATCCTATTTTTGCTAGTATCTGTATATATGTAAAAAAGGAGCTCATTAGGCGTCTTCAGTCTAGCTAGAATCAGAGCATGTAAAATTTGGAGCCAGTATCTGTTTTGAAACTAACTCCAATCTACATAATTTTATCAATGACACAGTAAACTATGATATATAGGAACATGCAGTGCACCAATTCAGAAAGTCATAATAATCAGTAAAATAGGCATAACAAAACCCTACAGGTCGTAATTGCTAAGTAAGTTCCATGTCGACTAGTCCAGCACCAAAAGAAAACAGTAATATCGAAACCACATCAGTTATCTATGTGACGTGTATAAATAAAAATAAGGTTAGCTTATGAATAATAGTTCAGAAATAAGTTTGGGGTTGATCATGTTTAATTCCAGGGTCATCTCCTTTCTCAAAGATTCTCAGAAAGAGCATGACTACCCTTTACGTACAACTTCCATCATGCTATATTTCTGCTTCAGCAAATTAGGATTTGACAAGTCCTTCAACTTCTGAGAAACTAATTGCCAAAATATACTGTGCAAAAATAGAATGGTTGATATAGACAGGAACCATGAAGAAACTCGAATAACTCTAGAGAGATTAAACCATGCTTATCCGCATGCAGCATGCAGAATAATGCTTATATAGAATAAACAAAGAATGAAAGCATGGAATACTAACTACACATGAGGGACCATACTGGTTCCAACAAGGGCCCAAACAACATTACCACGACTCATTGTCAGTGCAAGTGTACAGCCCCAAGTTTCATACAGCAACGATTATTTTGCACCTATGGGTTTTTTTAGTATAATGTTTAGGGGTCAGGACAGAAGAAAGAAGAAAGAGTAATCCACAATTTAATCTCAGTTCTCAGTGGTTCAAAGAAAGGAACCATGGAAGCTAGTCTAATAAAGGTAACGAGGAATGCAAAAGGGTCATACAATTCATCAATAACAATGCTTCAAAAGTATATTAAATTAAATTGTTAATCATGCATTCTTTACCAGTAGGGATAATAAAGCATATACTGATATACATATTAGTTTCAACATTACCATGCCTCTCAGTAGTAGGTATATGAGCAAAGAAACATAACTCACAGAAGCTTCATGGCCAAAATATCCATCCACTTCCCCTAGACCAACAGCGGCATCAGCTGTCCATGGAGAGCCTCAGAGCCACCACTGGCTCCAATCTCTTGGTGCGTTGCCAGAGACAAGAGGCCTGATAGGCTGAATCACATGGCAAACTCAATCACAAAGCTAATACTCCATGCTTATAGAGCAAAAAAAATAGCAGTCATATCCATTGGCCATAGCTATCAGTCCTAAGGACTGATCAAGACCATTGCCTTAGTCAAAACACAGGACTAAAGGGGTGTTAATTTCAGACCACCAGCAATTTTATCCGTTCAGCTGCACTAGGCACATGACCATCAAATATAAACTAAACTTTTTGATCCTGCTGGCAGCTTAATAATTAGAACAGAGATAAAGAATTCAGTGCTCAGTTTTCAGCAACCTAGTTCAATTCGAAAATGGAACCACACCTAAAACAAATTAGCAACAAAGAAGGTCTAGTACTATCCAGTGTGCAGATTAGCTTCATCCCACAACAAATTAGAAACAAACTTGTGGTGTGGCTTAACAACAAATTGGCTGCAGGCTGCATTTGACGTTCAATCCATGTCTAAACAAGATACAATCTAAAATCTTGTGTATTTTTAAAATGTTATCATCACTTGACTGCAAGTGCACCCTAGTAAAATTTAATGGCTCTCACCTCCAGCCTCATGCGGCATGACAATTTCACTTCGATCAGGCAACGATGCAACAACAATCCCTGAGGCGTTGGAACCTGGAACGCTGGATACTACCCCTTCAGGTTCTCCCACACCATTGTAAACTGCACAAAGGAAAATAATTGATATATTGAATCGCTCTTGTGAACGAAGCTGTTTGGTTCAGCTCTGATAATGGGATCTCACAGCCTTAGTAAATTGAAAAGTATGTCGGACTGCGATAAACACTATGAGCTAAAAAAGACCAAAATGCATCAGATTCCAGATCTATAGGACGACAATACTTACCTGGATCCGTTCTGCACCGAGCCACCTCGTCGGATCCGCCCGAGCCACCTCGTCAGATCTCGCTGCCGCCTGGAGCACTGGGGCCGCGCGGTACCGGATAGCCGCCATTCCCTTGGCCTGGCCGCACCACCGCACACTGCCTGGGGTACCTGGGTCGCACGCCGCGCTTCCATCGACTTGCGACCCCGATGAGCGCACAGCGGGGATGCGGCCCAGACAACCGAGTAGTAGGGACGGTGGCTGCAGCAGCGAGGATGACGGCCCCGGCGAGCTCGTGGCGGTGATGGAGAAGAGCCGCCCCCGAGGTCCCGACGAGCGCCGATGGTGCTGAGTCCGTGTGTGGCGGCTGCTGGGTGGATGGGACGATGGGTGCTGGAGCCTTGAGACAGGGTTTTGGCTTTTTGGGTGTTAGTGTATGACCGGTGGGCCACTCAATTACATTGCACGTGAGTGGGCTGGGCTGGATGCGCCAAAAATGAAAACCGACTATAGTTTGACTCTAATATGTGTTTACACCGACCGATGGTTCGGCCAAACAACCAAATATATATAACTACCAATAATCAGTCGGTACAAGAGAAAATAGCGACCGATGATTTGTTAGAAATTTATAACAACCAATAGTTGGGTGTTAATATTATGTTTTAGTGACCGTTATCCGACGCTAATTGTTGGTTGTGGTATAATGTCAACCCTAACTATACTAATCTAACTATACATATCCTAACTACCATGAAATCGAGGTTGAAATCAACATTGCAACAAGAAATCAAGAGCGGATTACCTGTCCTACGAAGTGGGGAACCTTGGTGGTTCACCCACACCCAGCATGCCCCGCGGAGAGGGCCGCCGCTGCCCCCTGGCGCGCAGCTGCCGGTGGGGAGCAGCGGGCGGCACGGCCACGAGGGGCCTTACAAAGAGAGGTCCGGCGATGGAGTGAGAGAGGGAGGCCGAGGGGAGTCACAGAGGGAGGAAGAGCGCCGGAGATGGCCGAGGTGGAGAGGGATGGAAGCGGAGAGAGACGACGACGGATCTGTAATTCCCCCTACCGCGCCAACCGCCTGGCGCGACAAGAGACGCGCCATCTAGGTTGGTGCGGTAGCTGCCGTGCCAGAGTCGATGGCGTGGCATAGCGGTGCCACGTCAACTGGTCAGCGGGCGGCTGACCTGTCACCATGGCAAGTCAGCCGCGCCAGGATGCATGGCACGTTGGAGCGGTTTGGCCGTGACAGGGAAATAGGCGTGGCCAAGCAGGTTAGATGTGAAAAAAAAGTCAACGGTGTTAATTTTAAAAATTGTTTGAAAAAGGTTAAAAATAAAAAAGTTCTACCTGCACAAGTGTAGATGTTTGCCGAAAAAAGTCATACAGCTGCTAAGGGACAAAAGGCTTGCTCAATAACTAAAATTAGAAAAATAAGAGTGGACACACTTGCAAGCGTGCATAGAGCCATACAAATGTACGTCCTCCGTTCTAATTTATTATGTATACAGATATATCGTGTGTGTATATATAAGTGCATAATAAAAATTAGATGTCTAGAAAAACTAAAATGACCTATAATAATTAAGGTCAGAGGGTGGCACCGTGAAAATCACCAAAGCAATCGGGTCGGGAGCCCAATTTCACCTCCAGTAGCCTCTCCTCTTCCCCCTCTACCTCCACTTTATTCTTCACGCGCATCGGGCTGTGGATGTAGGCCCTGTTCGCTTGAACTTATCAGCCTGGCTTATCAGACATGGCACAATGTTTTTCTCTCGCGACAAATCTGCCAGCGTGGAGCTCGGAAAATATAAACGAGTCTGCAGTAAAAACTTTGGCATCTTGTTACTCAGCGGTGATAACCGCCGAAGGCTTCAGGTTTTTGGTTAGCTCTGCTGATGGCGACCATATCAGAGTATCCATTCTTCAGTGACCAAAATCCGACAAAATCACGGCGTCCCAACGGCTACCTTTCCCAACAACCACAGCACACACACTGGGAACCCTTCCTTCTTTGTGCATATCGTCCATAGCATGACATCTGCCTTTGAATGATGCTCTCTCCTTGCCTGAATTACGAGCTCTTCCGTTGGTTGAGCAGGCTTGCGCTTGCGCAGATCCATCTTGCATCTGCCTGAAATTTGACAGGAACCAACACTGTCACCATTTTTAATTCTGAATTCTGATTGGCCCGTCCCAGGTTTTTCCGTGTGAAAATCGGATTAAAGCGACAGTGACGGGAGTAGGTTTGATAATATCAACTGGGTTCAAGCCAAAGGCAGGCCGGCAACTGCGAAATATCCAAATGAAGTTTGACATGTTCCAAAGCATATCAGCTACTTCAGAGCTAACAGAATTTTTTTTTTCAGGGAAGAGCTAAGAGATATTCATTCAAAGCAGAAAATCAGTAGTACTAGTATTCTAGTAACCTACAAAACTTTGTGACCACTCTTGTGAAACTTCCAAAAGAATTCTCCTGCACTGCCTCACATAGAAGGAAAAAGTTTTTTTTTTCAATAAAAAACTCTCCTGAAACCAGCAAGAAATTGACATGTCATTTGCTACAGAATGCTGACTAGTGACTACTATGAAAGGGTCCTCCTTGTTGACTCTCTGAACTTTTATCTGCTTTATTATGACATGACAGTTTGGTTTCTGCATCTGCACACCAATACACATGACGCCGGGTCTCCTGATCCATCCAACATGTTCAAGAACCAACAAGAATCGAATAAGTCGAAACCTACCTGATCCACTACAAGTCCTCATCAGCCGCGGCAGAAGGTATCAGAAAGAGAGCAACGCAACGCAGAGGAGGACACAGGGTGGCCAAGCCCAGCAAGCAACGGCGTCCCAGCCTCCCAGGGCAGCTGAGAGCTGCCGGCCAGCTATGGCTTCCCGCCTTCTCCTCGTCACCTTGGCTCTCCTCTTCGTCGCAGCCGCAGCGCAGAACAACGAGATCATGCTGCCGGCCTGGCCATCCTGCTCGACGACAGACAACTACACCGACGGCAGCCAATACAAGAAGAACCTGGACCAGCTCCTCTCCAGGATGCCCACGGCGGCCGGCGACAACGGGTGGTTCTGCAATGGCACCGCCGGGACGGGGGCTGACGAGGTGTTTGGCCTCATCATGTGCTACGCCGACCGCAACGCGACGCAGTGCCTGGACTGTCTCTCCAGGGCGCCAGCGGGGATCACGACGGTGTGCCCGGGCAGCCGGAACGTGAGCGCGGCGTACGACGCGTGCGTGCTCCGGTACTCGGGCACCGACTTCTTGTCCGTGGCCAGCCGCAACGCGGCGTTCTACGTCACCTGGTTCAGCACCGTCGACCAGGCAAGGCTCGAGGACGCGCGCTCGAGCCTGATGAACAGCTCGCCAGGACGGCCGCCGGCTCGCAGCCGCTGTTCCTCGCGAACGAGAGCGCGCCGCTCGCCGGCTCGTCGGACTCGGTGTACGGGCTCGCGCAGTGCACGCGGGACCTAACGGCCAGCGAATGCAGCTGGTGTCTCACCAGTCACCACTTATATCGGTCTGCTGCCGGGGAATTTCCCGAACAACACCGGAGGCGCGATCAAGGGGTACAGCTGCTACGTCAGGTACAGTGTCGGCGCCTTCGCCATCACCCTGCCGCCGCGCCGTCCAGCGCCACCGCCATCGTCACCTCCTTCTCCGTCGGTGTCGACAGGACTAGTGGTCGGCTTGTCTGCCGCCGGAGCTGCTTCTTTCTTGATCATCCTAGGCCTGTCAGTCAGTTTCCTCCTGCGCCGACGGCGAAAGCGCGCCATGCAGACCATGGAGAGGGATCTGGAAGAGGGCGACGACTTCGCCGGAACGGAGGACGAGTTCGAGAAAGGGACCGGGCCAAAGCGGTTTCGCTACGGCGAGCTTGCCATTGCCACTGACAACTTCTCGGACAAGCACAAGCTAGTGTGCATCATCACTGCTGCCAGCGATGACACAGACACACTGCTGCCATGGCAGCTCCGGCACGAGATCGTGCTGGGGCTTGGGTCAGCTCTGCTGTACCTGCACGAGGAGTGGGAGCAGTGCGTGGTGCACAGGGACATCAAGCCCAGCAACGTGATGCTGGACTCGTCCTTCCACGCCAAGCTCGGCTACTTCGGGCTGGCGAGGCCGGTCGACCACGGCCAGGGCTCGCACACCACGGTGCTCGCCGGGACCATGGGGTACATGGACCCGGAGTGCATGATCACCGGCAGGGCGAATGCTGAGTCGGACGTCTACAGCTTCGGCATCGTACTGCTAGAGATCGCCTGCGGCCAGCGGCCCCTGGTGCGTCGCCACGGCGAAGAAGACGTGATCCACATCGTGCAGTGGGTGTGGGAGTACCATAGCAGAGGAGCCATCCTCGACGCCGCCGACGCACGGTTCAAGGGTGAGTTGGAGGCCCGGGAGATGGAGACCGTGATGGTCGTCGGCCTCTGGTGCGCGCACCCTGACCGGAGCCTCCGACCGTCCATCCGGCAGGCCGTCAGCGTGCTGCGGTCTGAGATGCCACTGCGCAATCTGCAGGCGAGGATGCCGGTGGCAACCTATGAGCCACCACCTGATGCCTTCTACTATACATCTACCACTGTCACAAGCGTTAATAGCAGCACCACTCAATCCAGCATGACAATCACAACTGTCCTGCCCAAATGACCTCAGATCATTCGCGACTGCAGAGACAACAAATTGAATTATCTCTTGTTGAACTTCATTCCTCGAGAAATAACTATCCAAGTTCCTTAGCTCTCTTTTAAAATTTAATGTTTTGAATCTTGGAGAGATCTGTAGTTTCCTTTTTGCTATAAAATATCATGGTGTTAACCATAATGGAGCTCAATTCTGTTGGTGCCATTTTCTGGCTCAAGCATGCATGCGTTGGATGGCCTGATGTCGTACCAACATCCACAGGCGCCTTAAGGCTTCCAAAACCATGGAACCATCGCTAATGGCAATGAGCTGTTAGTCTGAGACCTGCTACCATGCCACTCTCACACTATTATCGACCATGCCATGACCACGTTTGTTTTCTCTTGTGACTAACTTCTCGCAAAAGAAGGTGAAATAATGTCAGCTACACTGATCTTGAGCTTTTCATGCTTGTCTATCGATGAATTGATGAACCAGTTGCACATAGCACGTAGGACATCGATAGCCAATATGCATAATCAGAGCAGCCAAAACATGTTACTCCTTATGTCAATTCATTCAAATTTAAGCTATGGTAGTTGGAATGGACATGTTTTGTTTTCGCTTTGTCGATGTCAACGATGCTGTCAAAAATTTTCGGCCAAGACGACAGGCTAAGATGGTGAGCGCAGTGGGGGGAAGGAGCTGCATGAGTACTGAAAGTGCATCGATGATTTTTTATGGTGTACAAAGACATTGGTGTCCAAGCGTGCGACGCTGATGCAACCGTATCTAGCAGATGCGGTCTACAGACGCGCTGCAGGGAATTTTTTTTCCATGGCTGCCCCGTTCGCCCGGGCCACACTGGCCACTGGCACCTAGGCCCGGCCGGCCAAGCAGGGTCTCTCATAGTCTCATTATCAGGGCCGGTTGCAGGAGGCCAAGTGGTTGGGACGGTGCTGGGCATGTGCCGATTCTGCAATAATCCACAACAGATCTAATGAAGCATGCACCACCGGCGTAGAAGAAATAGGATCAGGTATTGATAAATCCCATACTATGCTCGCAACTGGTGACCACGTGCTTGATTATGACTAATTAATGTGTGTTGCAACAAGAGAAGAAAAAAAGCTATCAAACGTTCGACTTGTTCGTTTCAGCTTGTTGCGTAGCTACAACGGTATGAAAGGATCAATATGCTCAAGAGAAGGGTGAATTAGACTAATTCTAAATTTCTTTGCAATAATTAAACCCTACGGTTAGCTCAATTAACCCCTTGTGCCTAGAAAGTGTTTCCATTGATCTACCGCATAAAAGTTTAGCAACCTATGTTTCAATCCTACTCTAGCATGGCAATTCTATGAATATAAATGACAAGAATTGAATTGCTCAAAGTAAATACTCAAAGTAAAGAGAGAAGGAGAAACGCGGCGATGTTTTGCCGAGGTATCGGAGAGTCGTCACTCCCCACTAGTCCTCGTTGGAGCACCTGCGCAAGGGTGTAGCTCCCCCTTGATCCGCGCAAGGATCAAGTGCTCTCTACGGGTTGATTCTTCGACACTCCGTCGCGGTGAATCACCCGCAACCGCTCACAACTTAAGTTGGGTCATCCACAAGCTCCGCCGAATGATCACCAAGCTCCCAATCACCACCAAGCCGTCTAGGTGATGACGGTCACCAAGAGTAACAAGCACGAACTTTCACTTGATCACGACAAGCCTAATGAGAAGGGTGGATGCACACTTTGCTACTCTTGCTTTCACTAATGAGGGCTCTCTTTGGGATTCTCAAATCTCAATCACCTCACTAGGACCTTACTCTTCTTGGCACTCTCAAAGGTGTTTCTCAGCTGTTGGAATGAGCAAAAGTACCCCCTCACACGAATGGAGGAAGTATTTATAACATTGGTTGAAAAACGAACCCTTATGTGCCTCTGCGGGGTGACCGGACGCTCCGGTCAGTTCAACCCGAACTCCAGTGTTAAAGTAGTGACCGGACGCTGGACAACGTTCGGTCACGATTTTCCCTCTCTGGAACCTTACTGGAGTCGACCAGACGCTGGCACCCAACGTCTGGTCACTCACCTTTCAGCGTCCGATCGCACCAGACGAAATCACCTTGATCAAATGAACTGATTGGACTCTGTGCCAGCGTCCGGTCACACCGGAGCCAGCATCCGGTCAGTATTTGACCATCCATTCACTTCCAACTCTCAAACATACGTGAATGAAGTTTGCTCCAATGGATCTAAGAGCTTTTTAGGAGCTACCTAGTGCTAGTTTTACCAAGTGTGCACCACACCTAACCCACTAGACTCACCTAGGTCAAGCTACCCATCCATACCCCCCTTAATAGTACGGCCAAAGGAAAAACAAAGTCCTAAACTACTCTAAGCGTCTCTTCAACACCAAACGACACTTAGAACTAGTCCATCCTTAACCTTGTCGTCCATCCTTTGAAAACCGAAATAATTTCCATCGTAGGGGCATGACCACCATGATTGCCCAATCGATCTCTATTGCCATGACCTAACTTAATTGCCTCTGCAAAACACACGTTAGTCACAGTAATCACGTATTGTCATTAATCACCAAAACCCAACTAGGGGCCTAGATGCTTTGAATCTCCCCCTTTTTGGTGATTGATGACAATACTACCTCGAGTATGTGAAAGAGTTGAGGTTTTTAACATGCTTGGATCATATAAGCTTTTGGCAATAAGAACAAAAGAATTAGGCAAGCTTATATGACCCAAGCCAACATGATGTACTCAAAAGATATGAAATAAGCATGAGTACAATAAATAAAGCTCATTTGCATCGGAGTAAAACGCGAAAGCAAAAGCAAATGAGCATAGCACAAGTGATATGACATAAAAATAATTCAAAGTAGAGAGTACACATGTCACATATCACATAAATATCATGATCACATTAATATCACGATTACAATTACACTTATGTAGTTCAATGCATAATAGTAAACAAATGCATAATGTATCACACATAAAACTCCAAATGTAATAGATAAGCTAATAGATAAAGTCCCCCTAAATATGTCGCTCCCCCTAAGGCTAACATACTCGAACCCTCTCTCCCTTTGGCGTCAAACACCAAAACCTAAGGGTCGATCGGCGGGGTTGCAGCGGACGAGTCGGGCGCTGAGGTGTGAGGAGCGAGCTGAAACTATGTGCCATCATCATCTGACCCTGAGCTCTAAGGAGTCTGACCCTCTGTAGCTGGAAGCGATGCTGAAGCAGTCTGGGTCGGATCAGGGACTGGAGCGGCTACAGACTATGCAGGTATGACTGTAGCAGGCGGCTCTGATGATGCAACAAAAGAAAGGAGCGTCTCTATAGTCCTGGTAATAGGTACAACTATGGAAGGACCTAGGATATGTAGATATGGCGAAGTAGGCTGCCCTGTCAACTCACTGAAGGAAGCACCAAGGCTCTTGGAACTATAGTCTCTAACACTAGCAGCGAAGAAGTCTGAGCCGGTGTGAAGCCCGTCTGAAAAGGTGTGAACTGCGGGGCTGCCACTAGCGAGGCAAACCACTGGGACACCTGCTCTGTAGGTGAAGCAAACTGAGTAGCAGTCTGTCCCTGACTCTGAAGCCCACTAGGCTATAAAGCTGGAGTCATAGAAGTGGTGGCAGGCTAACCAAGCTGGGGCGAAGGCTGTGGCGGTGGAGGCCCAATAGCTGTCACAACATGCTGCATAAACCCGAGTAACTGCTACTGAATGAGAAGCTGCTGCTGATGCATGGCCTGCTGTTGCTGCTGTATAGCCTGCTGTTGCTGCTGAATCGCCTGTTGCTATCTCTAGAACTCGTCCTGCCGAGTCTGAAACTATGCAAAAGTAGCAGCGGTCTCCTGGGCCTGGCGAGCCTGATCCTGCCTCATCCGCTCAAGTATGGCAAGTAGAGCGGGGTCTGTCTGTGGTGCAAGTGGAGCTGAACTGGAGCTACCGGCCTTAGCATCATGTCGTCATGGAGGCATCTAAGGGATAGCCTGGTAGTCATCGTCTGAGCTGTCACTGGGGTCGCTCTCTACCATACCCTCCTACTGAGCATCAAGCTGCTCATCCTCTGTAGCTGCAATACCCCTAATAGTCTCATCCTGCTGGGCTGCAAACTCTGGCACATCTGGACGATGGCGTGGCTGACTAGGTGGCCTTACTGCACTATGACAGAGCATTTGAGTCATGTTGTATGCAGGGAACTCTGTCATAGCACCACTATACTCAGCTAGCATCTCAGGTGGCCTCACAGTAACTGCCCTATGAATAAGAAAAGTGATCTAGTGGGCATAGGGCAACTGCCGATGACCTCTGAATCCCTCTACAATAGTATCTTCCATCTCTGATAGAAAGAGATCCCAAATGTCAAACACAGTCTGCTGCATCAGAGAGTTCAGTAACCATAACTGTATGCAAGTCAAGCTCTCGCGATACCTCATCCTAGAAAGCAGGGTCCTCCTCATAATAGCATCCAACACTCTAGTTGTAGGAGTGAGATCACTAGGTGTCCTGCTCGACCCTTCGCCAAAAGGCTCTGTGAAGCAATGGCGGACTAGATCTATAGGGGGCACCATACCGCCATGAGGGCGTCTAGGAGGCGCTGTCTGTCCATAGCAAACCTCATGTAGCCGGACTGGCTACTCCTGAAGCCTGAGAATCTCCCTCACCCTAAAGCTCATCAGCCTGTAATCTCTGCCTCTGAATGCAAAGTGTATAAATCTGTGCTGCGGGTCAATCCAGAGTGTAGCATAAAACTCACGGACCCAAGATGGAACATGTAAGCCGGTCCGTTCGAGTAGATCTGTTAGCCCTGACAGGTAAGATAGGTAAGGGCGAATATGCTCTCCTGCTGCTGCTACAATGGACTCAATGTTGCACACCCTCTGAGATCTAAAAACTACTCCACTATTAAGATATGCATTATTAAAATCTTTCTGCAGTGGTGTGTAGAAGCCCTCTGATGCACGGTCATCCCTCCTCGGTGGGAACCACTGATCAAAGTCCACAAATCTGAGCTGCTGCACCTGCTTGGCCGTGGTGGCCCTCAAATCTAGATGAGTCACTGGAGGCGGACCCTGTGGTCTAGGATGCGGACGAGAACCCCTCCGTTGTGTCTCTGGCCTCGGTGTGACTAGAGCATAGGTACGACTAGAGCGGCATAGCTATAGCTGAGGTGCCTGCTCTGTATCCTCGGCCTGCTCTCCCTCCTAAGTCTACTCTGCTAGCTGTGGCTGCTGCTGTGACTCCCCCTAAGGCTGACTCTCCTCCAAGACAACTCGCCATCCCTCACGCATGATAGTCCCAGCTGGACCACCATGACGGCGCTCAACCTCCTCAAGTGCAGCCCTCGTTGCTGGTGAAAGCTGATCTGCAATAACAACACCACCTCGAGCACCTCCTCTCTCAGCATGATCTGCGGCCTCTGCAACTACGGCTGCTCTCACTGTGTCTGCATCTGGATACTTGCACTTCTTTGTTGCTAGCTTCTTCGTCGCCTTGCCTTTTGCATATGCAGGCTGACGATGCGGGGGCCTCAGATCCTCATCACTGGGACCTCCTCCGACATTCTTGACACGAGCCATCTGATGAAGCTGAGAAGAACAACTGCCGCTGACAAAGATCAACTGCCAACTAACACTTCCGAGACTTGGCCTCGATCCGTACTCACGAGCTTAGCCCCGAGTTGACTGACAACTGCCACTGAGACCTCAGAAACACCGACTCACTGCACGTTAGAATAGATTGGATTTATAAATAATTACAATATATCTAGAGATACGAAGCCCTAAGAAAGCAAGCATTAGATACGAAATTTGAAACGATGGCTTGCTACCTGACGAACCGGTGAACCAAAGAACAAGGAACGGATCACGGAGAACCACCGGGTCGGCACTGTGAGGCTAGGGTTAGGGTTACGCTGGTCGGTGTGGATCGGCGGTAGGGAAGATGCAATGTAGGCACTGGAGCAATGTTGCACGACGTGGAGGACAGCTAGGGTTCTGGCGAGTCTGGTGGTGGCGCTGGCGCGTGGATGGCGGAGCAGAGCGACGCTAGGGCACGGCGCGAAAGTGCTGCTGGTGGCGCGGGCTCGGCGTGAGCAGGGCACGACGGCACGGGAACGGTGCGGAAGCAGCGGCTGCGATGCTCGGTGACGGTGGATTAGTGGCGGTTGCTGCTCTAGGTCAACCGGTGGCATGATTTATGGTGGCCCCCAACCGTGATAGAAAAAGAAATGAGATAAGAGTTGGAATCCCGCACGATTTCTACTAACCGGACGCTCCGGTGGCAACGACCGGACGCTGCCACCCAGAGTCCGGTCGACTCCAGAGATGTCCAAAACCTCTAGATCCACGACCGGACGCGTCCGGTGAACCCCGACCGGACGTAGCCAGAGTCCAGTCCTCACTGCCTTGATCGCGTTTGCTTAATCGGACGCTGAGCCACCATCTGACCGGATGCTGAACGGCAGAGTCCGGTCACTCCATCGCAGCAGGTTCACCTCCTGTGAACTAACCGGACACTGGACTTCAGAGTCCGGTGCAGCGTCCGGTCACTCTTTTTTCAGCAAATCTTCAAAGTCCTTCGTGCTGCCTGTTCCCAATCAAGTTCCAACTCCAATAAGATCCAAATAAACACTAATTGGGACTGATGTGAGTGACCTTTCTCAAACCCTCAAATTTTAAAAAAATATTTTACCTTAGGCTATAATTCTTTTTAAGAAAATAGGCAACAAGAGGGCAATTGAAGATAAACGACAAAGCAACATTCTTGCACATGCAAAGCAATACTTGAAAGTAAATCTAGTTGCTTGTCAAGTTTGATCCAAGGTTAAGCTTCTTCACACGCTTTACGGCGGTTATCTTAACCATGTTAGACAAGCCCTAAGTGCATTATCATAAAGTAAACATGTTGTATATTACCATGCAATGCAAAGGATAACACGAGCTCATTTTTTAGTGAAGTTGCTAAAATCAAGAACATTGAGCTCATTCCGCAATCTACAAAATGTTGCCTCATCTAGCGGTTTAGTGAAGATATCCGTCAATTAATCATCGGTCCTTACACCTTCTAGTGAAATATCATTCTTTACAATATGATATCTAAGAAAGTGATGGCGGATATCTATGTGCTTGGTGCGAGAGTGTTGAACCGGATTATTTGTAAGTTTTACCGCACTTTCATTGTCGCACAAAAGAGGTACTTTTTCTAGAACTACACCATAGTTTAGCAAAGTTTGTTTCATATAAAGTATTTGTGCACAACAAGCACCCGCGGCAATGTATTCCGCTTCGGTGGTGGATAAAGCCACACTATTTTATTTCTTGGAGAACCAAGATATAAGTGATCTACCAAGCAAATGGCACCCTCCGGATGTGCTTTTTCTATCAACTTTGCAACCGGCATAGTCCGAATCGGAATAGCCAACTAATTCAAATATAACTCATTTGGGATACCAAAGGCCAATGCTTGGTGTGTGCTTAAGATACCTAAGAATTCTTTTAATGGCAATCAAATGAGTTTCCTTAGGATTAGCTTGAAATCTAGCACACATACACACACTAAACATGATGTCGGGCCTAGATGTGGTTAAATATAACAAGCTATCAATCATAGAACGGTAGAGAGTTTGATCAACCATGTTACCTTCCTCATCTAGGTCGAGATGTCCATTAGTTGGCATTGGTGTCTTAATTGGCTTACATTCATCCATCTTGAATCTCTTGAGAAGATTATTTGTATATTTCTCTTGAGAGATGAAAATCCCTTCTCTCATTTGCTTCATTTGAAAACTAAGAAAGAATGTAAGCTCTCCAATCATTGACATCTCGAACTCCTTCGACATCAATTCACCAAACTCTTTGCAAGAATCTTCATTTGATGATCCAAAGATGATATCATCAACATACACTTGACAAATGAAGATATGTCCATCAAGCTTCTTGGTGAATAGTGTGGTATCGACCTTCCCAATTGTGAAGCTCTTCTCAATGAGGAAGTTCCAAAGGCGCTCATACCAAGCTCTTGGGGCTTGCCTAAGCCCATATAACGCCTTGGACAACCTATAAACATGATTAGGATATTTAGGGTCTTCAAACCCGGGAGGTTGATCAACCTAAACTAGTTTATTAATAAATCCATTTAAAAATGCACTTTTCACATCCATTTGATATAGTTTCATGTCATGATGTGATGCATATGCAAGGAGGATACGGATGGCTTCTAATCTTACAACCGGTGCAAAGGTCTCTCCAAAATTCAACCCTTCAACTTGAGAGAACCCCTTTGCAACTAGTCTTGCCTTGTTTCTTACAACTATGTCTTGATCATCTTGCTTGTTGCAGAACACCCACTTTGTTCCAATGACTCTTGCACCTTTTGGCCGCTCTTCAAGAGTCCAAACTTCATTGCGGGTGAAGTTGTTCAACTCTTCATGCATGGCATTTATCCAATCCGAATCTTGAAGAGCTTCTTCTACCTTAGTAGGCTCAAAGCAAGAGACAAAAGAGTGATGTGCAATAAACGAAGCAAGTTTTTATGAGCGAGTCATTACACCCTTTGATGGACTCCCTATGATGAGATATTGTGGATGATCATGTAGTAGAGGTGTGTTTCTTCTATTGACCACTTGATGAGAAGGTTATGGAGCATCAACATCTTGTGCTTGTACCATCATTTGATCATGGGAGATATGAGTGTCTTCATTTTCTATTCTTCCATCTTTTTCACCATCTTGTGGCACATTTGATGAAGAAAGTGGATTGATCACTTGTACATCATCTTCATCATGTTGAGGCTTGATGTCTCCAACTAGAATGTTCTTCATAGCCTCCCTCAATGGTTCATCACCTACATCATCAAGATTCTCATGTGCTCCTTGGGAGCCGTTAGATTCATCAAATTCCACATCATATGTTTCTTCAACCAAGCCGGTGGCATGATTAAATACTCTATATGCTTTGGACTTTGATGAGTAACCAACAAGAAAACCAATATCACAACGTCTTTGTAACTTCCCTAGGTGTTGTCGCTTCTTGTAGATGTAACATTTACAACCAAACACCCTAAAGAAGGAGACGTCCGGCTTCTTCCCATTGAGCAACTCATAATGTGTCTTGTCAAGGAACTTTTGAAGGAATAGGCGGTTGGATGCATAGCATACGGTGTTGATAGCTTCCGCCCATAGAGCTTCGGGGGTGTTGTACTCATCTAGCATTGTTCTTGCAAGAGTGATCAATGTCCGGTTCTTTCTCTCAACTATACCATTTTGTTGAGGAGTATATGTTGCGAAGACCTCATGTTTGATCCCAACTTCATCACAATAGGCTTCTACGTTTATGTTGTCAAATTCTTTGCCGTTGTCACTTCTAATCTTCTTGAGCTTCACTTCAAACTCATTTTGTACTCTCTTGGCAAACTTCTTGAAACATGATGCCACTTCGGTTTTGTCATGAAGGAAGAATACCCATGTATATCTTGAATAGTCATCAACAATCACAAGACAATAAAGATTTCCTCCCAAACTCTTGTATGCTGTTGATCCAAATAAGTCCATGTGAAGGAGTTCTAGCACTCTTTTGGTTGACATGAAAGCTTTTGTTGGATGAGTATTTGCAACTTGCCTGCCGGCTTGACATGCACTACAAAGCTTGTCCTTCTCAAACTTCACATCCTTCAACCCTCTCACCAAATTATTCTTCATTAGCTTCTTGATTGAGCTCATCCCAACATGAGCAAGTCTTCTATGCCATAGCCACCCAAGAGTTGTTTTAGTGAATAGACAAGTCTTCAAGTTACCATCTTTGGAGGTGAAGTCCACTAGATATATGTTGTTGTATCTAAATCCTTTGAATATCACTTGATTATCATTCTTCTTAGATACAACAACTTCCTTCTCAGTAAACAAGCATTGGAAACCAAGATCACACAATTGTCCAACAGATAGCAAGTTGAAGCTCGAAGAAGTAACATATAGCACATTTGAGATTGAATGATCATTTGATATTGCCACTTTACCCAATCCTTTAACATTGCCCTTTGAATTATCTCCAAATGTGATTCTTTTTTGTCCATCTACTTCTTCATCTAGTGAGGTGAACATATGAGGATCACCGGTCATATGTTGTGTGCAACCACTATCAATAACCCAATAACTTCCACCGGTCTTGTAGTTCACCTACACATAAGAGATCAAGCTTTAGGAACCCAAACTTGTTGAGGGCCCTTCACCTTCTCAACAAGTGACTTTGCTACCCAAATTTTCTTAGGCCTATTCTTATTGGGAGGTCCTAAGAACATGACTTTCATCTTCCCACTAGAATCCTTTCTAAGTATGTAATGAGCATTGAAGGCAAAAGGTCTAGCTTGCTTGGGCAAGGGTTGTGGTGGTAGAGTTTGGCACTCATGGGCAAAGTGGTCTTCGTATCCACACTCAAAACATCTCTTTGGTTTTGGCTTTGACTTGTGTTGTTGTTGAGCTTGAGCCTTCTTCTCTTGGTTTGTCAAGTACCCAATGCCACTTCTATCCATCTTCATGACGGTGTTCATTAGTAGCTCACTTTGAAGATGCTTGCCTCTAGTGAACTTGCTCAATCCAATCTTGAGATGCTCTTTCTCTAACTTGAGCTTCTTGTTCTCTTCCTTGAGTGCATCATTGTTTTTCTCTTCCTTGAGCTTCTTGTTTTCTTCTTTGAGCTTCTCATTTTCAAGAATCAAATCACTATCATGATCAAGAGTTTCTAGCACAATAGTGTTGTGGGTTTTGATCTCTTCAAGATCTTTCTTGAGCTTTTCATTATCATTCTTGAGCTTGACAAACTCATCATAATCATCGGCCTCAACCACTTGCTTGCCCTTGCTACTAGAACTTTGCTCAATGCTCTCAATGATCAAATCATCACATGATGTAGCTATATCAATCTTAACAACATTGTTAGTAGCATCATGTGGCTCATTGGATAAATATTCTTGAGCAATGACAAGATTATCATGATTAATCTTAAGAGTAGTATATTCTTCTTTTAGCATGTTGTGGCTAGTGATGAGCTCATTGTGTATCCTCTCAAGTTTATCATGTTTATCTTTAAGCTCTTTTTTAGAAGATTTGAGCTCCTTGAGTTTGGACGATATAGCATCATTTGCTTCTCTAAGCTCAACACTAGCCTTTTCGACTATATCACATTTAGCTAAAAGAGAATCATTCTTAGCTTCTAGTTTTTCATTCTTAGCTCTACTCTTTCTAATGATCTTAGTGTATTGATTTAGCAATTTAACAAGATCATCATAAGAAGGTGATTCATATTCATCTTCATCACTATCGCTATCATCATTACTAGCATGTTCATCACCACTACTATCATCATTTGATACCTTGCGATCACCCTTGGCCATAAGGCATAGGTGTGTAGAGGATGATGGCGGTGGTGGCGGTGAAGATGATGAAGAGTCAATAACAATGGCGGCCACCTTCTCGTTCTCACTATCATCATCGGATGAGCCACTAGATGAATCAATATCCGTGAGCCAATCACCGACGATGTATGCCTTTCCACTTTTCTTTTTCTTGTGGAAGTCCTTCTTCTTGCCATCTCTCTTCTTGTATGGCTTGTTTTTCTTCTTCTCATCTTCTTCTTCATTGCTTGAGTCATCTTTCTTGCCCTTGTACTTGTTCTTGAACTTATCTTTCTTGGGCTTTGTGCATTGGTGTGCTAGATGACCAAGTTCTCCACAATTGTAGCAATCCATCTCCGAGATTGGCTTCCTTCTAGAGCTAGTGAAGAACTTTTTTTTTCTTACCATCAAACTTGATGCCACTCTTGTTAAGCTTCTTAAGCATCTTGGCGGTTCTTTTCACCATGAGAGCAAGACTTGCATCATAAATTTCATCATCACTTGAGCTCTCATACTCAAGCCTTGCTTTGCCCTTCTCTTGGCTAGCTTTGAATGCTAAGTCTTTTTCTTTCTTCTTTGTAGAGGATGAGCCATCTTGAGGTGTGATGTGCATGTACATCTCATGAGCATTGATCTTTCCCAAGATTTATGTTGGTGTAGCGGTGGAAAGATCACCTTGATGAAGCACGGTCATAATATGCCCATATTTGTCAATGGGGAGGGCACTCAAAAATTTTCTTACAACGTCGGATGGTTGCATTTGAGTGAGTCCAAACCCATTGACTTCCTCTACAAGAGTATTCAAACGGGAGTACATCTCATTAGCACATTCTTTAGGAAGCATCTCAAAAGAATTTAGCTTTTTTATGATGAGATGATAGCGTTCCTCACGCTCACTCTTTGTTCCCTCATGGAGCGCACAAACGTCTGACCATAGTGCATGGGCGTCCTTGTGGTTTCGTACGCGATTAAACACATCTTTGCAAAGACCTCTAAAGATGGTGTTTCGAGCCTTTGCATTCTATTTTTCGTAATTCACCTCATCGCCTTGTAGGTGTGTGGCATCCCGAGGTTTTGGAAAACCTTGTGAGGCGGCTCTAAATATTCCAACATCTAGAGCTTCTAAATACGCCTCCATGTGGATTTTCTAATATGGAAAATCATCCCTCTCAAAGATAGGAGGACCATCCCCGTGAGACATCTTTCTCTAGGTAGTTAAGCCTAAATACGTGAGCACGAGGCTCTGATACCAATTGAAAGGATCAGGATGCCCAAGAGGGGGGGGGGTGAATTGGGCTAATTCTAAATTTCTTTACAATAATTAAACCCTACGGTTAGCCCAATTAACCTCTTGTGCCTAGAAAGTATTTCTATTGATCTACCGTATAAAAGTTTAGCAACCTATGTTTCAATCCTACTCTAGCATGGCAATTCTATGAATGTAAATGACAAGAATTGAATTGCTCAAAGTAAATGCTCAAAGTAAAGAGAGAAGGAGGAACACGGCGATGTTTTACCGATGTATCAGAGAGTCGTCACTCCCCACTAGTCCTCGTTGGAGCACCCGCGCAAGGGTGTAGCTCCCCCTTGATCCGCGCAAGGATTAAGTGCTCTCTACGAGTTGATTCTTCGACACTCCGTCGCGGTGAATCACCCACAACCACTCACAACTTGAGTTGGGTCATTCACAAGCTCCGCCGGATGATCACCAAGCTCCCAATCAACACCAAGCCGTCTAGGTGATAGCGATCACCAAGAATAACAAGCATGAACTCTCACTTGACCACGACAAGCCTAATGAGAAGGGTGGATACACACTTTGCTACTCTTGCTTTCACCAATGAGGGCTCTCTTTGGAATTCTCAAATCTCAATCACCTCACTAGGACCTTGCTCTTCTTGTCACTCTCAAAGGTGTTTCTCAGCTGTTGGAATGAGCAAAAGTACCCCCTCACACGAATGGAGGAAGTATTTATAACCTTGGTTTAAAAATGAACCGTTATGTGCCTCTGCGGGGTGACCGGACGCTCCGGTCAGTTTACCCCGAACTCTAGTGTTAAAGTAGTGACCGGACGCTGGACAGTGTCCGGTCATGATTTTCCCTCTCTAGAACCTTACTGGAGTCGACCGGACGCTGGCACCCAGCGTCCGGTCGCTCACCTCTCATCGTCCGGTCGCATCAGACGAAATCACCTTGATCAAATGAACTGACCAGACTCTGCGCTAGCGTCCGGTCACACCGGAGCCAGCGTACGGTCAGTATTTGACCATCCATTCACTTCCAACTCTCAAACATACGTGAATGAAGTTTGCTCCAATGGATCTAAGGGCTTTTTAGGAGCTACCTAGTGCTAGTTTTACCAAGTGTGCAACACACCTAACCCACTAGACTCATCTAGGTCAAGCTACCCGTCCATACCCCCTTAATAGTACGGCCAAAGGAAAAACAAAGTTCTAAACTACTCTAAGTGTCTCTTCAACACCAAACGACACTTAGAACTAGTCCATCCTTAACCTTGTCGTCCATCCTTTAAAAACCGAAACGATTTCCATCGTAGGGGCATGACCACCATGATTGCCCAATCGATCTCCATTGCCATGACCTAACATAATTGCCTCTGCAAAACACATGTTAGTCACAGTAATCACGTATTGTCATTAATCACCGAAACCTAACTAGGGGCCTAAATGCTTTCACGGTACTATTCATGTGTTGATAGAGTTAGATATCAAGTTCCGTGACTTCTTTGGAGGATCCACAAGAATATCTAATTTTAATATCTTATTAAAGTCGGCAAGGGATTAGTGGTCATCCTGTCAATAATTGGTCTCTCTATTGATGAGTACGAAGTACGGCCGAGATCTTTCTCGATTTCCACATGTTAGCCCGTGTTGAGATTTGTACCGGTATATATGAACAACTTAGAGATTTGCACCGGTATATGCGGATAACTTGAAGAAACATTTAATTTGATTAGATTTGATGACAAACGGATCAAGATTTCAGTTTATAGTTTGATTAGTTAGGCCATCAATTGATTTATGTAATAATAATTTTTTTTTTCTAATAAAATTACGTCGACAACTTAAGGATGGAAATATTTATGTTTATTTATTAGGCAATGGTCCAAGTTTCAAAGACCCGTAATACTATGTTTACTATTTATTTTTTATCTTTATAAGAAAAATAGAGTTACATTTCAAAACAAAAAAAATCACGAAAAGAGTGGCACGGGACGCTACAGTCCTGCAGCAGGGGCAGCAAGACATAAGGACTACGGAACATCTCCGAACGAACTGGAAAAAAAAACGAGAGGTGAAAATGAGACGGAAACGAGAAAAAGAACACGGACAGAAAACGGTTTATTCGGCCTTTTGGCCTGCCGAACGCCTGCATGGGCTTTAACTGAAAATCGATTTTTAGAGGCCCTTTTAAAACCGCGGTTTCTAAAATCGCCTCTAAAAACCAATTTTAACCGCCTCTAAAAATCTTTTCTTTACTAGTGTGGGCCATGCAAGCACGCTGGTCTGCGATGCCCCGCAGGCCCACTTAGCTACCAGCTTGATCTGAACCGTTGATGCCAATCCGACGTCCTCAGGAACAAAACCAATCCGCTGCTGTCCCAAAAAAAAACCTAGCTTCACTTTCTCTTCTTCCTCCATCCTTCTCGCGTCGCGCAGCTGAGAGAGCATGGTGGACGAGCAGGTGGTGCCGGTGTTGGAACGCGCAGAGCCGAGCTGAGGGGTGCCACCGATGGGAGCGCGCACGGCAGGCTGACCCATGTCGCTGCCAGGCCGCTCGCCGGAGCACGCGTGCAACGGTGACCGCGCGCGGCTCTGTCGAGCCGCCCTGCCGTGGCGCTTAGGCGTCCCGGCGGTCGCGAGCAGCGAGCCCAGGAGCCTCGGCAGCCGCGTGCCCCGCGTCCCTGGTGGCTGCACGCGTGGCTCCGTCGAGCCACCCTGTAGTGGCGCTCAGGCGTCCCGGCGGTCGCGAGCCCATGTGCCCTGGCGGCCGCATGGCCCGCGTCCCTGGTGGCCACGCGCCTCCACACCATGGTGTGCTATCACCGTCGCGTTGGCAGCTTGGGAACGCGCGTGAGGCCTGACGTGCGTGCCCGACGTGCTCGCTCCTGATGCGACCCCAGTGCGCGCTCCCGTGAGCAACTGCATCGCCGACGTTGTCGACGCCAATTTTTTTATTTTATAAGTTGTCTTTCTAAAGTTAGTCTGATTTGGTATTGGATTTGGATTGTTGTGCTTTGTGGATTTTGATTCGGACTCAATTTGGTCCTGGGCACCTTCTTGTAGATTTGGGCTTGCCGATTTGAAAAATCCTTCTATAGATTTGGGAGACCTGAGAAAACCTATTTGATTTCGGATCGGGATGGTCCAGATGAAAATTAGTCCAGACGAACTTTGAGGCTGAAATTTTGCCTCTTTAGTATTAGGTAGAGATAGAGACTAGTAGCATGCATGTGCTAACGCTACGGTAAAAACAAAACAAGATAAAAATTGTAAAATAAAATAAAAACAACAATCAGATTGATTAAGATTCACATCTCATATATTGTATAACCAAATATTTTTGTCACGTAATGAATGTCACATAAGGATTGATCCTTTGAAGAGGCGACAACATCATTTGACTCACCCACCGACGACTTTCTCCATCCCCAAAATATTTTAAACTCGAGGATACAAAGAAAACAAAACATTTTTATCACATGAAGAAATATGAAACACTGTAAGGAAATATGCACCCCTGTCGCGTACATAAATACACGCGGCATATATATAGTTTGAAGTTTGAGCAACATGAAGTCTGGCTGGCCGGCATCCGATCCGTCACTTATTTGTTTTACGCCGCGTATATACGGCGTACGCCAAAGGCCAAAGCAAACATAAAACATACATTACTTGGTAGAATATATAACAGCACAAGCAACCCTGCATACATATAGTTTACGATTTGTTAGTCATCATCATATCAGAGGTAAATAAATAAATAGTAAAAGAACGAAATAGAAGTAGAAAACACACCGGCTGGGCAGATCGATGTGTATCGCTACATGGTCACGTCACACTTTCCATACATCATTAGGAAAGCTTTTTTTCTTGGGGTTTAGACAGTCGTCGATGCACAGACCTGTCTTATCCTTGCATTTTTGACATCGATCCTCTGGCCCTGTACAATACCCCAGGTCCACGCAAAGGAGGTTAGTTGTGTTTTGGCAGATTTCTTTGCATTCCTCCGGCGTCAACTTCTTCCCCTCCGCCGTCTCCCACGCAAATGAGGCTGGGCGGCCAATGCTGAGGACGAGCAGGACGCACAAGGCGCCGCCGGCCACTTTTGAAGCGGTGGAACCAGCTGCTGAAGCCATGACGACGGATATGCAGCCTGTTCGGAAGGCCGTATTGTATCGTGGATTATTTACTGCCGGTTGATTTGGCGTGAGAGAAAAACACTATTCTCAGCTAAAAATTTACGATCGTTTACGAGCCAGCGAACGGGCTGCGGTGGTGGGAGGACGTACGACGCAATATAATGCAAAGAAAGAGATATATAGAGCTAGCTAGCCGCAGGTACGATCCTCCTGCAACCACAGATAAAAGAGGAAACCGGAAATCACGTTCACGTACGTCCTCTCGCAATTTACGGCCAAAATAGCAAACTGCAAAATAGCAATTTATTATTGAATTTTGCTTTTATGACAAAAATAGGAAAATGCAAACAGGTATCGCAGGGTGGAGACAGCATCTGGGGCGTGTGCGTGGGGAATTTTTTTATTTCTAACATTTTCTTAAAACAAATTCCAAATCTAACACAGTTGCTTTTTTTTTTCAAATCTAACCCGTTTGGCCACACGTAAGTCCATGGCGCGGCCAAAACACGCTGCCGCGCCATATGCATCAGCGCGGCACAATCTGTCATGTCGGACAATAATTTCCACACGTAAATCCTTGTTGCGCCAACCCCCTTGTCCCGGCAGCACGGTAGCACCACGTCAACCTAGCACGACAAGGCACACCCTTAGAAAAATTATATCTTTTTCATATGATTTCGGATGAAGATGATCTTTATATGAAAATTGTAGCTTTCGATGAGATCTACAACTTTCTTGTTTTGAACTTTTCCATTTGAGGTGGTTAAGATGCTAAAAAAATTAAACAATATTTCAGCAGTATATTAATCGCGTACAAGCACTTGTCGCCTTGGAAAAATCATATTTTTGTTATATGGAGTCAAATGGAGATACTTTCTATATGAAAATTGTGGCGCCCGACGAGATCTACAACTTTCTAGTTTTGAATTTTTCCATTTGAGGTCGTTAAGAGGCTAAAAAAAATTAAATAAAATTTTAGCAGTATATTAATCACGTACAAGCGCTTGTCGCCTTGGAAAAATCATATCTTTGTTATATGGAGCTAAATGGAGATATTTTCTATATGAAAGTTACAGCTCTAGATGGGATCTACGAATCTATAGTTTTGAGTTTCTGCATTTGAGATCACTAGGATGTTCAGAAAAAATAATATAAAGTTTCAGTATCATATAAATCGCGTACAAGCTCTTGTCGCCTTGGAAAAATCTTATCTTTTTTGTACGGTGCTAAATGAAGATACTTTTTACATAAAAGTTGTAGCACTTGATTGGATCTACAACTGGATAGTTTTGAGTTTTTTTTCATTTGAGGTCATTATCTTTTGCGCGCGATGTGAGTGATTACTAATCGAGAGTCGACTCGGGAGCACAGAACGTACGAAGATGAATGGTTTGTTAGGCGATAGTATTATGGTGCTCACAGAAAAGAACTGTGCACCAACTGCGTGCAATGGCCATGGTAGATAGCTGAGTGAACCACGAACTACTATTATCTCACTTACACTTTCGCCGATGGTGAAAAAAAATTACGTAACAGTAGGCATCGTTAATTCTAAAATTGGTGAGGTCTAATAAACTTAGAAATTAAACTATGAGATATCATGTCATAAAAAATTCAATAATAATTTGAATAAGTTATTCTTTAATAAAATTTATAAAAGGTTTTATTGGCATCTGATGCTACTTTCATTCAAAAGAAAATTCAGTAATAATTTGAATAAGTTATTTAATAGAATTTATAAAAGGTTTCATTGGTGTCTGATGCCACTTCCACCTGCTATTCGCTTTGGGCCTATTCGGCAGGACTTATTTTGGCTTCGGTTGATTTGTATGGCTGATTTGTTGTGAGAGAAAAACGTTGTTTTTTGGCTGACCGATAAGCTCAAGCGAACAGACGGTTTGAAATTTTATTTGGAAGCCCTTTGAACCGTGGACTCCTAGCTTCTTATCTCTCTCTCTCGGATAGAACTCTCAGAAGAAATACAAGAAGAAACCTTACTGGAAGAAAAAAAAAGGTCTTTGCAGCCTCACCAAAAGAAAAAGTTCTTAAAAATAAAAGGAAAATGCAACCATAGAGCCCTTGGAGCTGGATGGACCTCTAAGATTTTATTGAGGTGCCTCCAAGTCCTGAGGTTAAAAACTTTATTGTTGGTCTAACTCACCTTTAGCAACCAAAATATGATTAAACTCTCTGTTTTTTTTAGCACCTGAACTCCCAAGTCGACTCTCGATTAGTAATCAGTCACGTAGCACACCCAAGATAACGACCTCAAATGAAAAAACTTTAAACTTTAAACTTATAGATCTCATCAAGTGTTATAACTTTTATGTAAAAATATCTTCATTTGACACCGTACAAAAAAGATAAGATTTTTCCAAGGCGACAAGTGTAGCATCTAATTTTAAGAACAAAACCAGATACACACCATATGTGAGCCTAGGAAGTCAAATCTCACATATAGCTACAAATAAGGGTAATATCAAAAGGCAATGCTTAAATACATAGCGTGATTTACCCTTCAAACTCCGATCTTTAACCTCAGAGTATAGACAGCGAAAAGACAACTCCGATCTTTAAGTGAGTACTCCAAATCCACAGGGACAACTGACTGGTTGACCACAAGCCTAATTCCTCCAAACTCTATCAATCTGGTACCCATCCGGGATTTTTATCCAAATATGTGAAAAATAAAGCAAGCATAAGTACATGTCGTACTCAACAAATATAACATGGGGTTCATAAGGATCAAAAGGCTGACACTGGTTCAACTGCGATTAGCTTTTAATGAGTCATCTTTTAGCAATTGAGTAGCAACAAGTTTATCACCAGCCCATATAAACACATGATCAGGTAAACATGAATAATGAATAGCATAAACAATTAACCATTAGTTAGTATCTTCATCATCCATATCATTAGTGCTCATCGTCTATTCCGTAAATGTTCCAAGGCCGCTCGTGACCGTGAGCACGGCTGATATACCAGTTTTACACTCTGCAGAGGTTGTACACTTTCACCGTGAGTCGTGATTTACCCTTTCGCCCGAGGTGATCAGCCTCTTGACCCACTACCAAGGAAGGTCGGCAGGGTTTACTATGAAGCCTTTTAAAGGTTCGTCTAACAAGTTAGGGCCGCTAGGTTTCTGTGGCCTGCGAATGTAGAGCTCCCCTTCCGACAGGCACAATGACGCGCAGCCTATACACTAACGGACAGAGGCCGCACTATATCCAACCCGAAACACACCCCTCTTGCGCCATAAAGGTAACCACTAACAAGCTAGAAAAGGTCCTCATACTGAGCTAAAGCCAGAGCCATGTAGCCCTCACAGCTGTACTGTAAGTCCCAGATAAATCACTTACAGATAAGTCCTTAGGGAGAGGAATCTAGAGCACAATAAAATAGCCCAATGCTCTAGCCCCCTTGTTCCATGTTGCTAAAAAGCATCTTTTAATGTTTATTGCATATTCCATTAGTCAAGTTACAAGATCATGGTTGTAGTTGAGCACTAGCATCATACTACCCAATGCAATAACCCAAAGGTAACAAGGTATAAGTACAAAAGACTAGGATATCCTTAGTGGCAGTCAAGGTAGACACAGGCAGTATGATAAGTAATTAATGGTGTATAGGACAACAAGGAAGATCCCATGCTATACTTGCCTTAAACACCGATCCTTCGGTAAGCTTTAATCTTCAACGTTCTTCTTCTTCTTATTGATTACCACGTATATCTCACCGACTGGACGTAATCATAAAGCACCACACAAACATCCGTACAATCATACACGAAGCAAACATTAGATCTAAATTAGAACAGTACACCAAACATAAAATCAAGATGGAAAGTTTGTAAAACGAATCTACGTCTCGCTACGAACACACAGACGCGAAGAGCACGCTAATCGAAGCTACGGTTGAAAAGATACAACTACCGAAAGATTTACTTTATACGCGAAAAAGAAAACTATAGGCTTCATTTATTTAACTATATAAAAGCTTATATAAATTGGATTGAATCAAATTTAGATTTGAGTTATAAAACTAAAGTAAAACAAATCATATTTTATTTACAAAACCCAGTTGCATAATTGTTATTTAAGATATAATTTAAACCATGAAATTCCGGTATTAGTGACATGATAAACACTGTTACTAACGCATAGATCTCGTCGCTATGAATCTAATGCAACTTGAATGGACTAAAACGGAGTTAAAACGTAGAAGATGTGATTTAAGCAAGATCTCCTTTATTAAAGTAATAGATTAAATCTAATCATGAATTTTAAAAGTTGAAAACACATCTAACAGTAGTATAAACATGTAGATTATGAAATTACAAACCTAACGCAATTTGAACGGATCAAATCGGAGTTAAAACGGAGATTTTATGGCTAAAACAAAATCAGTGGCAAATCTGTAAATAAGTGAAAACGTATTTTGGATCTAAACCGACCAAACTACGCTTTCAAAAGAAGAAAACGTAGTCTATGATTGCGCTTTGGACCGCGGATTAATTTGCCGAAAACAGAGGGCCTTAACTGCAAAGCGTGCGCGGCTTGGGCTGGCTGCGGAAGCTGACTGGGCTAAACCAGAAATAACCATAGATAACAGGGGCTAGTTTGAGAGATATACAAGACTCAGAAAACAGTAGATTGATTACGGAAAAGTACAGGGGTTAGAACGCAAAATACGCGTGCACTATGCTGTGGACCGAGTCTGCGGCCCGTGAACCGGTGGAGGTGCTGTGAGAGCAGTCCACCATGGACCATGTCCACAAGGGTGTATTTGGAGTCGTATTTCTAGATTTATTTTTCCAAAGGAAAACAGCCATAAATACGAGTGATGTCACCATGACGTCAACAAGCTAACAAGCAAATTGATTCACGGCGACGCATGCACGGCCGGCTACTTGCTCGCCGGAGTTCATGGAATCGGGTTCCAGACCTTGGTTTTTAATGGGAAAAGAACAGAGAGGTAGAGGGGACTATGGAGAACTCACCAAGGGACTTAAGATCGGCGGTGAGATCATGGCAACCGCGTGGGGCTTGGCGAGGCGGACGGCGACTTCCTGCTAAGTTCGGCGACGGGGTGAGCAGCCCAGAAAGCAAGGAGAAACAATAAAACGGATCGGGGAGATCTACTACCACCAAGTGATGGCTTCCGACGATGGTTACAGCTGCGGCGGCGGATGACTGGCTCCTCGGCGAAACCTGGACGGCGGCGCTAGCTAGCTCGGGGCTGTTCGGCGTCTCGGCGAGATCAGATGCGACCCTGGAGCTTGGATTGGGGAGGCACAGGCGCGGGCATCCGGTTTATATGGGGCGGAGGCGGCTTGCGGCGCAAGACAACGGCGCGGGGCGGAACGAGCACGGACTCCTTTGGTGACAGAGTGTCCGTGTTGGACACGAGCTGGGGAAGACGATGCTGACGCGCGGACCCGAGGCGGCGGTGACACAAGGCGTGGGGGAACCGGGCTGTCAGTGAACCAAAAAGAGAAGGCCGTGCGGGCGCAGCTGCCGCTGGACGGGCCTCGGCGAACTGGGCCTGCGGCCGAATAGAGAGAAGAGACGAAGGGAGGGAAAACGTGGCGCGGGCAGCTGGGCCACGACTTGGGCCGCTCGGCTGGACTGCGGGAAGCGGGAGCGGACCTGCGCGGGAAAACTGAAAGCGGCACGCGGAATAGTTAGTACAGGCCGGCTGCTGGGCTAAAAAGGGAGAGGGAGAGAGCAGTGACTAGATTTTGTTTTTCATTTTCTACTTCATATTTCAAAACCAAATTTCAATTATGAATCAAATGCAACTTCAAATAAAATTTTGAATATTCTTTTCAATTATAATAAAAGTTACCAAATTTTAGTAAGTTTTCAAAAATAATTTTTACAACTTTTTAGATTCTTTTATTTTCAAATTTTCAATCAAAACCACTCAACCAAATAAATTAAATGCAAGGGCATGTATGCTCAAACATGTTGCTAAACCTTATGATGAATTTTAATTTAATGAAAATTTTATTTTCCTATGTTTTCATGAGCACAAAATTCCAAATTTAATCATTTTAGCTCTATTTCCAAAAGAGGCAAATTTTAGGGTGTTACAACAAGAGCTTGTACACGATTAATACGATGCTGAAACTTTATATTATTTTTTCCGAACATCTTAGTGATCTCAAATGCAAAAATTCAAAACTATAAATCTGTAGATCCCATCTAGAGCCACAATTTTCATATAAAAAGTATCTCCATTTGACTCCATATAACAAAGATATGATTTTTCCAAGGCGACAAGCGCTTGTATGCGATAAATATACGGCTGAAATTTTGTTTAATTTTTTTGAGCATCTTAAAGACCTCAAATGGAAAAACTCAAAACTAAAATGTTGTAGATCTTGTCGATAGCTACAATTTTCATATAGAAAGTATCTCCATTTGACTCCATATAACAAAGATATGATTTTTCCAAGACGACAAGCACGTGTACGCGATTAATTTTTTTTGAGCATCTTAACGACCTCAAATGAAAAAACTCAAAACTTGAAAGTTGTAGATCTCATCGAGAGCTACAATTTTCATATAAAGATCATTTTCATCCAAGGCCATATGAAAAATATATAATTTTTCTAATGTTGTGCCTTGCCACGCCAGTCTGGTTGGTGCGACACTACAGTGCTGCCACGCCAACGGGAGTAGCGCGGCAAGGATTTACATGTGGAAATCGTTGTCCGACATGGCAGATCGTGCCGCGCCGATGCACGTGGTGCGGCAGCGTGTTTTGGCCGCGCCATGGACTGAGGCGCGGCCAAACGGGTTAGATTTACAAATAAAAAAGCATCGGTGTTAGATTTAGAATTTTGTTTAAGAAAATGTTTTAAAAAAATCTGCGTGGGCGCGGGGTGGGGTTCTGGCTTCAATGACGTGCATGATTTTGGCCTTTGGAACGGGGACGTGTGTATTTGGAGCTCGGGCAATTGCAAGCTGCTCAGCACCTGGGTATTTTGCCTCGACAAAATGGCTGAATGAACGGTAGCAAAAAAAAAGGTATTACAGGAGGACCTAATACCAGAATTTAGTGAACAAATAAATCAAATACAAGCAAATAAAACAGAAAAAGAAAAAGGTTTTGTGGTTTGTTTAACAAAACAAATTCAGAAATCAAATGTAACAGAATGTCAAATTTTTTCTATAGTTAGACAAAGGCAGATGTTATTCAAGTGAGTTTAACAAAGGAAAATCAAATAGCATATAAAACAGATGTGCAAATTTTTTTTCTAAAGTTAGACAAAGGCTAAGATTACTCAGGTGTGTTGCAAAGAAAATTCAGATAGGATGAGACGGACGTGAAAAATTCTTTGTCAAATTACATATATAATTACATAGCAAAATCAAATAGCATATGTAAAAAGAATTAAATATATAAATAATAACAGTTACACCTACTTTTCTAAATAATTACATATACTTTTTTAAAGAATTACCTATAGTAAACACTGTAATAATAGAGTCAACAAACTAGAACTTTAAATTACATGAGTGACTGCCGAGAGAACAGGGGAGGAAATGCGCTGCAGCCTTTGAGATCCAAAATATTGGGCGCGCTTTCCAAAATTGAATAGTACCCCCTATGTTACAAATTATAAATCGTTTTGATTTTTTTGGTACATCAATGTTGCTATGTATCTAGATATAATAATATGTCTAGATACATAAGCATAATGGATGAAAAAAAAAGTCAAAGCGACTTATAATTTAGAACGGAGGGAGTACTATACTATATTAAAGTGGGTCCCACAACTTGGACAGAAAATAAAAAAAGCCAACGAGCATAAATGGCCATCGTAGAATCAGATGAAGAGACGGACGGCGCAAAATTGAGGTAGCAAAGGCAATAGGAATGCCCGAGTATCCTACAGATTTACCCATCTTGAATGAGTAAGAGAAGATGGTTTGAGGAGAGATTACTTTGGTACACGAATTTGGATGGACTTAGATTAGACATGACTGTGGGGGTGGTTGAGCGGGGTGGGTTTAGTAAAGAAAGTTTTGGTGTATATTATAGAGGTGTAGAGATGAGGCTTCTCCAACCTTATATGTCGGGTTGGTTCTTGTGTAAATTTGAATGCAAGTGCTTAATAGTTGAGTTGGGCTGGTTCTTGTGTTCTATTCTTTCTTGGTTGTCATGTTAGTTCCATTTGTTTTGTTTGTGTGTGGAGATTTACCTGCCTAGAACACCTTGTTGTATAAGGGTTAAAAGTTCTCGGTGTTTCTAGAAAATCCCTAAAACTAAATACTTTAAAAGCTCTTGATGTTTGTAGTTTTATACTGTAAGGGTTAACTAAGTCATGTCTAAAATGGCAGCTTGCATGTGTAGTTTTATATATACTAGTAATATGCTCGTGCTAACTGACAAGAGTCAAACATAGTGATATGTTAAGTCCCCCACTAGCACAGAAAAGTTTTTTAGGGGCGGTTAAAATCGATCTTTAGAGGCGGTTTGAAAAATCGCTACAATGCCACTGTCTGTAAAGATAGAGCATTTGTAGTGTTGGGCATTTAATCATCCCTGGAAAAGCATTTCTAGGGGCGGTTGCATTAGGAGAACCCCCCTAATAATCTATTTTAGGGGCGGTTGTTGTATGAGAACCAGACAAGATGGCGATTCTTTGATCGCAATCGTCCTTGAAAATGGTTTTACAAGGATGGCTATGGCAATGCAATCGCTTCTAAAAACACATTTTTAGGGGGCTGTTGGCTTAATCAAACCGTCCCTAAAAATATATTTACAAGTGCGGTTCACTAAACCGTCAAAATCAGTTTCAAATTTTTGGAATTTGAACTGCCATATTTGAAATTGGGTTTTCCCACCAAATTTCACAGCCGAATGCAATTGATTCAAATTAACTTCATATATATATAGTAGTGAACTAGTAAACTGTTACACACATGATCAACAAAGTATTTGTAGCATAATTGAATTTACAACACAAACTACTCATTAACATTAATTATGCTTCTGAGAAAAAAAGAAAAGAAGGGATGCTCGCATGCAGCGCGAAGAGCCTCAAACTACCCCAGCGAATATCCAGGGCAAGCTGCTTAGCATGCCAAGCCTTCCGTACTTAGGAGTGTAACCTATGAATCCAACTATGGACCGAATCAACATCGACACCGAAACGTCGCTATCCTCATCCACGAGGCCCAATATGCGATGGGCAAGGTAAGGTGCCGAGAGCTGAGCATGTCCTTCATTCCCCTCATTTGATAGACAGGTGTGCGGTTGAACCACTTTACTTATCCTCCATTTGCCATCTCTCTATTTCTTGCGAGCCCATACCCTCCACAAATAGCTTGCCTTGCATACCATGTAGTACCTCAAGTTCTGATCAGAATGGCTAACATTGTACGACCTATGGTGATGCACATCATAGTCTTGAATAAACAGCTTCAGCTCAGACATTTGTATTAAATACTATCCTCTTGCTAATGATCTCTTTGCGATGGTCATACATTGATTAATTTCCGACACATCTACAACCCAGTGTCACAAACTCTCATATCTATCATGCTAATGCCCCTTTAGTTGGGAACGCCACGAAAAGGTATGTTCACCGACCTCAATTGCATCATCTCAGTCATTGTGTAATGATCTAGTGGCACGTACTGTTGTGCTTCGCTCAACCTCACCCATGAATCATATGGAGTAGCATCCTCTACGTGAGTACAAACAGGCATAGCCTCCTCTACTTTAGCACGAACAGGCACATCTCTGACTATTCTCTCCACAACCAGTCCTGGGTAATGGTTACCAGGGTCAACTGGCGCTGGCTCCTTCATCATGGTCCGAATTCTCTGAATCAATGCTAACTTCATCACCCGTCCTTTCCTCCTCTTCTTTCTCCAACTCATCCCACTCGTATGAACCCACATCGAAGTCGTCGTTCAGATGGCCTACTGAAAACGGCTTACATTCTTCAACTGCCATTGGAGAGGACTGAAGTTGCTCATGCGTCAACTTACTGCACAATACCATATTCCCTAGTGTTCGGTCCACATCGACCGCCCATTGATGTTCATCGCCTCCAATGTCGTCAAAGGATGGCCCATCCTCCTTCCTGTATCCATTCTCCACCACCACCTCAACCATGGTCACATTTGACCCTTCGATTACCCTTTTTAGAGCGACCAATGACCCTCATTGGGTAAGGGCATTAAGACGAAGTGTGCCCTAGTCTTCCCACTATCAAACCTCCCCTTCAATGTGAAAGCACCAGCGAACGAACTTTTCCTTAACATGCAAGAAAAGGTCATAGAAGCTAGGAGGCACACTAGATATTTCCAGTTCATCTTCCATATCCTCAAACACCACATCTTCTTTTCTAACACTTCCTCCATAAAACAAATGGACTAAATAATCCATATACAAAAGCATTTGAACAAACTTCATCAAGTCTTCGAATTGGTTCTAGTGAACAAAACAGGGGCGACTAAGTACATATAACCTATACATCGTAACCTAACCAAATATAAATACAATCTACCAAGCCTAACCTAACCTAACTACATATAACCGATACATGCTAAACTATCTATACAATTAGCTACACTAACTATACCAAATAAGTCACTATACCATAGCCAATCTATAGCGACTCCAAATTGGTCGCTATAAGTCGTTATTATAGCGACAGATGTATAAGTCGTTGTAAGTGGCGTCGCTATAAATCTATAGCGACCGACATGGTTTACAGCGACCGATAGTTGGATGCTAGTATTTATAACAACCAATGATCTGTCACATGTTATAGCAACCAATGGTTTGAGGATATTAAACTTTTTAGCGACCACTAATCCATCGCTATGAACTGGCACAGTTATATATAATAAATTTTATATTAACCAGATTTCATATCAAATCAACATCCATAGCATGTCACATCAGTTCATCAACCACATCATCTGATAAAGATCCCAAGTTTCATTGAAGCCAGCTGTCGGATACCATAAAAAGGGGTACCCTAAGCAAGAACCAAAAAATTTGCTTAGACCTTGTAAATATCGAAGCCAAGAGACAACCATGGGGCTTCGGTCGATTCTCCGATTCGCCCGAGACCCACGCCGCAAGGCCTTGGACAAGGTACCAATTCTCCGCCTCGCCCGAGGCCCCCTCGCCCGAGGCCCCGCCCGAAAGGCCTCGGACAAGGTACCAATTCTCTGCCTCGCCCGAGGCCCCGCCCGAAAGGCCTCGGACGAGGTACCAACTCTCTGCCTCGCCTGAGCCCCCCTCGCCCAAGGCCAGCTCGGCAACTACCCCGTCACCGCCATCTCGACCGAGACGTCATGTCCAAACTAACGCAACCAACCACTCCCGCATCGTCAGCCGCACGATGGCACAGTGCAGCAGAGTAACTGACAAGACAGAAGTCGCATCAACGCCCTGCCATCCGGGACAGGATGGGGCGGGGGTCACCGGCCGCTGTGCTTGGCACTATGCCCACGACTGACGCCCGTACTGCACTGTGCTGCCTAATCACTGCTCCAAGGACAGTGCGGCGTGGAGAGTCAAGTACAGGTCCCTGTAGTCTTGGAATCAACGAACAAGACCAACTGCTCCCTCCGAGCCTCGGCTATCCGCTTCCAGGCTCCTGTAGCCTCGGGACTTGTGCCTACCGAGCCCCCCACGATGGTTCAGCCTTTGCATCGACTGGGCATCGGTTCTCTACGTTGTCAACACTCTGGCACAGGCACATCGCCTGCAGAACGCGCCATACCCTGCGTCAGGCTGCAGGAGCCCCCACATCGCGCACAAGGCCTAGCTATTGTAGCCTCGGAATCAGCGCACCCGCGCCATCGCATCAACCCGGCCTCGGCACTCCGCACCAGTCAAACCTACAGTAACCAGCTCGCCTCATTGGCCGACAATGACATCACGCACCAGCAGCCCAGGCGTAGGCGGCGCCCGGACCGCCGCTCTCGTCGCGCTCGCCAAGCACGACGCGAGCGGAACCACCCCAACACCCTGCGAGCTCAGGGCGACGCACCGCGCTCCGTTGGTATCCCACACTCGGCTGTTGGTACAGAGTCCCTGGTCGGGGACCTGTCTAGCTTAAGCCTGGGCAAGGGAAAGACGTTGGTGGCGCGCAGCAATGCCCCATCATCAAGCTCTGCCCCGCCACCTCCTGAGGGATCGACTCCGGCGGAGTGGAACCCAGTGATGGCACCATCCCCATACCCCTTCGGGTTGAACAATGCCGCCGCCGCCTACGCTTCCGCTCACGCGGAGCCCTTAGGATGCCACCAACGTTTCGCCCTCGACCTCTTCGCCACAACCTCGACCCACACCCACGCTGACTCCTCGGAGGAGGACGAGGCGTGGGTCAGAATGGACTTCTCCGGGCTTCGTGACCCTGAAGCCATGCGCCGCTTCATGGCCGCGAGCGACTACTGATGCGGCTACTCCGACTCCGATGACGAAGGCACTTACGATCCCACTCGCGAGTGCTTCGTTGTCGAGCTCGGGATGCCGAGAGCGGGCGATGAAGACGAAGGGGCAAGCAATCGCTCCCCGTCCCGCGAGGGGGCAGGCAACGCCACACCTCCGCGCGTCGAACCCCCGACAGCGTGGAACAAGAACCCCGCCCATGAGGAACTTCAATGCCTTGACTTGGAGCAGCTCCGTGAGCTTCAGGCCAAGGTCGAACAAGACCGACTCCTTCTGTAGCAGCTCTGAGACACTCTTGAGCGAGAGCAGTGGGGTCACGGTGATGGCGGAGCAGCCCGGCGGAGGGCTCGCGACGTCTACCACCGCATCAACAACGATGAAGGGGGCGAGCAACCCCCTATCTTCAATCACGCTAGCCAGAACATTGCGGCAGCGGCGATGCTACTCCGAACGATGCCCGAGCCATCTACCTCGGAGGGGTGACGGGTCCACGGCGAACTCCGAGACCTTCTCGAGACCGCCGCGGTACAGCAGGCCGAAAGCTCCGCATCTCAACGGCGCGGGGACACCTCGAAATGGCCCTCGGTGCCGCCTCGACAAGATAGAGAGCCCTCGGTGCACGACCGCCTCAAGGCCCCCTCAGTGCACGACCGCCTCAGGGCCCCCTCGGTGCACGACCGCCTCAGTGACCGACGCGAGGCGCAAGGCGACCACGATGTGGTCAGCAGGCGACGGCGCCACGACAACGATGGGCCCGCCCGAGGCTACCACCCACACCGAGGTGGCCGCTACGACAGCGGGAAGGACCGCAGTCCTTCTCCTGGGCCGCCTGACCCTCGAGTCTTCAGCAAGGCCATCCGCGGCGCTCACTTCCCTGCCCGGTTTCGGCAACCGGCCAACCTCGTAATGTATAGCGACGAGACCAACCCCGAGTTGTGGCTGGCCAATTACCGCCTGGCTTGTCAGCTAGGCAGCGCGAACAATGACCTGCTCATCATCCGCAACCTCCCCTTGTTCCTGTCAGACTCGACGCGAGCCTGGCTCGAACACCTCCCTCCCTTGCAGATCCACAACTGGCGGGACTTGGTAAAGGTCTTCGTCGGGAATTTCCAGGGCACATATGTGTGCCCCGGGAACTCCTGGGACCTCAAGAGTTGTCGCCAGAAGCCGGACGAGTCTCTCTGAGACTTCATCAGACGCTTCTCCAAGCAATGCACCGAGTTGCCCCGCATCAGTGACTCGGAAATTGTCCAAGCATTCCTCTCTGGCACCTCCTATCGAGACCTGGTCCGAGAGTTAGGCCAGAACGTACCGACCTCGATGGCCGCGCTCCTCGACATCGCCACCAACTTCGCCTCGGGTGAAGAGGCTGTCGGGGCCATCTTCCCCGACAACGACGCCAAAGGGAAGCGGAGGGACAAGGCCCCCGGGGCCTCGGCCTCCCGTTTCTCCAAGAAAAAGAAAAAGGGGCGCCAGGGGAAGCAAGAGGCCCTCAAGGCCGATCTTGTCGTAGCCGCGGATCGCAAGAATCGCCGAGGCCCCGCCAGGGGCCCCGGGCTCTTCGACGACATGCTTAAGAAGCCATGCCCTTACCACCAAGGCCCGGTGAAGCATACCCTCGAAGAATGCACCATGCTCCGATGTTACTATGCCAAGCTCGGGCTCCCCAACGACGATGCCAAGAATAAGGGCGCCGGCGACGGAGACAACAAGGACGATGGGTTCCCCGAGGTGCACAATGCCTTCATGATCTTCGGCGGGCCTTCAGCGTGCCTCATGGTGCGTCAACGGAAGAGGGAACACCGAGAGGTCTTCTCAGTTGAGGTAGCCACTCCCTAGTACCTCGACTGGTCTCGGGAGGCGATCACCTTCGATCGGGAAGACCACCCCAATTATGTCCCAAACCCCGGGCAGTACCCGCTCGTTGTCGACCCGATCATCGGCAACACCTGGCTCACCAAGGTACTAATGGACGGAGGCAGCGGCCTCAACATCCTCTACGCCAACACCCTGGAGCTCCTGGAGCTCAACCAGTCACAGCTCCGAGGCGGTGCCGCACCCTTCCACGGTGTCGTGCCGGGGAAGCGCATGCGGCCCCTCGGGCGCATCGACTTACCCGTCTACTTCGGCACTCCCTCCAACTACCGCAAGGAGACCCTTGCCTTTGAGGTGGTTGGGTTCAAGGGGACTTATCACGCTATCCTGGGGCGCCCGTGCTACGCCAAGTTCATGGTGATCCTGAACTACACCTACCTCAAGCTCAAGATGCCGGGCCCCAATGGCGTCATCACTGTCGAGTCCACGTACGAGCATGCATACGACTGCGACGTCGAATGCATCGAGTACGCTGAGGCTATCGTGGAGGCCGAGGCCCTCATCGTCAACCTTGACCAACTCGGTAGTGAAGCGCCCGCCTCTAAACATCGTGCTGGGACTTTCAAGCCCATAGAGGCCATCAAGCTCATCCCGGTCGACCCAACCTGCTCCAACGGCCGAGCACCGAGGGTCAGCGCCACCCTCGACAGCAAATAGGAAGCCGTGCTCATCGACTTTCTCCACGCGAATGCCGATATATTCGCATGGAGTCCCTCGGACATGCCGGGCATACCGAGGGAGGTCACCGAGCATGCCTTGGACATCTGGGCTGGCTCCAGACCGGTGAAGCAGCGCCTGCGCCGATTCGATGAGGAGAAGCGCAGGGCCATCGGCGAGGAGGTGCATAAGCTTTTGGTAGCCGGATTCATCAATCAAGTGTCCCATCCAGAGTGGTTAGCTAATCCTATATTAGTTAAGAAGAAAAATGGGAAGTGGAGGATGTGTGTGGACTACACCGGTTTAAATAAAACATGTCCAAAGGTTCCATTTCTATTGCCTCGAATCGATCAAATCGTTGACTCCACTACAGGATGCGAGACCCTATCTTTCCTTGATGCGTATTCTGGTTACCATCAAATCAAGATGAAAGAGTCCGACCAGCTCGCGACTTCTTTCATCACCCCATTTGGCATGTACTGCTATGTGACTATGCCATTCGGTCTTAGAAACGCAGGGGCCATGTACCAGCGGTGCATGACCCAGGTCTTTGGCGAGCACATCGGGCGAACCGTCGAGGCCTACGTGGACGACATCGTGGTCAAGTCCAGGAAGGCCGGTGACCTCGTCGATGACTTGGAAGTAGCCTTCAAATGCCTCAGGGAGAAGGGCATCAAGCTTAATCCCGAGAAGTGTGTCTTCGGGGTCCCCCAAGGCATGCTCTTGGGGTTCATAGTCTCAGAACGCGACATCGAGGCCAACCCAGAGAAGGTCTCGGCCGTGACCAACATAGGACCAATCCGAGACCTCAAGGGAGTGCAGAGGGTTATGGGATGCCTCACGGCCCTAAGCCGCTTCATCTCGCGCCTTGGCGAAAAAGGCTTACCTCTGTACCATCTCTTGAGAAAATCCGAACGCTTTTCTTGGACCCCCGAGGCCAAAGAAGCCCTCACCAAGCTTAAGGCACTGCTCACCAACCCTCCCGTCCTGGTACTGCCAACCAACAATGAAGCCCTCTTACTCTACATCGCCGCAATGACCCAAGTGGTTAGTGCGGCCATAGTAGTCGAGAGGCAGGAAGAGGGGCATGCTCTACACGTCCAATGACCTGTTTACTTCATCAGCAAGGTGCTCTTCGAGACTAAGATACGCCACCCCCACATCTAGAAGCTGATCTATCCCATAGTCTTGGCTCGATGCAAGCTGCGTCACTACTTCGAGTCCCACCCGGTGACCATGGTGTCATCTTTCCCTCTGGGAGAGATAATCCAGAACCGGGAGGCCTCAGGTAGAATAGCCAAGTGGGCCGTCGAGCTCATGGGGGAAGCCCTGTCTTTTTCACCATGGAAAGCGATCAAATCCTAGGTCTTGGCTGATTTTGTAGCTGAGTGGACCGACACCCAGCTGCCCCCTGCTCAAATCCAGGCGGAATGCTGGACCATGTACTTCAACAGGTCTCTGATGAAGACTAGGGCGGGCGCGGGTCTGCTCTTCATCTCACCCCTCGGAGTGCACATGCGCTACATGATCTAGCTTCACTTCGCCGCCTCCAACAACGTGGCCGAGTACGAGGCCCTCGTCAACGTCTTGCAGATCGCCATCGAACTTGGAGTACGACGTCTAGACGTACGGGAGATTCGTAGCTCGTTGTCGATCAAGTGATGAAGTAGTCAAGCTGCCATGACCCAAAAATGGAGGCGTACTATGAGCTGGTACGCCGCCTAGAAGACAAGTTCGATGGCCTCGAGCTCAACCACATTGCGCGAAGATTCAACGAGGACGCGGATGAACTGGCAAAGATGGCATCGGCATGGGCTCCGGTCCCCCCGAATATCTTCGCCAGAGACATCCACAAGCCCTCGGTCAGCTATGCCTCGGCGGCAGAAGAGGGCCCACTGGTCGAGCCCACCATAGGGCCCGAGGCCCCCTCTGCCACTGAGACCCCGGTGGCCAACCCCGAGGCCATGGAAATCAACGCAGGGCCTCCCGAGGCCGACCAGGGTATGGACTGGCGAGTCCGCTCCTTGATTGCCTCATTCGAGGAGTGATTCCTGTGGATAGGACCGAGGCTCGACGGCTTGCGCGACGAGCCAAAGCTTACATCCTCAGCAATGGCGAGTTGTACAGGCGAAGCCCATCTGGTGTCCTCCAGCGGTGCATCACCACCGAGGCAGGCCAAGCCCTACTTTAGGACTTGCACGCGAGAGCCTGCGGGCACCATGCTGCGCCTCGGACGCTCGTCGGAAATGCCTTCCGCCAAGGATTCTACTAGCCAACGGTGGTTGCTGACACCACGAAGCTGGTATGCTCCTGTGAGGGATGCCAGTACTATGCACGGCAGACGCACCTCCCGGCCCAAGCTCTCCAAACCATCCCCATCACGTGGTCGTTCGTCGTGTGGGGGCTGGACATGGTTGGGCCTCTGCAGAAAGCCCCCGGGGGCTAAACCCACTTGTTGGTAGCTATTGACAAGTTCTCCAAGTGGATCGAGGCTCGTCCGATCACCCGAATCAAATCCGAGCAAGCAGGGCTATTCTTCACTGATATCATCCACAGGTTTGAGGTTCCAAACACCATCATCACTAACAATGGGACACAATTCACCGGCCACAAGTTCCTGACGTTCTGCGACGACCACCACATCTGTGTGGTCTGGTTGGCTGTAGGACACCCTAGGACAAATGGCCAAGTAGAACGTGCCAACGACATGATCCTACAGGGCCTCAAGCTAAGAATATACAACCGGTTGAAGAAATTTGGCAAGAAATGGCTTGCCGAACTCCCGTCAGTCATCTAGAGCCTGAGGAACACTTCGAGCCGAGCCACGGGGTTCACACCGTTCTTCCTAGTCTATGGAGCCAAGGCCATCCTCCCCACTGACTTGGAGTACGGTTCCCCAAGGCTACAGGCCTACAATGAGCAAAGCAACCGCACTGCCTGCGAGGATGCCCTCGACCAACTGGAGGAAGCCCGAGACGTTGCGCTGCTACATTCGGCCTAGTACCAGCAAGCCCTACGATGCTATCAAGCACGGCGCATTCAAAGCCAAGACCTAAAGGTGGGCGACCTGGTGCTGAGGCTGAGGCAGAGCAACAAGGGCCGCCACAAGCTGACCCTGCCATGGGAAGGGTCATACATCGTCACCCAAGTGCTAAAGCCCGGGACCTACAAGCTAGCCAACGAGAAGGGCGAAATCCTCACCAACGCTTGGAACATAGAACAGCTACGTCGTTTCTACCCTTAAATTTCCAAGCATTGTATACATTGTTTCTCGAAATACATTAAAGAAGCGTTCTTTAGTTGTTCTAATTTTTGGAGAAATCCCCCATCAATGGGGGATCGACGTTACGATAACACTATAAGGGAGACTCAGCTCCGCCTCTGCAGAGGTGCCCACCATAGGGCTCGAACAAGACTCGGCTCTGCCTTTGTAGAACTGAGCCTCCCTCGGGGGCTAAAAGGGGGGGACCCCCTAAGTCCCAGACACCATTTTTAGTCATTTTTCAAAAAATTTCTACGCCAAACTCTCTCGCGTACTCTGACAAGTCGATTGTAAAAAACCTAAGGACCGAAAGTTCGCCTCAAGGCCAAAAGGCAGGCCGAGCTGCGAGACTGCCTATGCCTCTGGGCTACGGCAACTCCCTCACCACCTTTCCCCCGCAGGGCAGCTTAGGCTCCGAGGAAGTTTTTTTGCAAAGGACTTGTCTAGAAACGAGACAGAGGGCAGAGGCTCGGAAATACAATAAAAAACAATTAAAAAAGCGTATACACATGAGTACTTTAAAAGGCCTCAACGGCCACAAGCGTTATGATACGATAACAGAAGTCCTAATCTGTTTACATGACCCCTTTTGGCCCAGGTCAAAACTCAGGGTCGCCAGCGTCGGCGGATGGCGTGGGAGGAATCACCTCCTCTCTGAACAAACTGGCCAGCACCGTGCCAGGGGCCTCAGCCGCCTCCTCCAGCTTCATGACCTCCTCATCGGCCTCCTAGTCATCCTCAGCCATGACATAACCGTCACTGACGGCCGCGAGGTCAATGCCACGCGTAGTGCGAGGAGACGACGGCCAGGGCACGCTTGATGCCCGCATGCAGCGCCCCCCGAAGCCGCTCACAGACTCGGCTGCTTAGCGTGGTCAGGCGGCTCCTAAGGGAGCTGCCCGGATTGACCCCCCGACCTCCAGGGCCTCGCAGGCGGTACGGGCAGCGCTCTGCAGCGCGTTGTGCTCCTGGATCTCAGCCTCGAGCACCGACTGCACTTCAACGGAGGCCTCGGCTGCCCAGGAGACCTCCTTCTCTAGCTCTGCGCCCAGATAGGTGGGATGGGGTTAAGAACAAAAGAAAAACAAATAAAACAAGGGGCGCGGTTTAACAGGACTCACCCTTAGACTTTTTCTTCTAGGATAAGGCCTCGACCCGGGAGGCCTCGGCCACCTTGAGGGCCTCTGCCAGGGCACCCTTCGTCAGCAAATGCGTGCCCTGCTCTGCACCCAGCTGCCCAGCTGTGGCCTTGGCGGAGACTATCGCTTCTTCAGCCCGAGACCTAAAGGTGTCCCGCTCACCGGCCACCCGGGTCAGCTCCTCCTCCAGCTCCTCGATCCGCGCCGACAAAGAGGCGGCCTGCTCCCGAGCTGTGGCCGCCTCGACCTTCATATCAGCACAGCGAAGGCGGAGGTCCTCCACCTCCACGCTCCACGCCGATAGAAGCTCGTTGGCACCGCCAAGCAGATCCGTCTGCTGCCGGAGCTGGTCCCAGACATCCCTCTCCCGCCGGACAAATATCAACTTCCCGAGGGACCGGGCCTCAAGCTCTTGGGTAGGCAAAACAGGGGTCAAGTACTGCGAGAAAACTCAAAAAAAGACAACACAGCACCGGGAAAGAAAGCGCGCACCTGGGCAACCCTGGGCAGATCGTCAGCCACGATGAATAGTGTTGTCTGCAGCAACCGCTCCGCCAGCTGGTGAAATTACTCGAAGGAGCCCCAGCGCCCCCCTCGGCCGCGTCCTCAAGGGCGAACAGAGGCTCCCCCTCAGGGTCGTCCCGGCTCCACCACCAGACACGTGGGTGATCCCACCCGCGGGGCTCGGGTCGGACCCGGACAAGGGCTGAGCTCCCCTTGGAAGGAGTCGAGACTAGTTGCTCCGCGGTGCTGGCCGCCTCAGCGTCCGCCACCTCCTTCCCCTGGGAAGTATCATCGGAGGAGATTGTCTGAACCGCCTGGGCACTCTCCTACGATGGCGATAGGTCTTGGACCGGGGGCGGTACTGAGGCTTCCCCCGCCTCCACCATCGCATCCTGGGCCGTCGGCTCCACCGTGCCCGCCTCCACCACCTCGGCCTCGGTGGTCCCGGGAGCCCCGATGTTCACCACCTTGACTTCAGGAGCCCTAGCCTCGGCCACCTCGGCCTAGGAGGTCCTGGGCGCCCCCTCCTCCGCCTGCTCCATGGCTGCCTCGGCAGACTCTCCTTGGGCGACCGGCTCCTTCGGGTCGGCCCTCGCCGACGTAGCGCCACACTGTATGGCGGCCTACGCCTCCACCACCCATTGAGCGGGAGAGCTGGTGCTCACCTTGAGCACTTTACGTGGTGCCAGGGCGGGCGCCTCCGCCTGATGCTTTCGGCTGAAACCAAAAGCACTCGCAAGGTCAGCATACAACCAAGGGGCGAGCGGGAGATGCTACAAACTCCACTGACAAAACACTCACCTCGAACGGGGACACAACCGCTTTGGCACTACGCCCCTCGTCCTCTGTAATGGTGGTGGCGGCGGTGGTGGTACGACCTCCGTGTCTGCCAGTGCCGGCCGGCCCTCGCCTGACTCCGACGCTCCCTCGTCCCTCTACGGAGGTGATTGAATCGCCCCACCGTCGCCCACTCCATCTCCGCCATCGGGTCCCTCGGGCTAACGGCGCGCTTCCCCGATGCCCGTGCCTCGGGCGTGTTGGCCTCAGCCCCAGGGCGGGTAGTCACTAGCCCCGAGACACCCTCTCCTCCTCCTCCTAGAGATGTCGGGCTGCTTGCCGATGCCAAAAGCACTGCTCCCCTGACATCGGGGAGGTGGTCTAGGGGACCCCGCCCCACCTCGACCTCGTTGTCGTTGTCGCTCGAAGGGTCCAGCGACGACGATGATGGAGAGGGCTCTTCTAGGAGACCGTTGTGCCTCTGTTGCCGGCGACGTTTCTCCAGCTCTTCGCGCTCGATGTTCTTCCTCTTACGCCTTGCCTCCCCGGCGTCCTTCCGCTCCTTGTGCGCCTCGGCGTGTGCCCTGTTCTTGGCTCGCCGCTCCGCGTCCTTGGGAACGGGCGGTGGGGAGGCTCACACATCCCTCATCCCCTGCAGGAATGACAAAACGCAATAAGGGATCGAACTGAAATGTAAGAAGCAAGAAGGCCTCGGGGGCCGCAGCAATGCGCAATTCACTAGAGAAATATAGCCCCGCGACGGGCGCATCGGGAACAGGGTCAGACCACTGCTCCTCAACCGTGCCTCCACCGTCTCTCTCACCCGATGCAGAATCTCCTCGTCGAAGAGGGCGACGGCGGACATCCGGATGCCATCGATCGGCTCATCCGGTGTCATCTCAAACAGGCGCTGCCGCCGAGCCATCAGCGGCAGCACCCTCCGATGGTGGAAGGCCGCCATGACCATAGCCGCCGTAAGGCTATGGCCGCGCAGCCTCTCCAGCGCCTCCAGGAGCGGTCGCAGCTTGGGCTGATCATCCCTCACGATGCCATACCTCCACTTCTCCAGCTGGCTCTCCATGATTCGCCCGGTATAGGGGGAAACCCGCCGTCATCATTACGGAGGTAGAACTAGCTGTTGTACCAGCCACGGTTGGACGACGCGAGCTGAGCCGGGATGTAGAGGAGCTACCGGTCTTGGCGCACTTGGAGAGTGCAGCCGCCGGCCCTCATCGCCTTTCGCGTGCCCGCCGTGCCCGTTGGCTTGGTGGTGAGCCCCGCCTGGAAGAGGTGGAGCCACAGCTCCCAGTGGGGGGCAATGCCTAAATATCCCTCACAGACGGCGACGAAGATGGCTGCCTGCGCAATGGAGTTGGGGTTAAAGTTGTGAAGCTCCACGCCGTAGTAATACAGGAGCGTCTGCATGAATCGGTCCGTCGGCACGCTGAGGCCATGCTCGTGGAAGGACACAAAGCTCACGATGTAGCCATCGTGTGGCCTCGGCTCCGGCTCATTCCCCGGAGCAATCCACTTCGGCCTGTTGGGGTCGGTGACCGGGCGGAGGAGACCATCGTCGACAAGCGACTGCAGCGTCTCCTCTGACACGTCAGACGGACCCCAAGGATCCGCCTGGAGGACAACATCATCGCCAGCCATGAGTGCGGTGGAGAACGCGACTACGGCGGTAACACGTGCTCTCGCTTACTCTCTCTCTCTCTCTCTCCCTTCTCCTCCCCCTTCTCCCTTCTTCTCCCCGACGCTCTCTTCCACTGTCCTTGACAACCGCTCGAGTGCAGAAAGCGTGAGTGTAGGCAGAAAAGGTAAGGAGGGGCAGGGGCGTGGCTCGTCACATATTTATGAGGGAGGGAAGGGGGTGAAACGGTCGGGCGACGAAACTGGGAAAGGAAATTTTTCCAGATCTGGCGCAGTTAATGCGGATCCGATTAAACCGCCCACGCATCCACCTTTTTCTCATTAACCGCGCATGCACAGTAACGTCCCATCCGTAGACATCGCGTCGCATCCGACCACAGCAACGGTAGGTGCCGTTCTATCTCCCCGAGAAACTGCCTCAAAAGGCGCACCCACCGTTGTCAGCCGATGGGAAGGGAATATTCCCCACCCGATTCCTTTCAGACTAAGGAACTGGGCACCGAGCCCATTACGGTCCAGGGGTTCGAAGGCTGGGCCCCCGAGGGTCTCGACAGCCGCCCCAGGACAAACAGAGTCAGGGATGACTAAGGGTGACCCCGTACATGGCCGAGGCCCAAGCAAGAGATAGCTTGGGATGCCCTAAGTCGTGTCCGAGACCGGCAAGGAGGTCTCTGAATGGGATCCCACCGAAGGGAGGCGTCGAGCCCCCGGGACCAACCAAACGGCCCTGGGACCCACTAGAGAAGCCCTCTGGTACTTTTGGAGCGCGTCTCTAGACCGCTAGCCAACCCCTATCAAATGGGGCATGGGCCTCCACTTGGACTTACCCGATAACAGCTCACCGGAGGTGTCACTGCTCGCTCCCACCGAGGGTAGCCTGGCATACTCCACCCCTCCTTCCGAACAAAAAAGATGCGCGAGGACCGCCCAAAAAAGACAGAGAAACTCCTGATCGCCCTCTTGCTCCGCGTAGAGGCTCGGGGGCTCTCTTGCAACCAAGCCAATTCCTTTCAGACTAAGGAACTGGGCACCGAGCCCGTTATGGTCTAGGGGTTCGAAGGCTGGGCCCCCGAGGGTCTCGACAGCCGCCCTAGGACAAACAGAGTTAGGGATGACTAAGGGCGAGCCCGTACATGGCCAAGGCCCAAGCAAGCGATAGCTTGGGATGCCCTAAGTCATGTCCGAGACCGGCAGGGAAGCCTCTGAATGGAATCCCACCGTAGGGAGGCATCGAGCCCCCGGGGCCAATCGAACGGCCCTAGGACCCACTAGAGAAGCCCTCTGGTACTTTTAGAGTGCGTCTCTGGACCGCTAGCCGACCCCTATCGAATGGGGCACGGGCCTCCACTCAGACTAACCCGATAACAGCTCACCAGAGGTGTCACTGCTAGCGCCCACCGAGGGTAGCCCGGCACACTCCACCCCTCCTTCCGAACAAAAAGGATGCGCGAGGGCCGCACAAAAAAGACAGGAAAACTCCTGACCGCCCTCTTGCTTCGGGCAGAGGCTCGGGGGCTCTTCCTGTGACCAGGCCGAGGCCCAGCGACCCAAACTCGCACTCAGGGGCTCAACAAACGCGATAAAACCCCTCACTCAACAGGGAAAAAGCCCCTAGAGGAGTAAATCCACTCCTCCAGGGCCTCGGGGGCTACACCCGGCGGGTGCGCTCGCGCGCACCCACCGAGGCCTCGAGCACAAAACACAAATCCTAACGGGAGCTGTTGTGAGCCAAGTCTCATCAAAACCTCAGGGAGAGTGCTCGCACTCCCCCTGAGGCTCGGGGGCTACTGTCGGATACCATAAAAAGGGGTACCCTAAGCAAGAACCAAAAAAATTGCTTAGACCTTGTAAATATCGAAGCCAAGAGACAACCACGGGGCCTCGGCTGATTCTCCTATTCGCCCGAGACCCACGCCGCAAGGCCTCAGACAAGGTACCAATTCTCCGCCTCGCCCGAGGCCCCGCCCGAAAGGCCTCGGACAAGGTACCAATTCTCCACCTCACCCGAGGCCCCTCCCGAAAGGCCTCGGACGAGGTACCAACTCTCCGCCTCGCCCGAGGCCCCCTCGCCCGAGGCCGGCTCGGCAGCTACCCCGTCACCGCCATCTTGACCGAGACGTCATGTCCAAACTAACGCAACCAACCACTCCCACATCGTCAGCCACACGACGGCACAGTGCAGCGGAGTAACTGACAAGACGGAAGTCGCATCAACGCCCTGCCATCCGGGACAAGACGGGGCGGGGGTCACCGGCCGCTATGCTCGGCACTGTGCCCACGACTGACGCCCATACTACACTGTGCTGCCTAACCACTGTTCCAAGGACAGCGCGGCGTGGAGAGTCAAGTACAGGTCTCTGTAGCCTCGGAATCAACGAACAAGACCAACTGCTCCCTCCGAGCCTCGGCTATCCGCTTCTGGGCTCCTGTAGCCTCAGGACTTGTGCCTGCCGAACCCCCCACGATGGTTCAGCCTCTGCATCGACTGGGCCTCGGTTCTCTATGTTGTCAACACTCTGGCACCGGCACGTCGCCCGCAGAACGCGCCATACCCTGTGTCAGGCTGTAGAAGCCCCCACGCCGCGCACATGGCCTAGCTATTGTAGCCTCGGAATCAGCGCGCCCACGCCATCGCATCAACCCGGCCTCGGCACTCCGCACCAGTCTAACCTACAGTAACCAGCTCGCCTCTGACAGAAGAAGGCGCTCTTGCCACCACGGGAACGGGCGTGACCGGCGCGTCACTCCAGTGCACCGAGGACAAGACCGCTCCACCGACCATACCGCCACAGTGACAAGCTACAGGGCTCGGACATGCCGCCTCTGCCAAAAAAAGAGCACCACGTAGCAAACACATGTACCGCCCCTGTACCTCCCTTCGACTATAAAAGGGAGTAACCAGGGCTGCCCCTAGGAGAGGACAACACGCACACACCCAACACACTCACGGAGACATCGCTCAAATAGACACACACGCAAGCAACGAGCAACACTCTGTAATACACACGCTCCCTCACTGCAAGAGATCAACATCTCAAGCAACCCACGCCGCTCTACGCAGAGACCTGGGACTAACTCCCTCTCTCGCCCTGCTTGTAAACCCCTACTACGAGCATCTCGGTGCAAGGAATACAAGATCGCTCTCCCAGACTGGACGTAGGGCACCTATTGCCTGAACCAGTATAAATCTTGTGTCTCTTTGCATCACCATCCGGGATAGGGACACGTAGCACATTTTCACTCGTTGGTTGAGGACCCGCCGGTCCAAAACACCGACACCAGCATTTAACAATACATCAAGTTCTATCATCTGAGATTCTGATCCATGATAGCAAGTCATCGTTACAAAAGGAAAAGAACACATACAACCTAGCTAGGTTAAATGGTAGGCACCAGTCATATGTTTGACTGCACAATCTAACTAGATTCATAGCAAAATGCCTCATCTCCATCTTATCAAAAGCAAAATGTCATATGTTGACTTCCTGGTGACATTATCCAGATTCCAGCATCATGTACACCTCCAAGGCCTCCCTCCACCTGAACACAACACAGTACACACATGAAGTTAATTATGGGACCTACATAGGAACCAAACAATTGTGATACCCATAATCTAATTGAAACTAGAAAATAGTCAATAGGAAACCTCAAATAGAAATAGAAAAATATCATCTCCAAGGTTCAAAAGAAGATTTCTGGAAGCTAGTTGGGTACATTCAGTTTCGGCAAACTGTTGATGAAGTCTAAGTCTTTCCTAACAGTCATGTAGTAAATTGCACTTTAAAGACTAGCATGAAATTTTTCACTAAATGGTTCATTCCCAAAATTATAGGCATCAGAGGTTTTTATTTTCATTCCAAGAAGTCATCAACAGTTTGCATGCAAGCTTGAAAAAGATAAAATCAGAACATGCTGACCAAAATCACACACATATTACAAATAAGAAAACATTTATGCATCCTCAACAGAAAAAGGTAGAAATCAGATATAGATTGCCCACCTGAGTTCTAGCTCTTCTCTCCCCCTGCTACAAGTCCAGAGTATAAAAACACAAAGTATAGGCACTAATCAGCATCATGAAACTTGCTAACCTTCAACTGTCATAAGTGGAGATATATAAGTGACATAAGAATAACATACCTGAAACACATTGAGGCAATTTTGATGCCTTCCTAACCGATTTTGATGCCTGCTGCTTAACCTTCAATTGCCACAAATATCACTAATTATAAGTTTGACCATTTGTCATATACTAGTGAACATGCACGTGCGACACGCACATGGATATAAAAAAATCTCATTCATAAAGGAGGAATTACAGTCGGCGTTAGAATTCTAGCCTCACCGAAAGAAAAAGTTCTTAAAAATAAAAGGAAAATGCAACCATAGAGCCCTTGGAGCTGGATGGACCTCTAAGATTTTATTGAGGTGCCTCCAAGTCCTGAGGTTAAAAACTTTATTGTTGGTCTAACTCACCTTTAGCAACCAAAATATGATTAAACTCACTGTTTTTTGGTAGCACCTGAACTCCCAAGTCAACTCTCGATTAGTAATCAGTCACGTAGCACACCCAAGATAACGACCTGAAATGAAAAAAACTTTAAACTTTAAACTTATAGATCTCATCAAGTGTTATAACTTTTATGTAAAAATATCTTCATTTGACACCGTACAAAAAAGATAAGATTTTTCCAAGGCGACAAGAGCTTGTACGCGATTAATACGATGCTGAAACTTTATATTATTTTTTCTGAACATCTTAGTGATCTCAAATGCAAAAACTCAAAACTATAAATTTGTAGATCCCATCTAGAGCCACAATTTTCATATAAAAAGTATCTCCACTTGACTCCATATAACAAAGATATGATTTTTCCAAGGCGACAAGCGCTTGTACACGATAAATATACGGCTGAAATTTTGTTTAATTTTTTTTAGCATCTTAACGACCTCAAATGGAAAAACTCAAAACTAAAATGTTGTAGATCTTGTCGATAGCTACAATTTTAATATAGAAAGTATCTCCATTTGACTCCATATAACAAAGATATGATTTTTCCAAGGCGACAAGCGCGTGTATGCGATTAATTTTTTTGAGCATCTTAACGACCTCAAATGAAAAAACTCAAAACTCGAAAGTTGTAGATCTCATCGAGGAGAGATTATTTTGGTACACAAATTTGGATGAGCAATAGGAATGCCCGAGTATCCTACAGATTTAACCATCTTGAATGAGTAAGAGAAGATGGTTCGAGGAGAGATTACTTTGGTACACAAATTTGGATGGACTTAGATTAGGCATGACTGTGGGGGTGGTTGAGCGGGGTGGGTTTAGTAAAGAAAGTTTTGGTGTATTTTATAGAGGTGTAGAGATGAGGCTTCTCCAACCTTATATGTCGGGTTGGTTCTTGTGTAAATTTGAATGCATGTGCTTAATAGTTGAGTTGGGCTGGTTCTTGTGTTCTATTCTTTCTTGGTTGTCATGTTAGTTCCATTTGTTTTGTTTGTGTGTGGAGATTTTCCTGCCTAGAACACCTTGTTGTATAAGGGTTAAAAGTTCTCGGTGTTTCTAGAAAATCCCTGAAACTAAATACTTTAAAAGCTCTTGATGTTTGTAGTTTTATACTGTAAGGGTTAACTAAGTCATGTCTAAAATGGCAGCTTGCATGTGTAGTTTTATATATACTAGTAATATGCTCGTGCTAACTGACAAGAATCAAACATAGTGATATGTTAAGTCCCCCACTAGCACAGAAAAGTTTTTTAGGGGCGGTTAAAATCGATCTTTAGAAGCGGTTTGAAAAATCGCTACAATGCCATTGTCCGTAAAGATAGAGCATTTGTAGTGTTGGGCATTTAATCATCCCTGGAAAAGCATTTCTAGGGGCGGTTGCATTAGGAGAACCCCCTAATAATCTATTTTAGGGGCGGTTGTTGTATGAGAACCGCACAGTGGCAGTTGCTGCACTGCAACCGTCCTTGAAAATGGTTTTACAAGGATGGCTATGGCAATGCAATAGCTTCTAAAAGCACATTTTTAGGGGGCTGTTGGCTTAATCAAACCGTCCCTAAATATATATTTACAAGTGCGGTTCACTAAACCGTCAAAATCAGTTTCAAATTTTTGGAATTTGAACTGCCATATTTGAAATCAGGTTTCCCACCAAATTTCAGAACCGAATGCAATTGATTCAAATTAACTTCATATATACATAGTAGTGAACTAGTTAACTGATACACACATGATCAACAAAGTATTTGTAGCAATACTAATAGTGAATCCTTATTTATGTTATTATTAGCAGTCATGATTAATTTGTTATCTAGTCATTCTATGTAAGCACCTGTTCTACTTTCAAGCAAGAGTTGAGCAAGCACTGAGAACACAAAGTAGGAGCGTAACAATGTGCCAAGTGACAATTTTTTTTGTCGTGAAACCAGCATTCATGAGAGTTTGGCTTCAAATCAGTCTATAAACTGCCAGGTAGCATCCTATGTATGCCGTGGTGTGAAGTGCAATATTCTCAATAGTGAAGTAAACCAATGTATAGTCACATGTTTGTGTAGAGAGGGAGCAAACTTATATCAAAATGGGTATCCATCTAAATCTAGTTTGGGAAGAATTTAAAGTGGGTAAAATGCGACAAAAGCATTGGTCGTAGCTAAGGTGATATCCTCTTCGGCTGACAGACTGCACCGTAATCCTGTTTAACCATTTCACCTAAAAATACACCAAGGTTTTTTTATATGTAAGATTAAAAAAAGATACGAACTAGGAAAAATTGGGATAACAATCACAACATCTTAATTTCTTCAGCTATACCATCCTACTGATGCTGGACGCAGAGGAGGACACAGGGTGGCCAAGCCCAGCAAGCAACGGCGTCCCAGCCTCCCAGGGCAGCTGAGAGCTGCCGGCTAGCTATGGCTTCCCGCCTTCTCCTCGCCACCTTGGCTCTCCTCTTCGTCGCAGCCGCCGCGCAGAACAACGAGATCATGCTGCCGGCCTGGCCATCCTGCTCGACGACAGACAACTACACCAACGGCAGCCAATACAAGAAGAACCTGGACCAGCTCCTCTCCAGGATGCCCACGGCGGCCGGCGACAACGGGTGGTTCTACAATGGCACCGCCAGGACGGGGGCTGACGAGGTGTTTGGCCTCATCATGTGCTACGCCGACCGCAACGCGACGCAGTGCCTGGACTGTCTCTCCAGGGCGCCAGCGGGGATCACGACGGTGTACCCGGGCAGCCGGAACGTGAGCGCGGCGTATGACGCGTGCGTGCTCCGGTACTCGGGTACCGACTTCTTGTCCGTGGCCAGCCGCAACGCGGCGTTCTACGTCACCTCGTTCAGCACCGTCGACCAGGCAAGGCTCGAGGACGCGCGCTCGAGCCTGATGAACCAGCTCGCCAGGACGGCCGCCGGCTCGCCGCCGCTGTTCCTCGCGAACGAGAGCGCGCCGCTCGCCGGCTCGTCGGACTCGGTGTACGGGCTCGCGCAGTGCACGCGGGACCTGACGGCCAGCGAATGCAGCTGGTGTCTCACCACATATATCGGTCTCTGCTGCCGGGGAATTTCCCGAACAACACCGGCGGCGCGATCAAGGGGTACAGCTGCTACGTCAGGTACAGTGTCGGCGCATTCGCCATCACCCTGCCGCCGCGCCGTCCGGCGCCACCGCCATCGTCACCGCCTTCTCCGTCGGTGTCGACAGGACTAGTGGTCGGCTTGTCTGCCGCGGGAGCTGCTTCTTTCTTGATCATCCTAGGCCTGTCAGTCAGTTTCCTCCTGCGCCGACGGCGAAAGCGCGCCATGCAGACCATGGAGAGGGATCTGGAAGAGGGCGACGACTTCGTCGGAACGGAGGACGAGTTCGAGAAAGGGACCGGGCCAAAGCGGTTTCGCTACGGCGAGCTTGCCATTGCCACTGACAACTTCTGGGACAAGCACAGGCTAAGAGAGGGAGGGTTCGGGTCAGTGTACAGGGGATTCCTGAAGGAGATGGGTCTCCACGTTGCCATCAAGAGGGTGTCCAAGGGTTCCAAGCAGGGGAGAAAGGAGGCCGGCTCAGGCACCGCAACCTGGTGCAGCTCATCGGCTGGTGCCATGGCGGCAGCGAACTCCTGGTCTACGAGCTGATGCCCAACGGCAGCCTCGACACGCACCTTTACACCGCCAGCGATGACACAGACACACTGCTGCCATGGCAGCTCCGGCACGAGATCGTGCTGGGGCTTGGGTCAGCTCTGCTGTACCTGCACGAGGAGTGGGAGCAGTGCGTGGTGCACAGGGACATCAAGCCCAGCAACGTGATGCTGGACGCGTCCTTCCACGCCAAGCTCGGCTACTTCGGTCTGGCGAGGCCGGTCGACCACGGCCAGGGCTCGCACACCACGGTGCTCGCCGGGACCATGGGGTACATGGACCCGGAGTGCATGATCACCGGCAGGGCGAACGCTGAGTCGGACGTCTACAGCTTCGGCATCGTACTGCTAGAGATCGCCTGCGGCCAGCGGCCCCTGGTGCGTCGCCACGGCGAAGAAGACGTGATCCACATCGTGCAGTGGGTGTGGGAGTACCACAGCAGAGGAGCCATCCTCGACGCCGCCGACGCACGGTTCAAGGGTGAGTTGGAGGCCCGGGAGATGGAGACCGTGATGGTCGTCGGCCTCTGGTGCCCGCACCCTGACCGGAGCCTCCGACCGTCCATCCGGCAGGCCGTCAGCGTGCTGCGGTCTGAGATGCCACTGCCCAATCTGCAGGCGAGGATGCCGGTGGCAACCTATGAGCCACCACCTGATGCCTTCTACTATACATCTACCACTGTCACAAGCGTTAATAGCAGCACCACTCAATCGAGCATGACAATCACAACTGTCCTGCCCAAATGACCTCAGATCATTCGCGACTGCAGAGACAACAAATTGACAATGCCCGGAGATCTTTGGCACACTGCTTTTGAAAGTAATAAGTACCTCATCATGTTCCTTTAAAATACTTTGCAAGTATTATTATTTGTTACTTGAAATTGTTCTTGACCCACCGCATTTATTGGCATAAACTTTATATAGTTATCGTCAAATAATTTCCTGGGTTAAATTAAGTTATCGTTGTCTCTCTTTTATTCCTTTTTTCCGCACTCCTATCTTGTGGCTATATAGTTATTTCTAGTGAGTATAATCAGGGAAGTCTTGAATTATCTCTGGTTGAACTTCATTTCTCGAGAAATCTTATACGACTAAAAAGAACAAAAGTAAAACTATTTTTTTGTGCGATTTTTTTTTCGCTCTTCCCTCCCGTCCTTGCGATACCCTCCCGCGACTTCAATCCAGAATAGGGATCGAGATGGCCAAGCTTCTCTGCTACCTCTACGCCGCCGCCATCGTAGAGGCCCTCCTGCCCTCTCCTCCCCCGCTCTGCCGCCGCGGCGCCGCTGCTCCTCGCCTTCGCCCCGTGGGGCCACGTTCCCCGCCGCGTCCGCCTCCCGCGGCGCTGCCGCCAATCGCGTCCCCGCCGCTGCCGCGCGCCGCGCCCAATGACGTGCCAGTGTGCCAGTCGATGACCACTGGCTCCACTCCACGTGCCAGTGTGCCAGTCGATGACCACTGGTCAGCAGGTTCCCGATTGGGTTGCTGGCGGTCGAGGCCGCGGGCGAGGCGGCAGCGTCGGCCTCGGTCTTGGCCTCGGTGCCCGTGGACTGGTGGCGAAACGTCAACGAGTCGCCGCTGTGGTAGGGTCACATCTTCCAACTTCCATGCGCTTGCCGTGCTCTACGGCATCGTCTTCGCCGTCATGCTGGTAAGCAACCCCACGACCCTTCCCTGCCTCGACCCCAGTCTGGTCCGATCTATTAGAATTGCGCCATCACATGGGAAAACATTTCTTAAGCAAATAGAAAATACCTGACTTCTTGTTAACCCAGTTTGTCTCGATAACATTATCTTTTCGGAATCTTTTGCATACCTAAGAGTGTCAGAGTGTCATGAGAACAAATGAAAAAAGGGGTGAGTGAACACATCTCTAAGCTAAACGGAAAAACTTACGGGTGAAAGAAGTGTTCAAAAAGCCAAGCCCCGAGAATCGAGACTGAATTTTCAGGTAGTCCCCTCTGTGGCCGCCAAGCATTTTGCTGTAGCATACCATACTGTTGGAAAGCTCGCTGTTGCCTTATTTGCTGATCGATATAGCGAAGGCGAGTTAGTTTGCCCTCTTTGCCAGATGTATTGTCATCCTCCCCAAGTTTCTTCCGGATAACACTAATTTGATCATTGATAGCATCCTTTAGACATCGGAAATGCCGTGAGATTGTCTGGAGGGCAACTGCAGTATAAGGCTTGGCAGCTTCAGAACCAGCAACCATATCGAACAATGACATTACAAGTTGCATCTGATGATAATAGTGTTTGTACTTTCGATCCACCTGAAAGCAAATTTCAATTTGATCTTAAAAATTCAGACATACCAGATACCGCATTAGCGAAACAATCAAAACACACCTAGCTCATTCATCTGATCGATCCCATGTTAAGACCATTTTTTTCTTGCTGAGGAAAAAAATTATTTATGCACCCATCTGACATTTTAATGGGGTAACATGACTTTCTGCATTTGGTGGTGATCTTGTCCTGAATAGTTTTGTGGATACAGCTGTTCCTATTCTAAATATGCCCATTGCTTGTTTGGAGGACCTTTAGTTAAAAAACATGCTATCTATAGGTTCAAGCCTTGTTAAATTGCAATGATTGTGGGCACCTAGGCATATTATTAAGAAGGCTAGACTCACCTAAACTAACAACTTTTGACCAGTCCTCCCAGCTTTTTCAAGAACTCAACTCGTGAAGCTCATGGAGCTGAACCATTGTAAATGACCTTTGGATCAGGAACCAACTATTGGACTCAGTATTTAGGCCACAACTCAAACAGAACCGATGGGGTTGGGATTCCTCAAGTATTTTTCTAAGAACAGAAGGCAGAAAATGGAGTTGACTTCTGACATATGAGAAAAATTAATATGCAGTCGTCCCTAGATAAAGTATTAGTTTATCAAAATTCATATTAGAATATCAAAATGATTATAGGTGAAACTAATCTTTGCAAACAAGTCTATCGATCTTCACGCGGATTACCTCTACACTCACAGTGACAAATCTAGCAAAAGCAAACGTTATAATACTGTAAGTTTGGTTTTTAATGGTAAGGTACAAGTGCAATAGAACACACACCTCGTCCAACATTGCCATAAGTTTCGCCATCTTATTCTGGAGCTCTTGTTTCTCAGCAGTCGAAAGCTCAGCTGCTGCATTGGCACCAGACTCTTGTGGATCGGAAGATACTCCCTCACTTTTAGTCCCCCCATCAGTCTCTTTTCCATCTGCCTTTCCTGCTTCAGCAGGGCCTTTATCTGTTTTTTGTTTAACACTCCTCCAAACACTGACAATCTCATCTAGCAACTCCTGTGCTGCCTTCAGATACTTAGAGTTCCGGATTGCCTGTGAGGCCTCAGACTGCATATTCTTCATTCTGTTGTCATCACCCTGGTAAGAATTTGGTGTCAGTAAATCTTGCTTTGCAGACCAGTATGGATAGGAAGGCGCCAAGATATGTGTATTGAGGCTCAGAGACAGCCCTTGGCCTGGTGCTGATGGAACACTTGAGTTGTGGTTGTTTAACATGCCAAACTCGAGCTGTGCAGTGCTATGGGCATCATTGTGGATGAGATCACTGCCACCGCTGTGTGCACCATCCATCAAATGCATCAACATCTCATTTCTCATATCTTTCAAAGGACCAAAAGAGTGCTGCTCTGTGAGTGAAGTGCCCATGTTAGTAGCTTCATTGGATGATGAATCATGCGACATTGCTGAAGGATGACCAGTAAGTTCCATGAAATTCTGCTGAGGCTGGACAATTCCACTAAATTCTGTATAAGGTCCAGAAGATGCATTGTTCGGATAAAGGAAGTTCCCAAGGGCTGATGGCACGGGATATGATGCATTGCCTGACTCTGTTGAGTACATTGTTTGTGAATCTCTTTCACTGCCAGGGCTCGAGTAATAAGTAGCCATATCCCAGCTTTGACTACTCAGTTGTAAAGATTAGTGCAAAGGCATAGGCAAGTGTGGAGAAGCAATTACAGAGCCCTCGGAACCAATATTTCTGCGGACTTGCCTGCACTTTGGGAAATGGAAACAGTTAGAACAAAATTCACTAAATTATTAAAGAACTATTCTGTAAATATACAGCAATATAGCAGATGACAAAACAGAAATTTCATTCGTTGTAAAATAATAGGGAAAGGCCTCCAAGAAAAGGTAGGGTGAAAGAGCTAAACCATAAACTGGTTCTGCCACTTTTACAGAGGTAAAATCATCAGAGACAAAGACTGCACACAAAGGCCAGTCACTACTGTGAGACCCAGGGCTAGACCCTCAGTTTTGGCAGTAGTTATCACTTCTTGTTCTTTTCTCTAACATTTCTGGAGAACAAACAGACCCCATGTTCATCATATGGAAAAATATAACTGACAAGGTAAGACACTGGTTTGGGACCTATAGGTGGTACAGGTGGTCCTTCATCCATGACATTAGCTAAGTTGTTGGCTTTTTGCTCTCCCTTACAAAGAGGATGAGAATGTGGTTGAGAATTCCTTCTGTTTCACCAAAATAATGCAGCCATTCAAGGCGCCCAACCAGAAATTCCATTCTATTACACATAGGCAAATTGCAAGATTAAAAAGGGCGTACCCAGTGCAGAGAGCTCTCGCTTTGTGCGGGGTTTGGGGAAGAGTGTCAGTGGCAAGCCTTACCCTCGCCTGTGCAATACGAGGAGACCGCCACTCGAACCCGGGACCTTCCGGTCACAGGCTGTAAAACTCTACCGCTTGCACCAGGCCCGCCCTTCAGGCAAATTGCAAGATTGCTGACAAAAAAAATTGATTTCGAGGAGGGAAAGTTTTCTGAACAAGACATGCTTGTAAGATATCAATACCTTTTTCAATCACTTGGCTTATGACTGAAGTGCGTGCTAGGCTTATTAGAGCTCCTTCACCAGCTCGGCGCGCCAATAGAATGAATCCTTCTGCAGAATCACTCTGAAGGAAGAGATGAAATAGCATGAGATCTCTAGCTCGAAATTACCTAGAAGAGACGGGGATGCTTCACTGGTCGTTTGCAGCTGTAATTTTCACTTTTTTAATGATATGAAAGAGGTGGAGCCAGGAGAAATGTCCTAGGCAAAACTTTGTTTTCACAGACAATGAAAATAAGAGAGCGCTTCAGCTCGGACAAAAAAAGGAGCTAATAATTCCATCACATAAAGTATATAGAGAGAGTAATTAAGGGAGTAATACAACACAAGAGCCACCTCCATAAAAGAAATGAGGAGAATGATCGGAAGAAAAGAAAAGGAACCGTGCTTTAAGAGCATGGCTTTCATGCAGGCATCCAAGGAGATAAAAAGAAGAGATTCAAGTATCCGCAGCAAATCCAAAAGGGCTCCACCGCAATCAAGCTCAATTCTATCATACCCGCAAAAAGAGACCTCTACCGGTAGCTGACGAATCAACTAGAAACTCAGAACTGTGCAATATCAAACGGCAATAATCAAGCTACCAAGCACCACCAAGACATGCAGAATTCAAGAAATTAAGCAAGAATTCTGAGCCCAGGTGAAGACGAGGGGATGATTTTTCCAAGCACTCACATAGAAAAAAACAAGAATTTTGAGGTCGGAAGGTAAATGAGGACCATGAATTCAGCAGCCTGAGCTCAATACCTGCACTTCCACAAGAAAGGCAACTCAAAACAACCGCAAGAACCCCAAGCCACAGGAATTTCCCGATGAAGCTCTAGAAGCTACAGATCCCCAAGCCAACTCAAGAACCCCGCGGACACCAAGAACCTTCACAATTTAGAGAGACCAGGTATCCCCCCACAGCCCTCATCAAGAATCAAGAAAACCCTGTGCTCTAGCACAAGCAGCATATAATTGAGAGGAGACCAACCAATCATTGGGGTCATAACAGCACCCATGGGAACCAAAAGGATTGGTTGCACCCACCGAAATCGGACGAGCCACAATTCTAGAAGCAGAGAAGAGCAAGAGCCGGAGCAAGCAAGCAAGCCGAATCAAGTAACCAGGGAATATGCGGCAAAAGAATTTCTGTCACTGCTGCTGGTGCTGCAACCAACAGGCAGAGGAGCTAATGATGCGAAGGCGATTGATTAAGCAATAGGAAAATGGAGGCAGACCTGATGGTGTGCTCCTCGTGAGGAGCATGGCAAGACGGCAGGGATTGCTGTCACCAGACCCGAGCCGATGGTCAGACTTGGGAGGAGGACCGCTCTCACCAACAACACCCCTCCGCCGACTGCCCTCACCAACACCTGTGACCCCCCACGTGACCAGGGAGCCGGACCGCCGCCTCTGAGGACCGCCGCCACGCCGTCGCTCCCGGCTCCTGGTTCTCGCCGACCACCAGCATCCACGTCGATGTCCATATCTACGTCCCTGATCCGGCTCGCCCGCATCTGCGTCGCCAGATCTTCATCGAGCCCTTCACCGGCGACGAAGACCCACGGCAGCAGAAGCCGGGAGGGCACCTGCGTGTCCCTCCCCCCGATCCGGCTCGTGTCTTCGTCGGTCATGCTGTGCCGCCAAATCCTCCGCTCCTGCCGCACTTCCACCTCCCTCCTGTCCTACGAGGAGCACCACCCGGTGTGCCAATCCCTGCTCTTCCCTTCCTGCTGTGCAAAACCGAGCACCCAAACTCTACCTAACCTCGATCTAATTACATGTGTGTACATGTATTATGCAAACCACCTAAATTTTCATGTAACCATATCTTAAGGGCCATGTGATTCAGATCATCAGCTCTTATGTCTTATGGAGCTGTACTCGCTAGAAAGTTTGAGCAGCTTATATATGAAGGGCATTGTTCTAGCAGTGACCAAATACCAAGATGGGAATAGGATTGGGATACATTCTTAGAAATTAGGAGCTCATCGTTTGGTGTCTAGGACTACGATATACATATAGGGTTTAAATGCAATCTGATTTTGCAGTTACGGTAGAGCTTCCTTAAGTTGTAGTGCAGCATAATTCAACGAAGATGTAATGGAAAATAGATTACTGCTGATGTGTGTTTTCTGCTGCTAGAGGACTGAAATGTGCTAGAGGCTTCGAACTCCATTTTTTGTCGACCTGCTGCTAAGAGGACTGAAATATGCTAGAGGCTTAAAACTCCATTTTTGGTCAACCTAGAAATGGATATCGGAGATTTTTTTCCTGCCGATATAAAACATTATCTTAGGCGCATCACGGAAAGATCTATAAAGTAGAGTTTGTAAGCCTGTGACGCCGCGCTCTCCGTGACTGTTAATTTCATAAACTTTGCTTTTTTGATTAACTATAACTTTAGCGTTGATATTTAATTTTTACAATATTGTTATGTTATCGTGCGATCGGTGTGTTTTTAGTATAAATTGTTAGCTATCCCGTAGCAGCGCACGGACACACTACCTAGTAACTATCCAAGTTCCTTAGCTCTCTTTTCAAATTTAATGTTTTGAATCTTGGAGAGATCTGTAGTTTCCTTTTTGCTATAAAATATCATGGTGTTAACCATAATGGAGCTCAATTCTGTTGGTGCCATTTTCTGGCTCAAGCATGCATGCGTTGGATGGCCTGATATCGTACCAACATCCACAGGCGCCTTAAGGCTTCCAAAACCATGGAACCATCGCTAATGGCAATGAGCTGTTAATCTGAGACCTGCTACCATGCCACTCACACTATTATCGACCATGCCATGACCACGTTTGTTTTCTCTTGTGACTAACTTCTCGCAAAAGAAGGTGAAATAATTTTTTTTCTCGAATACGCAAAAGATTTGTGTATCATTGTAATTAAGAAGAAGAAGAGTTTAACCATACACACGACTCGCTTCTAATGAGCGCCCTAGGAGGTCTTACAGTTGTGACTGGACCTTCCTAGCAGACTGTTTTAAACTTCGATATTACATAAAAGTAAACAACCGAATTAAGGGCAGCGCAGTAACCTACGGAGTTTGGCGTCTCCGCTACTGGCCGCGCGATTCTGCTCTGTCATCCGAGATGAGTCTTCTACTAGTCGAAGCATTGGTCGCCGGGAACAGCACGTCCAGTGCTTCCACTTCGCTCGACGTCAAGTTCCTTGCGAAAAAGTCGTCGTAAGCACTCTTGGACGCGGATGAGATTGCAGCTGCCAGCGGTGCAAAGCCCATCGTCCACATGAGGAGCACCTCGCCTCGCTTGGAGGTCGGAATGTCAGCCAGTGGCTGAGCTGCAATCCGTCTGCTCCGTTTTGGCATGGGTTGCCTTACGGTTGCCACCTTACATGCAGGTGGGTGGCGATTAATGGAGGAGATTCGCCGAGCTGCACCTCCTCGGTGAAGCTGTGGCGAGCGTCGGGCGCTTCGGCGTGGTGTGGGCGAAGCGTCGGCTGGGGTGGTGCAACCTCACGACGTCGGGTGCTCCCGCTCATGGTGGCGTGAGTTGTGGCGGCCCCGACCGGGCGACATCGAGAGACAAGTCTATCGCCCATCGGCGGCCGTGCCGCCGGGAACGGTGTCAAAAGATCGGTGCTTCAACCTCGAGGGCTGTCGAGCGCATGCACACACTCGTGTTGCCGCTCATTGGCCGGCTCACGACGAAGCGAGGCGGCGAAGCTCTCCAAAGATCGGGTCGAAAGAGATGACCAATGCGGGAGGCCCCGCACTCCACGACACAGCCGCCAGCGCCACACCGGATCGCTCGGGAAGCTTAGTGAAGCAAGAGAAGTAGGTGCCTTGTCGGCGTGGTCGGCAAAGCGCTGCGCGCTGCCGATCTCCTTCGGCTTAGTGTTGCGTCGCCGATGTTGTCGTCGTCTCCACCGGCGCGCCCATATGGCCCCGTTGCGGCACCCTCGCGCAGGGCGCATGTGAGCTGGCGGGAGGACGAGGGTCGTCGCGAAAATGTAGTACCGTGGTAGGTTGGCACCCACCGCCGCCAAGGTCGAAGCAGTCCTTCGCCTGCAGTCCTTGACGAGGTGCCCGAATCTGCAACAGCGCAGGCAACGTCGTGGCAACCGACAAGTCGCTACTCGGTGCGAGTAGGAAAGGCAGTTGAAGCATCTGCCATGAAGCTGTGCCAGGATCTTCTTGACCTGCGAAAGTTGCTTTTGGCTGGGGCGAGGCTCCGTCGAGGCAGCAGCAGATCCTGTGACCTACCGGGGGAGGATCTCACGCCACCCATCGGTGTTGGGGGCGGAGACCCGTCCACGGCGGTTGAGGCGTTGGTGGGCAGGGACATGGCCATCCACTGGCCACACAGGCAAGCCGTTCACCAGCTGCAGGCGTGGCCGGCTGCGCTTCCTCCGCCTACGGCCATGTCCCTGTTGGCCCCATTCAGCACCAGCACGGTCGTGCAAAGGCCCCGCTCCATGGCGCCCCAAAACTACGGCTGAACTAGTCTGGGGGCGCACGGGGGACGCTGAGGCCGACTTCGTCGGGTGACGAGCGGTCTCCAGGTATGTCGCGGGGTGGTCGTCATCGGTCTCCTCCTCCTCCTCGTCCGCCCACCGCCGGCTCTTCGAACGTCCTCCCGAGGAGCATCCGGGGAAGAACGGTGTCACGGCCGGCGAGAGGGAGGAGCTTGAGGCGTCCAGCGATGCCCTGACGGTACCCCAAGGCCTGGGTGTGGCCGCGGCGTTGCTGGCATATAGCCTCAGCGGCGGAGGGGATGAAGCGCCAGAGCTGGCCCCCTCGGCCGTCAGCGGTGCGGTCGTGGTGGCGTCCGTGGCGGTGTCCTCATCCCCCGGCGGCGTTGGCGCGGGCTCCACGGGAGGAGGCGGCGGTGGAGCGGCCGAGCTGTCGGCGTGAGCCGCCCTGGCGCCGGTGGAAGCCGCGTGCGTCGGTGATGGCAGGGGGGCGGGGTTTGCTGCGCCACCAGTTGATGAGGCCCGAGATCCGAAGCCTGCCACCGGTGGGCCGTCAGATCTGACGGGCTGGATGCCGAGGGCGGCAGCGGTAGGGCCCTGCGGGCATGGCGGCGACGGCGTGGTAAAGAACGGCACCGCGACGCCAACAGTGCAGGGCAGGGGAGGGGGAGAGGGAGGCGGAGGAGGAGGTGGTGGGGGGGTTGTGGGGGCGCCGACGCTGGGTGGCGGCCGCACAAGGGTCGAGGCACTATCTTGAGCTTTTCATGCTTGTCTATCGATGAATTGATGAACCAGTTGCACATAGCACGTAGGACGTCGATAGCCAATATGCATAATCAGAGCAGCCAAAACATGTTAATCCTTATGTCAATTCATTCAAATTTAAGCTATGGTAGTTGGAATGGACATGTTTTGTTTTCGCTTTGTCGATGTCAACGATGCTGTCAAAATTTTTCGGCCAAGAGGACAGGCTAAGATGGTGAGCGCAGTGGGGGGAAGGAGCTGCATGAGTACTGAAAAGTGCATCGATGTTTTTTTATGGTGTACAAAGACATTGGTGTCCAAGCGTGCGACGCTGATGCAACCGTATCTAGCAGATGTAGGGATGAAAACGGATCGGATACGAACGGATATCACTCATATTATATTTGTTTTCATATTTCTGTTCGGATTCGGATTCGGACACGGATAGCGTTTGGATACATATATGAATACGGATCGACTCGGTTACGGATACGAATAATGAGTATCGAATACGGTATGAATCGGACTCGGAGAAGGTCGGATACAAATATCTATTCGGATATTGAGTAAAAGCAGCATATATATATATATATCATACGTGCGCAAACCATTACACCACTCTATGAGTCCATAATCCATCTAGATTAAGCCGAAAGACTAAAGAGTAAAGCAACAAATAAGATAAAGATACAGATACATCATACATCAAACATCATATAAGCACCAATCTTCGCGGCATGAGTAGAAATAGCCAAGCACATTGCTTCATGGGTCTCATGGAGTCATGGTCATGGATTCAAGATCTACAATCCTTATATAGGCCATTTTTTCATTTTGAGAAAGTTTGAACAAAATGTAGTTCAAATTTCACAAGTGTGTGACATAGTTTTAGAAAGTCTGTATGAGATTTAAGAATTTGTGACTAGTGTTTGATAAAACTTTCTCAAATGGGAAAATGAGCTATGTAACAATTGTATATCTTGCTGAGATGATCAAACTTGGTATTCAGAGTTTTTTCATCTGAGGTCATTTAGTGTCTCATTTGAGCAAGTTTGACCAAGTCAAATTTGGTCAAATAAAAAAACAACACTTTGACTCTAGTATTATGAACTCTAAATGACTTCAAATTGAAAAGTTTTGAATACCAAGTTTGTTCAACTCATCAATATCTACAATTCTTGTTTTGGTCAACTTTCCATTTGAGATAGTTTGGACGGTTCAAATTTGTGATTTTTAAATTTCGATGCTTACAAACTAGTTTTCGAAACCCTAGATTGTCTCAAATTGAAAAGTTTTGAATACCAAGTTTGTTCAGCTCATCAAGATCTACAATCCTTATATAGGCTATTTTTTCATTTGAGAAAGTTTGAACAAAATGTAGTTCAAATTTCACAAGTATGTGACATAGTTTCAGAAAGTCTATATGAGATTCAAGAATTTGTGACTAGTGTTTGATAAAACTTTCTCAAATGGGAAAATGAGCTATGTAACAATTGTATATCTTGCTGAGATGATCAAACTTGGTATTCAGAGTTTTTTCATCTGAGGTCATTTAGTGTCTCATTTGAGCAAGTTTGACCAAGTCAAATTTGGTCAAATGAAAAAACAACACTTTAACTCTACTATTATGAACTCTAAATGACTTCAAATTGAAAAGTTTTGAATACCAAGTTTGTTCAACTCATCAAGATCTACAATTCTTGTTTTGGTCAACTTTCCATTTGAGATAGTTTGGACGGTTCAAATTTGTGATTTTTAAATTTCGACGTTTACAAACTAGTTTTCGGAACCCTAGATTGTCTCAAATTGAAAAGTTTTGAATACCAAATTTGTTCATCTCATCAAGATATACAATCCTTATATAGGTCATTTTTTAATTTAAGAAAGTTTGAACAAAATATAGTTCAAATTTCACAAGTGTGTGACATAGTTTCAGAAAACCTATATGAGATTCAAGAATTTATGATTAGTGTTTGATAAAACTTTCTCAAATGGGAAAATGAGCTATGTAACAATTGTAGATCTTGCTGAGATGATCAAACTTGGTATTCAGAGTTTTTTCATCTGAGGTCATTTAGTGTCTCATTTGAGCAAGTTTGACCAAGTCAAATTTGGTCAAATAAAAAAACAACACTTTGACTCTAGTATTATGAACTCTAAATGACTTCAAATTGAAAAGTTTTGAATACCAAGTTTGTTCAACTCATCAAGATCTACAATTCTTGTTTTGGTCAACTTTCCATTTGAGATAGTTTGGACGGTTCAAATTTGTGATTTTTAAATTTCGACGTTTACAAACTAGTTTTCGGAACCCTAGATTGTCTCAAATTGAAAAGTTTTGAATACCAAATTTGTTCATCTCATCAAGATATACAATCCTTATATAGGTCATTTTTTAATTTAAGAAAGTTTGAACAAAATATAGTTCAAATTTCACAAGTGTGTGACATAGTTTCAGAAAACCTATATGAGATTCAAGAATTTATGATTAGTGTTTGATAAAACTTTCTCAAATGGTAAAATGAGCTATGTAGAAATTGTAGATCTTGCTGAGATGATCAAACTTGGTATTCAGAGTTTTTTCATCTGAGGTCATTTAGTGTCTCATTTGAGCAAGTTTGACCAAGTCAAATTTGGTCAAATGAAAAAACTACACTTTGACTCTAGTATTATGAACTTTAAATGACTTCAAATTGAAAAGTTTTGAATACTAAGTTTGTTCAACTCATCAAGATCTACAATTGTTGTTTTGGTCAACTTTCCATTTGAGATAGTTTGGATGGTTCAAATTTGTGATTTTTAAATTTTGAATAAATATCTGGATAATATCCGTTTTTAAATATCCGGATATATCCGATACTTATCCGGATTATCCGATATCCGCCGGATATCGATGATATTATATCCGTATTTGATATCCGCCTAAGATATCCGTTTTAGTATCCGTATCCGAAAAAAAAACCGGATATCCGAGTAACTATCCAGATAAGTGTTCATATTTGTTCGGTCGAACGGACGGTCGAATAAATATCCGTACCGTTTTCATCCATAAGCAGATGCGGTCTACAGACGCGCTGCAGGGAAAAAAAATTTCCATGGCTGCCCCGTTCGCCGGGGCCACACTGGCCACTGGCACCTAGGCCCGGCCGGCCAAGCAGGGTCTCTCACTATCAGGGCCGGTTGCAGGAGGCCAAGTGGCTGGCGCTGTACAGGGCTGGGAGTTGGGACGGTGCTGGGCATGTGCCGATTCTGCAATAATCCACAACAGATCTAATGAAGCATGCACCACCGGCGTAGAAGAAATAGGATCAGGTATTGATAAATCCCATACTATGCTCGCAACTGGTGACCACGTGCTTGATTATGACTAATTAATATTATTACCAAATATGGCCGTGCGTAAACGAGAGAAAAAAAAAAGCTATCAAACGTTCGACTTGTTCGTTTCAGCTTGCTGCGCAGCTACAATGGTACTATTCATGTGTTGATAGAGCTAGATATCAAGTTCCGTGACTTCTTTTGAGGATCCACAAGAATATCTAATTTTAATATCTTATTAAAGTGGGCAAGGGGTTTGTCGTCGTCCTGTCAATAATTGGTCTCTCTATTGATGAGTACGAAGTATGACCAAGATCTCTCTCGATTTCCACATGTTAGCCCGTGTTGAGATTTGTACCTGTATATATGAACAACTTAGAGATTTGCACCGGTATATGCGGATAACTTGGAGAAACATTTAATTTGATTATATTTGATGGCATTTATTTTATCTTTATAACTTAGAGATTTGTACCAAGTTTCGAAGACCCGTAATACTATGTTTACTATTTATTTTTTATCTTTATAAGAAAAAATAGAGTTACATTTAAAAACAAAAAAAATCACGAAAAGAGTGGCACGGGACGCCACTGTCCTGCAGCAGGGGCAGCAAGACATATGGACTACGGAACATCTCCGAACGAACTGGACAAAAAAAAAAGCGAGAGATGAAAATGAGACGGAAACGAGAAAAAGAACGCGGACAGAAAACGGTTTATTCGGCCTTTTGGCCTGCTGAACGCCCGCATGGGCTTTAACTCAAAATCGATTTTTAGAGGCGCTTTTAAAACCGTGGTTTTTAAAATCGTCTCTGAAAACCATTTTTAACTGTCTCTAAAAATCTTTTCTTTACTAGTGTGTGCCACGCAAGCACGCTGGTCTGCGATGCCCCGCAGGCCCACTTAGCTACCAGCTTGATCTGAACCGTTCATGCCAATCCGATGTCCTCAGGAATAAAACCAATCCGACGCTGTCAAAAAAAAACCCTAGCTTCACTTTCTCTTCTTCCTCCGTCCTTCTCGCGTCGCGCAGCTGAGAGAGCATGGCGGACGAGCAGGTGGCGCCGGTGTTGGAATGCGCGGAGCCGAGCTGAGGGGTGCCACCGACGGGAGCGCGCACGGCAGGCTGACCCGTGTCGCCGCCAGGCCGCTCGCCGGAGCTCGCATGCAACGGTGACCGCGCGCGTCTCCGTCAAGGCGCCCTGCCATGGCGCTCAGACGTCACGGCGGTTGCGAGCAGCGAGCCCAGGAGCCCCGGCAGCCGCGTGGCCTGCGTCCTTGGTGGCTGCACGCGTGGCTCCGTTGAGCCACCCTGTAGTGGCGCTCAGGCGTCCCGGCGGTCGCGAGCGGCGAGCCCAGGTGCCCTGGCGGCCGCATGGCCCGCGTCCCTGGTGGCCACACGCCTCCACACCATGGTGTGCTGCCGCCATCGCGTTGGCAGCTTGGGAACACGCGTGAGGCCTAACGTGCGCGCCCGACGTGCTCGCTCCCGATGCGACCCCAATGCGCGCTCCCGTGAGCAACTGCATCGCCGAGGTTGTCGACGCCAATTTTTTTATTTTATAAGTTGTCTTTCTAAAGTTAGTCTGATTTGGTATTGAATTTGGATTGCTGTGCTTTGTGGATTTTGATTCGGACTCAATTTGGTCCTGGGCACCTTCTCGTAGATTTGTGCTTGCCGATTTGAAAAATCCTTCTATAGATTTGGGAGACCTGAGAAAACCTATTTGATTTCGGATTGGGATGGTCCAGGCGAAAATTAGTCCAGACGAACTTTGAGGCTGAAATTTTGCCTCTTTAGTATTAGGTAGAGATAGAGACCAGTAGTGTACCCGTGCTAACGCTACGGTAAAAACAAAACAAGATAAAATTTGTAAAAAAAATAAAACAACAATCAGATTCATTTAGATTCACATCTCATATATTGTATAACTAAATATTTTTGTCACATAATGAATGTCACATAAGGATTGATCCTTCGAAGAGGCGACAACATCATTTGACTCACCCACCGACGACTTTCTCCATCCCCAAAATATTTTAAACTCGAGGATACAAAGAAAACAAAACATTTTTATCACATGAAGAAATATGAAATACTGTAAGGAAATATGCACCACTGTCGCGTACATAAATACACGCGGCATATATATAGTTTGAAGTTTGAACAACATGAAGTCTGGCTGGCCCGCATCCGATCCGTCACTTATTTGTTTTACGCCGCGTATATACGGCGTACGCCAAAGGCCAAAGCAAACATAAAACATACATTACTTGGTAGAATATATAACAGCACAAGCAACCCTGCATACATATAGTTTACGATTTGTTAGTCGTCATCATATCAGAGGTAAATAAATAAAATAGTAAAAGAACGAAAGAGAAGTAGAAAACACACCGGCTGGGCAGATCGATGTGCATCGCTACATGGTCACGTCACACTTTCCATACATCATCAGGAACGCTTTTTTTCTTGGGGTTCGCTTTTTTTCTTGGGGTTTAGGCAGTCGTCGATGCACAGACCTGTCTTATCCTTGCATTTTTGACATCGATCCGCTGGCCCTGTACAATACAGGTTCACGCAAAGGAGGTTAGCTGTGTTTTGGCAGACTTCTTTGCATTCCTCCGGCGTCAACTTCTTCCTCTCCGCCGTCTCCCACGCAAAGGAGGCTGGGCGGCCAATGCTGAGGACGAGCAGGACGCACAAGGCGGCGGCGGCGGCCACCTTTGAAGCGGCGGAACCAGCTGCTGAAGCCATGACGACAGATATGGTGGAGGGAGGACGTACGACGCAATATAATGCAAAGAAAGCGATATATATAGCTAGCTAGCCGCAGGTACGATCCTCCTGCAACCACAAATAAAAGAGGAAACCGGAAATCACGTTCACGTACGTCCTCTCGCAATTTACGGCAAAAATAGCAAACTGCAAAATAGCAATTTATTATTGAATTTTGCTTTTATGACAAAAATAGGAAAATGCAAACGGGTATCGCATGGTGGAGACAGCATCTGGGGCGTGTGCGTGGGGAATTTTTTTTATTTCTAACATTTTCTTAAAACAAATTCCAAATCTAACACAATTACTTATTTATTTTCAAATCTAACCCGTTTGGCCGCGCTAAGTCCATGGCGTGGCCAAAACACGCTGCCGCGCCATATGCATCGGCGTGGCACAATCTGTCGTGTCGGACAATGATTTCCACGCGTAAATTCTTATTGCGCCACTCCCGTTGGCGCGACAGCACTGTACCACCACGTCAACCTAGCGCGGCAAGGCACACCCTTAGAAAAAATTGTATCTTTTTCATATGATTTCGGATGAAAATGATCTTTATATGAAAATTGTAGCTCTCGACGAGATCTACAACTTTCTAGTTTTGAGTTTTTCCATTTGAGGTGGTTAAGATGCTAAAAAAATTAAACAATATTTCAGCAGTATATTAATCGCGTACAAGCACTTGTCGCCTTAGAAAAATCATATATTTGTTATATGGAGTCAAATGGAGACACTTTTTATATGAAAATCGTAGCGATCGACGAGATCTACAACTTTCTGGTTTTGAATTTTTCCATTTGAGGTCGTTAAGAGGCTAAAAAAATTAAATAAAATTTCAGCAGTATATTAATCACGTACAAGCGCTTGTCGCCGTGTACGAATCATATCTTTGTTATATGGAGCTAAATGGAGATACTTTCTATATGAAAGTTGTAGCTCTAGATGGGATCTACGAATCTATAGTTTTGAGTTTCTGCATTTGAGATCACTAGGATGTTCAGAAAAAATAATATAAAGTTTCAGCATCATATAAATCGCGTACAAACTCTTGTCGCCTTGGAAAAATCTTATCTTTTTTGCACGGTGCTAAATGAAGATACTTTTTACATAAAAGTTGTAGCACTTGATTGGATCTACAACTTTATAGTTTTGAGTTTTTTTCATTTGAGGTCATTATCTTTTGCGCGCGATGTGAGTGATTACTAATCGAGAGTCGACTCGGGAGTACAGAACGTACGAAGATGAATGGTTTGTTAGGCGATAGTATTATGGTGCTCACAGAAAAGAACTGTGCACCAACCGTGTGCAATGGCCATGGTAGATAGCTGAGTGAACCACGTACTATTATTATCTCACTTACACTTTCGCCGATGGTGAAAAAAAGTTACGTAACAGCGTTAATTGTAAAATTGGTGAGGTCTAATAAACTTAGAAATTAAACTATGAGATATCACGTCATAAAAAAATCAATAATAATTTGAATAAGTTATTCTTTAATAAAATTTATAAAAGGTTTTATTGGCATCTGATGCTACTTTCATTCAAAAGAAAATTCAGTAATAATTTGAATAAGTTATTTAATAGAATTTATAAAAGGTTTCATTGGTGTCTGATGCCACTTCCACCAGCTATTCGCTTTGGGCCTATTCGGCAGGACTTATTTTGGCTCTGGCTGATTTGTTGGCGACACTACAGTGCTGCCACGCCAACGGGAGTTGTGCGGCAAGGATTTACACGTGAAAATCGTTATCCGACTTGGCAGATCGTGCCGCGCCGATGCACGTGGTGCGGCAGCGTGTTTTGGCCGCGCCATGGACTTAAGCGCGGCCAAACGGGTTAGATTTGAAAATAAAAAAGCAACGGTGTTAGATTTAGAATTTGTTTTAAGAAAATGTTAAAAAAAATCTGCGTGGGCGCGGGGTGGGGTTCTGGCTTCAATGACGTGCATGATTTTGGCCTTTGGAACGGGGACGTGTGTATTTGGAGCTCGGGCAATTGCAAGCTGGTCAGCACCTGGGTATTTTGCCTCGACAAAATGGCTGAATGAACGGTAGCAAAAAAAAAGTATTACAGGAGGACCTAATACCAGAATTTAGTGAACAAATAAATCAAATACAAGCAAATAAAACAGAAAAACAAAAAAGGTTTTATGGTTTGTTTAACAAAACAAATTCAGAAATGAAATGTAACAGAATGTCAAATTTTTTCTATAGTTAGACAAAGGCAGATGTTATTCAAGTGAGTTTAACAAAGGAAAATCAAATAGCATATGAAACAGATGTGCAATTTTTTTTCTAAAGTTAGACAAAGGCTAAGATTACTCAGGTGTGTTGCAAAGAAAATTCAGATAGGATGAGACGGACGTGAAAAATTCTTTGTCAAATTACATATATAATTACATAACAAAATCAAATAGCATATGTAAAAATAATTAAATATATAAATAATAACAGTTACACCTACTTTTCTAAATAATTACATATACTTTTTTAAAGAATTACCTATAGTAAACACTGTAATAATAGAGTCAACAAACTAGAACTTTAAATTACATGAGTGACTGCCGAGAGAACAGGGAGGAAATGCGCTGCAGCCTTTGAGATCCAAAATATTGGGCGCGCTTCCCAAAATTGAATAGTACCCCCTCCCTTACAAATTATAAGTCGTTTTGACTTTTTTGGTACATCAATGTTGCTATGTATCTAGATATAATAATATGTCTATATACATAAGCATAATGGATGAACTAAAAAAGTCAAAGCGACTTATAATTTGGAATGGAGGGAGTACTATACTATATTAAAGTGGGTCTCACAACTTGGACAGAAAATAAAAAAAAAGTCAACGAGCATAGATCAAATGGCCAGCGTAGAATCAGATGAAGAGACGGACGGCGCAAAATTGAGGTAGCGAAGGCAATAGGAATGCCCAAGTATCCTACAGATTTCCCCATCTTGAATGAGTAAGAGAAGATGGTTTGAGGAGAGATTACTTTGGTACACGAATTTGGATGGACTTAGATTAGGCATGACTGTGGGGGTGGTTGAGCGGGGTGGATTTAGTAAAGAAAGTTTTGGTGTATATTATAGAGGTGTAGAGATGAGGCTTCTCCAACCAACAAGTGGTCAAACTTTTTTTCTGATGAACTATTAATGTGTGCCGAAATAGCAAAGTCTTTTTTTACTAAGAATATAGGCACATGATATGAGTTTATCTCGCCAAAAACAATTGCACAACAAAAAAAAAACCTTATATGTCAGGTTGGTTCTTGTGTAAATTTGAATGCATGTGCTTAATAGTTGAGTTGGGCTGATTCTTGTGTTCTATTCTTTCTTGGTTGTCATGTTAGTTCCATTTGTTTTGTTTGTGTGTGGAGATTCACCTGCCTAGAACACCTTGTTGTATAAGGGTTAAAAGTTCTCGGTGTTTCTAGAAAATCCTTGAAACTAAATACTTTAAAAGCTCTTGATGTTTGTAGTTTTATACTGTAAGGGTTAACTAAGTCATGTCTAAAATGGCAGCTTGCATGTGTAGTTTTATATATACTAGTAATTTGCTCGTGCTAACTGACAAGAGTCAAACATAGTGATATGCTAAGTCCCCCACTAGCACAGAAAAGTTTTTTAGGGGCGGTTAAAATCGATCTTTAGAGGTGGTTTGAAAATCGTTACAATGCCATTGTCTGTAAAGATAGAGCATTAGTAGTGTTGGGCATTTAACCGTCCCTGGAAAAGCATTTCTAGGGGCGGTTGCATTAGGAGAACCCCCTAATAATCTATTTTAGGGGTGGTTGTTGTATGAGAACCGCCCCTGTAAACATATTTTCAGTGGCAGTTGCTACACTGCAACCGTCCTTGAAAATGGTTTTACAAGGATGGTATGGCAATGCAATCGCTTCTAAAAACACATTTTTAGGGGGCTGTTGGCTTAATCAAACCGTCCCTGAAAATATATTTACAAGTGCGGTTCACTAAACCGTCAAAATCAGTTTCAAATTTTTGGAATTTGAACTGCCATATTTGAAATCGGGTTTTCCCACCAAATTTCAGAGCCAAATGCAATTGATTCAAATTAACTTCATATATACATAGTAGTGAACTAGTTAACTGATACACACATGATCAACAAAGTATTTGTAGCATAATTTAAATTACATTACAAACTACTCAGTAACATTAATTGTGCTTCTGCCAAAAAAAGAAAACAAGGGATGCTCGCATGCAGCGCGAAGAGCCTCAAACTACCCCAGCGAATATCCAGGGCAAGCTGCTTAGCACGCCAAGCCTTCCGTACTTGGGAGTGTAACCTATGAATCCAACTATGGACCGAATCAACATCGACACTGAAACGTCGCTATCCTCATCCACGAGGCCCAATATGCGATGGGCAAGGTAAGGTGCTGAGAGCTGAGCATGTCCTTCATTCCCCTCATTTGATAGACAGGTGTGCGGTTGAACCACTTTACTTATCCTCCATTTGCCATCTCTCTAATTCTTGCGAACCCATACCCTCCACAAATAGCTTGCCTTGCATACCATGTAGTACCTCAAGTTCTGATCAGAATGGCTAACAGTGTACGGCCTATGGTGATGCACTGCATAGTCTTGAAGAAACAGCTTCAGCTCAGACATTTGTATCAAATACTATCCCCTTTCTAATGATCTCTTTGCGATGGTCGTACATTGATTAATTTCCGACACATCTGCAGCCCATGGTCACAAACTGTCATATCTGTCATGCTAATGTCCCTTTAGTTGGGAACGCCATGAAAAGGTATGTTCACCGACCTCAATCGCTCAACCTCACCCATGAATCATATGGAGTAGCATCCTCTACGTGAGTACAAACAGGCATAGCCTCCTCTACTTCAGCATGAACAGGCACATCTCTGACTATTCTCTCCTCAACCGGTCCTAGGTAATGGTTACCTGGGTCAACTGGCACTGGCTCCTTCATCATGGTCCGAATTCTCTGAATCAATGCTAACTTCATCACCAGTCCTTTCCTCCTCTTCTTTCTCCAACTCATCGTTCAGATGGCCTACTGAAAACCGCCTACATTCTTCAACTGCCATTGGAGAGGACTGAAGTTGCTCATACGTCAACTTACTGCCCAATACCATATTCCCTAGTGTTCGGTCCACATCGACCGCCCATTGATGTTCATCGCCTCCAACGTCGTCAAAGGATGGCCCATCCTCCTTCCTGTATCCATTCTCCACCATCACCTCAACCATGGTCACATTTGACCCTTCGATTACCCTTTTTTAGAGTGACCAATGACCCTCATTGGGTAAGGGCATTAAGATGAAGTGTGCCCTAGTCTTCCCACTATCAAACCTCCCCTTCAATGTGAAAACACCAGCGAACGAACTTTTCCTTAACACGCAAGAAAAGGTCACAGAAGCTAGGAGGCACACTAGATATTTCCAGTTCATCTTCCATATCCTCAAACACCACATCTTCTTTTCTAACACTTCCTCCATAAAACAAATGGACTAAATAATCCATCTACAAAAGCATTTGAACAAACTTCATCAAGTCTTCGAATTGGTTCTAGTGAACAAAACAGGGGCGACTAAGTACATATAACCTATACATCGTAACCTAACCAAATATAAATACAATCTACCTAGCCTAACCTAACTACATATAACCGATACATGCTAAACTATCTATACAATTAGCTACACTAACTATACCAAATAAGTCACTATACCATAGCCAATCTATTGCGACTCCAAATTGGTCGCTATAAGTCGTTATTATAGCGACCGATGTATAAGTCGTTGTAAGTGGCGTCGCTATAAATCTATAGCGACCAACAGGGTTTACAGCTACCGATAGTTGGATGCTAGTATTTATAACAACCAATGATCTATCACATGTTATAGCGACCAATGGTTCGAGGATATTAAACTTTTTAGCGACCACTAATCCGTCGCTATGAACTGGCACAATTATATATAATAAATTTTGTATTAACCAGATTTCATATTAAATCAACATCCATAGCATGTCACATCACTTCATCAACCACATCATCAGATAAAGATCTCAAGTTTCATTGAAGCCAACATTTAACAATACATCAAGTCCTATCATCTGAGATTCTGATCCATGACAGCAAGTCATCATTACAAAAGGAAAAGAACACATACAACCTAGCTAGGTTAAATGGCAGGCACCAGTCATATGTTAGACTGCACAATCTAACTAGATTCATAGCAAAATGCCTCATCTCCATCTTATCAAAAGCAAAATGTCATATGTTGACTTCTTGTTGACATTATCCAGATTCCAGCATCATGTACACCTCCAAGGCCTCCCTCCACCTGAACACAACACAGTACACACATGAAGTTAATTATGGGACCTACATAGGAACCAAACAATTGTGATACCCATAATCTAATTGAGACTAGAAAATAGTAAATAGGAAACCTCAAATAGAAATAGAAAAATATCATCTCCAAGGTTCAAAAGTAGATTTCTGGAAGCTAGTTGGGTACATTCAGTTTCGACAAACTGTTGATGAAGTCTAAGTCTTTTCTAACAGTCATGTAGTAAATTGCACTTTAAAGACTAGCATGAAAATTTTCACTAAATGGTTCATTCCCAAAATTATAGACATCAGAGGTTTTTATTTTCATTCCAAGAAGTCATCAACAGTTTGCATGCAAGCTTGAAAAAGATAAAATCAGAACATGCTGACCAAAATCACACACATATTACAAATAAGAAAACATTTATGCATCCTCAACAAAAAAGGTAGAAATCAGATATAGATTGTCCACCTGAGTTCTAGCTCTTCTCTCCCCCTGCTGCAAGTCCAGAGTATAAAAACACAAAGTATAGGCACTAATCAGCATCATGAAACTTGCTAACCTTCAACTATCATAAGAGGAGATATATAAGTGACCTAAGAATAACATACCTGAAACACCTTCAGGCAATTTTGATGCCTTCCTAACCGATTTTGATGCCTGCTGCTTAACCTTCAATTGTCACAAATATCACTAATTATAAGTTTGACCATTTGTCATATACTAGTGAACATGCACGTGCGACACGCACATGGATATAAAAAAATATCATTCATAAAGGAGGAATTACAGTTGGCATTAGAATTCTAGCTTTTTCAAAGTGGAAAATTCCATTACTAAACGAGGCTACGTTACAAACTCTTGAGGCAGTAAGTACATCTCCATCTCCCACATCAAACCACTTGCAGAGCTTATGATCGATGTATGTTGGCACTAGACAGTGCAGCTTGCCTTACCCTCATATCATCATCAGAGTCTTTCTCCTTGTGTACTTGGATGCTTAGTATAATCTCACCATTTTCCCATTCCCCTCCTATAACTTCTCCTCACAACCTCATACCGCACTTGAAATATCTTCCTAAAATATGGGTAAAAATAAAGATTGGCGACCCGTAAAATCATCAAATATATCAAAAGAAACCATGCTAAAATTTTGATTTACTGTTAGAAACCTCAGCTTGGAAGTTTCCATACCGCACTAAAAAAGACTGAAGGTACCACATATTTCGCCCCTAAGAGTGAAAATGTCACATTAAAATTGATAGACAACTGTGTGTACACAACCACCTTAAGTAAGAGAAAGAGAATGGGCACAAGAATCTAGCAATTTGAGTAACTAATACAACAAGAACTACAGGTCATGCGAATCCTCTTATCTGAAAGCAAGTATACATACTGATATACGTTACTGGACACAAAAAGGAAAGGTTAACTCTATACTAATATCCTACACGATAATATTGCAGAGAGAGGTGTTGAACTATACAAACCTGTGCATATGTATTGGCCGAAGAAATAAGTTCATTATTCCCAGATCCAGTAAAAGCTGCAGAGGGGAAAAAGGAAAGAAGTTATATAGTTAATGAAGCACGGGATACTGAAGGTACCCACATATAAAGTTCATTAAATGTATCACGAGGAGCAAAAGAAAATATGTCAAAGAATAAACTGACAGGACAAATTTAAATGTTTTATATTTTCTAGATTCTAACAAAATGCTCACGATCAGCAGTAAAGATAGAAGCAGTACGTAATCCCTATTTGCATGCTTAGCTGGTTGAGTCTAGGACAAGGCAGCAAAGCAGAAAATGAGATAATATAGTGGGAAAAAAATCATCAGGTTTTTTTCATTAGAAAATACAGAAATGATCAGCACTTCCAAGGAAGTACGAAAAAACAAGATGATAGTTGTAGGTTCATAGAATATTTTTCTGTAGAGTCTTACGCATCAATACTTGAGTACCAAACACCGCTATGCCACAAGCAAGAGCAAGAAACAGTAACATAGACACTTGATGTTGTGCAAGTTCTTCATCCTGTGTATGGTAACTGCAACCAGATTAGATAACCGATACAGCAAGAATGCAAAATCCAAGAAGGTGATTGACATTCGACATATTGTTAAAGACTACTCACAAGCACTGAGAACACAAAGTAGGAGCGTAACAATGTGCCAAGTGACAAATTTTTTGTCGTGAAACCAGCATTCATGAGAGTTTGGTTTCAGATCAGTCTATAAACTGCCAGGTAGCATCCTATGTATGCCGTGGTGTGAAGTGCAATATTCTTCATAGTGAAGTAAACCAATGTATAGTCACATGTTTGTGTAGAGAGGGAGCAAACTTATATCAAAATGAGATAATATAGTGAAAAAAATCATCAGGTTTTTTTCATTAGAAAATACAGAAATGATCAGCACTTCTAAGGAAGTACGAAAAAACAAGATGATGGTTGTAGGTTCATAAAATATTTTTCTGTAGAGTCTTTCACATCAATACTTGAGAACCAAACACCTTATGAACAAAAACATTGCTATGCCACAAGCAAGAGCAAGAAACAGTAACATAGCCACTTGATGTTGTGCAAGTTCTTCATCCTGTGTATGGTAACTGCAACTAGATTAGATAACCGATACAACAAGAATGCAAAATCCAAGAAGGTGATTGTGGCAGAACCGCCCGAAATAATGCACTTACGGAGGCGCTCGTCTTCCACCAGACACTAAGCACCCCGAAAACACGCTACAACGGGTGAGTTCTATCGGGCACACCCCAAGGGAGAGCCCGAATAGTCCACATTTTCCCCCAAGGATCCAATAATGAGAACGAGTTACAATACTTAATCCATTTCATACATCCAGAGTTCTTAGAAATATATTATTACAGTACCAAGGTCAGAGTGCGGAATATTAAACAGCGGAATGATAATAAACATCTATCGATAATGAACAAGGATCCGTCTGTGCCCACTAGAAGAATCCTTCACACAACGGGAACATCTCAAGTAGTACCTGCAACAGGGGTAAATAAATCCTGAGTACACAATGTACTCGCAAGACTTATCCGACTAGTGGGAATACTTTCCAGACTCCAAGGAATATGATAAGCTTTATGGTTTGCTGGGTTTCTTTTGCAGAAAGCAATACTAATAGTGAATCTTTATTTATGTTATTATTAGCGGTCATGATTAATTTATTATCTAGCCATTCTATGTAAGCACCTGTTCTACTTTCAAGCAAGAGTTGAGCAAGCAGTTTCATTTCATCACATTTCATCTTTCAGTTCTTACTACGATGCTAGAGTTAAGACAAGTCGTACCGACACGGCGGCGATTTGTGAATCAATGTGCCTAGCTGGGTACCCTGAAAACACACGCCCCGCTTGTACCTCAGGCACAAGCAGGACCAACCCATCACCCTCCTATCACGGGGTCCAGGCCCCCGTCCAAACTTGAACTCCAAGCCTCCGCTCCTGAGTCCCGGATTCAGTGCGGTGCAAGGACCTCCACCATCCCCGCATCCAATCAGTCGGTCTAGAAAGAGCCGAAATCCACGACAAGAGAGCAACAGGTCTTCCCTGCGCCCATACCCAAGTATGTCCTCGGGATAATAAATCTGTGACTTGCCTAGCGTCCATTGCAACGGCCGGTCCTTAACCAACACAGACAGGGAAAAAGTGTAACCAAGCTATGCCCCGTTGGCCGCAGGACACAACCTCTTACACCCACCAGTACCCAAACCATATCCCTGCCCGGTCACCATTTTCCTTTCCACCAGTTTATCATGAGTGATCATAATTATCACCTATTGTGAGTAACGGCAGGTTACTCACGCTACCGAATCCTGAGCATAGCAGCTACTCGATCTATACTAGTAGGGCTCATAGGTAGATATATTTATGCATGTAGTTTCCATAAAATGGCTGTAACATAAATGCACATCATATATATATATATATTCACTAATCAGTCAAAAATAGGGGTTATGCACCAGGGCTTGTCTTGGGTAGGTGGTGTGTCAACAAAGTCAGCAACGAATGGCTCCGGGGCTTCCTCCTGAACGAGAACTTCCTCCTCGTACTCCTCAATAATCTCCTCATAGTCTTGTTCGTCCGCAGGCACGAACTCTACCAACTCGTGATCTACATGCATGAAATGATGATGCAATACTTAGTAATACGATAACAGCAACTCTTAAAATAAAAATACATCTGTCAGGCTACTAAGCTAGTTCTACCGACTAAGGTGCTAAGTTACCTACTGTTACCACTAACAAGTATGAAACATTTCATGTACTATCTTAGCAACTAAGGGTATTCGTAATATCAATTTACTCTATATATAATAAAACAGGGAGTACTAGCTATTCTATATATCAACCTACTCTAGAGCTATAAAAATTACAGTGAGCATATAATAATCTAATGAGCCTACTGTAAAAATTTTGTGGCTAAAGTTATCATCGATTTGCCACAAAAATACATGCGAATATTAAGCTAACTAATACTAAGGTTTCTAAATTGAATTTATGAATCTATCATTATCACAACTAACAGTAAACTTACTACACCAACAGATAGATAGCATTTTTATGAACCTAACAAATTTTGTTTCACTATTTTTGGACACCTACGGATTTTTCTACAATTTTACAAAGATTAGCTCACAACTAAATTGAATAAATGTTTATTAATTCATTGAAAAATGAAAAACTGAATTCCTTAGCGCGGCCCGTGAGCGAGCGGCTCGGCCCACTCCAGTGCCCCACGCACGCGCACGTGCAGCACACCGGCGCGGCCCACGCAGCTCGGCGATAGTGGCCCAACGCGGGGAGACCCACGCGCGCCGACGATTATGCAAAAGAGACCCTGGTTTCAACTAAATGAACCCACGGTCCTTTCTACTATTTCACTCTCTCTGACGCTCGCACTTAACCCCCCGGTTCACTTCGAATTCCCATTTCAAGGTCCCTGGCCGAAACTTAACAGAGGCCACGGCATCTCCGACCAAACGTCGACGAGCACGGACCTCCTCGGCAGCAATCCTCACCACCGAGACACTCCTCACCACAAGCACATTCGATAGAGGTAATAAACACCATGATTGGTGCCGCACAGAGGCGTGTCCACACACCACGGCGGGGTTTGGCCGCGGTGACACCGACGTCGGCGAATTAACCTAGCCCAACGCCTCTACCGCTAACCTAGGAGCGAAGGTGCCTCACCAGATACATGAAGGATGGCCTGGACGAAGTCGCAGGGCTCGACACGGTGGTTGGCCATGAGCGCGGTGTTGCTCTGGTTCACGGCAAGCATGGCGGCGGCGGCCCCGGCGACCTGCTGCTCCACCGGCAAAACTACTACACGGGCGAGGCAACCAAGTCAACACGACGCAAAAGCACCGCTCAATTGAAACAACGGAGCATGGAGCGACGCCCTGGCCGAGCACCCGCCTCGATGGTCATGGTGGACTGCCGCGACAAAAATGCCCCACATTACCTCACTGGAGGACGAAAGCTCGTTGGGTCGACTCCAATCGCGAGCTAACTACCAGAGCTAGTTGGGTGCACAGTTAATTGGAAGGAGGTGGACTACGCAAGGCTAATTAGATGGACGACTCAGCTCGGTCTTATGGTGGCCGACGATGGGGAAAACTCAAATTGACGCCCCGACATCGTACGACCGCAACAGTGGCAGGCTTGGCGCGACGCTAGACTCTAAATCAAGCTCCAGACATGCGCAATTACGAGGATAGGGCCAGGCTCTGTGGGTTTTGCCTTGGCGCGGCTCGGCCGGCTGGCGTGACACCATTCAAGGCGACATGACGGGGAGTGTGGCATGGCGTAGCCACTAAATGGGAGAGGATGGCAGCGCGACGGGTGATGGCTCCATGCGCGAACGAGGCTGGCACGACGACAGCGGCGGTGGCAGAGCAGCTCAGGCGGACGCAACGCTGGCGGTGAGAGCGCACGCGGGCGACCCAGCGAGGCAGACGGCAGCGACGGAGCAGAGTGGCTGGGCCCGCCGGCCCTAGCGTCCCGAGTGCGCGTGCTTGGCGCGGCAGCAGGTGGCAGTGGCCAGTAGCCGTGGCACGTGTGCGGGCGTGCGTGCGCGTGCGTGTCGGGTGGCCAGCGCGGCAGCGCTGAGTGCCGGGCACGGTGACCATGCCCCGACGCCGAAACCAACGGTAACGTGCCATGCACGATTTTTAAAGCGTTCCAAAAATCAAACTCGATGATTCAAATGACAAACCAGTTTTTCTATACTTAAGAGGGTATGTTAAACTACTGAAACAAGCCCTAATACCACACCATTACTTAACCCAAATCTCCTACAAAAATTGTCGAACGTAGCTTCGTCCAAGCATTTTCCGACTTAGGAAAATTGACTAAGTTTTTGCTCGGATTCGTGTCAACTTCGATTTCCAAGCTACCAACCATGCTAGCTACGGAATTCATTTCTCGATTGCAAGTATTTCATTGTCGCCTACGAAGTTTGTACTACAAACTTTATTAAAGTGCCGCATATGCGTTCTATAGCATTTTCGTTCAATAAAAAATCGTTTAGAACCCTAAGTGATATAACGCGGCATGAAATATAACATTCGTTTCATGTTTCCGATGAACGTTTCAAGTTACGTACATTGCTTTACACTCTATATTACACATATTTATACATAAATATGATGCTCATGCAATGTTCTAGCAAAAGATTGTATAGTGTAACACCGAGGGTGTTACAATGATTGACATTCGACATATTGTTAAAGACTACTCACAAGCACTGAGAACACAAAGTAGGAGCAGAACAATGTGCCAAGTGACAAATTTTTTGTCGTGAAACCAGCATTCATGAGAGTTTGGTTTCAGATCAGTCTATAAACTGCCAGGTTGCATCCTATGTATGCCGTGGTGTGAAGTGTAATATTCTTCATAGTGAAGTAAACCAATGTATAGTCACATGTTTGTGTAGAGAGGGAGCAAACTTATATCAACATGGGTATCCATCTAAATCTAGTTTGGGAAGAATTGAAAGTGGGTAAAATGCGACAGAAGCATTGGTCGTAGCTAAGGTGATATCCTCTTCGGCTGACAGACTGCCCCGTAATCCTGTTTAACCATTTCACCTAAAAATACACCAAGGTTTTTTTATATGTAAGATTAAAAAAGATACGAACTAGGAAAAATTGGGATAACAATCACAACATCTTAATTTCTTCAGCTATACCATCCTACTGATGCTGGACGCCTGGATCTACTCGATTTAGCATTTAGTAATCGGAAATTGGGAAGCAATCAAGCAAAGCTCAAAACTGGAGAACTAGAAATTCGATTTACGGATTCACCAGTCACCACTGCAGCAACCAGCAGGATGGATCCGATTGGCCAATTGGGGATTTGATTTGAGTTGAGACTGGAGATGGAGGGCAGGGCAGGCGCACATACTCGGGGATGGAAGGCAAGGGAGCAGCGGACGGGGATGGAAGGGAAGAGGACGAGTATGTACCTGTTCTGTTCGAGCTCGTGGCCGGCAGGAGCGGGGACGACGGCTGTGACGACGGGGTGGGGATGACGGCTGCGGCGGCTCAGGCTCCGACGAGCGTGCTGGGGTTGGCGGCCGCGGCGGCGAGGGTGGCAGCCGGGGCAGGGATGGCGCCCCCCACGCGAGCTCACGGCGGTGGTGAGTCCGTACGTGACGAGCAGCGCTGGGTGCTGAGTCCGTGAGGTTTGAGAGTCGTGAGATGAGATGGCGGCTGATGGGGGTGGTTTGGTGGTGAAGTTAGGGTTTCGGGTGACACGACGGGTGGGCCACGCAAATTTCACTGCACGTGAGTGGGCTGAGCCGAACGCGCCAAAATAAAACTAAGCTATAGGGACCAATTGTTGACCTTAATATGTATTTTTAGCGACCGATTGTCTAAGGAAATATACACCCACCGATTATCGGTCAGTATTAGGAAATATAGCGACCGATACTCCGTTAGAAATTAGTAGCGACCAATTGTTGGTTGTTAATACTATGTTTTAGCGACCGCTGTCTGACGCTAATTGTTGGTTGTGGTATAGTGAGTATACTAATAAATACTACAAATACTAATCTAATTAACTAACTATACTAATCGAACAAATACTAATCTAACTTCCATTCACACTATACCACAGTCAATCTATAACGACTCTAAATCGGTCACTATAAGTCGTTATAGTGACCGATGATTGTTCGGTATAAAGTTATAGCAAACGATGTATAAGTCGTTGTAAGTGGCGTCGCTATAAGACTATAGCGACCGATAATGGGACGTAAATATTTATACCGACCGATGATATGTTACATGTTTTAGCGACCGATGGTTTGAGGATATCAAACTTTTTAGCAACCAACAATCGGTCACTATGAACTGGCACAATTATATATTTATATAATATTAATTTCGTATTAACCAGATGTCAAACCTAATAAACATCCATAACATGTCACATTATTCATCAGCCACATACATAAGTAAACCATAGCTGCCCACAACACTCATAAACCACATTATTAAATAAAGGTATCTCAAGTTTTCATTGAAGCCAACATCTAGCAATACATCAAGTTCTATCATCTGATCCATGACAGGTCATCATTACAAAAGGAAAAGAACACATACAACCAAGCTAGGTCAAGGCAGGCACAAGTCATATGTTAGCTTGCACAATCTAACTAGATTCACTACAAAATGCCTCATTTTCATGTTATCAAAAGCAAAATGTATATGTTAGCTTCATGTTGACTATCCAACATCATGCAGACCTCCAAAGCCTCCCTCCCACTCCCACCTGAACACAGTGCACACATGAAGTTAATTATGGGACCTGTATATAGGTAAACAATACAAATAAAGATGAATACACAGTTTAGACTGCGACTGCTATGCTTTTTGCCCTTCCAGAAAATTTGAGTCTGAACAAGAAGCTGCATATACTAGTAAGATTCGATAGGCGCCAAAACCAAGTTGCATTCAGATAAGCACAGTTGCATTCACAGATCAGAAGAGCTCTAAGGAGTGTTACCTTTGTCCCTGTGTGGAACCAAACAACATCTAATTTCTTATTAGAGCCACCACCTAAGTTCTTATTAGAGCCACTGACTATCTAAATCCTATTTTTGCTAGTATCTGTATATATGTAAAAAGGAGCTCATTAGGCGTCTTCAGTCTAGCTAGAATCAGAGCATGTAAAATTTGGAGCCAGTATCTGTTTTGAAACTAACTCCAATCTACATAATTTTATCAATGACACAGTAAACTATGATATATAGGAACATGCAGTGCACCAATTCAGAAAGTCATAATAATCAGTAAAATAGGCATAACAAAACCCTACAGGTCGTAATTGCTAAGTAAGTTCCATGTCGACTAGTCCAGCACCAAAAGAAATCAGTAATATCGAAACCACATCAGTTATCTATGTGACGTGTATAAATAAAAATTGTCTCTTTCAAATACTTGTTTGGAGTTATACTCGGTAAAACTGGGGAAAACAAGGTTAGCTTATGAATAATAGTTCAGAAATAAGTTTGGGGTTTATCATGTTTAATTCCAGGGTCATCTCCTTTCTCAAAGATTCTCAGAAAGAGCATGACTACCCTTTACGTACAACTTCCATCATGCTATATTTCTGCTTCAGCAAATTAGGATTTGCCAAGTCCTTCAACTTCTGAGAAACTAATTGCCAAAATATACTGTGCAAAAATAGAATGGTTGATATAGAAAGGAACCATGAAGAAACTCGAATAACTCTAGAGAGATTAAACCATGCTTATCCGCATGCAGCATGCAGAATAATGCTTATATAGAATAAACAAAGAATGAAAGCATGGAATACTAACTACACATGAGGGACCATACTGGTTCCAACAAGGGCCCAAACAACATTACCACGACTCATTGTCAGTGCAAGTGTACAGCCCCAAGTTTCATACAGCAACGATTATTTTGCACCTATGGGTTTTTTAGTATAATGTTTAGGGATCAGGACAGAAGAAAGAAGAAAGAGTAATCCACAATTTAATCTCAGTTCTCAGTGGTTCAAAGAAAGGAACCATGGAAGCTAGTCTAATAAAGGTAACGAGGAATGCAAAAGGGTCATACAATTCATCAATAACAATGCTTCGAAAGTAAATTAAATTAAATTGTTAATCATGCATTCTTTACCAGTAGGGATAATAAAGCATATACTGATATACATATTAGTTTCAACATTACCATGCCTCTCAGTAGTAGGTAAATGAGCAAAGAAACATAACTCACAGAAGCTTCATGGCCAAAATATCCATCCACTTCCCCTAGACCAACAGCGGCATCAGCTGGCCATGGAGAGCCTCAGAGCCACCACTGGCTCCAATCTCTTGGTGCGTTGCCAGAGACAAGAGGCCTGATAGGCTGAATCACATGGCAAACTCAATCACAAAGCTAATACTCCATGCTTATAGAGCAAAAAAAAAATTAGCAGTCATATCCATTGGCCGTAGCTATCAGTCCTATGGACTGATCAAGACCATTGCCTTAGTCAAAACACAGGACTAAAGGGGTGTTAATTTCAGACCACCAGCAATTTTATCCGTTCAGCTGCACTAGGCACATGACCATCAAATATAAACTAAACTTTTTGATCCTGCTGCCAGCTTAATAATTAGAACAGAGATAAAGAATTCAGTGCTTAGTTTTCAGTAACCTAGTTCAATTCGAAAATGGAACCACACCTAAAACAAATTAGCAACAAAGAAGGGCTAGTACTATCCAGTGTGCAGATTAGCTTCATCCCACAACAAATTAGAAACAAACTTGTGGTGTGGCTTAACAACAAATTGGCTGCAGGCTGCATTTGACGTTCAATCCATGTCTAAACAAGATACAATCTAAAATCTTGTGTATTTTGTAGCACCCGGTTTTAAGAACAAGACCAGATACACACCATATTTGAGCCCAGGAAGTCAAATCTCACATATAGCTACAAATAAGGGTAATATCAAATGACAATGCTTAAATACATAGCGTATTAGTATAAAGAATATTACCTCAGAGTATAGACAGCGTAAAGACAACTCCGATCTTCAGGCGAAGACTCCAAATCCACAGGGACAACTGACTGGTTGATCACAAGCCTAATTCCTCCAAACTCAATCTGGTACCCATCCGGGATTTTTATCCAAATAATTGAAAATAAAACAAGCGTAAGTACATGTCGTACTCAACAAATATAACATGGGGTTCATGAGGCTCAAAAGGCTGACACTGGTTTAACTGCGATTAGCTTTTAATGAGTCATGATTTTAGCAATTAAGTAGCAACAAGTTCACCTCAAGCCCATAAACACATGATCAGGTAAACATGAATAATGAATAGCATAAACAATTAGCCATTAGTGAGCATCTTCATCATCAGTATCATCTGTGTTCATCATCTATTCCGTAAATGTCCCAAGGCCGCTCGTGACCGTGAGCACGGCTGATATACCAGTTTTACACTCTGCAGAGGTTGTACACTTTCACTGTGAGTCATGATTTACCCTTTCGCCCGAGGTGATCAGCCTCTTGACCCACTACCAAGGAAGGTCGGCAGGGTTCACTATGAAGCCTTTCAAAGGTTCGTCTAACAAGTTAGGGCTATTAGATTCACTCGGCAAACAGATGTAGGAACCCCCCTGCCGAATGGCATAATTCCATCACGGCTATACACATAAGAGTAGAGGCTGTGCTATACCGGATTCGTCAAGCCATTATTACGCCAATAAAGGTAACCACTAACAAGCTAGAAAATGTCCTCATACTGAGCTAAAGCCAGAGCCATATAGCCCTCACAGCTGTACTGTAAGTCCCGGATGATCACTTACAGATAAGTCCTTAGGGAGAGGAATCTAGAGCACCATAAAATAGCCCAATGCTCTAGCCCCCTTGTTCCATGTTGCTAAAAACATCTTTTAGTGTTTATTGCATATACCATTAGTCAAGTTACAAGATCATGATTGTAGTTGAGCACTAGCATAGCTACCCAATGCAATACCCCATAGGAATCAAGACACAAGGTACAAAGTACTAGGAAATCCTTAGTGGTAGTCAAGGTAGACACATGCAGTATGAATTAAATGATTAAAGGTGTATAGGACAATAAGGAAGATCCCATGCTATACTTGCCTTAAACACCGATCCTTCGGTAAGCTTTAATCTTCAATGTTCTTCTTTTTCTTGATCACCACGTATATCTCACCGACTGGACGTAATCATAAAGCACCACACAAGCATCTATACAATCATACACGAAGCAAACAATAGATCTAAATTAGAACAGTACACCAAACATAAGATCAAGATGAAAAGTTTGTAAAACGAATCTACGTCTCGCTACGAACACACATACGCGAAAAGCACTCAACTCGGAGCTATGGTTGAAAAGATACAACTACCAAGAGATCTACTCATAAAACCATTAGCTTCATGTGTTTTAATTATATAAAACCATATATAGGATATTATATAGGTAATATAAATTAAGTCAAGTTTAAGTTTGAATTGTAATACTAAAGTAAAACAGATCATATTTTATTTATAAAACCCAGGTGCGTAATTGTTATTCAAGTTATGATTTAAACCATGAAATTCCAGTATTAGTGACATGATAAACACTATTACTAACGCGTAGATCTTGACGCTATGAATCTAACGCAACTTGAATGGACTAAAACGGATCTAAGACGCAGAAGATATGATTTAAACAAGATTTCTTTTAGTCGAATATTAGATTAAATCTAATCACGAATTTAAAAGTTAAAAACATCTTTGAGCGAAGAGTATGAACACGTAGATTATGAAATTACGAACCTAACGCAAGTTGAGCGGATCAAATCGGAGTTAAAAGCGGAGAAGTTATGGCTAAATCAAGATCGTTGGCAAATCAGTAAATAGTGAAAACGTATTTTAGACTTAACCGAAACAAAATACGCTTTCAAATGAAGAAAACAAAATCTGAAAACATGTTTTGGACTGCGGGTTTATTTGTCAAAAGCAGAGGGACTCTTTAGCAAAAAGAAACGTGAAGGGTAAGTTCTAATCTGGACCATTGATCTAAAAGCAGACTGACTCGGCATGATTACGTATTTCTATCGTATTTATGGATTTATTTTTGTAAAGGAAAACGGCCACAATAAAGCATGGCGTGGAAGATGATGTCATCAAGCTAACTAGCAGATCGGCCACAACAGAATGCGCATGCGAGCTCGCCGGTGGTGCCATGGCGGTGCTTCGACGCAGCGGCGGCGTTCTTGCGCATGTGTGCGAGAGGGAGCGAGGAGCTGCTCACTCATCTGGTGTGGCACGTGGGTTGGGTCGAGCACCGCAAGAGCAGCCAAAGACGCCGGTGGAAGAAAAGTAAGACACGCGGTGATAAATCGTCCATGGGTAACGGCGAGAGCTCACGGGCTTAACACCTAAGCGGGGCCTAAAGACCTCGGTTTCTGCGTCAAATGTATGGGAAGACACGGAGCAACAAGGAGAACTCACCAAAGGAATTTTAGATGGCGAGACAACGGACGGAAGCGAGGCGAGGCAGCGCGAGGGCTCGGCGGTGCGATGGCGACCTTCCTTGAAGCAAAAACCGGTGCGGAGTCCTTGGCGTGATGAAAGCGGCAAGCGGCGAAACCTGGCAGCGGCGCGACGGGCCAATGCAAGGCGTCTCTACGATTTTGGCGAGATCCGATCCAAAAGCGAGATCGCAAGGTAGCTAGGGCAAGGCAGCACGGCGACTCCGGCTTCTTCACGGTGGAGCTTCGGACGGCTAAGTCGGAGCCACGGAAAAGCGTGGCCAGGTGCTGTATTTGGGGCTCGGTGGAGAACAAAATGGGAGCGGAGGCTCTCTATTTAAGGGCCGTCTAGCTTGACAGAGCCACGGCACCGGATGGAGACATGGACGGACGCGACACGGAAGGAAGGCGGTGGAGTCCGATGGAGCTACGTAAGGGAGAAGAAGGCGACAAAGGCGGGGCGTGATGTCGGTGGGTAAAGAGAGAGAAAGGCAACGCAGTACTGCTTCTTTGAGTTGAAATTTCTTTGTAGTGGCTTTGGTAGGGTCTTGGCTTTCTTGGGCCAGTTGGAGCAGGCGAAAGGGGAGTCGGCTGCGCCAACGTCATGAGAGGAAGGCCAAAGGGATGGTAGTGTGCGGAGGAGGAGAACGAAGTCTTTGGGCGGGCCAAGAAGAAAAGGAAGAGGAGAGAGGAAGAAATCATTTTCTCTTTTTTTTCCAAATCTTCTCCATTTTGTTTCCAAAATTAAATCCGAATGCAAACCAAATCAAATTCAAATATGATTTGAAATACATTTTTTTTAATTCAAATATAATTGAGAAATTTTGATAAGTTCTCCAAAAATAAATTTACCCTATTTCAGTTCTTTTATTTTCAAATTTTCTTTTCTTTCTTTTCTTTTCCTCAAAGCCATTTTTAATTTCATTTACAAAAGCAATTTAAACTATTTTAAACTTTCAATCAAAACCACTCAATCAAATACATCAAATGCGACGGCATGTATGCACAACATGTTGCTAAACCTTATATTAAATTTTAATTTCATAAAAAATTTATTTCCTATATTTTAATGAACACGAAATTCCAAATTTAATCATTTTAGCTCTATTTCCAAAAGAGGCAAATTTTAGGGTGTTACATATTTTTAAAATGTTATCATCACTTGACTGCAAGTGCACCCTAGTAAAATTTAATGGCTCTCACCTCCAGCCTCATGCGGCATGGCAATTTCACTTCGATCAGGCAACGATGCAACAACAATCCCTGAGGCGTTGGAACCTGGAACGCTGGATACTACCCCTTCTGGTTCTCCCACACCATTGTAAACTGCACAAAGGAAAATAATTGATATATTGAATCGCTCTTGTGAACGAAGCTGTTTGGTTCAGCTCTGATAATGCGATCTCACAGCCTTAGAAAATTGAAAAGTATGTCGGACTGCGATAAACACTATGAGCTAAAAAAGACCAAAATGCATCAGATTCCAGATCTATAGGCCGACAATACTTACCTGGATCCGTTCAGCACCGAGCCACCTCGTCGGATCCGCCCGAGCCACCTCGTCAGATCTCGCTGCCGCCTGGAGCACTGGGGCCGCGCGGTACCGAATAGACGCCATGCCCTTGGCCTGGCCGCACCACCGCACACTGCCTGGGGTACCTGGGTCGCACGCCGCGCTTCCATCGATCAGGGCTTCGCGCCGCGCCGCCGCCTTGCGACCCCGATGAGCGCACAGCGGGGATGCGGCCCAGACGACCGAGTAGTAGGGACGGAGGCTGCAGCAGCGAGGATGACGGCCCCGGCGAGCTCGTGGCGGTGATGGAGAAGAGCCGCCCCCGAGGTCCCGACGAGCGCCGCTGGTGTTGAGTCCGTGTGTGGCGGCTGCTGGGTGGATGGGACGATGGGTGCTGGAGCCTTGAGACAGGGTTTTGGACTTTTGGGTGTTAGTGTATGACCGGTGGGCCACTCAATTACATTGCACGTGAGTGGGCTGGGCTGGATGCGCCAAAAATGAAAACGGACTGTACCGACCGATAGTTTGACTCTAATATATGTGTTTATACCGACCATGGTTCGACGAAACAACCAAATATATATAACGACTAATAATCGATCGGTACAAGAGAAAATAGCGACCGATGATCTATCAAAAATTTATAACGACCAATAGTTGGACGTTAATATTATGTTTTAGCGACGGTTGTCCGACGCTAATTGTTGGCTGTGGTATAGTGTCAACCCTAACTATACATACCCTAACTACCATGAAATCGAGGTTGAAATCAACATTGCAACAAGAAATCAAGAGCGGATTACCTGTCCTACAAAGTGGGGAACCTTGGGGGTTCACCCACACCCAGCATGCCCCGCGGAGAGGGCCGCTGGTGGCCCCTGGCGCGCAGCCGCCGGTGGGGAGCAGCGGGCAGCACGGCCACGAGGGGCCTGACAGAGAGAGGTCCGGCGACGAAGTGAGAGAGGGAGGCCGAGGAGAGTCACAGAGGGAGGAAGAGAGCCGGAGATGGCCGAGGTGGAGAGGGATGGAGGCGGAGAGAGACGACGACGGCGAACGCTCGGGTCGGCACGGGCACAGGAGGAAAGGAATAGAGCGAGAGATACAAAGAGGGCCGTGCAGCGGATTTGTAATTCCCCCTACCACGCCAACCGCCTGGCGCGACAAGGGACGCGCCATCTAGGTTGGCGCGGCAGCTGCCGTGCCAGAGTCGACGGAGCGGCATAGCGGTGCCACGTCAGCTGGTCAGCGGGAGGCTGACATGTCACGCCAGGATGCATGGCACGTCAGAGCGGTTTGGCCGCGCTAGGAAAATAGGCGTGGCCAAGCGGATTAGATGTGAAAAAAAGTCAACGGTGTTAAATTTAAAAATTGTTTGAAAAAGGTTAAAAATAAAAAAGAATCTACCTACACAAGTGTAGATGTTTGTCGAAAAAAAGGGCTTGTTCGCTTAAATTTATCAGCCGGCTTATCAGCTAGAATCTACAGTATTTTTCTCTCACAACAAAACAGCTTCAATCGGCTTATCAACCGGCTTTAATACGAGCCGAACATGCTAACAAAAGGCTTGCTCAATAACTAAAATTAGAAAAATAAGAGTGGACACACTTTCAAGCGTGCATCAAATGCGATGTAATGGCGCCTTGAGGCCGTTAATTTGGTGGTTGTCAATTGGTTGGTTGGTTCATCACTCACGAAATCACTTTGTTTATGTCCCGCCGAGCAGTATTTTTCTCTCACAACAATCAACCGAACAATATTTTTGATCCTGTAGAAACAGTGCAGTGTAAGCAGTCGGCGCCCGACATCACATCACCGCCTTGGGCGTCCGGCGCCACCGCCATCGTCACCGCCTTCTCCGTCGGTGTCGACAGGACTAGTGGTCGGCTTGTCTCGCGCCGAGCTGCTTCTTTCTTGATCATCCTAGGCACTGTCGATTGATTTCCTCCTGCGCAAATGGCGAAAGCACGCCATCTGAGACCATGGAGAGGATCGGAAGAGGCGGCGACTTCATCGAACGGAGAGGCGAGTTCGAGAAAGGGACCGGGCCAAAGCGGTTTCGCTTCTGGCGAGCTTGCCATTGCCACTGACAACTTCTCGGACAAGCACAAGCTAGGAGAGGGAGGGTTCGGGTCAGTGTACAGGGTGTTAAAACCCTTTGAATCATCTAGCAGTCGGTCTAGAGGGTAGACAACAAGAGCGGTGGGCAACAGCAACGATGTAGACCTAGAATGCTATCTAGAGGAAGGAGAAGGTGTCGAACCTAAGATCCCAGAGGGAGTGGATCCAGAGGCCTCCATCAGCTTCGTCGGTGAAGTTTGCTCACGGGCAGCGACGGTCGGTGAAGAGAGGCGACGCGATGGAGACGGTGATGCAAAGGCGATGCATGACAGGATGAGCGGTGATGACGGTGGCGGCTTCCCGTCGCTGGCTGCGCACCCTCTTCGAGATCGGAATTAGGGTTTGTCGGTGGGGTTTGCGGCTCACGGCGAACCTCGTGCTTTGAGCCGCCGGCCCCCACCTCTTTATATAGCGCAGTGCGACGGGGGCCCACCAACCATGTAGGGTTGGGCACCCCCGATCAGGGCGCGTGACCAAGGCCCAATAAGTCGTTGGGCTTATTGGTTAGGAGATCAATCTAACATTCTCCCCCTTGATCTCACCATTACTTTTATCTTTAAACTTCAATCCTTTTATCCTTACTCATTTTTCTTCACAGATGATGCATAGAGCATGTCTCATAAATCACGGTCAATCGTCGATAGATTTAATGACTACAATGCACGTCTCGATCCGAAATAGTTACTTTAACTTTTGGGCCCTTTATAGTCCGGGAATCATAGGCTTTCCCTTAAACCCATGCCGGCTACATGTTCTCTCGAACACGTTGGGTGGTAAGCCTTTTGTAAGCGGATCCGTGAGCATCTTTTGGTACTTATATGCTCAAGACTTATCATTTGATCCCGGACTTTATCCTTCACAACATAATACTTTATGTCAATGTGTTTGGCAAAGCACCACTTGACCTATTGTTGTGAGCATCTTTGTCATCTTTGGATTATTATCGCGAGATAACTTCCGATGGTCTATTGATGTCGTCAACCACCTTTAAACCGGTATGAACTTCTTTAGCAGTTCACTGCCCGTTGCCACATAACACGCTACAAACTCGGCATACATTGTGGACGATGTAGTGACGGTTTGCTTTGAGCTTTTCCATGAAATAGCTCCCCCTGCGAGAGTGAACACATATCCAGACGTGGATTTTCTATTATCTCCCGCATAATCAGAATCTGAATATCCCACTATATGGAGTGAATCAGATCTTCTATATATCATCATGAGGCCTTTCGTTCCTTGCAAATAATACAAGACTTTCTTTACCAATTTCCAATGTTCTATTCCAGGATTGCTCTGGAATCTACCAAGTAACCCGGTAACAAATGCCAAGTCAGGGCGCGTACACACTTGAGCATATTGCAAGCTTCCGACAGCTGAAGTATATGGAACCACTTTCATTTGATCGATCTCATATTGGTTCCTGGGGCATTGAAAATCCCCATATCTGTCGCCCTTGACTATAGGAGCAGGTGAGGGACTACATTTGTGCATACTGAATTTCTTTAAGACTTTTTCTATGTATGCCTTTTGTGACAGTCCTAATACCCCTTTACTTCTATCTCGGTGAATCTCGATCCCTAGAACGAATGAGCTTCACCAAGATCTTTCATATCAAATTTTGAGGACAAAAACTTCTTTGTTTCCAGTAGTAGACTGACATCACTACTTGCAAGTAAGATATCATCCACATACAGGACAAGGAAGATAAACTTCCCATTCTTAAACTTTGCGTAGACACAATTGTCCTCAACATTATCTTTAAACCCAAAATTCTTTATTGTCTGATCAAACTTCAAGTACCACTGTCTTGAAGCTTATTTTAATCTATAAATAGATTTCTTTAGGCGGCATCCCAAACGTTCTTTTCCCTCCATGATAAAACCTTTCGGTTGTGCCATGTAAACATTTTCCTCTAAGTCTCCGTTGAGAAATGCCGTCTTTACATCCATCTGATGTAATTCCAAATCGTAATGTGCCACTAATGCCATTATGATTCTGAAGGAATCCTTACACGAGACTAGAGAAAAAGTCTCATTGTAATCAATTTCTTCTCTTTGTGTAAAGCCTTTTGCCACAAGTCGGGCTTTATATCTTTCTATATTCCCTTGAGAGTCAAGTTTTGTTTTATAGACCCATTTACAGCCTACTGTTTTGGCTCCTTTAGGAATTATCTCCAAATCCCAAACTTTATTTGCATTCATTGATCTCATCTTATCTTCCATGGCCTCAAGCCACTTTGATGAATGATCACTTTTCATGGCTTCTTCAAATGAGGTGGGATCATCCCCCATTTGAAATTCTTCAGTGTTGTACACTTCATAATCAGCAGGAATAGCTGATTTTCTAACTCTTTGAGACCTTCTAGGGGCCTCCTCAATTGGCACATTTTCTGTTTGAGGCTGTTGTTGCTCCCCCTCATGTGTGGCAATAGGTTCTATAGGATCCTGAGGCATGGGTTCCTCATCATCATTCATTGTTGCCACAAAGGGATAACAACAGTCTTTGGCACCATGTTGTCTTGTATCTTGTTAGTGCGACAACAATGCAGTAGTGAGAAAAATGGCTCATGAATGATCGGAGTGGGTGCATACACCCGCTTCTCTTCAAGGTCAATTTCTCGAGCTACCATGCTCCCCTAATCATTTCATCCTCTAGGAAGACAGTGTGTCTCGTTTCCACAAACTTTGTATGTCTGTTAGGGACAAGAGAAACGAAAACCTTTTGACTTTTTCGGGTAGCCAATGAAATGGCAACTCACCGCATTTTGGGATCTAGCTTCCCAATGTTTGGGTTAAAACTTTAGCCTCGTGAGGCTCCCCACACACGCAAGTGGTTAAGTGAGGTACTCTTCCTGTCCACAACTCATACAAGTGTTTTGGGCACCGACTTACTTGGTACTCTATTGAGAATATGAATGGCGGTTTTAACGCCTCCATCCACAGAACTCATCGGTAAAGTGGAGTAACTTATCATACTACGCACCATATCCATCGAGAGTGCAGTTACGCCTTTCAGCCTACTCCATTCTGCTTTGAGGTTCGCCGGTGTTGAATCTTGGGCGACTATACCATTCTCCCTGTAAGAACCTTGCGAAAGGTCCGAGAACTTGTCCATATGGGGTATGCCAACCGTAGTACTCTCCTCCACGGTCGGACACGACTATCTTAATCTTTAAATCATGCTGATTTTCAACTTCCGCTTTAAATATTTTGAATTTATCCAACGCATACATTCTTTCTTTAATTGGATAAATATAGCCAAACCGAGAGTAATAAATGCATGAATGTTATGAATGAATCATAATCATCCACACTTTTCACAGGAAAAGGACCACATATATCTGTGTGAATAATCTGTAGAATTCCTGCGCTTTGTTTGGCATCTTTCTTAATTTTCTTTACATACTTTCCTTTTATGCAATCTCTACATTGTTCTAACTCTGAGATCTCTAATGAAGGAAGAATATTATTCTTAACTAGTCTTTCTATTCTCCCCCTCGAAATATGGCCTAAACGACAGTGCCATAATTTCGACAACGCATCGTGAGCTCTCTTTCGTTTTCTGTTTCCATTGTTCGATGAGGATACATTTTCATTCACATCACATACGGAATTCACATTTTCACGAAGTGATAACAAATAAAGCTCGTCTTGTTGGAAGGCAAGACCAACACATTTATTATTAAACAATATCTGACATTTGCCATTTCCAAAATGGCAATCATAACCATCATGGTCCAATTTTGATACACTAATCAGGTTTCTTTGCAAAGAAGGTACATAAAGAACATCTCTAAGAAAAAGTATAAAGCCATCTGGAAGCTCTAGAGGAAGATCTCCAACGGCATCAACTTCTGCTTGTACTCCATTTGCGACTTTAATGAAACTTTCGCTTCTTTGCAAAGTTCTCATCGAACGGAATCCCTGTAATGAATTAGCAACATGAATAGTTGCACCTGAATCAATCCACCAAGTAGATTTTGAAAACTTTACATACAATGATTCATTTACGAACGTAATAATGTTCTCACCTTTATTCTTCATTATCATCTTTAGGAAATCGGGGAATGATTCTTTTTATAATGTCCCGTCTTCTTGCAAAGATGGAGACCTTTGGTCTTTAGCCACCGGGAATTCTTGATTCTCGAGACTGTTGCATGGGACCTTTTCGGATGACTTGGAGGAAGAGTGTTATAATAGTTCTTTTCTTATCTTTTAGGTAGTTAATGAGAACCACCTTGTGAAACTTTTATTCTTTCCTCCTCCCACACACATGGCTATGAGCTTTTCTAAATCCCATTTTTCAAGTTTGTATGTTGTAATTAACAACAAAGGTGTCAAATTCTTTGGGCAAAGAAGCAAAAATCAAATGAATAAGAAACCCATCCTTGAGTGCCAAATCCATTGGTTTGAGCTTAGATGCCAGATTGCTCATTCTCAAGTATGTGCTCTCTAATGCCACCGCCACCACACGTCAGAGTACCTTTTTTCAGTAACCGGTGCTTGATCAATTTGGGTTGCATATATCTTTGAAGAGCCCGGTGGCTGACTCTTTATTCTATCTAGGTACTCTGTGACCGTGTCACGATCTGGAATTGAGCCCACAATATGAGGCTCAATTGTGTTCTTTATCACCGCCAAACACTTCTTGTTGGCGGTGACCCATTTCTATGCTCAAGGTCATAGGACATCTTTACGGAGCAAAATCCGCTCTCTATTACGCCATGCAACATCGGTCTCATCGGTCTCCCTCACCGGTGCCATAGGTTCTCACTGGGCACGGTGTGGTGACAACCAGATCCACCTCGGCGAGGATGAAGGCCAGTCTATCTTTTTCTTCCACTCATTATAGTTATCACCTTTTAGAGTGGGGATCTCTTTGATACAACTCATTAAGTTGTATCCTCCCAAAAACACAATTCAAATAGTGTGAGAACAGAAATAACAACAATAATTGCATGCCTTAGTTTAACGTTGGTCAAAATTAAAACATACAATTGTTTTATACATTAAATCTACATCACCGTTAAGTAGAAATAGAAATAATGCATAATCATTAAAATTATAATATTGCTATTAACAACGTTGGTCGGGAAAATAACAATATCATAATCATCTCATATTTATCTCTTGGCTCTTAAAATCAAATTCTCCGTTGGTTTGAATTTAATTAAAAGTCCATAATTACTTTAAATACGCAGCGGAAAATTTAAATATGCCCATAATTATTTTTCCAGAAACTCTTAAATATTGCACTGTTCTCTGAACAAAATTGTCGTTGGACAAAAATTGCACAAAGATTTGCATCAACTTCCAATTGAAATTCATCAAAATATATATTTCTGGAAAAATAAAAGAAAAACTTTGAGCTATTTCTATTCATTAGGCCATTTCGGCCCACCCAAAGACACGCCATGACCCACCGCTGCTTGCTTGTATGACCAGCTCTCGGCCTTGTTGCCCGCTGGCCCATTGCGTGCATGACGCTCCCCGTGCCTGAGGCCGCAACCTAGGCTCGGGGTAGAATTCACCCGCGCCCTATCCACTTTGGGTCTGCGGTCTTGGCCGATCATTTCCGTCCGTCCATCCAGATCGGACGGTTGAGCGCACAGCTCGGGGCATCAAAAACCCCGACCGGCCGCGCCTCCCTCAACCCTAGCTCCATTCTATCTTCCCCTTCACTCTCTTCGCGCCGCGCACCAGAGCCACAGCGGAGCCGGCCATGGCGGCCGGAAGGAAAAAGGAAGCACGGCGCCACCGCGGGCCCCCTCGCCGGTGCGCGCGCTCCCCTTTGGGTGAGCGCGCCGCCGTCGAGCGGCCTCGCGTTGGTGCCCTCAGCGCATCCGCCGGCGACCGCGCGTGCGAGGTGCCGAGCGGATCTTGGCTCTGTCCCACGCGCCGTTCGGGAGCGACGCCGCGGTCTCCTTTCCGCGCGGTGGCGATGCCGCCGGCGGTGGGTAAAAGCCCAGGTAGGCTTCCTTTTTAGGGTTAGGGTTTGCTTTTCCGATTTGGAATCGGTTCTTTTCTTTCTCAGTCAGTCACCGAGCGGGCGCCGTATCCCGGCGAGCTATGCCCCCGGCCGGCCTATCTTTTCCCCACGCGCCGGCGTGACTGCAGTGCCACGCAAACGCGAGGTAGGCTACCCTTTTCCCTTTCTTCCCCTTCCTGGATTAGGGTAAGAGTTTGGATAGTTTTCCCCCCGATTTGATTTCTTCTCGGGTAACTTTTCTTTTCTTTTCCCCGAACCCGATCTAGGGTTAGGGTTCGATTTCTTTTAGGGTTAGGGTTCTTTCAGATCCAATCCGAGATCGTGATCTCATTCTTTATCTACCCCTATCTAGATCTACATGCTAGTAGGCTCTGGTACCATTGTTAAAACCCTTTGAATCATCTAGCAGTCGGTCTAGAGGGTAGACAACAAGAGCGGTAGGCAACAGCAACGATGTAGACCTAGAATGCTATCTAGAGGAAGGAGAAGGTGTCGAACCTGAGATCCCAGAGGGAGTGGATCCAGAGGCCTCCATCGACTTCGTCGGTGAAATCGCTCACCAGGCGCGACAGTCGGTGAAGAGAGGCGGCCAGCAGATGGAGACGGTGATGCGGTGCGATGGCGACAGGATGACGGTGATACGATGGCGGCTTCCGTCGTTGGTGTGCACCCTCTTGAGATCGAAATTAGGGTTTTTGTCGGTGGGGTTTGCGGCTCACGGCGAACCTCGTGCTTTGAGCCGCCGGCCCCACCTCTTTATATATAGCCTTGAGGCGACGGGGCCCACCAACCACCATAGGGTTGGGCGCCCCGATCGGGCAGCGTGACCAAGGTCCAATAAGCCGTTGGGCTTATTGGTTTAGAGATCAATCTAACACATGGGGATTCTGAAGGAGATGGGTCTCCACGTTGCCATCAAGAGGGTGTCCAAGGGTTCAAGCGGGGAGAAAGGAGTATGCCTCGGAGGTGAGGATCATCACCGGCTCAGCACCGCAACCTGGTGCAGCTCATCGGTTGGTGCCATGGCGGGCCGAGCTCCTCCCGGTCTCACGAAAGTGATGCCCAACGGTAGCCTCGACGCACCTTTACACCGCCGGCGATGACACAGACACCGCCGCGCCATGGCAGCTCCGGCCTGACGAGATCGTCTTTGGGGCTTGGGTCGCTTCTGCTTGTACCTGCACGAGGAGTGGGAGCGCAGGCGTGGTGCATGGGACATCAAGCCCAAGAACGTCATCCGGACGCGTCCTTCCACGCCAAGCTCGGCGACTTCGGGTGGCGAGGCTTGTCGACCACGGCGGGGCTCGCTGACACGACGGTGCTCGCCGGAACCATTAGGTACATGGACCCGGAGTGCATGATCACCGGCAGAATAACGCCGAAGTCGACGTCTATAGCTCGCGCGTCGTCCCTCCCGAGATCGCTCTTGCGCAAAGCGGCCTCGCTGATGCGTCGCCCGCGGCGAAGAAGACGTGATCCACATCGTGCGATGGGTGTGGGAGTACTGCAGCAGAGGAGCCATCCTCGACGCCGTCGACGCGCGGTTGAACGGTGAGTTCGACGACCGGGAGATGGAAACAGTGATGGCCGTCGGGCTCTGGTGCGCGCACCCTGACCTAAGCCTGAGGCCGTCCATCAGGCAGGCCGTCAACGTGCTGCGGCTGGAGGCGCCGCTGCCAAGCTACCGGCGAGGATGCCGGTGGCGACCTACATGCCACCACCTGATGCTTTCTACTACACATCTTCGGTCACGACAGGCGGCGGCAGCAGCAGCACCAGCACCACTCGGTCAAGGACAACAGAGACAAGTACCCTGCTCAAATGACCACAGATCGGTGCTTCTGCACCCCGACGATTTTGAATGTCTGTAGATATGTACATTTATGTTCATATAAGTATAGTTAGCTCACATATACCAGACACCAACATTGACAGCATTTTTTTTTCTAAAAACTTCATTATTATTATTATTCCACCAAGAGAAGAGACCAAGGGAGCTGTCTTATATAATTCAGTGTATGTGACAATTCTTCTGTTTCAGTATTTACAGTGAAGACCAAATGGCTTCGCTTCCCCCAACCTTACACCCAGGTACCCAACCAACCTCCTCAGTTCACAACTTCACATCGCCTCTCTCCATAGGATCACAGCACGGGGAAAATACAATCAAGAGTCCTCTATGAAGAGCCTGAGACGTCCTCGGTGATGAGACTAAACAGCTGTTGCAACTGGAGTGTCAGGATGGGCGCCCCATTCAGTCCATGATCCGTCATAAATTGCGACGTCGGTTTTGCCAAAACGATGAAGGCCCTAAAACAGAAGCAAAGTATATAGAGGCACAATTAACCATTTGGAATGTAAATAAATATCACGTGATTAAGTCCCCAGTAATCTTACCAAGGCTAATACACATGCTGTCACACCAGTGCCGCAAGAGGTCACAAGAGGTTGATCAAGTGATATTCCTGATAATGAATCACACCAGAGGAATCAAATACCGCCACAGTTATTGCTGATTCTACCTTTAAAACTTGGCTGTTGCAGTTCTACATTAGGTGCCATAAAATGATAAAAATGATCACCAGCATCAACTACCAGTGTACAACATGGATGTTACTCTTTCAACAAATCCAATAGAAAATACAGCCAAATCTAAATCCACCAATATCATCGATGTTAATCATGTTAAATCTATCAAAATGTTAGGAGTCAAGGGCCTATTGGGCCTTAGCCCATTAGAGTTAATTAGTCGCTTGCTTAGGGACCAAGTCAGACCTCTCTATATAATGAGAGGAGATGTATCAATCTAATCAAGCAAGAGATTAGAAGGAAATCCCTTCTCTCTTGCCGGCCGTGGGCGAAGCCCCGCGGCCGGCCTCCCCCAGCGCCCTTGCAGCCCTAGCCGCCGCCGCCGTGAACAGTACCCGCGGACGCTGTAGCTCCACGGTACTGTAGCACGCCCTCTCGTCTCCATCCCAACTGGCCACATAACACAAAACCAGTGAAGTTTCACGTTCCTAGCTAAAGCCTCATTAACTTCTTCATGAATACTAAATTTGACCTAGGTATGGAAAGATTTATAGGAATTTTGGTGGCCAGATTAGCTAAGTGGGGTGTGTCAAAAAATAATCTTACAACTAAAAGTGTATAAAGAAAAAATTTCCTGAACTGGGAGGAAGCATCCAATATAACATGATAAAACCTGGATACTGGATGCTATCATCGAGCACTAATAGGGTACTTGTATGTTGTAACCTATAAGGATGGAATATTACCTTCTTGCTCAAACCGTTTACGGAGCTCATCTGGAGGCAATAGCTTTTGTGAGCTGTCAAGAACCTGAAGAAAGGCAAGTTAAGCAATAATAATAATAATACTTCCAGAGATATAAAAACATCTATGGCAACACTCAGCATGGACAAAAAATCGGATAGTGACATATAAACTTATAGATAGAACATCCAATTCTCCATCCTATTATGGTAAATGAAGTATCACAGTATAAGGACGAATAGCCCTCATTACAAGTGCATTTACCAACAACATAATCTCATAGTACGCCAACATGCTTCTATTATCCCTATCAACCAAAATCTAGTATACCATTAACACAGGTGTACAACTTCAGTTGACAACTAATGTATCTAGTAAACAACATTTAGATTTTAGACCTCATCAAAATGGAAGGACGGATGAAGAAAAATATGGCATTAGAAGTGCAAAGTATCATATGTTGAAAATTGACAACCAACTATGAACTTTATCAGATAAGTATCCATTACCATCCACTGCAAACACGGGAAGAAACATCCAAATGCAAAAATGAACTGATAAAAGTATGGGAAAGTGGAGACTTTCCACCTGGGGAAACGGAACGCATTTGCTCCCAGGCACATGCCCACTTCTAATGCCCTTTCGTGGCTCAGGAACTGTGCCATCAAATCTGAATAGAAGTTTCAAATCAGTTAATCTGAAAATGCAAGACTGTTGAGCATAAGAACAAGTACAAAACTTGGACTACCAAAACATATCTATAAATTACTGTATTATTAGTGTTATTACGAAGTATGTATACTGGTTAAAAGATAATTAAATCTCAAAATGCGACTGGGTGACCAAAACATATCTAAAATATAAGCTGTATTAGTATTTGTAGTGGTTAGAAGATACTAAGTATCAATATCAAAATGCAAAAGCTAAATTGAGTTCTCAGCAAACATAAATGTGACCAATATTATCATCGCTGCGATTATACAAATTATTTTCCTGAATGCAGACCACTTAGGGCCAGTTCACTGACAGCATGCAGTGAGTGGCTGCACGCTAAGGAACTATTTCATTACAGGAACCTTTTACCAATTGTAAGAAATTACTGTTGTGCCTCTCAAAAGGAAAGAGAAGAACATACTTTCAAGCAGTCATGGAACTAGCAAATGCATGTAGCCTTCAGAAAGCATACCTAGGTTTTGATCGAGCATCTATAAGTTGATGTGTCTGGGTCTTGATGTTCTCTTTCACCTGAAAAAATCATCTATTAGTTGCTAAGAAATATGCAGAAAGAATTCGGTGAGTCACGAAGAAAACAACAAGCAGGATGGGACAAGCACTGACCTGATCAAGACTCCAAAGAAGTTGAGGCTGCAGCTTTGCTTCAAATGTGGTTGGACCAACCTTGAGAAACATATTGAGGTTAAACCATCATTACAGCAAATGCTAACCATATCCATCCAAATTTAAGCTCAATAGCAGTAGTAAGTCTCTTGCAGTGCTGTTGCAACTTGCAACGGAAGTATTGCCAAAAGAAACAGGAAATAGAAAATAATAGAATAAATTACCGATTGACCCTGGTACACTTTCTCAATTGCTTCACCAGCCGCACTAGCCTTTAGGATGGCATCACTGGAGGCACTTGATTCAACATCGTACCCAGAAGCACGCCATTGGGGCAAACCTCCATCTAACACCCAAACTTTATCATGTCCAAATACACGGAACATCCTGTTGTCAAGGTAACAAGCATGGCACAACAGTATTAGAAATTATATGTCAAAACAAACAAAGAATTGCACAAAGATCATGGCAAGGGGAACTTAGCAATCATGAATGACCAAATAAGATTTGAATCTACTGCTCATTTGGTTTTCAACCCTAGCAATTTTTTACATACTTTTGTGAAGAAAAGAAGCTTACCACCAAACACGAGCAGCACTGAACAGCCCCTTTCCATCATAAACTACTATCCCATATTTGTTGTAGATGCCAAGAGCAGATACAGCAGCTGAAAATGCCTTTTCAGATGGCAGCATGTGTGGTAACTGAACAAGGAAAAAATATATAACCAACAGATGTCAAATCAAAATGCAGATTCTCACCAAAAAGAAAAAAATCACTAGTTAGATCAGACGATATTAGTATCATCAACAAGCAATAAAAAGAATGCAAGTACTAAGTAGACATGCCATGTTTAGCAAACTAAACTACAGTGAACTGGCATAATTATGATGGCCTTCACAAAGAATGATAAATCTATGTATATACAATATAATATAAGGTGACAAGTCTACGGACTAGGAAGGAAAAAAAGTTATAGACTTCTGTCTTCTTTCTCAGTTTATAAAGAATAGTTCAGATCATTTAAAAAAAAAGAATAGTTCAGATGATATCCAACGCTTTGATCTACGTAAAGTTAGAAGCTGAACCCAGGCAATGTTCAGAGGATTAGTGTAACACCCTAGGTGTTACGAACTTAATAAAGACTTGACCATGTTCATCATCATGCATAACCATTAAGCATTAAGGCATAAATGCATTTCATGTTTCAATTATAGCATGAATATGTTGCTTATGATGTGTTTCATGTGTTCCATGAAATGTTAGCAATAATAGTGATTAAGGTTCTTTATAATTTTATAAACTAATAATTTGTTTAAAAAAATTAAAAATTTTGTTAAAAATAAACTTTGTAGAATAAAGTGTGATTTATAATATAGAAACAAAAATTGATGATGTTTCTAAATTAAACATGTTCAAATTTGAGCTCCAAGTTTGAATTTAGTTTTGAAATTCAGCACTTAACTAAGTTTGGTTAAGTCTTGGAATTCAACTTTGAATTCAATTTTGGGGAATTTATTAAATCAATTTTCACAAATAAAAGTTGGGCAACCTTTGTTTCATTGATTGGTATGAGGTTTGTACTTTGCAACTGTACTATTGGTTGAATTGTTTGACAACTAGTTAATCACCCAATTAATCACCCAAAGTAGATAATTAGCTGTTTTACTAACCCTAACCAAAAATCAGGTTTCAAATTCCACTCTTTAACCGGTTCAAATTAGGGGTTGAGCCTTAAAGCAAAGTTGAAGATCTCGTCTAGCTGAGCAACTTTTGTTTTTGGAGTTTTTCACGTGGTTACGTGAATTTGGGAGATATTGGAAGAAGAGAAGAGGGGCCATTGCTACAGTGCATCACCAGCAGTTGCTTATCTGCCTCGTCACCGCTGTGCGCCATTGCCCATCTTCATGCTGCCTCTCGCACCAGGACGCGCGGATGCCTGCGTGGCCGTGTTCGCGAAGGTGCTGGCGAAGTTGGAGACGTCGCTCTCGCCTTTAAAAGCCTGACGCCAGCGCTCTCTCTCTCTTTTCCATCTCTGCGCCGCCGCCGGCAAAGCTAATGTCGCGGGCGAAATTCATCGCCACCAATTCCCCTTCGTCCAATTCCTCTTGCTCACAGACTCGTCTGCTCCTTGCGCATCCACCCGACTCGCTTGCGCCACCTCTATTCACCGGACTCGCCCACGCGCGCTGCCGCCGTCGCAGTCATGTCGCCATGACCGCCGTGCTCCACCTCACTGTGGCCAGCACGCCTCGCTGCAGTTCTCTCCCTACCAATCCGTGTTTCGAGCTCCTTAGGTTACCGTGATGCTCACCATCCTTTTGGTTTTACCTCTACCGCACAGGAGCCATCGGAACGTTACCTCGTCGCCGGGTTCGCGCCGCCGCACCCGCCCTCAACGACGGTGATGCATCTCCGCCGCGACTCCGCCCCAATCACGTAGCTCAACGTGATCGCAGAGTCCCTGGTGCTGACTGCCGCCTTAGTTTAACCGCTACTGGTCCCTCGTGGCCGGCGTGTCGCCGCCATGGCCGCCATGGTTGGTGCTGTGCTCGCCGCGAAACCCTAGCTGGTAGTTTAGTACCTTGGATCGATGCGCCTTGGTGTGGGGGTCACATTGGTATAGTTAGTTAATTAGATTAGTACCTTGGATCGAAACCCTCTCACTGACACGCGGGTGTGGGGGTCGCCGGCCGGCTCGCCGCCGGTGAGATGCGCCGCTTACCCGCCGGCACGCCGCTGTCAAGGGCGGGGCTGGGTCGGTTTGACCCTGGGCCCCGCGTGTCAGTGAGAGAGGGTAGGAGAGAGGCGGGTGAGAAAAGTTGTTGGCGCCGAAAAATGATTCTCTTTTTCAGAAATGATTAAAAGTGCTGATTTTTGTTATTTTCATAACTAATTATAGAAACATGATAAAATTGTGAAATTTTGTGTGTAGCCTTGTTATGTTATGCTCTACCATGGAAAAAATATGAACTAGTCATTTTCAGTACTTTTGGTATGCTTAAAAATTACCTCTTTTAATTAATAAATGGATCTTGCATGATTTTTATAAGCTAAGATAATTATGCTTTAATCATGAAACTTTATGTGTATGCTTTACATGCTAATACCTGCCTTCACAAAAAGTTGGGTACTGTTTTGATAAATGTAACTTGGTCAATTAATTTAACCATGTTTAAATGTTTTTTCTTGATTAATAAAAATAACAAAATGATTTCTATAAATTCTTAAATGACTTTGATATGATTTTGGGATTGATTGTGGACCTTGGGACACCCAAACCCTGTTGTTCCTTGGCAATGTAATTACTTGTTTGATATGCTTATAATCAACATGCTATATATAATAATTAGAATGCCTTGATTTAATGTTTAGTTTTATAAGTCCTTTATAATAATCATTAGTTAAGATATATGTTAAACCTCTTGCTGTTCTATGTTGAGTTTAAATCCTTTCATGATAACAACTAATTAACTTGATAGTTAATTAACTAAAATACTTTTTAGAACAATTAACCCTAGTTCTTAGCGAAGGAAAGTTGTACTCAAGTTGTGTATCTTGTTGTGTTCATCAATACCCATGTTGCATCCAACATGCATCATGTTTATTGCATTTCATCATGTTAAGCATTGCATCATCTTGTTACGTGTAGTAAACGAGAGTGAGAAGGTTCATGATGGACAAGCTTCGGAGAAGATTCTTCCTCCAGTGATGTTGATGTCAAGTTCGACTTCTATGATCCTTCTACGGAATCTAACCTTCTCTGCGACACAGGCAAGCCCCGGAGCATACAACCCTTTCCTTGTATTTACAAATACTCCCTCCATCCCAAATTGTAAGACGTTTGACTTTTTTGGCCCCAAGTTTGACTACTCGACTTATTCAAAAAATTTGTGCAAATATAGTCAAATTTAAGTCATTCTTGAAGAATTTTTATTAATAAACCAAACCACGACGAAAGAAGTGATATTTTACACAAATTTTTGAATAAGACGAGTGGTCAAACTTGGTGTCAAAAAAGTCAAACGTCTTACAATTTGGGATGAATTGAGTACTTTTATAATTCAAGTCTTATGATATGTGCATTAAGTAAAATAGGAATTGGTTGTATACCTAATTACTGCATGACTTTCCTTGATATTCCAATACTTTTCCTTGTCACCCTTTAGTAGTGATAGGCTAGTGATGCTTAGCCATGCTTAGTGATAAGAGTTAAGTGATGAGTTCATTATTCACAATGGTTCTTTACTCAGGAGACATCCTGAGGATTAAATGATGATAATGTTAAATGGAGACCGGACGGGACATGGGAATTGTCTTTGGTGGTTAAGCCGACAGGGTTGCCTAGTCGTGCTTGTCCCGTCTGTGTCGATTAAGGACCGATCGTTGTAGGGCCGTTTGTGGTCGAGACTTTGCAGTACCGACCACATACTCCGGTAAGCCTAATATCTCGGCTATTCCATCATGTGAAAAGACAACCGCGCACTGGGAGTGGGAGATGGCGAGAGTAGCGTGTACGCACCCTACGGAAACATCTGGGATGACGTAGGGCGGTGGAGTACTATGCTCTCAGGTAGCACGGACCGGTCCATGTTTTGGAGGATCCGAGTGAAGGTTGATATATGGAGGTCTGGGACCTGCATATGTCGTGTGATTGGGAATCCCCAGTTGGGTTTTAATCGATTCGAATCGCCGCTGCTTCTCGAAAAAGAAGACTCGATCAACTGAACTACATCATAGTTAATCAATGAAACATGGTGACTTATGGATATGAGAAGAAAAGAGTTGAGATGTTTAAAGAAGTGATTGATTTAGATCACGTGCAAACTGGATATTGATATGGACTTAATACACCGCTAAAACATTGAAAGGATTCACTCGTAGTAAGCTTTTCTGCAAAAGTTATTTTTGCTTCAGACTATCCCTTTAAGCCTTCATACCCTTGGAGTCTTTTCTTTTAGTCGGGTAAGTCTTGTTGAGTACCCTCAAGTACTCAGGGTTTGTTAACCCCTGTTGCAGGTTCTGACTTGTGCTGCTAATCAAGGTCATGTCGGTGGACTCGACATGATCTGATCGTCTCTATGTAGTTCTACTCAACTTTTGGAACTCAAGTGTTACTTAAAGGTACATAACATGTTTTGTAACCTAATGTTGTAAATCTTCCGCAACTCCGATGTATGACATTTTTGTATCAATGTTGTAATGTTGTGGTAACTCCATTGTTGATCCTGTATGAGTTGTAAAATGTGGATGATTCAGGATCCCCGGGGACACCCAGACTACTGGATTATCTGGCTTTCGTGTACAGCAATCAGAGGTCTTCAAGACAATGACGGGTACACGTGGGCCAGCATAATTTGGGTGGTTCTGCCACAATTAGCAAGCAAGCTCCTATACCATCATTACAGAGAATAGTTCTGATGCCATCCAACACCTGATGTAATCTGAAGTTACAAGCTGAACCAAGGCTATGTTCAGAAGAATTAGCAGGCAACTCCCATACTATAAGCACAACTAACATTTTAGAAGAAATTGATATGGGCCACTAGACAGCTTGATACCATCAAGGTTGTCAAGGAAACTAGCCAGGGCCAGCCAGAGCTGCCCCAAAAGGGACCTAAATATATAGAGTTATAGACAAGAAGAATGGGAAAGGAAACGATTGGTAGCGCATGATCTAACTACAGCAACTAAGTAACACATTGAATGGTTAATTATGGGGCAACTCAAAATGTGGACATGTGGTTACCAGTCTACCAGAACACAACACCTGAGGAAGTTACCACCGAACTGTGTGTGTTCAGATCTGTATGCCCCTGTTTTAATGTTATTGTTTTCAACTTTCACTTTCAGATGTTGACTAGCCTATTGCAGACATGCAACTAATAACTAAGACAGTGGCATTGGATTTGTCACCTCTACAAGTACTATTAATGCACATGGAATGATGTGCAGAGCAGAATATTTCATCTACTAGCAAAAAAGGGGTTGTCACTTGCCCCCTTGTCCTAAAAATCAATTTAGTAGGGTTCTTGTGAAATTCTATTTAGTCTAGTATACTCAGGCAACAACTCAAGTGCTTAACACTCATAAACCTTTTTGTCATTTATATCAAGGACTAGCAATATCAATTGATAACTAGAAGAGAATCAATGATAACAGTAGTGTAACTCAAAATTACATATGGTACATAAACAGAGTTTGTATGATTTTGTAGTCAGCAACAATAAAGGGTACAAACAACAGAGCTGAACTTACACTAGATGTTCTGTCAGATATTCCATCAACATCAAAGAACAAAGCACCAGGAATATGGGCCACCTAGAAACAAGATTGAAGCATTAGAATATCTGCATTATACTTTCAATTATGGACCTATCATTTCCCATAATGGACAGGTTAGGTATGCTTTGCTTAGTATATACTAGGGTTGGTACACCTGTTAATGTATATATCTTAATGTATCAGTTTAGGTATGCTGTATGCCTACTGATAAGCATTCCCATGTAGTGAGTGACACACTGAGGAAATAATTTGAAGTTCAGATGTGCAGGGATTTGATTCACCAAAAAAATAATTAGACCAATAAAAATGTGTACAAAACCATCAGAGAATGCAAGTGCAATGGCATACTAGCATAAGAATCCAGAAATCCTAGCTGCAAAAACAAGCTGAATGGATACCTGGTACTCTTGTAATGGATTCCTTTGTTCTGCAGGCATATACCAAGAGGCATCAAGTACCTAGACAGAAGTAAGGTTAACAAGTAGTGGATTGGAAGAAAGACAATTTTAAAGAACAAGGTGTAACTGGTAAGTAAATCCCGTTGTTGTAGTTAAATTTGCGAATACAGGTTTTATTACTAATCATGGTAAGTCTATACCATAGTGTCAAACAAGCCTAAGTATTCTCAGCAGCACCGATTGTGAAGATCAAATAGTGGGTGAAAGCCCCAGCTTCCCGGTTGAACTGTAGTAGAAGCACATTAACCACATCCAAAATTAAGGTGCCTATTTTCTTCTTAGACAGCATCGGTTCATCTAATGGCAAGACTCCCATAGATTATCAGTCAACTAAGTCTAACCATAGAGCTCATTACTGAATGGCAATCAATATAACTACTAATAATACCTGTGTTTGACTTGTCGAATTGCAGGTTACAAGTTGCACAAGTAATAATTTACAGGCCAAGCGCAGATCGCCACAGTCCAGCACTGACTACTACTAACTACTAACTACTGAGAGCTACAAGAACCTTGACGTCGGGGTCCTTGAGGTTGGCGTGCAGCCACTCGGCCGACACCACGGGCTCCGTCCGGGGTAGCGTGTGGACGCCGGCAGCCTCCGACACCGCGGACGACGACGTGGCGTTGCACCGTGCCGCGATCCCGAACGCGCCCGCCAGCGGCGACGGCCCGCACCGGGACCCACCGGCGCCCTCCGCCGCGCGGACCGCCCACCCGACCCGACCCTGCACGCGCGAGAACCGAGGAACACGTCAGATTGGGGGAGGACCGAGGCGGCGGCGAAGCGGCGGGGTTTTACGACCGCGAGGGGGCGTGGCGGTGGCGAAGAGGAGTAGGAGTAGTAGTAGTAGGGGAGGAAGGGGGGTTTTCCTTGGGGAGGAGGGAGGCCCGAGCGAGGAGGCGGTTCGGCCGGGCCGCGCCGCGCAGCGCCGCAGCGGCGGCGCGGGAGAGGAGGGAGGCCGCCATGGGTGGGTAGGGTTCTGGACGGGGGTTCTAGAAGGTTCGGGAAGGGGGAGTGTGGAGATGGGTGGGGTGGGCGTGGAGAGAAAGAAGGGGATGGGTGGTGGGTTTTGATGTCGAGGGTGGCGATGGTGCTCTGGACAGGTGATTGAAAGGAATGGAATCCTCGTCAATCCGCGGCTCCGGTGGGCAGCCTCCTCCCGGTCCCGGATTTGGAAACCACGGGTCGTAATTACCGACTGAACGTTTGTTCAGATTTTCTCACTTAGATTAGTTGTAACTTAATTACTCGGGTAGTTAATATTTATTTGGAATAAGTTTGTCCGTTTTGAAAATGTAGAATGAAAGCATTAGGTTTGTCCGTTTTGAAAATGTAGAATGGAAGCATTAGGTGTGCTTGTGCATAGTCCCAAATTGTCCAAATTTTGTTCGGCCAATTTTGTGGAGCGATGTTCTCTGCTGGTTTATATTTTAACCATAATAAATAGTTTGTGATTATACAGTACTCCCTTCATCTAGGAAATGCTAGGTTAAACTTCAGTTTGATCAAATTTAGAGAAAAAAAATGAAATATATTTTGATCATATATCCATTTTGTGTTATAAATGTTGATATTCTTTTATAAACTGCCAATTTTTAGATAGCTTAACTAAGGATAGAACAAGAGTTGTTTTCTTTTCAAGACGAGGGTAGCAATTTACGATGCATGTTTTTCAGCTTTTGTGGGATTTACCATCACCTTGCACTTATTGTATGTTTCATCCCTTATTGGCCACAGTGGCTTTCGCCAAAAACTATATCTTCATTGTTAATGGTATACCATGTAGCGTGCTCGTGCGTTGCTACGGGATAGCAAACAATTTATACTAAAAACACACGGATCGCACGATAAGATAACAATACTGTAAAAATTAAATATCAACGTTAAAATTATAGTTAATCCAAAAAGCAAAGTTTGTGAAATAAACATACTCCGTTCTAATCTCCATGACGATGGTTCATACACAAAAGAAATAAATGCAGAAGGAACGGAATATCCAAAGAAGCATGCCTGTGAATGTTTTTTTTTACCTACATGCCTATGAACAGGGCTTTGAGAATAGAGAAGTGACATATATTAGCTTGTCCTAAATGTCATATAATTACAAACAAAAGGTGTACTTGGCTAGAAATATATAGTCAGTTTCTTTCACTAAAGGAAATACCAAGGAAGAATAACCTAGAAATATGCACCAGACTATAACACCCTTTGGTAATATATTGTTTCTAGAAAATAATAGATCATTAGAGTAAAATAGTGAATCGAAGACACGTCGACGAAACAGACATGTCTAGGTCGACCAAAAATGAAGTTTTAAGCCTCTGTCACATTTCAATCCTCTTAGCAGCAGGTCGACCAAAAATGGAGTTTTAAGCCTCTAGCACATTTTAGTCCTCTAGCAGCAGAAAACACACATCAGCAGCAACCTAATTTCCATTACATCTTCATTGAATTATGCTGCACTACAACTTAAGGAAACTCAACCGTAACTACAAAATCAGATTGTATTTAAACCCTATATGTATATCGTAGTCCTAGACACCACGATGAGCTCCTAATTTCTAAGAATGCATCCCAATCCTATTCCCATCTTGGTATTTGGTCACTGCTAGAACAGCGCCCTTCAGATATAAGCTGCTCAAACTTTCTAGCGAGTACAGCTCCATAAGACATAAGAGCTGATGAACTGAATCACATGGCTCAAACTTTTTAGAGCATTCACTACCGGAAACAGTGGCTTGTCGTGTGCCATAGGCACTCAGCAAAGCCAAAAAACACTCGGCAAAGGCTTTGTCGAGTGTAACACCTCAGTTAGTCAGTTTAATGGATGCTACTTTTATTTTAGAGCTGAATTATGTATCAACCATAATCAAACGGGAGCCAGAAAGAAAAATACTAAAACTTCTAATCTTATTATCAGGAATACAACTATTCATTATGCCTTTTACTGTAAAAATTATCACGTGAATAAACATATGCCTTCATTTCTCTCATTTTATGCTTCTCCTTGTGTGGATTTTGGATAAAGATGTTTTAGCGTATATACAAACCAAGTCATGTTGTCGGAATCTGGAGTACTATGGTGAATTGACAGAATTTTACGTTATTTTCACACTATTCATATGCTTCTTATTTTTTTAAAAGAAAATTTTAGATTGGATAAATAATATATATTTGCTAATATACCAGGTTCTGTTGTCCCTTGTCATAGCCGGCATCAACAAGCAGCGTCGTCCAGCAAGACAGAACTGACGAGGATAACCTCTCTTCTGATGAACAACTCGTCGAGTAGGAAATCACTGGAAAAAGGTTAACTAAAAGGAAGTATATTTTTGGGTACTTTGCAGTATTGTTGGTGTCCTTGTTGATTATGATATCAGCCGAAGTTATAAAATTTACGTAAATGTGCGAGGCACGGTTTATTTAATCTAAGGTTATCTCATGCGATTCATTTCAATTTGCTGAGCATGGCTGTGGCTCTCCATGGCTCCAAGGCAACACTGCACCATACCACAAAGAGGATTGTTGAACAATTGCAGGAGTACTCTCAAGACTTAGAAATATGATATCATAGTTTACTTGATTTGATTGCAACGCACAGGTATAATCATTTTTTTCCGGTGCAACACACGTTTAAATCTAAATTATCCCATAGTGTGCGCATGCGTTGCTACGGGATAACTAAATTTTTATACTAAAAATATACGAATCGCACAATAAGATAACAATATTGTGAAATTAATAATCAACCAAATATGCTTCTTGTTTGTTATAAATGGACAGTCGTATGTCTTTTTATCTTGCTTATTATAAACTGGCAACCATGCCTTCCCATATGGTCATCATGGCCTTGACAAACTCCTCTTAGTTAATCTAGCCGTTGCCGAATAGATGCCGTTGTCAAATGGTTAGTGTGCGCATCGGCCGCTTTGGGCACGGCATCCATGGCATGCCCGTCAAAACGGGGCAACGCAAGCGCGCGTGCCACCAACTTTCTTCCACATTGAGGCGGTCTGACACGGGTGAGATGCGGCCACAGTCAAGGTCTATGCCCATGCGTTATAACGGGACAATAATTATGTATGTTGGGGCAATTTTTCTAGATAATGCAATAAAAAGAATCAGTTCAACCATGTAATATGTCTATATGCACCCAAATACAAAAAATACTATTGCCCACTATGAAACTATTTTTTTTGTCACTTTACATTGAGCAAAAGGTTTGCAAGCCAATGCTTGCTTGTAAGTGTTATGATCCATGGAGAGACTAAGCGTGATTTAGAATGGCCCCACTGATCACGCATCTAGCTAGCTATTCCTCCCCTGCATCAAATCAACAGGAACGGGGAAAATAGTTGTTAAAACCGAAATGCAACAGAAAGCCTCCTCTTAAGAAAAACAGGTATTAAATGTTTAACAATCATCATTCTAAACGACCAGTTATCATTTAAAGTTTTCAAAACCATTCGAACCTAACAGGATCAGATGGTTGGAACATCTGGACATGACAGCATTTGTTTTATGAGGTGATAACCTTGGCTCTTTGGAAGCGGTTCAACAACTGCCTTTTGTTCACTACCGAAGCTACACTGCAGATTACAAACATGATCTTGAGTTAAATTAGTACAAGAGTACATGACACAGTGAGATATAACAACAAATAGTTGGGCAGAGGTAATAACTAAGTATATATTCCTAATAGAAGCAAATAGAAAGAATGGAAACTGAAAGGAGGAAGCCAACACCCAAGATTAGTTATATGGTCTCACTGATTAAAAGTACAATCAACTTAAAAACTAACATAATATATTAGGCTTGTTTGACATACTTGAAGAGTGATGTGTCCAAACATTTTTAATACAATAGATACTCTTCTATGTTAAATGAACTTAGCAGTTCTGTGCTGCGATTAATATAGCTCAGAAACAACCCAATGACAAGTTTTTGTGATTGAATGACAAAGTATATTTTATACAAATAATTAAAAGAAAAATTGTCCATGGATCATCATTCTTTGGTATTTAGTAGCTAATTAGAAATATAGCATATTGTCCGTACTAACGCTACGGTGGCATCTAGAAAAAATAAATCATAAAACTAAAAGAAGAAATATTGCCCGTGCTATCGCTATGTAATATTTCGAGCATGCACATGAAAACAAGAAAAAGAAGATATATGTTTCCATAGTTAAGAATAAAATGGGATATTTAATTTCCACAAAAAATAAATGACACGGCGTTGCTATTACAGCACAAACATCAGATTCCAAGGGAGTTTCATATTTCATGAACTGCTACTGCCTGACATGCCTCTCATGACACTGTAGGGCCACCACACAGTTCCAACATGTCTCTATCACAATCGAAAAAAAAAGTCCCTCACCACCCCTAACAAACACAAGATGATTGCAATAACAAATTATTCACAGCAAGTAATAAGGACTACAACTAACTTGGCACCCCATAAACCATAAATAGCTCAAGAGCAAGTAGTCTGGTACTAAGAACTAAAACTCTTGTTATCATTCACAGTTAACACATACTAATACAAAGATATCGGTGCAGAAAGTGACCAACACGTAAATATTTGTAGTTTTGCCATACGTTGTGATCGGATGTGGCCTAACACTCAATGACACAGGGTTTATACTGGTTCAGGCAACGTGCCCTACGTCCAGTTTGAGTCGATCAGTGACTTTATTCCTGAGCCCAGGTGCTCAAAGTTTGCTGTGGGGTTACAAACGGAAAGAGAGAAAGATGGGGGGGTGCAGGCGGCCCGGTTGGACTCCGGACTAGAGGGCCGAGAGTTACAGGAGCTCCGCTATGCGCTAAGTGTTTGAGCGTGTGCTCGAGTGTTTGAACCTAGTAGTTCTGTTGTGTGTGTGAGTGAGCTGATCCATCTCTTTTTGGGAGAAAGCGCGTCCCCTTTTATAGATGAAGGGGATGGCCTTACAAGAGAGAGAGAGAGTACGTATGTTAAATCTTGTTGCCCACGCCATCTGGTACAAGATGATTGTAGGCGCATATATAATCGCATTAATGTTAGATGCATGTGGGAGGTTGCGTCTTCTTCTTTCAGCATAGCAGATGTCGGTGCCTGCTATACTGTTGATGCCTAGAGGCATGTGAAGGGTTTTACCGTGTTCGCCTGGTAAGGTAAATGCCGGCGCCCACAACATTGTTGATGCCCAGAGGCATGGGGGGCCTTACCGTGTTTGTCTGGTATGGGAGTTGATGGCACCTACAACACTGTAGGGCAAATGTCGGCGCCCAGAACACTGCTTGGGCTTTGATATGCTAGGAAGGTTGCAGGGTACCCTTCTGACATTCTCTGTTAGTCTTGTTACTGCTCGCAGTGTCTGAGCACGTTCCTCGGTTTTGCGGTTGACTTGGGTGCCCTGCCTTACTTTCTTCGTCCGTTTCCTGGTCCTCACCGAGCGGGCATCCCCGGTCGGTTGGTCCCAGTCGGCTCTGATTGCGTCAGTCGGAGAGGAGCTGTAAGCAGGGGTTCGACGCATCCCGGTCGGAGAAGCGGGTCGAGTCGAAGTGGTGTTTTGGCCAGCCTTCCGGTCGGATAGGCCATCCGAAGGTGGGCTGGACCGCTGGAGTCGGAAGCGAAGCGCCGCTTTTTTTCTTCCGGTCGGAGGGGCGGGCCGAGTCGGAAGCGGGCGTCGTTCCTCCTCGGCCGGACCTTTCGGTAGGAGATTTGGATCGCCCTTCCGGCTGTCGTTTAGTTTTTTGGGCCGCCGGGAGTTGCGTCGTCGCCATAATGTCGCTTTGTTGGGCCGAGCCTTTCTTTAGGGAAGCTGGTCCATGAGGGACCCGGGTTTATGAACCCGACAAATGGATTCTGAGACCAAGTGGCAAAGATATGTGTTCTATGAAATGGATTAGGAAGATGCACTTTGTTTAACTGAAAACCATTGATTTCCAGGAGCAAGTTCAAATAATGTACAGATAAATCAGCATCCATCGTAGCCAGCCAGCTGCTGCTGTGCTTTTCCTAGTACAAGGGAAATCAATACACGTAGAAGAAGATAAAAAACCTCTCATAACGTCTAAAATGCAGCAATGAGAAGCCACGATGGCAGCAACTCTGGTGAAGGCCAAGAAAATCCTATGAATACAGTCACCACTAAAGGTATACCTTTTGCCGGCTAATCAGATACCACAGTTCACAAATAATTTTCTGAGCTTTGGTGAACAGAGGAAAAGATTTAGCCTTTTAAAAAAGCATAAAAGGATAAAATGTATGAACAATCTGAATAAGGAACCATAGTTTTTTAAGGCTGATGTGCTAGGATACCTTGTGAAAATAAACAATGCAAGCATTCCAGAAGATCATTATTAGTTCATAGGGTGATGTTTCGCAGTGTAACCTGCTAATAAAATCTATCTCTTGCTGGCATGTTGATTTTGTCCAAAAAGATTGAGAAACTTTGAATTGATTAACAAATGCACATTTGATACCTATATATATATATATATGAAGATTACCACCATTTTAGTGGTGAAACCCATAGCCACTTTCGTGTATTTCTTTCTTTTCTTTTCTGCAAGCAAATCCTAGAAAAAAAATGTGGGCTGAATCTATGAAGCCAACACAAAATTGGAAATTATGAATCAAACAGAAATAAATAGACAGAAGAAGCAAACCTGACTACGTCCGTAAGACCCACTTGAGTAATATCAGAGGCTAAAGAAGAGGGAATAAGGTTCTATTGCTCTGGAAAATCTAACAGGCAACACCAACACAGGCAGAAGAGAACCTGCTCGATGTCAGTCACTGAAGAGATAACACCAACACATGTAGATATGTACGACTGAAATATGTTAGAGAATGTAATTTCCATACCTGCATGTATTGGCAGGCAACAAGCCTGCCTTTAGACCTGAGATTGATGTATCTTCATGCGTTTTATTGTCAAATTCCTACAGAACCAGAAACTATAAATTTACACAGGATGTAGGTACAATTTTACCCAGTGGCAATACTCAGTTATGTAACTAAAGTTCATCATGGAGGTATTAAGGACCAGAAACTAAATTTTCTTGTTAATTCTCTCCCTATTGGTTTTGTAATCTGAGGCCCTAATTCTGTTTTGATAAAGATATATGCAGCAGAGATTTGAATAAATGTGTGCCTCTATTCGAGTCTGACTAATAGTGTACCTTTACACTCTATGTCTAAAGTAAGCTTCACAAGTGAATGATCACTGAGAAAGGTATACCTGGAGCTGGATCTTTTGTTACATTTGCAGGTTTGGACAGGGTCCTAGCTTCTAAATTGTTTTTATTCATGAAAACCACCTATGCAAATGAAAGGATTTCATCAGTGAGTCAATGATGACATTGATGATATGCCTTGTTTCCTTTGCACAGCTAATGCCCTTTCATGTAATATTCAAATAATTCAACCTAAATAAATTACTCGTCTAAAAAAACTAAATAAATTACTGTAATTAGTAGCGATATTGGCTGAAATCCCCCAATTCTAAACCAGAAAGACGCCTATATGGCCATATCAATCGAGGAGAAACACAGAAAACGTAGAAACAGCAGGACAGGTGACAAGCGGACCTTTGATATGCAGCTCGAGGTCGTCAAACTCGAATCGATAGCCGGACAGCAGCCTCCGCGCTACGGTGCCGACCTGCGCGTTGCCGTCGCGGTCGGTGCTGGCGCGGAGGACGCCCACGAGATCTTCGGTGTAGGAGAGGAGTCTTTCCACCCCCAGGTTCTTGCCCGCGCCCGCCGCCATCAGATTGGTCTGCGCCGGCACTGACGGGAACCCTATCTCCCTAGTCCCCACCTCTCCCGCCTGCGGGCCCGGTGCCGGTGAAGAGAGACGCGGGTTAGTCTTCGTAGGTTAGGGAGTGGGGATGTACGACCGGCAGCCACGACAACAGATGCCGTTGCTTTGCCGCCGGGAAGGGCAAGGAGGAGGGCGGGCGCGGGTCATGGCTGCAGGGGTAGAGCGGGCGGCTCGCCATGGCAGCGGCCAAACCCTGGAAGAAGAGAGAGGACGCGGGATGGGGAGGTTGCGGGGAGCTGCGCGCACGTCAGGGCCCACATGTCGGCGCGGGGATCGCACAAGGACGGCAGGACGACGACGCGAAACGTTGGAACGTCGCACCAAAAAGTGTTCACACTGTGTTCTTTTTAGTTATAGGAGAATACTATTTTTTTTTCAAAATTCAGTTAAATTTCAAATGTTATAATGCAAATTATTGTGCCATAGGGGCCTCCCCCGTCCTCCCATGATTGCTCATATCACTACATCTCTCTTCACATAGGCACTCAGCAAAGCCAAAAAACACTCGGCAAAGGCTTTGTCGAGTGTAACACCTCAGTTAGTCAGTTTAATGGATGCTACTTTTATTTTAGAGCTGAATTATGTATCAACCATAATCAAACGGGAGCCAGAAAGAAAAATACTAAAACTTCTAATCTTATTATCAGGAATACAACTATTCATTATGCCTTTTACTGTAAAAATTATCACGTGAATAAACATATGCCTTCATTTCTCTCATTTTATGCTTCTCCTTGTGTGGATTTTGGATAAAGATGTTTTAGCGTATATACAAACCAAGTCATGTTGTCGGAATCTGGAGTACTATGGTGAATTGACAGAATTTTACGTTATTTTCACACTATTCATATGCTTCTTATTTTTTTAAAAGAAAATTTTAGATTGGATAAATAATATATATTTGCTAATATACCAGGTTCTGTTGTCCCTTGTCATAGCCGGCATCAACAAGCAGCGTCGTCCAGCAAGACAGAACTGACGAGGATAACCTCTCTTCTGATGAACAACTCGTCGAGTAGGAAATCACTGGAAAAAGGTTAACTAAAAGGAAGTATATTTTTGGGTACTTTGCAGTATTGTTGGTGTCCTTGTTGATTATGATATCAGCCGAAGTTATAAAATTTACGTAAATGTGCGAGGCACGGTTTATTTAATCTAAGGTTATCTGTGCGATTCATTTCAATTTGCTGAGCATGGCTGTGGCTCTCCATGGCTCCAAGGCAACACTGCACCATACCACAAAGAGGATTGTTGAACAATTGCAGGAGTACTCTCAAGACTTAGAAATATGATATCATAGTTTACTTGATTTGATTGCAACGCACAGGTATAATCATTTTTTCCGGTGCAACACACGTTTAAATCTAAATTATCCCATAGTGTGCGCATGCGTTGCTACGGGATAACTAAATTTTTATACTAAAAATATACGAATCGCACAATAAGATAACAATATTGTGAAATTAATAATCAACCAAATATGCTTCTTGTTTGTTATAAATGGACAGTCGTATGTCTTTTTATCTTGCTTATTATAAACTGGCAACCATGCCTTCCCATATGGTCATCATGGCCTTGACAAACTCCTCTTAGTTAATCTAGCCGTTGCCGAATAGATGCCGTTGTCAAATGGTTAGTGTGCGCATCGGCCGCTTTGGGCACGGCATCCATGGCATGCCCGTCAAAACGGGGCAACGCAAGCGCGCGTGCCACCAACTTTCTTCCACATTGAGGCGGTCTGACACGGGTGAGATGCGGCCACAGTCAAGGTCTATGCCCATGCGTTATAACGGGACAATAATTATGTATGTTGGGGCAATTTTTCTAGATAATGCAATAAAAAGAATCAGTTCAACCATGTAATATGTCTATATGCACCCAAATACAAAAAATACTATTGCCCACTATGAAACTATTTTTTTTGTCACTTTACATTGAGCAAAAGGTTTGCAAGCCAATGCTTGTTTGTAAGTGTTATGATCCATGGAGAGACTAAGCGTGATTTAGAATGGCCCCACTGATCACGCATCTAGCTAGCTATTCCTCCCCTGCATCAAATCAACAGGAACGGGGAAAATAGTTGTTAAAACCGAAATGCAACAGAAAGCCTCCTCTTAAGAAAAACAGGTATTAAATGTTTAACAATCATCATTCTAAACGACCAGTTATCATTTAAAGTTTTCAAAACCATTCGAACCTAACAGGATCAGATGGTTGGAACATCTGGACATGACAGCATTTGTTTTATGAGGTGATAACCTTGGCTCTTTGGAAGCGGTTCAACAACTGCCTTTTGTTCACTACCAGTAAGCTACACTGCAGATTACAAACATGATCTTGAGTTAAATTAGTACAAGAGTACATGACACAGTGAGATATAACAACAAATAGTTGGGCAGAGGTAATAACTAAGTATATATTCCTAATAGAAGCAAATAGAAAGAATGGAAACTGAAAGGAGGAAGCCAACACCCAAGATTAGTTATATGGTCTCACTGATTAAAAGTACAATCAACTTAAAAACTAACATAATATATTAGGCTTGTTTGACATACTTGAAGAGTGATGTGTCCAAACATTTTTAATACAATAGATACTCTTCTATGTTAAATGAACTTAGCAGTTCTGTGCCAGTTAATATAGCTCGAAACAACCCAATGACAAGTTTTTGTGATTGGACGGCAAAGTATATTTTATACAAATAATTAAAAGAAAAATTGTCCATGGATCATCATTCTTTGGTATTTAGTAGCTAATTAGAAATATAGCATATTGTCCGTACTAACGCTACGGTGGCATCTAGAAAAAATAAATCATAAAACTAAAAGAAGAAATATTGCCCGTGCTATCGCTATGTAATATTTCGAGCATGCACATGAAAACAAGAAAAAGAAGATATATGTTTCCATAGTTAAGAATAAAATGGGATATTTAATTTCCACAAAAAATAAATGACACGGCGTTGCTATTACAGCACAAACATCAGATTCCAAGGGAGTTTCATATTTCATGAACTGCTACTGCCTGACATGCCTCTCATGACACTGTAGGGCCACCACACAGTTCCAACATGTCTCTATCACAATCGAAAAAAAAAGTCCCTCACCACCCCTAACAAACACAAGATGATTGCAATAACAAATTATTCACAGCAAGTAATAAGGACTACAACTAACTTGGCACCCCATAAACCATAAATAGCTCAAGAGCAAGTAGTCTGGTACTAAGAACTAAAACTCTTGTTATCATTCACAGTTAACACATACTAATACAAAGATATCGGTGCAGAAAGTGACCAACACGTAAATATTTGTAGTTTTGCCATACGTTGTGATCGGATGTGGCCTAACACTCAATGACACAGGGTTTATACTGGTTCAGGCAACGTGCCCTACGTCCAGTTTGAGTCGATCAGTGACTTTATTCCTGAGCCCAGGTGCTCAAAGTTTGCTGTGGGGTTACAAACGGAAAGAGAGAAAGATGGGGGGGTGCAGGCGGCCCGGTTGGACTCCGGACTAGAGGGCCGAGAGTTACAGGAGCTCCGCTATGCGCTAAGTGTTTGAGCGTGTGCTCGAGTGTTTGAACCTAGTAGTTCTGTTGTGTGTGTGAGTGAGCTGATCCATCTCTTTTTGGGAGAAAGCGCGTCCCCTTTTATAGATGAAGGGGATGGCCTTACAAGAGAGAGAGAGAGTACGTATGTTAAATCTTGTTGCCCACGCCATCTGGTACAAGATGATTGTAGGCGCACATAACACTGTTAATGTTAGATGCATGTGGGAGGTTGCGTCTTCTTCTTTCAGCATAGCAGATGTCGGTGCCTGCTATACTGTTGATGCCTAGAGGCATGTGAAGGGTTTTACCGTGTTCGCCTGGTAAGGTAAATGCCGGCGCCCACAACATTGTTGATGCCCAGAGGCATGGGGGGCCTTACCGTGTTTGTCTGGTATGGGAGTTGATGGCACCTACAACACTGTAGGGCAAATGTCGGCGCCCAGAACACTGCTTGGGCTTTGATATGCTAGGAAGGTTGCAGGGTACCCTTCTGACATTCTCTGTTGGTACTGTTCTGCAGGTGTACAGAGTACGTTCCTCGGTTTTGCGGTTGACTTGGGTGCCCTGCCTTACTTTCTTCGTCCGTTTCCTGGTCCTCACCGAGCGGGCATCCCCGGTCGGTTGGTCCCAGTCGGCTCTGATTGCGTCAGTCGGAGAGGAGCTGTAAGCAGGGGTTCGACGCATCCCCGGTCGGAGAAGCGGGTCAGAGTCAGAAGTGGTGTTTTGGCCAGGCCTTCCGGTCGGATAGGCCATCCGAAGGTGGGCTGGACCGCTGGAGTCGGAAGCGAGCGCTGTTTTTCTTCCGGTCGGAGGGGCGGGCCGGAGTCGGAAGCGGGCGTCGTTCCTCCTCGGCCAGACCTTTCGGTAGGAGATTTGGATCGTCCTTCTGGCCTGTCGTTTAGGTTTTTTGGGCCGGCCCAGGAGTTGCGCGTCGCTCGCAATGTCGCCTGTTGGGCCGAGCCTTTGCTGGGAAGCTGGTCCATGAGGGACCCCGGGTTTATGAACCCGACAAATGGATTCTGAGACCAAGTGGCAAAGATATGTGTTCTATGAAATGGATTAGGAAGATGCACTTTGTTTAACTGAAAACCATTGATTTCCAGGAGCAAGTTCAAATAATGTACAGATAAATCAGCATCCATCGTAGCCAGCCAGCTGCTGCTGTGCTTTTCCTAGTACAAGGGAAATCAATACACGTAGAAGAAGATAAAAAACCTCTCATAACGTCTAAAATGCAGCAATGAGAAGCCACGATGGCAGCAACTCTGGTGAAGGCCAAGAAAATCCTATGAATACAGTCACCACTAAAGGTATACCTTTTGCCGGCTAATCAGATACCACAGTTCACAAATAATTTTCTGAGCTTTGGTGAACAGAGGAAAAGATTTAGCCTTTTAAAAAAGCATAAAAGGATAAAATGTATGAACAATCTGAATAAGGAACCATAGTTTTTTAAGGCTGATGTGCTAGGATACCTTGTGAAAATAAACAATGCAAGCATTCCAGAAGATCATTATTAGTTCATAGGGTGATGTTTCGCAGTGTAACCTGCTAATAAAATCTATCTCTTGCTGGCATGTTGATTTTGTCCAAAAGATTGAGAAACTTTGAATTGATTAACAAATGCACATTTGATACCTATATATATATATATATGAAGATTACCACCATTTTAGTGGTCAAACCCATAGCCACTTTCGTGTATTTCTTTCTTTTCTTTTCTGCAAGCAATTCCCAGAAAAAAAATGTGGGCTGAATCTATGAAGCCAACACAAAAATGGAAATTATGAATCAAATAGAAATAAATAGACAGAAGAAGCAAACCTGACTACGTCCGTAAGACCCACTTGAGTAATATCAGAGGCTAAAGAAGAGGGAATAAGATTCTATTGCTCTGGAAAATCTAACAGGCAACACCAACACAGGCAGAAGAGAACCCGCTCGATGTCAGTCACTGAAGAGATAACACCAACACATGTAGATATGTACGACTGAAATATGTTTGAGAATGTAATTTCCATACCTGCAAGTATTGGCAGGCAACAAGCCTGCCTTTAGACTTGAGATTGATGTATCTTCATGCGTTTTATTGTCAAGTTCCTACAGAACCAGAAACTATAAATTTACACAGGATGTAGGTACAATTTTACCCAGTGGCAATACTCAATTATGTAACTAAAGTTCATCATGGAGGTATTAAGGACCAGAAACTATAAATTTTCTTGTTAATTCTCTCCCTATTGGTTTTGTAATCTGAGGCCCTAATTCTGTTTTGATAAAGATATATGCAGCAGAGATTTGAATAAATGTGTGCCTCTATCCGAGTCCGACTAATAGTGTACCTTTACACTCTATGTCTAAAGTAAGCTTCACAGGTGAATGATCACTGAGAAAGGTATACCTGGAGCTGGATCTTTTGTTACATTTGCAGGTTTGGACAGGGTCCTAGCTTCTAAATTGTTTTTATTCATGAAAACCACCTATGCAAATGAAAGGATTTCATCAGTGAGTCAATAATGACATTGATGATATGCCTTGTTTCCTTTGCACAGCTAATGCCCTTTCATGTAATATTCAAATAATTCAACCTAAATAAATTACTCATTTAAAAAAACTAAATAAATTACTGTAATTAGTAGCGATATTGGCTGAAATCCCCCAAATCTAAACCAGAAAGACGCCTATATGGCCATATCAATCGAGGAGAAACACTGAAAACGTAGAAACAGCTGGACAGGTGACAAGCGGACCTTTGATATGCAGCTCGAGGTCGTCAAACTCGGATCGATAGCCGGACAGCAGCCTCCGAACTACGGCGCCAACCTGTGCATTGCCATCGCGGTCGGCGCTGGCGCGGAGGACGCCCACAAGATCTTCGATGTAGGAGAGGAGTCTTTCCACCCCCAGGCTCTCGCCCGCGCCCGCCGCCATCAGACTGGTCTGCGCCGGCACCGACGGGAACCCTAGCTCCCTAGTCCCCACCTCTCGCCTGCGGGCCCGGTGCCGGTGAAGAGAGACGCGGGTCAGTCTCGTAGGTTAGGGAGTGGGGATGTACGACCGACGGCCATGACAACGGATGCCGTTGCTTTGCCGCCAGGAAGGGCAAGGAGGAGGGCGGGTGCGGGTCGTGGCTGCGGGGGTAGAGCGGGCGGCTCACCATGGCGGCGGCCAAACCCTGGAAGAAGAGAGAGGACGCGGGATGGGGAGGTTGCGGGGAGCTGCGCGCACGTCAGGGCCCACATGTCGGCGCGGGGATCGCACAAGGACGGCAGGACGACGACGCGAAACGTTGGAACGTCGCACCAAAAAGTGTTCACACTGTGTTCTTTTTAGTTATAGGAGAATACTATTTTTTTTTCAAAATTCAGTTAAATTTCAAATGTTATAATGCAAATTATTGTGCCATAGGGGCCTCCCCCGTCCTCCCATGATTGCTCATATCACTACATCTCTCTTCACATCATATCACTAAAAAAATTATCATCAATGACAAACCTATTTAACAAAGTATTCCCTCCGTCTAATAATATAGGTACTCATTGGTTTGTCCTAAGTCAGACATAAAAACAGACATAAAAAAGTTTAACTTAGAACAACTCTAGAGTAGATCGAAGCAAAAATTGTGCTCCGGTAATGACCAACCATTTCAGGAATAAAGAATGCATTCCAGTTTTTTAGGGGAGAAAAAGCACACTATTGTGTAAATTTTATACGAGATAACTTTATTGACCTCTCTGTTGTCATCAAGATTACCACAAATTCATAGTCGTCTTGTTGGAGAAAAAAGAAAACATAGTCATAACTGATCATCAGACACGATATTCTTCCATAGTTCACACTCGGCACCAGTGCGGAACCGAGAGCAAAGAAGTCATCCACCATTTACCAGTCACGCTAAGATTTATTACGACCAGCCTTCTCCTCAATACCAGACTGAGGAAATCTCTTCCTCAGGACCTCAAGGACTTCCTCCATCTTTACATCCTTGACTCTGAGCAGCACCATAGCTTGGTACAGCAGATCAGCCATCTCCGAAGCAGCACGAGATTGGTCCTCGTTCTCGAGCAGTGTTTGAATTAGTTCACCAGCTTCTTCACTGAATTATATGCAAAAATAACAGAACTGACATTAAGAGAAATATATTGCCATTCTCGTTAAGAGAAAGTAGGGAGGAGAACAAACATGGCAGTAACAAAAGAAAAGGTATGAAATGTGCCTCAGTCAGGTAAATGGACTCTCACAGACATTTATTGATGCCAAGTCATAGACTCAATACACAACCATCAATAAACAAATCCTGACACTAAGACAAATGAATTTATCTGTTTTGGTCTCCTGTACCAATCAAATCTTGTTGCACCAAATTAACCCATCAATTCTTCAGTCAAATGCAGTGCTATGAAAGCATAAATAAACACAACTGAGGCATTAAGCTAATTCAACATGAATATATTTTAAAATGCAGAACTTGGTGAACTAGACTAAGAAAAAGGGAGAAAAGACTCAATGCTTTAATACCTGTTCTCTTTCCCATTAAAATTAACAGTTTTCATAATAATACAGTACCGTGATGGCTCAGAAAAAACATAACATCACATACCGTATTTTCGAGCAAAGTAGCTGGTTATCAAGCAGTAGTTTTTTGGTCCATGATGGCTTGCCACCTCCTTCAGTAACTATCTCCTCCTGTCTTCTACTAATTGTATCTTCAAGTGAGTATAGGGTTGTCACAACCTGCCTGCCTTCATTGGGCTGTGAACGGAAATCACATATTACTTTTAATCATGAGTCAAAGTCTATTGCAGGAAAGGGTAACTTGAGGATGTGTACCTTTGAACTTTGTAGAGCATCATAAACTGAAGTATAGTAACAGGTTTCTGCTCCTGTATGGCACGAGGTCCATCTGGCTTTCAATGTATATTATCTAAGTTGTATGAAAATACAAAACATCTACACAGTTAATACGCTCTGAAGTTGAAGTGAAAGTATTTACTCACAACACAAAACATGCTTACAGAATCACGGTCACAATCAAGGAAAATGTCATGGACATTAATGAAGTTCATGGATGTCTCCCCTTTTGTCCACAGGGAAGACCGTGAGCGGCTAAAGAATGTAGCTTTCCTGGTTGATATAGTTTTTGCAAGGGCTTCTTTGTTAGCAAAACCCTGCATAAGTATGGCTCCAGTATCCACATTCTGTGCAATAGCAACAGCCAACCCTTTGCTATCCCACTTCACACTGTCTAGTAACATGTCAACCTGATTTTTTTTTATCCAGCACAATAATGAACATGTTAGGCTTTATTGATTTAATGATAGTTTAAACTCAGTATTAGGGAAACCATAAAAAATAGACATTCTCTTTCCATTCAAAACTGATGCAAAATTGTAACAGAGCTACTGCAAAGTCTCAAATGGCTGTAGTTCTTAATGCATTTTACTCAGTGAAAGAATAAAGATAAATGCTGCCCATCTGCCACCGCAGCTCCAGCCCCACCTCCCCTGTTCGCTTGAACTTATCAGCCATGGTACAGTGTTTTTCTCTCACAACAAATCAGTCAATAGTACTTTTTAGCCTGGCTTTTCAGCGAAACGAACAGGGCAACTTGCTCGAACAGTACTTTTTAGCCTGGCTTCGCGGCGGAGGCAACCCTACATGCAACCACCACCCTAGAGTTATCTTCCTTGATTTGTTCTCTAGAACATACAGTATATTAATATATAATTGGCATATTAGTCCTGGTATATATAGGATGACTAGGACCGACCAGGGTCACCCTGGTCAACTACTAATTGCGACTAGTCACCTGGTGTGGAGACTATGACTGACTAGACAATTTGATACCCTGTTCCAAAATAAACCAACTTCTGGCGAAGTACCTAGACAAGAGGGGGTAACATTGACGGTGCATCAAGAAAGTTGGCTGCAAGCAATGCACTAACACCATAATTTCTTCAAACACCATTATGGCATGCCATCCTATTTAGCATAACAGAGCAATCTACCTAGATCGAGAGGCAACAAGAAATGTATTTCCTGCGAGTCTCCTTGAGGCCTTGTTTGGATGTCTTATTTACCTCAATCCACATGTGTTGGTGTGGATTAGAATGGAATTTAGTTCAAGTTTCACTCTAATCCAACCCAATACATGTGGATTGAGGTGAATACGATGACATCCAAACGGCCTGAGTGGACTAAATAAAACCTTGCACAACACTAGTGGTGGATCCTCATCCAGGGCTTGTAGTTGTAGCCATCATGTGGAAGTGTGGTACTCCAATCCCCCAACTATTTTGGTTCCGAGGTAATAAGAGAGGCAGATTTCGCGAGAAGAAAAGAAGAAACTCCAAACCTTGGGGTCGACGGCTACAGCTCCCGGCGCAGACTGCGCGGAGCCCGCCTCCACGGAGACTGCCGGGTACGGTTCCCTGCGCCTCCATCCAGGGGCCCAAGCAGCGACGGAGCGAAGATTGGGGCAGGATGTCCCGCTGGAGAAGATTCCCGCGCGGCACGCCGAGGAAGAGGAGGACGCGGGCGAATGAGTTGGTGCCGCCGCCGGAGCCGCCGCCATCGGAACCCCGAGTGTGCGGTGTAATGGAATTCAGAATAAAGCACGAGTACGACAAACTGCTTGCCTGCTAGTTGCTAGTACGTACAAAGCCTGTGCAGCTGTACTTGTGCCGTTGTTCGCCCTGCGCCTGCCGTGTGCTGTGGCTGCAGCAGCACAGGAGATCAGGAGCGGGTACGGACGGCTGGCCGGCTGGCGGCGCCGTCCGCACGACCGCACGCCCCGGCAACCCCTCGATCTGGCGTCGCGCTTCCCCTCTCCCCGTGTGGCGATGTGGCTGCGCCTGCACCGCCGCTCGATTTGGCCGGAGGCCGGCGCTAGAGTCCGATTCGGCCGGCGCTATGCCGGATTCGGCTAGCGGTAGCGGCGGGTTCGATTTGGCCGACGCTGTGTGGGAGAGGAGAGCGGCGACACACGCGGTCACCAGCAGGTGCAGGTTTGCTCTGCGCTGGGGCGTCGGGAATTGGTTGCCCGGCCACATGGATTGAGCCTTCAAATTTGGATGGCTTAGGCCCATATCCGCAACATGGGTTGGGCCTTCAAATTTGGATGGCCCGCCTTTCAGCTTTTGTCGGATTTCATCGGCATCTCCCACTTAGCTTATTGCGTGTTTCATTTCTTATCGGTCACGATGGCGTTGCCAGAAACTCGACTGTGAAGGGCCCAATTGTACTATTCTTTTTCAAAATTAAATAAAATATCAAATTTTATAATGCAACTTTGGTTCAACGGCACACCTCCCTCCGCGCATGATATGATTGCCACTACTATATCTTCTCTTCACATCACAGTACTAAAAATTATCATCAACGACAAAATACTTAAAACTAATGGCCCCGTTCGTTTCGCTTAAATTTGGCTCACTGCTGATGCTGATTTGCTGTGAGAGGAAAATACTGTTTCTTCGCTGAAAAGTACTGCTGAAGTAGTGCTGAAAAACAGTGCGAATAAGGTCCCATTTAACGCAACTTCTTCAGTACTTTCAGCAATCTGTCTGGGTCTACTTTTTTCGAAATAGGTTAAAACAAATTCGCTCCTCAACTAGAGCTGAAAATATCCCTCTCCCAGATCTACTAGGAGAAGTTGTTTCACCGAATATTTTTTCAACACAGCTTCTGCTCCTCCACCAGTGGAGTTACTCATGGTGCGAAAAAAACTACCTAATAGATAAAGCAGACATGTATAAAACAGGGCCTAAACCTGCAGTGAAGTATTCCCTCCACCCATACTATATGTATTTATAGGTTTCTCCGAAGTCAAAACTATGTTCCGTTTCACTAAATTTATAGGAGAAAATATAGACATATAGAAAACCAAATTAATATTATTAAATCAGATGGTAAATAAATTTTATAATATACTTAACTGTGTGTCATAATAATTACTTTTTGTAGACTTTCAAACTAACCTAGTTAGATTAACTTTTATGACGGATGTATGTATGTAGTAGGAAAATTGTGAATCCCGCGAATTGGAGTATTATTAATTCCTGCTTTGTTTGCTTTTTGTTTTTGTTTTTTGCAAAGTTATATAGGGTGGAATTGCTATTTATATTTATATTATATAGGTTTTTTTATCTTAACTTCTTTCGGGGGCAATTATCTGTGTTGGGATTAGTGGTTTCTTTGTTCAGATGTAACTGGATCGGCATCGGGCCTCTGCTGAAAATTGATGAAGGTGGCAGCTTAGACGCAAATTGTGTCAGCTGTAACTCTGCATGCTGGCTTGCAACTCTGCATTGACTGAAACATCTTCCAATCACCATGGGATTTCATGGCCATTTCAATAACTGAAGCATTTTTGAGTCAAAGCTTAATTTGGCACTGTCATCATGGTCTTCTGATCTTGATGAAACATACGTAACAAACACATATACACCCAGCTCCCTTTTCAAACTGCTGATTCTTGACTTGATGCGTCCTGTTGAACAAATGTTCAGTAAGTTGCAAATTAACAACTTCAGTAGCTCGGCTGTGAACTGTAGAAACAACGGTTATCAGAGCCGAACAAGTCCTACGCAAATGATCTGAAACCTAACTCATCATACAACCATTTCATCAACTCGACAAGGCCGACGGCTGCGTTGTGCCAACGCCATCACCGCCGCTCACGGTCGTCGCCGGTTCCATAGACGACGTTGTGGAGGCAGGACGATCGGCCGGCGGTCCGTAGGTAGCAACTGGCATCTTCGCGGGGAGGGTCGGCGGCGGCCCCTCGAACCGCAGCACGTTGACGGCCTGCCTGACGGTGGGACGCAGTCCGCGGTCCGGGTGCGCGCACCAGAGCCCGACGAGCATCGCGCACGCCATCTCCCGGCCGTCGAACTGGCCCCGGAGCCGCGCGTCGGTCGCGTCGAGGATGGTCCCGCCGCCGTACGAGTCCCAGACCCACTGCACCAGGTGGACGAAGTACTCCTCGTCCCCCACGCGCACGGCCGGCCGACGGCCGCAGGCGATCTCGAGGAGTAGGACCCCGAAGCTGTACACGTCCGACTCGACGGTCGCCCTCCCGGTCAGCATGCACTCCGGGTCCATGTACCCCATCGTGCCGGCGACGCCCGTCGTGTGCGACCGCCGGTCGTCGTCGATGAGCCGGGCGAGCCCGAAGTCGCCGAGCTTGGCGGTGAACGACGCGTCCAGCATGACGTTCCTCGGCTTGACGTCCCGGTGCACCACCCGCCGCTCGGCGTCCTGGTGCAGGTACAGCAGAGCTTCGCCGACGCCGAGCGCGATGCGGTACCTGACCGGCCACGTCAGCAGCTGGCTCTGGCTGTCCGGTCCGTGGAGGTGACGGTCGAGGCTACCGTTGGGCATCAGCTCGTAGACGATGAGCAGCTCGTCGTCGCCGCCGTGGCACCAGCCGATGAGCTGCACCAGGTTCCGGTGCCGGAGACGGCTGATGATCCTCACCTCGGAGACGAACTCCTTCCAGCCTTGCCGAGAGGTCTCCGACACCCTCTTCACGGCCACTTCGCGGTCAGAGTCGGTCAACAGCCCACGGTACACGGAGCCGAAGCCGCCTCTCCCGAGTCTCCGGTCGTCGGAGAAGTTTCCAGTGGCTGCGGCGAGCTCGTCGTAGCAGAATCGTCGGGCCCGGTCACCACCCCTCGAGGTCGTCTTCCACCTGCTTTCCGCGGAAAAATCTTTTGTCTTCTACTAGTGCTTGCTTGACAGTCTTTCTCACGACCATGAGATTTTGCCGTTTCCGCTGCCGGAGGCAGAACCAAACCGACAGACCGATGCAGAGCAAGAACGCAAAGGAAGCGGCAGAAACGAAGCCGGCGATCACCGCCAGGTTGCCGCGTTCGGGGGCACCTTGGCATTCCAAACCAATCGTTGGATTGTTAGTTTCGGACGGTCGACAAGAAATTAGAAGTGACCAAAAGAAAGAGACAAGCTAACCGTAAAAAAAGCACCCGTCGCCGGACATCCCGTCCAGACATTTATCAGCTGGCTGCCTTAAGGATCAAGGTGTGGTAGTTTCAAACACGTGGCAGACACTGCTATCCTATTTGTCAAACCCAGTCTCCATCTTTGGCTCCTGCCTTATTTAAAGCACGGCAAAGTCTAAATGATGTGAAATTAGAAGAAACAGCGGCATCAATCCTAGTAGTATCTACGGGTTTTTTTTGTTCGGTGTACAAGAGTCTGTTCGGCTGATGGTTTCTGTGGCTGATAAGTCGATTGATACTGATTTGTTGAAGAGAAAAACACTATACCTTAACTGCGCAAAACACAAAATCAAATTTCTTGAAGTATGAAATTGCTTGGCAGTTGTAGCGTTGGAGATGGACATACAAAAACCTAGCAGTGCTCCTCTCCTTTAGAAAGTGATATGCCACTGTTGCCACATTAAGGCAACGTAACATAACTTGGTGGGTTAGTGATGAGTGTGAACTGTGATTAGCTAGCTCGCGCGTGATTGACCGCAGGGAAGACTTCCGGGCCCCGCTGACGTGGCACGCCAGGCCCCGCTCACCAACACCCCACCCACACGGGATCCTCTGTGGCACGCGTGGATCCGTCCGTCAGACTGCGAGACTCCGACTGGATCGGAGCAACAAATAATGATCAGGAAGAACTCACCCACGCCGAAGTGGCATCCATCGCCGGCGGCGAACCCGTCGCCGGACATCCCGTCCACGCACGCGCACCGGTGGCCCCAGGCCCCGCTCGGCGTCTCGAAGTCGTGGCACGTCGCGTTCTGCGCGCAGCGAACCACGGTAGCGTTGGCGTTGGCGGAGGTGCTGTTGCACCTCCCGTCGAGCCACCATCCCAGCTCCGCGATGCCGAACTCCACCGAGGCCACCCCCTCCGGCGGCGTGTACGCATACACCGCAGACGTCACGTCCTCGCACCCAGCGTCGTCCACCTTCTTCCATTGCAGGAACAGGAACCGGCCCTCCTCCTCGGCCGTCGCCGCAGCTGTGCTGTTCGAGGCCGGCGGCGGCGAGGCCACGCACGTCGAGGCGGAATCATTGCCACGGCCGCCGCACAGCCCCGTGGGGAACAGGCCCGACAGAACGACGCTGCAGCTGGAGGACGCAGCCGGCAAGCGGCAGCGACCCCCGCGGAGGAACAGCCCGGTGTGGGAGGAGACGCCGTAGCAGGCGCCGGTGAGCGACGCCTGTGCCTCGCGGACGGTGCGGCTGCACGAGGGCGCGACGGAGACGACGAAGGTGGAGAAGCTGGAGTTGAATGAGGTGATCGGGTACGGCGCGTCCGCGGTGCTGTTCGTCAGGAGGAGCGGCGTGGACGAGGTGGCGTTGCAGTCCAGGAGGATGGGGCAATCGCCGGAGAAGCCGAAAGGGTACGGCACTGAGGTGTTGCCGCACCGTCGATCGCTACAACTGCCACCGCCGGCGGCGGCGGCGGAGGAGGTTTCATACGAGAGGGAGAGGAGGAGGAGGAGGAGGAAGAGCAGGCGGCGCATGTAGGCAGACAGTTCACGCTGCCGGTCGGTCGGTCTCCGCTGTGTGCTTGCGATGAGCAGTGTTTTGATTGCTTGCTTAGCTAGTCATATACGCCTGCGGCCTGCCTAATATTGCAAAGACAAGCTGGAGGAAGATGCCATGCCAATGGAGAAAGAGACGGCAGCCGTGACCGTGATTGCTTTGCTTGTTTAGTCAGTCAGTCAGAGAGCCGCGTGATTGCTTTTTTTTTTGGTGCTGCAGCTGAGTCTGGGCCCTCTAAAGGACTCCTTTGGACAGCCCAATCCTCACCGGATCCCGACCCAATCCGTGGGTGGATTGAGGCCCGTGGGCGCGCTGCCCTTACCAGCCCAGCCCAGGTTAGCATTTGGATGTTGCTCGAGCCGAAATAGGCACGCGTCTGTTTGCTCCCATCCCGCGGCCAGTCGCCCGCTCTCGCAAACACACAACCTTACACTACATCCGGTCAAACTCGGGTCGATTTCAGGTTCGATCGAAAAAGAAAAAAAAAATGATTGGATCAAAAGATCGATGCACAGGCAGATCGAGTCAGGCTATTTTTTTTTGGATCGGGTCAAACCACGGGTCAAAAATCATTGCTCAAACTCGGTCCGACGCACTGGCCGGTCGTATCGGGTAAGTTTTTTTTGGACGGATCAGGTCGGGTTGGTCATGTCAAGTGACCCATGAATAGGTCTACCCTACAACATTGGTCGTCAGTCACTACACCTCCATCGGAGTTAGGGCTTGTTTCCTCCTTAATATACTGAATATAAGTTAACTACGCTAACTCCTAGAATGAAATCGGAGTAGATACAGACGGATATTACAGATACCAAATACATGTAGTTGTTTGTTTTTGGTGTATTGAGAGTCAAATATAGTGTTGGATGCACCAGATATTGATATGTAGCTCGTATACTCCCTCTGTCCCAAACAGAAGGCATGCACATGCACATATATGAAAAATTCAAACTTCATAATCTAACGACGGGTGCGTGTGTCTGGACGGGATGTCCAGCGACAGCTTCGTCGCAGGCGACGGGTGCCACTACGGTTAGCATTGTTAGTTGATCTCCACCCCTATTGGACCCTTGTCTCTGCTCCCTGATCGGGGGAGCCCAACCCTAATACGGTTGGTGGACCCCTGTCGCACAGCACACATAAAAAAAAGGTGGGATCAAGGCTCGGACTACGAGGTTCACTGGAGCCGCCATCCCACCTACAGAAAACCCTAATCCGATCCTAAAGAAGTGCTGCCAGCGACCGGATGTCCTACCGCACCGCCGTCGCCCCTACAGGTCTACACCGGGCCACTGGACTTCACCTCCTCGCCACTACGACGTCTACTACACCGCGGCATCGGCGTCCACGTTTGCCGATGCGCCTCAACAGAGAAAGGCGAGGAGCCTTCCCGGATCTACGGTTACAGAGAGGTACACCATCGATGCTAACAATGGTATCAGAGCTAGGTTGCCTCTGTGTAACCCTAACCGGGTAAAAGAAAAGGGAAAGGGACCGGGGGTGGCGGATGTCACTGGAACCCCGATCACCACCGCCACCGCGTGGGGGAAAGAAGCCGCACCGTTCGACGGCGCACGGTAAAGAACAGAAAAGATCAAATCCAGTTCGGATCTGACAAGAAAGAGGGTTCTTCCCAACTCTAACCCTAACTCGCATGAGAAAGAAGAAGAGTGGGTTCGGATTTGGCCGAACCCTAAGACCTAACCCAAGAAAGAAAAGTAAGGACGGACGAATCAAAAGAAAAGGTTCAACCGAAACCCTAACCCTAATTTGTAACCCCATCCCAAATTGGGTTAATCCCAAAAGAAGAAGGGGAAGGGGAAGAAGGGGAAGGGAAGAGATTCGGATGAACTCCGAAAAGAAAAGAAATTAAAAGAAAATGAACCCACTACAAGCATTTGACCCTTATAGCACCACTTGTTTTCGCAACACCACACATTTGGTTACAATATTTGGTTCTATGGCAACCAATGTCATAATTGGTAGCGATATATGGGCCTTATAGCCACCAAAATTGTGTGTTATGTTAGTCATAAGCTACGTTGCAACAGGTAGGCGCTAATGCCACGGTGGAAAAGGTGGTTGCGAGACTGGGTGCCTATTGCCACAGCTAGTGTTGAGTTGTGATAATATTGATGTTGTGTTGCAATGGCTAGGTGTTGTTGCCACCACTGTAAAGTTGGTTGCAAGTAGTTGCACATATGGCCACAATGTAATTACGTTGTCTTAATTTTAACCTGCGTTGCGATAGATCTTGCTATATTGCATTGAAAATATGATTAGTTGCAAGTAGTTGTGAATATAGCCACAATAAAACTTTGTTGTCTTAATCTTGCCCTGCGTTGCAAAAGATCTTATTATATGCATTGGAAAAGTCATTTGTTGCATCTATTGAGGGTCTATTGCCACTAACATCATATGTGGCTACATTTGAGTATATTCAGTTGCCAGAATATTTATATTGCCACTAAAATTTGTTTGTGGGCATTGTGTACCATGCCTAACACAAAAGGAGTTAGGTCGGCAGCCCACTAGGGCGAGTGGTCATTTTCCTCTTGCGCAACCATGGATGCTGCCCCAAAACCCCACCCTCTAGCATGACATAGACAGACTACATGTACCTTCTAAAAAAAAGACAGGTCGCACGCGTGTTTACACCGCCCGCCAGCATTGCCACCCTACTCAGACCGTGCATTCGGTTTAAACTGCTAATTTGGTTCAGTTTATTCAGTTTGCAAAAATTTCGGTTTCCAACAAATAGCACCTGATCAGTTTGTTTGAAAACTGAAAACCGAGCATTTCAGTTTTGGTTTTTGTATTTCGGTTTTCGATTTAAACCAAAACAACCGAACAATGAGTACAGGATTAAAAAAGGAGTGCAGGATAAACCATTAAACCATCAGCATTCAACAATACAGGATAAAAAATAGGGTGCAGCACAGCGTCACAACCATCAGCATGCAGCCAACAGCATGCAGTCTCGCAGTACACAAGCAACAAGCCAACAGAAGTACAGAACATACAAAGATACAGGTTCATTGACACTTCTACAGATACAGAGATTCAAGTTTTTTTCATTATTCAAATAGAGAAATATTAATCACCCAGCAACATGCATACACCGAGTAGTGGAGTACCAGCAGTCCTGCAGTTCACCATAAAGTCATCAACATAGGTAGAGAATACAAATAGAGATGAATGTGCAAAACCTGCAATAAATTTACCTTTTACCAAGTGATCAGGACTCAGGAGAATCATCCTTGGAAATGGACAGGCCACCAAGTTCTAACATAATTGATCTTAGTTAGTACAACATATGAATCATGAAACACATTACAAACACCGCCGCTGCACCCTATGCCCTCTCACGCCACCAACAAAAATCTAGACTTTCCCAACGCAAAGGTCGGGGACGATAACTTCTCCCTACAGAAGCCCCCCTTTGCACCCTACAGAAGGTTCATCGATAGGAAGCTCCTACTAGACGCCGACTCCTAGAGGTACGTCAATCTGCATTTGATTTGTTTTATTGCTCATATCCCATGGTGTAGCGATTTGTTATTTGTAGTTTAAGTTATGGCTTCGTGGTCATGGCAGGCAGTAGTACTTTGGACAGATTGCATTGTTCTTGATCTTTGATAGTGTGAAGAAGCATGTCAGATGAAGATAGGAGGTGGATGTGTATGTGCAGATTTACTTCTGAATGGAAAATAGGATTCAAGAACTATATTCAGACTATATTTGGAGGCACATCTAAAGAAGAAACTGCTCCATGTCCATGTACTCGATGCCGTTACATCAACACCATTGCACCAAAAAAGCAGTCAAGCACCTCTACTCTCCTACAAAAAAGAACTGATTTCAGAGCTGAACTTTCACAAGACAGCTATGTCATTATCAAGACATTTTTTTTCTCACATTTAACAAGAGAAGGTCTAGTCACCTATGTCAGATTCGACACAATCATGTCTACTGCATAACAGATTAGGACAAAGGGCCCACGCACTAGTAACTTAATCATGATAGTAGAAATTTAGTGAAAATAGACAACGAAAGGGGAGTAAAATTCACATCTGAAAATGAAAGAGGCATATATGCAGCAACAATTTTAATATGAGAACATATATGCATGTTTATTTTAACGGATTATATCTTATTCAGTTATCTTGTTGCAATCATGAGCTATTTCACAAATGTAGAACATAACCACTTGATGTCAAATATTTCAACAAAAAGTGATTAATAAGCAGCACTAGATATAACAATTTCACATGCAGGCCATAAGTTCTGTCGTTCATCATTACAAAGCTGAAAGCACCATGCTCAATAACGAATATACAAAATTAGAAATTAGAAAACTCACCTTCAAATCACAGGAGATTATGCACCAGTGATGCAGACTAGACTCCCTCCTGAACAGATCAGCAAATATGTATGTAAGCATCTATTTTTTTCTCAATATATTATCATGCTTGGTCATAAAAAAACTTTGCTTCCCAGAAAAAGGCAGATGCTCACCAGGTGATGGTTGATGAAGGTGAAGTCAAGGCCAGCGACAATGACCAGTAGCCGATCCGGAAACGGAGCATGAGGGGGGATAATAATGAAAGTCTATAGACTTTGCTAACTGAAGTCTTCACCAAAGAAAGGCCAAGAGGTGTGGCCTTTTCTGATGGAACCAACAGTCAATTTGGTTTTGATGAAGAGTTTAATTCAAATTAAATTAATACGAGTAATTTGCATTAGGTATGCCTGTCTTATAGTAGCAATTTGCAATATTACAATTAAAACCTTTCTTCATTGCATGAAAGAAAACAAGTTCAAAAATTTTGACCTAGAATTTGATATTTAACAACAAAGGCAGTAATAAAAACTAAGTTAAAAGTGAAACACAAACCTAGGAAGTAAAGGTCGTGATCTGCAAGTCTCCAGATTTGTCCATATTTTTTGAATTAATCTCTACTCAAGTCTCGCCACAGTTTGGGACTGGAACCCACGCAGCGGTCAGTTCTTGAATCGCAGCGTGGGCTGACTCGAATTCAACTCACCACGCACAAAAGACATACAACTCAACCATGGTAGAGACTCAAATAGATCCAACAACCAGTAGAATTGAAGAAACAACAAAAGGGAATCTGTACAGACTTAGTAGAAAATATAAGGGAATCTGTATAGATTTAGTAGATTGAAACAGTAAAAAAGGTTCAAATGTGAATCTGTACCAACTTAATACAATGGAAAAAGAGGTAGTATTTTCTTTTTCAATAGTGGGAAATAGTAATTGAGTCCAACAACTCACATATATCTGTTTTTCAATAAATATGAACTAACAAAATGTAGTATACCACTAAAATTGAAAATACGTACCAACGTCAACGGGAAGAGATGTCCAGCAAAATGAACTAGGCCCTTATCACAACCAGACCTGATAAAATAGATAATTAGACTCCTCTGCGGCTTGGTGTCACCCAACAACAACAGGTAAAATCAACAAAAAACTAGAAAAATGATCCAATAATACCTTCAGGTGCATGTTCGGTGCCAACAAGTCAACAATCTCCATGGCCATGATAGGTAGTGTGACCCCCTAGGGATGAAGGAGGGGGAGATCACGAGCTAGGATTTAGAGGGGGTGATTTGAGCAGCAAGTAATGAGGCAGATGGGAGAAGGAATGGGGGAGGGGACGCACTAGCGAGGAGACCACGGTGCGATTTGGCGGAGCAGACTACCGGAGGCAAGGTGATCTGTGGCCTCGGATTCGAGGAACTGACGCAGTGGGGAGGGGATTTTGGCCTTTTGGGGAGGGGCGCAGGCAGGGACACACGGGGATGCGGGAAGAGATTATTTCTGTGAATTCACCACGAGATGCGCGGGAGAGAAGTTGACAAAAAAATTAAAAAGGAAACACAATTTAATTTCATATAACTTTATATTAGTTCACTAAACTTATTTGTCTATTATAAATATGAAAGTCATAATAAAAAACAATTTTACTTGAATTGTGAACTATCTCGTGAATGTCCCGTTCCATTGTGGGCTCAGAATGTTAGTATACATCAACCCTTTTTTTTTGTTGATCCAAACAAAAGACTTTTGTGACCTTAGGCTAGATCCAACGATTGGCTTTTAAGCTAGCTCTAAGTATTTTTCTTATATTTTAATAGAAGAGAGAGAAAATCTAGCTCTTCGTCCCAAATTATAAGACGTTTTGGCATTTCTAAATTCATAGTTTTTATTATATATCTAGACATGATATGTAAAAGTTATGAATAAACGTCTTATAATTTGAAATTGAGAAAATATATGCTAAAAGTTAGCACTATTAGAGAGGTCGAAGCTAGTAACTAGCTCTAACCACTACGGGTGCCCTTATAAGAAGAATTGGCATACAAATCATTGTTCCATTACATTTATTATATATTATATATATGTTGTTCTATTACATTGAGTTTAATGCATGCATTTCATTTCTTGTCGGGCATGAGTATGAGTAAGGCTGGGTGGGACTATGCAATCGATTTAAATTAAAACTTCGGTTCGGTTTTTTAGTTTTTAAAAACTTTGGTTTTTGGAAACTAGTAACCAATCAGTTCTCTGCAAACCAGGAAACTGATAAATTTGGTGTCATTTTTTACTTTGACATTTTGGAATGGTTTGTTTTTGGTTTTCAGTGAAAAAATGTGCAGGTATAGGTGATATCCATTGGGTACGAATCTATTGCCATCCCTGTTCGTCGGTGATTGTACTGATGCATGCATACAGTTTGAAGATACATTTATTTAGACTAGGCTCGATAACAAATAGCTCCAAAATTCATTTAAAGTTTGATTAGTTAGACCATTGATTAATCCAAAATATATTAAGATAAGTTTTATTCTTAATCAAAATTACATCAACAACTTAGTTTTAAAAGTATTTCTTTATTGAGCAAGAGGCCAACGCTTCAAAAGTTCATAATATTATTTTGAATATTCGTTTTTTATACTCATAAATAGAAAAAAACTCCATCCATTCTTGTGTTGTTAGGTCTACAAAGGCAACGTTAACGTAAATATAACGATTTGCTGACGGCAATGGGAAGGGAATCGACTATTTTCTTTTTTTGTTTGGCTCCAACTGGGTAATCGGGAGACAATTGTTTGGCGGTGTGATCACGTTACGCCACGAAATGAGCCAACCAAACAACACGTAAATTGTAAGACATTGGATTTAGGCAGAACCCAAATAAACTTGGATAGACCTGGAAGATGCACGATGCACGTGGGAGAATGGACCAAGGACTTCAACTCATACGGAGCCAGAACTACTCCATGTTCAATTAGAGCGGAGCTGGAACTACTCCAAATAGAGGGGAGGGGGGTTGGGACTAGTTCACGAACTCTGCTTCACAAACTTCACCTTTTTAGGTACTCTCATAAATTTACCTTTTCTATTAGAGCAGAGTTGCGTGGAGCTGAACCTATTTTTTGAAAAAAAACGTGAAATTGAGTAGTCCCAAACACCCCCTAAGATGCATGCAGAGAATGGACGAAGAACCAAAGGTATTATGGGAAATAAAAACTTGAGTTAGAATAAACAATTTATTCTTTAACATTAGGTGAAGACTAATAAACATATTGGTGCGTTGGAATGGAAGGTACCGCTTTGTTGTGTGGTCATACCGGAGAATTACAACTTGAAAACATATTTCAGTTGTAACACGTGGTAATTATCTAGTAAATTCTGAAAGAAAGTATATTATAGCCAAAAAAAGTATTAATTATATTACATAAATAAATATGTGAACCTAATGATTGTCGTATATAATAGTTATGTATCTAGAAAAACTAAAATGATTTATAATTTAGAACCGTGGAGTACCTACCTATTTTCGTATTGTGTTTCATATTTGTTTCAATGTAGTTTAGCCTATTTTATTGTTGTTTATAACTGTTTATTTTGGAGAACTTTCAAGAACAAGCATACGAGTGGTCTATTTATGGTCATTTGAAATTCAAATAGCAAATTGTATGATGATCCCATATTTTCAGATATTTAAAAAAATTCAAATTACCACAATAAAAATTGATCATCTATCATTTTTTTAAAAAATAAATCGTCCAGTATATAATGACGGGCCTAACTCCCGCCCATAAAAATCCAAATTTCACACGGTTCTGCCTCCTCTCCTAAACAATTCCATATCATTCACCTCTATTATCTCCTATCACGCCGCCGCCACCACCGCATGCCTAGACGCTGCCGCCGCCGCCACCTCATCTCGCCAGATCCGCCCCAACTCGCTGCCCTAGAGCTGCTCCACATCCTCGCCAGGAGTTCACGAGCGGAGAGATGAGCCAAACGACGGATCGGATGGCAGTGCGACCCCGCCCCCTTCCTGTAGTGCACGACCCCTGCCCCCTTCCTATGGCGCGCGACCATCGGCCCCTCCCGGCGGCGCGCTCCACTCCATCTCCCCACCCGTCGCGACTGTGGAACCAGGTGCCACAATCCATCCTGCAGTCATTCAGATGGAAGGGCCCTGTCAAGGTAGGTACCATGCACGATGTCAAGGTTGGTCCATGCACAAGACTGAATATACCGGTATCTGGAGCATGACGATGCCTTGTTCAGAAACTTCAGATGCGCATTTCAGATGGATAAACACCTCTGCATTTACGGTTTGAAAATTAGAACTGCTGCATGTGGTTGCCAGACATCTCAAGCTCTTTTGTCTTATTCACCAGATCAGAGGGTTCAAAACACAGATGGAGAAGTGGATGGCCGCCTGCGACTGCATCATCATGACTTTTTATTTTGGACTACTTGCGCATTTGTAGTGTTTACTTGTCTCTTGCATTGACTGAATCTGAATGACGCATGTTTTTCTGGCATTTGTAGGCTGGTCCTGGTACAATTGCAGAGGTACTTATAAGAGGACTTCCTATATCCTGAACTACTTCATCCCTGGAATTTTGAGACATCCTCTACTATTCCTCCAAGTATCACTATCACTAATTTGGTTTACTGAACCTAAGCAAGGATATTATGAAGCTAGGTGAGCTAGTTCTACATTTTGTAGGCCACTTGAGAGTGACTGTTTCTGCATGCTATTGCATAATGTTTTCTTTTACGTTGCCCAAAACTGTTTCTATAAATTGGTTCTTTTCATAATTTCATTGGTGTATAAGCATCTGATGCTGCGTGCCAGACTTATGCTTAGCACATGAGTTTTATACGATAGTAGTACAAAGTTTTAGACATAAGTACTAGTATCTACTATGTTTTCTGCTCGGTTGCACTTGCTACAGCCATAGTGATAGCACAACCTAGTGGAGTTTTAGCCTTAGTGGGTCAGGCCTTGGCTTTGAAGAAGATAGTGGAAGATAAAATTGCAAAAGGTGATGTAAAAATAGAACCTGCCAGCAATATGAATATAGCACCTACTACCTATGTATCTAGTTCTAGACCAACAATATACACTTGTGCTCATCCCAGTTCTTTGTTTGTTGTACTAAGTATCTAGGTTTTTTATGAGTTGTATTCACATCCCAGTTCTTTGTTTGTTGCACTCCTGCAACTATAACGAAGTCTGAGGCAATTGGTCTGAGGTTAGAACATTCTTTGCTCGTTGCTCTGAACCTGTAATAGCTTATTGCACTGACTTTGTATAAATGATTTTTTTTGTTTCCAGTCGCTCTCTAATGTGCGTCTTAACAATTACTATGTTCTACACCAGATTATCATAGGCGTGGCGATGCAAGACGCATTGAGCTAATAATGTTATGTACTTACGTTCCAAGTATTCTTCCTTCCTATGTCTGTATGTTCTAGTATTATTCTTCCTAGATAGTGTTGCATACTACAGTCTGTTCTATTGTTAGATTAGAACATTAGAGTAGAAATTTATGTTGGTGGATTGATAATTGATGGATAACATTACATACTCTGTTTTCTGATTTTGTGATGCAAATGACAGTGAGTTTACCTGATTCATTACTTGAACGTTCTGGTTCTTATTTTTTTCATTTTTGTTCCCCAAGTGTTATTTTCTCTTGACAAATATCTTGTTTTGTAATGATATTATTATTTATGTGTATTCTATGCATGCATGAACCCCATCCATTAAAGAATCTGCCTCCTTTTTCTCATCCTTTTTCCTGTTTAAGAAATGAAAATGGAAGGATGCAGTTACACAATGGCTATGGACTCACGTTTCAAAGCACTTAAAGTTATGCTACTAAAGATACATCTGCAAACAAGGTTCCGATATTACATTAAATCATTTTGTATCTGTTTATAAAATGCAGGGCAGCTTGGACAGCCATAAGAATTAGATAAAGGATTATGCCCGCGTGCTGGTGGTGATGGTTCATCAAGAGATAAATGAGTGAATCAAGATATATATTTTTTTGTTATGGCAAACATAGTTTCAGACTATGTAGTTTGAGAGGATGGTTATGCCTGCGTGCGTGGTGGTGACTTTGTAGTTTACTTAACATTATTCTTGTTGTATAATTATTCTAGTTGAGACATAAGATTACAATTAATGAAGGTTTGAGTTCTTATATGTGATGATGAAATCTGTACTCATGGCACAATTACTTTGTAACAACAATTAAATTTCTAGCTACAAAAAGAAATTAAAAAGACGCTGGCCAAAATGCCCTTGTTGCAACAAACTACTATGTATCCACTTTTTGTTGTTGCAATATACATTATTGCCACAAACTTTGTGTTGCTGTATGACATGTCTACCACCAACAATGATTAGTTGCCTTTTCCATCTACTGCCACCAAAAATGATTTGTTGCATTTTTCATATATTACCACCAACAATGATTCGTTGCATTTTTCATCTAGTACTACCAACAATGAGTCATTGCATTTTCCATCTATTAGCCCGAACAATGATTCGTTGCATTACCTTTTATTGCCACCAGCAAATGAATATGGCAATTGTGACTCTAACTACTAAATTTGTTACGTTGCAAGATTTCTTTGATGCAATGGAGCACATCGCATGGCAATATGGCCATATTCCCACATAATTATGGAGTGGCAATAAAGCTATTTTGCGACAAGTTCGTTCATGGCGATACTGTCATAATGCATCCACGTGTTTCGTTGCAACAGTAACTCACGCAACCATTGTGCTGGTTGCAATATTTGTGCTTGCAACTAGAACCTGGTTGCGTTAGTTTTTTATGTTCATTGCAAAACCACCATATTGCAACACCACATCCAAAAGGATGCAAGAACCTATTGCACCGTTCCAAATGCAACCACCTGTCAACGACCATATATAGATGCAACTGACCTGTATTGCAACCAAAATAGTCATATTGCAACCCAATATAGGCGTCACGATAGGGCTGGATCCTAGTAGTGACCCGAACCCTAGATCTAAACCCTAATCCCCACCTATCAGATTCGGATAAGAGAAGAGAAATCCAAATCACAGAAGGGGAAAAGGGGAAGGTCGGATTCCGAACCCTAGATCTAAACCCTTGTTCGGATAAGAGAAAAGGAGATCCAAATCCGAAGGGGGAAGGGGTGGATCTACCTCGCCGTGCGTCGGGATGTCCCTTCGCCGATGCGGGAGAAGAAGAGCCAAGCCGGCCCTTTCGCCGGCGCGGGAGAAGAAGGGCCGAGCCAGGGGCGGGCTGTTCGCCGGGCTCGGCCAAGGGGGCGCCACGGCCAGGCCACTCGACGACGGTGTGCTCACCCGTCGAGGAGCACGCGTGCCGGCGAGGGGGCCGGCGAGGGGGCCGGCGAGGGCGCCATGGCTGCCTCGCTCCACCGTCCGCTCGCTCGCCGTCTCGTTCTCGGTGGCTCCTGTTCTTGCCCTGAGGAGAAGTGAAGAGGAGAGCGGCGACAGAGAGAGACTAAAGCGACAGAGAGAAAGGAGAGACGGAAATGAACTAGGGTTTCGGGCACCGGCCGTGGCGTCGGTTTTTATACCGCCCGAAACGAGCGCGCGGCCGTCGGATTTAAAAATCAACGGCGCCGGTTGATTGGACCGTCATTTGGCCCAGGCGGGCGAGCGCGCCGTGGCACTTTGCCGGCCCAAGCCCAGGTTGCGGCCTGGGTGCGGCCTACGCGCGCGCGGAGAGGCGGGCCGAGCCGGCTTTTGCCGGTTTTGGGCCGAGAAAGAAAGACATGAGCCCGTATTTTCCTTTTTTCCTTTTCTAGAAAATTGAAAATGCAAATTGGCTCAAAAGAAAAATAGAAAAAGTAATTTTTTCTCGTGGGTAAAATTCAAGAAAAAGAGAGTTTTTCCACAGCCAAAGAAAGGTTGTTTATACTCCAATTATTTTGAACCAATGTGGTATTTAATTGGAGAAAAAGAGATTTTTTCTGCTGCTAAAGAAAATGTTGATTCTCCAGTTATTTTTGAACCAATATGGTATTTAATTGGAGAAAAAGAGATTTGACATGATTATTATGTTGTTATTTTCTGACCAACGTTGTTAATAACAATATCATAATTTTAATGATTTATGCATTAATTCTACTTATGCCCAACGGTGATGTAGAATTAGTGTATGAGAACAGTTGTAAAAGTTAATGATTTATGCATTAATTCTATTTCTGCCCAACGGTGATGTAGAATTAGTGTGTAAGAACAATTGTGAAAGTTAATGATTTATGCATTAATTCTATTTCTGTCCAACGGTGATGTAGAATTAGTGTATAAGAATAGTTGTATGTTTTGATTTTGACCAACGTTGAAATCAAGGCATGCAAATGGTGTTATTCTTATGATAAGAAAAGTTTTGACCTAGTTTTCATCTTGTCTAAGGTGGACTAGGTAGTCACCTCACCGTGTTCCACTGAGTTTGTGGCACCAGTGAGGGAGACAAAAGAGAATGATGCCACTTGGGCAACTAAAGAGAGGGATTTTGAATCCCAAAAGATAGTCCTATGACTTTTATGCATAGAAAGTGGGTCACTGCCAACAAGAAATGTTTTGGCTGTGATAAAGAACATGATTGAACCTGCAATTGTGGGCTCAATCCCAGAGTGTGACACAGTCACCGAGTACCTCGATAGAATAAAGAGTCAGTTCACTGGCTCTTCAAATACATATGCTACCCAGCTGATAAAGCAGCTGGTGACAGAGTGTTACTCTGGAAATGGTGGCATAAGAGAGCTCACGATGCGTTGTCGAAATTATGGCACTATCGTTTAGGCCATATTTCGAGGGGGAGAATAGAAAGATAAGTTAAGAATGATATTCTTCCTCCATTAGAGCTCTCAGATTAAGAACAATGCAGGGAATGCATAAAAGGAAAGTATGTAAAGAAGATTAAGAAAGATGACAAACGAAGTGCAGGAATTTTACAGATTATTTACACAGACATCTGTGGTTAACTTTCCTGTAAGGAGTGTGGATGGTTATGATCTGTTCATAACATTCACAGATGATTACTCCCATTATGGCTATATTTATCCAATCAAAGAAAGAAAAGATGTATTGGATAAATTTAAGATATTAAAGATTAATATAGTTAGGTCTGACCGTGGGGGAGTACTACGGTCGGCATACCCTAAAACAATGGCATAGTAGCCCAGTATTCTACATCGAGCGAACCTCAGCAGAATAGAGTAGCTAAAAGAATCAATCGTACCCTGATGGATATGGTGGGCAGTATGATAAGTTACTCCACCTTACAGTTGAGCCTATGGATGAAGGCGTTAAAAATCGCCATTCATATTCTCAATAGAGTATCAAGAAAGTCGGTGCCCAAAACAACGTATGAGTTGTGGACAGAAAGAGTACCCTCACTAAACCACTTGCGTGTGTGTGGGGGAGCCCTGCTGAGGCTAAAGTATTTAACCCAAACATTGAGAAGTTAGATCCCAAAACAGTAAGGTGTCATTTCTTTGGCTACCCAGAAAAGTCAAAAGGTTTTCGTTTCTACTGTCCAGAGGGACCGACAAAGTTTATGGAAACGAGACACGTTGTCTTCCTAGAGGATGAATTGATGAGGGGGAGCATGCTAGCTCGAGAAATTGACCTTAAAGTGAAGCGGGTGTATGCGCCCACTCCAATGATTCATGAGCCAATTTTCTCACTACCTGTTGTCGCTGCACCGATAGTGCAAGAGACTATGGTGTCAGCACCTGTTGTTATCCCACCTGTGGCAACAATGAATGATGATGAGGAACCTGTTCTTCAGGATTCTATAGAACCTATTGCCACACATGAGGGGGAGCAACAATAGCCTCAAACAGAAGATGTGCCAAAAGTGGAGGCCCGTAGAAGGTCTCAAAGAGTTAGAAAATCAGCTATTCCTGCTGATTATGAAGTGTACAACACTGAGGAATTTCAAATGGAGGATGATCCCACCTCATTTGAAGAAGCCATGAGAAGTGATCATTCATCAAAGTGGCTTGAGGCCATGGAAGATGAAATGAAATCAATGAATGCCAATAAAGTTTGGGTCTTAGAAATAATTCCTAAAGGAGCCAAAACAGTAGGCTGTAAATGGGTCTACAGAACAAAACTTGGCTCTCAAGGGAATATAGAGAAATATAAAGCGCGACTTGTGGCAAAAGGCTATATGCAAAGAGAAAGGATTGATTACAATGAGACATTTTCTCTAGTCTCATGTAAAGTTTCATTCAGAATTATAATGGCATTAGTGGCACATTACGATTGAAAATTACATCAGATGGATGTAAAGACAGCATTTCTCAACGGAGACTTGGAGGAAAATATTTACATGGCACAACCGAAAGGTTTTATCATGGAAGGAAAAGAACAAATGTGATGCCGCCTAAAGAAATCCATTTATGGATTAAAACAAGCTTCAAGACAGTGGTACTTGAAGTTTGATCAGACAATAAAGAATTTTGGGTTTTAAAGAGAATGTAGATGACAATTGTGTCTATACAAAGTAAAGAGAATGTAGAGGACAATTATGTCAATACAAAGTTTAAGAATGAGAAGTTTATCTTCCTTGTCCTGTATGTAGATGGTATCTTACTTGCTAGTAGTGATGTCAGTCTACTAATGGAGACAAAGAAATTTGATATGAAAGATCTTGGCGAAGCCTCGTTCGTTCTAGGGATCGAGATTCACCGAGATAGAAGAAAAAGGGTATAAGGACTGTCACAAAAGGCATACATGGAAAAGATCTTAAAGAAATTCAGTATGCACAAATGTAGTCCCTCACCTGCTCCTATAGTCAAGGGCGACAGATATGGGGATTTTCAATGCCCCAGGAACCAATATGAGCTCAATTGATAAAGTGAAAGTGGTTCCATATGCTTCAGTTGTCGGAAGCTTGCAACATGCTCAAGTATGTACGCGCCCTGACTTGGCATTTGTTACCGGGTTTTACTTGACAGATTCCAGAGCAATTCTGGAATAGAACACTGAAATTAGTAAAGAAAGTCTTGTATTATTTGTAAGGAACGAAAGGCCTCATGATGATATATAGAAGATCTGATTCATTCCACATAGTGGGATATTTAGATTCTGATTATGCGAGAGTGAATACATATCCAGACGTGGATTTTCTATCATCTCGCAAAGGGGAGCTATTTCATGGAAAAGCTCAAAGCAAACTGTCACTACATTGTCCACAATGTATGACGGTTTGTAGCGTGTTATGAGGCAACGGGCAGGTGAACTGACTAAAGAAGTTCATACCCGATTTGAAGGTGGTTGACGACATCTATAGACCACTTAAGTCATACTACGATTATAATCTGGCAGTACAGTATGCTCACAATATAAGTCAGGTGCTGCTGCCAAACACATTGACATAGAGTATTATGTTGTGAAAGATAAAGTCCGGGATCAAGTCATAAGTCTTGAGCATATAAGTACAGAAAGAATGCTTGCGGATCCGCTTACAAAAGGCTTACCACCCAACATGTTCAGAGAACATGTTATTCAGAGAACATGTAGCTAGCATGGGTTTAAGGGAAAGCCTAAAATTTCTGGACAAAAGAAGGCCCAAAAATAAGTATCTATTTCAGAACAGAGTAGTGTGTTGTAGCTGTTAAATCTATCGGCAATGGACCGTGACGATGAGACATGCTCTATGCGCTAATCTGTAATGGAATGAACAAAAGTAAATAATATGAAATTGAAAGATGGAATGAGATCAAGGGGGAGAATGTTAGTTGATCTCCACCAATAGGCCCAACTATCTCTGCTCCCTGATCGGGGGAGCCCAACCCTAATACGGTTGGTGGACCCCTGTCGCATAGCACACATAAAAGGAAGGTGGGGATCAAGGCTCGGACTACGAGGTTCACTGGAGCCGCCATCCCACCTACAGAAAACCCTAATCCGATCCTAAAGAAGTGCTGCAGCGACGAGACACTATGCCAGAAAACATTATCAGTGACACGACGATTCGTGACACAAAAACGAAACGCGTCACCAATAATCTATCCGTGACACGGGTTCACGAGATGCGTCACCGATTAGTTGTTGCCCATGCCCCAGGAGCAAGACGCGTCACTAATAATGATGTATTCGTGACACGCGTTAACAAGACGCATCACGGATAAAAATGTGACACGTATTGTCAAGGCGCGTCATAGATAGATTGTAGTATTGGTGACGCTGGTTAACAAAATGCGTCACAGATAAGGCATGTGACGCATTTTTGCTAGACGCGTCACCAATAGGAAAGCATATCCGTGACACTTCTTGATAACACGAGTCACAGATAATAAATGTGACACGTGTTCTAAAGACGCGTCACTGAGTTGTGGCCGGGGACACATCTACAACACCGATCTTAACTCATGTTTATTAGCTTCGTCCCCTAAAAAAATGTCCCAGTCGAAATAAAAAACACGTGGAACTCCGACCGCCGACCGCCGCCGTCGACCTGTAGCTCCGGGCGGTGCCCTGTAGAGTCCCCACACCACGGCACCTACAGCTCCGGCCGGAGGCAGCCCCCACCCCACCCCGGTGGACTCCCAATCTCGGCGCGTCTAGAGCTCCGGCAGTCGCCGCGCGCCGCGCGCCCACATCGACTCCTCCAGCTCCGGCCGTCGCGGCCGCCCATCTCGGCACCTGCATCTTCGGCCAGAGCCCCCCACCTCTGCGCCACCCCATCACTCGAGCCCAGGCCCCGGCGGTCACGTGTCGTCGGCGGCCTCTAGGGCGCAGCATCGTCGGACCAGAGCACGGCCGTCTTCGTGTCAGCAAGGGCGAGATTCGCTCGCGTCCATCGCCCACCTCTAGCAGAGGTACAGCATCGCTCACTTCTTTTCCCTTTTTCCCTTCGGCTGTGTTCTTGATTGTGCGAGAAATGGATCTGGTGCTGTCATGTGGAAGCGTTCAGAGAGTCTGTAACTGTCAATTGACAGCAATCTATAGTGTACACACTATTGCTCGGATGCAGAATAATCTCTAGTGTCAGGTACAGGTACTATTGCTTATCTCTAGTGTCAATTGAAGCTTTACACACAAAAAAAATAGTGTCAATTGAAGCCCCACTATTGCTCGTCTCCTGGAATTAACTTTGAGATGCAGGCTTGTTTGGATGGAATCATGGAAGCGTGGCTAGCTAGACAGTAGTAGACTTGTGCAATATCCATCCATCCAATGATTCAAAAAGTTCAAAACTGCTACTTAGAATTGATGTTAAATTGCAATAGCTTCGCAGTCTAAAATGTGTTGCCTGCGTGGCTCCCAGAAAAAGAATTATGGGAAGACATCTGCATGTTCTTTCTTGTTTCTGGCAAACAAACACTGACTGCTACTAATAGGTAGTCTACTTTGTCAGGCAAAATTATCAGGTCCCATTATGTTCCATTGTTTCTCTGCTACAAACGTGGAATTAGTCCAAAACTAAACTAACCAAAGATAGATTTCAGTTTCTGTTATATATATGCCTATGATTATATATATGAGGTTCCTAATGTTTCTCTGCTATGGTCAAATAACCAATACTGCCAGACAGTACTTAGCAGCAAAATTTCTTGAGGTCGTGCCTATACTAAACCAGTTACTCGAATGCTTGTGTGTCCAGATTAATATTATCCGATATGCTTGATTTCTACAGGGAGCAAAGCATCAGATACTCGAGGAATAGCAAAGCCTGATTCCTGACAACTACGTTTGTTCCAAGCTGCAAATGCTTTACTGCTTAAAATAATCAATGGAGGATAGGAGTGCTAAACACCACTAGCCAAGAAGTCTACTAGTCGGAGGAAGCTGCTACTGTCCAAGTAGGTATTTTCTGCTGATTTAGCATCTTCCCAATTGGGTCCTCACGGTGTATTATTGGTTGTTGGATTGAGACATAGTGGGATTGCAAACATAAAGTCTAAAATTTAGTATTTTTTGGATTATTTTTGTTGGGATGGATTGGACTGATGTCGTGAGGGACTGGTTAAAATTCCAGCAGTTTTGGTTTTGAAAATTTCATTGCAAAATAGACAGTAGGTGTGCTCTCTGTTCAGTTTAATGCATAATATTTTTCTATCAGTGGTATACAGCTTAGTACCCTGTTCTAGCTAGTTGTTGTCTTCTTTGGCTGTTAGTTCAATATCAGGTCTGACTGAACTCACATAGCCAAGCTAAGCTCTACTTTAGTGCAACTTGTTTTTCATAGAGCTTTGGCTAGTCATATATTTTTCTTTGGAGTGTCACACTGATGCAATAGTAAATTTACTATTCAAGTAATTTATAGGATTTTCATGCAAGGATTAGTTGATTTCATTTGTTTTCATACTTTTGTAGATATGGAGGATCGGAGCTGGACGTCTCTTCGCAACTGTGCATGTGCTCAGTACTTAGATGGTCTGAAATTATTCATAAGAGCTGCAGAGGCGGATATGTTGAATCGGCACAAGACAACTATGTGGTGTCCATGCATTGATTGTGAGAATAAGAAGCAGTTCTCGAGTTCATTAACACTCCATGCCCACCTGATCCTCCGAGGATTCATGGATCACTACAGATGTTGGAACAAGCATGGAGAAGGAGTTAATGATCGAGACTTGCAAGCTGGTTGTATGGACCAAGGATTCTCTGGTGACCTACGTCAGGATGATGGAACTCATGGTGCTGGTCAGGACAACAAGGAAGGACCCCTTTGCATCCCGGATCTCACCAATGACAAGCTAGCAGATATCAGTGCCAATTATGCCCAGAAGTCAGAGGACCTTGAGGAGATGGTGCGTGATGCCATGGGCTTTGATGAGTACACTGAGGCAGAGATGAAGAAGCTGAAGAGGTTGATGGTAGACATGAGGACTCCTCTCCATCAGAGCTGCAAGGCAAAGTATTCAAAGTTGCTTGCTACTCTCACGCTTCTCCAGTTGAAGGCGACATATCATTGGACTGATCGGAGCTTCGATGCATTGCTACATCGATTAGAGGACATGTTGCCTGAGGGGAATGAGTTACCCAAGACCACATATGAGGCCAAGCAGATTGTTTGCCCTATGGGATTGGAGGTCGAGAAAATCGATGCCCGCAAGAATGATCATACATTGTACCATGGTAAAGAAAACAAAAACTAACCGAATGCCCCGAGTGTGGAGTCTCTCGATACAAACGAAGAAATGACGGGGTGATGAGGACAAGAGGCATGGAGCTCCTTGGAAGGTGGTATGGTACTTCCCTATAATCCCTCGCTTTGAAGCGTTTGTTTGCAAATCGCCAAGGACGCGCAGCTTGTTGAGTTGGCACAATGAGGGACTTAAGAATGATGGTTACCTACGGCATCCAAAGCAGATGCTATTCGGTGGCGCGTCATCGACACCAAGTATGCATCTTTTAAAGATGAGCCAAGAAACATTCGCTTTGTAATCGAGCACGGATGGCATGAACCCGTTCGGTAACAGGAGCAGCTCGCATAGTGTCCGGCCTGTGTTGTTATCGATCTACAACATTCCATCGTGGTACGTGGTAATGAGGAGGAAATACATGATGATGCCACTTTTGATCTCGGGTCCGCATCGGCCGTGGAATGACATCGACGTATCTCGAGGCTGGTTGTTGATGAGCTCAAGACGCCCGGTCGGAGACGGTGTCAAGGTATATGATGGGTTCAAGAGAGAGTCATTCAAGTTGCGTGCAATGGTGTTAACCAGCATCACCGATGTTCTGGGACACCGTTGCTTGTTTGGGCAGTCCAAAGGAGAGAAAGATTGCTTTCAGTGCTTAGATGATACCGAGAGTCTTTGGCTGAACAACTCGAAGAAGAGGGTGTACATAAGACATCGCCGTTTCCTTAGCTGATCCCATCCTTACCGGCTCATGAAACACTAGTTTGATGGCACAATTGAGAAGGGATCTGCTCCGAGGCATTTCACTGGGCACGATGTCTATGACCAGGTAAAGGATGTCAATGTTACATTGGGGAAGAACAAAAAGAGTGCCCTTGGAAAGAGAAAGCGCAAGGAGGAAGAAGTCACTAATAAGAGGTGGAAGAAGAAGTCCATTCTATGGGAGCTACCCTATTGGAAAGACTTAGCAGTTCGCCACAGCATCGATGTCATGCATGTGACAAAGAATGTTTGTGGGAGCTTACTTGGAACACTCTTGAACACCAAGGGGAAAAGCAAGGACCATGCAAATGCACGAGCGGACATGAAAGATTTGGATATCAGGCCCGAGTTGTGTCCCGAGGGCCCTAGTGCCCAGCTACCATTATGTGCCGTAAATCTAACTAAGGAAGAGAGGCAGGAGCTGTGCGACTTCTTCCATAGCGTGAAAGTTCCCTCCGGATACTCAGCGGACATCAGGAAGCTCGTGGCGCCAAAAGAGAACAAAATGCTCCCAATGAAGGCTCACGATTGCGATGTCATGCTCACAACAATGCTTGCGGTTGGAATCAGGAACATTTTGCCAGAAAAAGTCCGAATGGCAATCATGAGCCTATGCTTCTTCTTCAATGCAATATCTTAGAAGGTTCTTGATGAGAGATCACTGGACAATCTTGAGAAGAAGCTTTTCCAGACAATGTCTCTTCTAGAGGCGTACTTCCCACCGGCATTCTTTGATATATCTGTTCATCTCATTGCTCATCTGGTCAAGGAAATAAAGTATCTTGGTCCCGTGTTCCTGCATCATATGTACCTGTACGAGAGATTCATGAGCACTTTGAACCGGTATACAAAGAGTCGGGTTCATCCTGAGGGAAGCATGGTCCAGGGTTACTCTGCTAAGGAGGTGGTTGATTGGTGCCTTGGTTACATTGATCCTACAAATCCAATCAGCTTATATAAGTCTCCCCATGAGGGAAGGCTAGCGGGGATAGGGACTCTTGGGAAGAAGACACTTAATCCAGATCCGGATGATTACCAGCGGGCTCACTTTCTCGTGTTGGTACATACACTAGAAGTGTCTCCTTATATCGAGGAGCATAAGGAGCAGTTGCGTCAAGAGAATCCAGGTCGGAGCGAAGCATGGATAGGGAGGGCACATATGAAGGGATTCAACATTTGGTTCAAAAAGCGGATCCTCAGTTTGAGCTCTTGCACAGATGAAGGGCTTCGGAACCTAGCAGAAGGCCCTTTGTTCACAATCACAAGTTATCAGGGATATGACATAAATGGATACACATTTTACACCTTGGCTCAAGACCAGAAAAGTGTGTACCAAAATAGTGGTGTTCGTGTAGTTGCTTTGGACAACACTGACGTACAGAAGGATGCATACTATGGTCAGATAGAGGAGATCTGGGAGCTAACTTATCCTGGGGTCAAGGAGCCCTTCAAGGTGACTGTTTTTCGGTGCCGTTGTGTTAAGGGCACAAGGGGCATCAACAAGGACAGATATGGATTCACTACCGTTGATTTTGAACAGGTTGGGTACAAGGATGAACCATTCGTACTTGCAGCTCAGGTTTCACAAGTCTTTTATGTGCTCGACACGCAAAACAAGAAACGCCTTGTAGTTCTCCTCGATAAAAAATGGGTTGTCGGAGTTGAAGATGCTGTGGAGGAGGAAGAGTACAATCAATTTGATGAAGTCCCTCCTTTTGGTGATTGGACCCTCCCTATGATTCTCGAGAGTGAGGAAACTTCATACTTACGACATGGTCATGTAGAAGAGGCCACCGTTGCAAAAGGCCGCTGAAACCGGCAAGTACGCAAGAGAAAGTAATGCTTATCTGTTGAAGGTGCTTGATTGTACTGGCATGCTTGCACTGCTGTAGGTGCTTTGCAAATGCTGAGGAAACTCCATACTTGCAAATGGCTATTTGTGGTGCTTTGCATATCGAGGTTCAGTGCTCTCCTTTCAGTAGAGCAGAGGTAGAAACACTATTCTTTTTTACATCTAAGCATAATGTTTACAATATTATTCATAAATATTTATTGGTGTAATTAGCAGGTATGTAAGATCCTTCAGTATATTGAGGCTTACCAGGAAGAACACAAGCTTGGTCCAATGCCAATCATCCTTTGTGGGTTTATAGAGGCGTCCTCAAGGATGGCCAGGTGCTTGCTTGCTTGCTTTTCACCAATCGTTCTATTTTGTTTGGGCCAGAAACCAGCAGGCCCAAATTCAGTCCCCAAGTCCCCGCAGCCCCGCAGTCCCTCCCTCCCGTTTCCCGTAGCCCCGCAGCCCCGCATGTCTCCCGTGCGCCGCCGCATCCGTAGCCCCGCATCTCTCCCGTGCGCCGCCGCATCTCTCGGCGCGCCTCTCTCGTGCGCCACCGCCTCTCTCGCCCTTGACTCTCCCATTCGCGAGCAAGACGCAAGAGGACGCGCAGGGCAGCCGCAGCGGCTTTGCCGACGGCGGGAAGAGTTGGGGCCCCGAGCTGGAGATCCACCGGTCACCACCCCCGTCGCCCCGGCCTCCTCCTCGGTCATTTCAAGTTCCACATCAAAATGGTAAGCTATCACCACCCACAGTCATTTCAAGTGTTTAGCATATTTCTAGAATCTAAATTTGGTCTTCTGCAATTTGCTATACCACATCTTTCTCGAATTTGATTGATAGGTGTCTTCCACGGATTCTTCATCAAGTGGTGACGACGAAGCGGGGACACAAACTGTTTCTGAGGAAGTAGAATCACCCATTGATGATGAGCAGCAGCAGTCTATGCCTGAGCCTGTGTGCCGACCCTGAAAACCAAAGACAACATCTAAGTGGCCTACTGACATGATTGAGGTCACAGAGATACATCCAGATGGGAAGCCAATTGAGGTGAAACAACAACGAAGATTACGATTGCTTGCTCGTTTGATTGCTAGACAACAACTATCCTTAGTTATGCCATCATTCAAAAACCTTACTGATGAGAGGAAATGGGAATTGTTTAATAAACATGTCATGCCCTACTTGAAGTTCCCAGATACAATGAAGACTAAGGGGCTTAAGTATATAATGAAGGTGATATCTAAGAGTTGGAGAACCCACAAAAACAAGCTAGTGACCGATTTTATCGAGAAAAACCTCAGTCCCTTTCAGAAGCACCCCTACATTCAACCTGAAGATTGGGCAGAATTTGAGGTATTGAAGAAGTCCCCAGAAGAAATAGCGAAGTGAGAAATACAAAATGCTTCGGCAACAAAATGTGCACAACCATTGTCTGGGCTCTGCAGGGTATGATGGGAAAGAGAAAAAGTGGGAGGTGGAGGATGCAGAGTTAGTCAAGAAAGGCATCCCTAACCCATGGGATGACTACCCTGAAGGCCGCCTTATGAGGTTTCTGCGAGCAAGGAGTAAGCTTGAGGTATCAGAAGATAAAGCTGAGATCATCTGGAAACAGGATTCAACACAAAAAATCTCTGAAGACATTAAAGAGAAGCAATCAGCCGCAGAATCTTTAGGCGTCACTTGGGTCAGGGAGAATGATGTGCTAACTGCATGTTTGGGCCCTGAACAGCCAGGCCGCGTGCGCGCTGTTTCAAGTTACACTGGCTGGAAGCATGGTTGGCCTGGGTGTTCTGGCATGTACAGAAAAAGAAAGAGGTCTAGTGTAGTAGATGTGGATGTGGAAGCGATAGCAGCTCAAGTTAGACAAGAAGTTACAGCTCAAGTCACACAAGAAGTGACGGCTAAGGTCACGAAAGAGGTTACCAGCAAGGTCACACATGATGTCATGTCCTATCTTGCAGACCAAGGCTTGTTGGTAAGACCACCACCTTCTAGGACTCCTAGTCCTGCCTGCGGACGAAGGAGCAGTTGTGCCTCTGCCTCCAACGCTGTTCCAAACGACTTGGAGTTGGGGCCCAGTTCAGTTTCTCCAGATACTATTGATCTTCTTGAAGAGCCAACCCAATGTTCCTTGGTAGTGAACCTTGGAAACTATCGACCTGTGGTTGCAGAGGGTCGGGTGTTCCCAAAGGAGTTTGTGCTAGAATCAGTCCAAATAGATTATGATTATGCAATAGTCCAAGTGGAATGTGTACATCAGGGTTATGAGGATTATGTGCTGCAGCCGCCCCCTAATGATGATATCAAAATACTTAGAGAAGCTCTACTACAGAGGATACAGTGGAGAAGGGATTGGATTCTAGTGAAACAAACACATGAGACACAGCCAACCCAATCTCAACCAGATGAGACCACAAAGAGTGCCAAGAGTGTTTCGAAGGGCACTAATGCTATTATTTCTACAAAGCTACTTTGTGGAGCCAATTCAACTCCTTCAAATCATCAATCTCCGGCCACATCTGATGCAACAAAGAGTGTGCCAAAGGAGCATAATACAGCCAACCCTTCAAAAAATCCAAACAGCTCAGAGAAGGAGTGCACTAAGCTGCCCACGCAGCCAAAAGTGGGAACTGAGGCTGTTGGAAGCGGTGCAAGGCCACCCAAGCAACCCAAAGGGGCTACTATGGCTGCTGGAGAGAGTGAAAAGGCAGCCATAAATAAAAAGTTGGCTAGTAAGGCTGTTAGACAAAGTCTAAAACAACCGCAGCAGCAAAAATGGATTGATAAGTACAAATGTGGCCACCCATTTCTCCCAGCAATGGACCTCAAGGCGGTAGGACCTGGATGTACTGCTCTTCATGCTCATTACATGAAAGATTGCGTCAACAATAAGCATGGGATAGTGGTTAGGTTCAGGGGTATTTATATGCTGAACTCATCAAATTTCGAAGTCGGGCTTGTGAGATACAATTTTTTGTATGACCTCTTCCAATTTGGGTCATTGGATGCCTCTCTTCTTCAATGCTGGATATTGTAAGTACCTCCAAACAAATCTGTGTTCTTTACTTTTGTTACCCCATGGTAGAAGAACAGAAATAAGGTCATAGCTGATAGTAGTTCTCCTTACATTTAAAGTAACCATCTAATAAATAAATCATCCACCTATGTCATTATGAAAACTATCTATATCATCCCTACATTTGTATCTAGCCATCTCCATATAGAGTATTTGGTAACTAAAATTTATAACAATCAGGCAAAGATAGAAGGTATATATATATATAATGTACTATGAGCAGAACATTTTCTATTAGTTATGTGCCCCTAACTTTATCCATGAATTTCTCTCAAGAAATTACTAGGCTGCACAAGAGCTCAGATTGGTGGAATTTGATTCCACCGTGTTTGGATCATATTTTGTCTAAAGAGGTACTCCATATTCTCAAAAGAAATAACCGAATAAGTGAGAAAAGAGAGAATGTGAAATTTAGTTTCAGGGCTTTTCTAGTACATATGTAAGGGCATAGTATTTGAGCTGTAGCTTTTGAACATGTCAGCTTTTCTGTTCCGATGGTATATCTCCCCTGCTACTGCTGCACGCTGCACGCCATCCAGGCATAGATTGGGCTTGGGCATGATAGGTTTTTTTTCTCACCCATTGTAGTATTTCTAAGGTTGAGTGTGAGCATGCCAAAAGTTTCAAGTTTTTCCATGTGTTGTATGACCAGAGATCCTACATAACTGATAAACATGAATAAAAGACATGCTCTTTCAACTCAACCTTTGCGTTGCTCTGTTAACTTCATGTTGAATTTGGTTTGGTTCACTGACTGTATTTTGATTATTGTCTGAGTGACCACCTGACATCAGTTTTTTGCCGAATTTTGTTCCACACTATTAATCTCCAGTTAACAGCTAAACTGGTTGGCTTCAGCGTAGACAAACCAGTTACCTTTAACACATAGTAGTTCGGGGACAATTGGTAGTGGCGGAGTTAAAGTAGATTGTTTGTAGGTGGGTTTAACTGTTCTGGCAAACAAAATAATTGTGTTGGCCGGCAGCTTTTATCTGGTTACTGATACTATTACTTTGGTCCTTTGCAGAACCTACTAGGTCTTGTTTATACAGTTCTGTTCTGATAGCTGCTATTGTGCCTTTGTTTATTGCCAGTTGCTATTTTTGCAGAACCGCTTTTGAACATGTCAGCTTTTGAACATGTCAACTTTTGAACATGTTTAGAGTGCTTCTAGAATAAAACTGAACATAAACATCAATTTTGTGCTTGGTTTACCTTGCATGAGTTGAGGTACAGAGTACAGACGTTAAACTTCAATTTTCATGCTCTGCATCATGTGTATTCTAGCTGACCCAGATAAAATGCAATTAAGCTGGTTGAAGTAGCTGACCCAGATACATATGCTTGCAGTTCATCGGCTGTTCTGTACTCATTTTCTCTAGGCATATCCCTTTTGGTTTATGTACTCATGTTGTCTACATGTTCTTTCTTATTTTTAGATCACTGGTTGTGGAAGCTAAGGCTAAGGACATTCATGTGGGCTTTCTAGATCCACAAGTGATGTCACTGGACAACATAACATTTGATAGAGACAAAGTTCTGCAGTATGTACAAAAGGCCTTCACCAAGTATACCAAGAATGACTACATAATGTTTGCCTACAACTCTGGCGGCTTAGCTAGTGATCATTGGATCGTCGTGGTAATAATTCAAAAGTGGAATAAGGTCATATACCTTGATTCCAACAGATCTGAAAACCATAATTTCAGCGTGCTAAAACTGTTGATTGACGAGTGAGTTGTTTGCTTACCTACTATTGACTTGTTTCATAAGTGCCAATATCATTGAACCAACATAATGAGCCATATATATGTGTGTGTTGTACTCTTACATGTAGGGCTTTTGCAAGACACACAAACAAGCTGAAAGACAGACCACAGCCATTGAAACACACTTTTAAATATGCGGTAAGTGCTTCCAAAAATAAAAGTCAATATTGTGCCTCTAGTATATTAAGTACTGTGTTCAACTTCCATTTTCAAATTATTGTGTTCTATATATATTTGTCGCAGTGCCTTCAACAATCTTCTGCTAAGTCATCTGGCTGGTATGCTGCACACCACTTGTTTTTAGCTATGTGAAAGACAAACTTGGAATACTCTGAGGTATTCATATCTAAACTTTGGATGTGCAAATATAATGGCCCATGGTTGTTTGAGTGTGTGTGACTGTGTCATGTCCTAGTATAGTTTTTAGCCCATGGTACTTGTTCTGCTACCTGTCTTTTTCTATCTCAAGAGAAGAGAAAAGGTGGAGGCTTTATTTGTATTGCTACCTGTCTTTTCATTTTGGGGAGTGATCTGATGAGGGTGGAGGAGCAGGTGCCAGCTCTGTGCTTTTGCAGCTGAACCTCCTTATGCTCCAGGTAGTTTAGTGATTGGATTAGGAGCATGCAGCTAGCTAACAGATTATTTTCTCTGATTGTTTATTTGTTTCCTAGCACTCGGATATAGTGTGGCCATTGTCGCAGTGGCCAGTTTGTGTTTCAATTTGAGTATCATTATTCGGTAATAGTGGCACTAGCCGATTGCTCATAGTCTTGATGAAAAAGTTTGTGTGGCCTCAGCATTTTGTCTTCAAATCAGTCTCAAGGAAACAGTCCTACATGTCCAGAAAAAAGTCTCAAGTAACAGTTGTATTTCAAACCTTAATGCGATTTCACTTCATTTGTAGGCTATTCCCTTGATGTAGAAGAAAACTCTGCAGTTTCTTTTCAGTGGAAACATGCACAGTACTACTTTAGTCATAAGCTCGAATGCTCGATGCTTTACGTTGCCTATATATTTTACTCAGTGATAGACATAGGCACAGCACCATCTGCTTGCTAATGAATTTCCACATCTGCGGATGTTCCTATGTCCCTTGATTGTTTGCATCAAGCTTAGCAACTGTGATTTTTTACATTGATTGTCTATATTGTCCTGTACATTGTACTGTACCATGTTTTCTTTTTTACCAAAGTTCTATCTTGACACAGGAATTTGAAGTGTTGACGACGCCCATCGATATGCTCATGATTAGAGAAAAGCTAGCCAGGTTCTTAGTGGAACAAGTCATCGAGAAGAAAGGAGAGTTCCATCATGACCAGTGATGTGTGTTTGCCATTATCAGTGTGAGTCCAGTGATGTAGTGTGTGACTAAATAAATTAAGCCCAATGTTTAGATGGATTTCAAACAAGTTGTGATGGATTTTGAACAAGTTGTGAACATTTGATATAAATGTGAATCTGTTGAACTTGATGTCTATCTCGTGTGAACATGTTACATATTGATGACTTATATATATATATTTATTTATTTATTTCTTCTGTGAACGATGTGGGGTTCTGATGAGCAATGTGTACATTTGTTATATGCTATCAGTGACACATTAGACAGACATGAGTCACTGATATCAAATTATCAGTGACGCAAATCAGTGACGCATATTCTTAGTATGTGTCACTCAAATATCCTTATTCGTGACGTGTGTTACCACAACGTGTCGCTGATATAGACTTATTAGTGACGCGGGTTCCCACAGCGTGTCGCTGATATGGATTTATCAGTGACGCGTGTTCCCATTTTCAGTGACGCGTATTCTGAAAAAGCGTCACTCTATTTCCTTATCAGTGACGCGTCTTACAGTTATCGGTGACGCATGTTCGCGTTATCAGTGACTCGTGTTCTAAATATGCGTCACGGATAGTTTCCTATCAGTGACGCGTTTTTACGCGTCACTAATGTGCCCTTATCACAGACGCAAGAATAGTGACGCGTGTTTTACGCGTCACTGATGACCCTCTACACGCGTCACTTATAAGGTTTTCTGGCATAGTGGGATGTCCTACCGCACCGCCGTCGCCCCTGCAGGTCTACACCGGGCCACTGGACTTCACCTCCTCGCCACTACGACGTCTACTACACCGCAGCATCGGCGTCCACGCTTGCCGATGCGCCTTAACAGAGAAAGGCGAGGAGCCTTCCCGGATCTACGGTTACACGATGCTAACAAGCATGTCTCTTTCTTTTGGTCACTTCTAATTTCTTGTCGACCGTCCGAAACTAACAATCCAACGATTGGTTTGGAATACCAAGGTGCCCCCGAACGCGGCAACCTGGCGGTGATCGCCGGCGCCGTTTCTGCCGCTTCCTTTCCGTTCTTGCCCTTCATCGGTCTGTCGATTCGGTTCTGCCTCCGGCAGCGGAAACGGCAAAATCTCATGGTCGTGAGAAAGATTGTCAAGCAAGCACTAGTAGAAGACAAAAGATTTTTCCGCGGAAAGCAGGTGGAAGACGACCTCCAGGGGGTGGTGACCGGGCCCCGACGATTCTGCTACGACGAGCTCGCCGCAGCCACTGGAAACTTCTCCGACGACCGGAGACTCGGGAGAGGCGGCTTCGGCTCCGTGTACCGTGGGCTGTTGACCGACTCTGACCGCGAAGTGGCCGTGAAGAGGGTGTCGGAGACCTCTCGGCAAGGCTGGAAGGAGTTCGTCTCCGAGGTGAGGATCATCAGCCGCCTCCGGCACCGGAACCTGTTGCAGCTCATCGGCTGGTGCCACGGCGGCGACGACGAGCTGCTCATCGTCTACGAGCTGATGCCCAACGGTAGCCTCGACGGTCACCTCCACGGACCGGACAGCCAGAGCCAGCTGCTGACGTGGCCGGTCAGGTACCGCATCGCGCTCGGCGTCGGCGAAGCTCTGCTGTACCTGCACCAGGACGCCGAGCGGCGGGTGGTGCACCGGGACGTCAAGCCGAGCAACGTCATGCTGGACGCGTCGTTCACCGCCAAGCTCGGCGACTTCGGGCTCGCCCGGCTCATCGACGACGACCGGCGGTCGCACACGACGGGCGTCGCCGGCACGATGGGGTACATGGACCCGGAATGCATGCTCACCGGGAGGGCGACCGTCGAGTCGGACGTGTACAGCTTCGGGGTCCTACTCCTCGAGATCGCCTGCGGCCGTCGGCCGGCCGTGCTCGTGGGGGACGAGGAGTACTTCGTCCACCTGGTGCAGTTGGTCTGGGACTCGTACGGCGGCGGGACCATCCTCGACGCGGCCGACGCGCGGCTCCGGGGCCAGTTCGACGGCCGGGAGATGGCGTGCGCGATGCTCGTCGGGCTCTGGTGCGCGCACCCGGACCGCGGCCTGCGTCCCACCGTCAGGCAGGCCGTTAACGTGCTGCGGTTCCAGGCTCCGCCGCCGAGCCTGCCCGCGAAGATGCCAGTTGCTACCTACGGGCCGCCGGCCGATTGTCCTGGCTGCACAACGTCGTCTCTGGAACCGGCGACGACCATGAGCGCCGGCGGCGATGGCATTGGCACTGGCTCCGGCATTGGGCATTCCAGCGCCACGGAGCCGTCAGCCTTCTCCAGTTGATGAAATGGCTGTACGATGATTTTGGTTTCAGTTCCCGTGCTCTCGCGCGGGATAGAAATTTTAGAGCACATAAGTATTAGTTACTATTTAATATACCTCTAACTAATTAAAATACTAAAACTAAACTGTATGTTTTTGACTTTGTTAATTTTGTAACGCAATAGATATTATGATGTATTTATCCAATTGTGATAAATGTATCAATTACTAAACATTAGCTTAAACTATGGTGGGTCTTGTTGTCGCACGTATCTTCTGATGTCATGAATGTAAAATAAATTACTAATATTAAATTGCACGCTTTTTCATTTTGTTCATTTTCCAACACAATAGACACAATGGATACATTGTTCTCTCTATCTAGTTGTGATCAATGTATCAATTACTAATTTATATGTTTTTCCATCCATATCCATAGTTCTCTCTCTTTGCGTGACACCGCGGTGTAACTTGAATATGCATTTAGTTGAAACATTAGCCTAAAAGGAAAAGCTTAAACTATGGTGCTACTTGTTGCAACCCATATATATCTTTTGATGTCATAAATTTAAAATTTTGATTTTCAAATGTAATCTTATTAATTACTATTTTTTTATTCTCAAGCTAAATTTCTTATTGTATCTTTATTAACTCTCCTTTTGTACTTTTTAAAATAAAGATTTTAGGTCATAAATTGCACTCTTAAATATTACAATGACATAAACAATCATTTAAAACATGCACGATATCTCAAAATTGATGATAGAGCTTGATGTGAATCTAGAATGGTGCTAACCTAGAGAGAGTACTAATATTTAAGTCATATAATGATTGTTCACTCTAAAAATAATCCCAAAGATAAGGAAGTATAGGCACATATGGTTTGCACTATCACCATGCATTTAAATTTATTTATTAAAAAATTATATATGCAGTGATGGTTACTATCAGTATAGATAACATTTTAGTTAAAATGTATACCTTCCGCTCCAAGTTATAAGTTGTTCAGACATTTCTTGGTAAGCTTGTTATATATTCAGATATACAATATGTCTAGATACATAGCTTCACTTTTTATCTGGAAAGAAAATAAGAAGGACTTACATATCTAAAATAAAAATCTAAAATAAAAATTTATATAAATTATATGTCACTGCTAGTAATATAGTTTTAAATAATTTGTTAGTATCATTAGTATATGAGTTGTTGAGAAAATATTTTTCATGGTTGCTAAAATAGAACATATATATGATGTCATAATATGTATATTTACTTCAATAAAATTCTAATATATTAATATTAACATAATTGAGTAACATAGAAACATATATATGCTTTATGGCAATTTAAATATTTGTTGTAGTAGAAGATGATAACTTACATGTAGATTTGAGGGATCTTTTAATATTTTAAATAATGAAAAAGTGTTAATTTAGATGCAGATGTAAGTGGTTATGATAGATTATGTACATAATAGCAAGTGGGTAATTAGAATTATATTTAGGTTCACTTTAGATCATATTTTTAGTAGTGGGCAATTTAAATACAGATTCATGGGTTCTTTAACTGTTTTACACAATCATAGAGGTCAGTCATTTTTCAAAAATAGAATAGATACTAATTGCTATTATTATGATTGGTATAAACTTAAAATAAATTGTCAGTATAAACTTATTTAAAATAACAACCTACAAATTTTATTGTCATTTCGTATTAACATATTTAAAATAAATTATCAGTATAATTGCTATTTGGACTATTTTCTATGTTTAATAAGATATTAAAATAGATATTTTACTTGCTCTACATGACACAACATAGGGAACATTGAAGAGTGTAATTTAAAAATTTATATAGCGCCCTTTTATGGGTGTTCGACTAATATTAATATATTGTACTGGTATTTGCATATAGATAGGATAGATATTTTTACTTATGTTTTTATAAAGACTCAGGTTGATAACTTTGATACAGGCTAAAAGATATAATTTTATATTATATTTTATAATGACATGTATCGGTATTTTGAATGCACAAAGTTAGTATCTTTTTTCATAATAACAGATGTGGATAATTTATAAATGAATTAGAATGTTATTTTCCTTCCCTAATAGCTAATGTCAAGTTTAGTTAAGTTACATTATGAGTTACATGACAACAACAACTCATATAATGGTGCAATAAGGGTCTTGTAGTCCTCAATTTTATCTTATATAAAACAGTTGTTTTGCCAAACAACACCCTTTATCTCACCTCCATCTTTTCGTCTAAATCATACAAAATATCATATAATGATGATAAGTCGTGTAGCAATGTATTTTTTATTCTTGATATGAGCTCACTTGTATATCTTATTTGTTGAGGTTAGTAGATTGTATCTCATGTTTCATGAATTAATAGATTATCCTTCTATTTGATTTTTTATTATTTATTAATAGATTATCTATCGTGCATGTGATGGGCATTGTTGAGCTGATATTTTATTAATATACTAACCGATCAGATATTATAGTTTTAATCAACTATGAACGTGAGTACGAGATTTTTCTCGTACGTTATTTTTCCTTGAATTTTTTTTTCGGTATGTTGAAGTTGTGTAAACTTGGGTTCAGGAGAATTTTTTTCTCGGATTAACAGAATAACCTTCTATTTGATTTTTTTGTTTTTTATTTATAGATTATCTAACGTGGATGTGATGGGCATTGTTTACCTGTTATTTTATTAATATCAAACCGATCAGATATTAGTTTTTTACTTAAAGAATTTTTCCGTACATTGAAGTTGTGTAAACCTGAGTACAGGAGATTTATTTCTCATACGTTTTTTTCCTTGAAGAATTTTTTCTCCGTACACAATGAGATTTTAGGTTGTTTTTTATCTATATAATTGTGGAGGTGGATAATTTTAAAAATAAAATAGATCTATAGTTAAGGGATAGTTGGAGTCTTTCAATTAATGGTTAGATGTTTCTTATTAACGTGAGTATTTCTAGTATTTATCTTTTTTTCTAGCGCTTCTTGTGAGGATTAACGTGAAGGCTTCGTTGGGGCCTCTAATTAGTAATAGTAAGATTGCGCAGGACTTTGTTCAGCGATAACGCATCAAGTCAAGAACCAGCCGTTTGAAATTGAAAGGGAATTGTCAGTTGTGTGTAATGTGTAATGTGTTTGTATCTTGTATAAGATCAGAAGACCATGACGACAGTGCTAAAATAAGAGAAATGCTAAATGACACTCGAGTGTTCCTCTTTCTCTCTCAACAATCGATTCCTCTCCATCTCATTCTTCTCCATTTATGGTCTCTCCCTCTCTTCTTCGTCAACTTCGGCGGGCTTAGAAGGGGCTCAAGGGAGGTAGGCCGGCCCGACGATGGGACGGCGGGAGGACGGTGTTAGGGTTCTGCCGGCGGATGAAAGTTCTTGTTTGGTTTTGGTGAATTGATGAAACCCTAAGTGCTAACCTAGTTTATCAAGTGATCATGATTTAGGTAGCACACTCCAAGTGGTGAAGCAAATGAAGATCATAACATGATGATGGTAATGTCATGGTGATGATCAAGTGCTCGAACTTGGAAAGAAGAAAGAGAAAAACAAAAGGCTCAAGGCAAAGGTATAAATTGTAGGAGCTATTTTGTTTTAGTGATCGAGACACTTAGCGAGTGTGATCACATTTAGGATTGATAGCCGTACTATTAAGAGGAGTGAAACTCGTATCGAAATGCGGTTGTCAAAGTGCCACTAGATGCTCTAACTCATTGCATATGCATTTAGGATCTAGTGGAGTGCTAACACCCTTCAAAATATTTGTGAAAATATGCTAACACATGTGCACAAGGTGATACACTTAGTGGTTGGCATATTTGATCAAGGGTGGTGAAGTTTGGGAGCAAAGGTAAGGAACTCCACCTGTGGAGTGTCCGCCCGTAGAGTGCGGACAGTCCGACGGTGCCACCGACGCCCTAGACAGAAAAGACAGAGGTCACTGTAAGTGACCGGACGTTGGTCTCAGTTGGACCGGCGTGTACGGTCAGTGGCAGTAGAGGGCGTGCGTCTCGGTCTCATGACCGGACGCTGGGTCGCTCAACGACCAGACGCTGGCAGGGTGCGTCCGGTCAGTGCTGACGTACGCTGACGTAAGGCACACAGAGGAGACGTTGAGTGACCGGACGCGTCCGGTCGTGAATTTTTGCGTTTGGATGCTTACTGGAAACGACCGGACGCTGAGGTCCAGCGTCCGGTCACTTTCTAACTGACGCGTCCGGTCATCTCTTGACTGATGAAATCGGGCGATCGACGTTTGAAGCAGTTGACACATGGCGCACATCGCACGACCGGACGCTGAGGTCCAGCGTCCGGTCAATATGACCGGAGTGTCCGGTCAGCCCGTGTTCAGCCCAGTGAAGGGGTACAACATCTCTATTTCGTGGGGCCTTCTATTTAAGCCCCTTGGCCGGCTCAAGCTCACCCCCTTGGCCATTTTCATTGACATAGCAACCTTGTGAGCTTAGCCAAAGCCCTCCCACTCATCTCCTTCATTGATCCAAGTGCTTTGCTTAAGTGATTGCATCTAGAAGCACTTGGCATTCGTGTTGTGCTACGGATTTCGCTTATTACTCTTGGTGGTTGCCACCACCTAGACGGCTTGGTGCAGTGGTGGAGGATCAGCACGAGTTAGTGATTGTTCGTGGCCGTCTCCGGTGATTGTGAGGGCAGTTATACCTTCCTCGGCGGAGTGCCGAAAGGTAACTTTAGTAAATTGCTCGTGTCATTGAGTTACTTCACTTGTGGGTAGGTTCTTGTGGTGTCCAATCGTGTGGATGAGGTTTGTGAAACACCTCTTAGCCGCTGAACCACCAAGTGTTGGTCGACACAACGGGGACTAGCGTGTTGGCAAGCACGTGAACCTCGGGAGAAAATCGGTTGTCTCTTGCCATTTGTATTCTCCCGGTGATTGGTCTAATCTTCATCTTGTGATTGGTTCATTCCTCTACACGGCAGTATAATCACTCTACTCACTCATTTACATTCTTGCAAACTAGTTGTAGCAAGCTCTGTAGTGTAATTAGAATTGAGAGCTTGCTTTGTTGTTTCAAGTTCATCTAGTGGAGCTCTTTAGTGTAGCAAGTGTGAGAGCTCTTAGTGAGTAGTAACATTGCAAATTGTGTGGTTAGTTATCATAGCAACTAGAATTGTTGGATAGGTGGCTTGCAACCCTTGTAGAGCTAGAGCAAGTTTGCGTTACGTTATTTGTTATACTAATCAAATTGCTCTAGTTGATTTATAGATTTTTAAATAGGCTATTCACCCCCCCTCTAGCCATATTAGGACCTTTCAAGTGGTATCGGAGCCATGGTCACCGTGTGATTAAAGGCTTAACAACCTCGGTGTCAAATTATGGCTCAAGTTGTGTTCAACCATGTGGGGGGCAAACCACCTTTTTTTGATGGCACAAGCTATGGTTATTGGAAGAGAAAGATAATGGTGTATCTTGGTTCAATCAATGATCAAGTATGGGATGTAACCGAGAATGATTATGCTATCATTGATCCCGACAATCCCACCAACCAAGATAAGTCCAACAAGCAATGCAATACAATGGCTCTCAACACCTTATACAATGCCATTGATCCAAAGGTGTTTGAGCAAATCAAGGATTGTGAAAGAGCAAATGAAGTGTGGAGGAGATTGGAGGAAACATATGAGGGCACACCGGCGGTGAAGAGTGCCAAGTTGTATATTCTCAAGGACAAGTTGACAAGCTTCAAGATGAAGGAAGATGAGAGCATTCCGGAGATGTTCCATCGATTACAAGTGATTGTCAATGACTTGAAGGCTTTGGGAGAGAAGATCAAGGATGATGACATCTCTCATCGGTTCTTGATGTGCCTACCTCCAAGATTTGAGATGTTAAGATTGCTAATCATAAGAGGAGGATTGAAGGATAGGTGATGTCATGACACAAGAGACATACCGTGTGAAAAGGGAGGGGGATGACAAGGATGACAAGAAGGAAGAAGAAGACAAGAAGAAGAAAAGCATAGCATTCAAGGCTAGCTCATCATCATCAAAGAACAAGGGCAAGTCCAAGAAAGAATCAAGTGATGATGATGACCTTAGTGATATTGATGATGAAGCTATGGCTCTCTTTGTCCGCAAAATGGGAAAATTCATGAAGAAGAAGGGCTATGGTGCAAGAAAGAGAAGAGATCACACCAAGAAGAAAGAGTATGTGAGAAGATGCTATAATTGCAAGAGCCCCGATCATGTAGTAGCAAATTGTCCATATAATAGTGATAATGATGAGGATGAGAAGAAGAAACTCAAGGAGGATAAGAAAGAAAAGAAGGAGAAGAAGGAGAAGAGGATGACCTTCCAAAAGAAGAAGAAGGGTGGAGGCTATGTGGTCACTTGGGATAGTGATGGCTCTTCGGATAGTGATGATTCTAGTGATGATGGCAAGAAATCTATCAAGAAAGCACTAGCAAGCATCGCCATCAACAACAAGCCCTCTATCTTTGACACTCCATCGACATGTCTCATGGCAAAACCTACCAAGGTAAAATATGATGATGAATGTGAAAGTGACTCTTGTAGGAATAATAATAATGATGATGATGAGGATGAGGAGTACACCAAGGAGGAGCTCTTGGACATGTGTGAGCAAGTGCACGCTTGCAATGAGATGAAGAGAAAGGGGCGCAAAGAATTACGTAAGAAAGTAAAATTTCTTGAGCAATCCTTTGATGAGCTCAATGCCACTCATGAGGGGCTAATGGATGCCCATGAGAAGCTAGGCAAAGCTCACTCTAAGCTTGAAAAAGCTCACTCCTCTCTCATTGAGCAAGTCAAGAAGGAGGAAGCCAAGAAGGAGCAAGTGATAATTACATGTGATGTGGGACTAACATGTGATCTTATTGATGAATCTATTCATGAACCCATTATTGTTGCTCCTACTAACACCTCTTGTAGCACTACCATTTCCACTCCACCTATAAATGATGCATCACTAAAGATGGAAAATGAGACCCTCAAGAAGGAGGTGAATGAGCTCACTCGTGCCTTAGGCAAAGCCTATGGTGGAGATGTCCGCTTGCTAAAGTGCTTGGGTAGCCAAAGATTTTCTCTCAACAAAGAGGGTTTGGGCTATACCCCCAAGAAAGGCAAAGCGGCCTTTGTCACTCTCAAAGCTAGCTTTGTGAAGGGCAATGGTCGGTTTTGCAATAGACGCAAGCAAGTTGGGCATGTAGAGCAACATTGCAAGATTAACAAGAATAAGCTACCTAATGTATCCTCAATCAAATTTGATTCTTGTTACATGCTTTATAAGGGTGCCAATGGAGTGAATGCTAAGTTCATTGGTACACCAATTGTAGGCCCAAAGAAGAAGGCCATTTGGGTACCAAAGTCCTTGGTAACTAACCTACAAGGACCCAAGCAAATTTGGGTACCTAAAAAGAATTAATTTTCTTTTGTAGGTAAATTATAAAGCCGGAGGAAGGCATTGGGTGCTTGATAGTGGGTGCACACAACACATGACCAGTGATCCAAGAATGTTCAATTCAATCAATGAGAACAAGAGCAATGGGATTGATAGTATCACATTTGGTGACAATGGCAAAGGCAAGGTCAAAGGGCTTGGTAAGATTGCAATATCCAATGATTTAAGCATTTTCAATGTGCTACTAGTAGAGAGCTTGAACTTCAGCCTATTGTCGGTAGCTCAATTGTGTGATCTTGGTTTCAAGTGCATATTTGGTGTGGATGATGTAGAGATCATAAGTGTAGATGGCTCTAACTTGATATTCAAAGGATTTAGATATGAGAATCTATACTTAGTTGATTTCAATGCTAGAGAAGCTCAATTGACAACATGTTTGATCACTAAGTCTAGCATGGGTTGGTTATGGCATAGAAGGCTTAGTCATGTTGGAATGAAACAATTGAACAAGTTGATCAAGCATGACTTAGTTAGAGGCTTGAAATATGTCACATTTGAAAAGGATAAGCTATGTAGTGCATGTCAAGCCGGAAAGCAAGTTGGTAACACACATCCTAAGAAGAGCATGATAAGCACATCTAAGGCATTTGAGTTGATGCACATGGACTTATTTGGACCAACCACGTACACTAGCATTGGTGGAAATAAATATGGATTTGTGATTGTGGATGATTTCACTAGATACACATGGGTGTTCTTTCTTGTTGACAAAAGTGATGTGTTTGCAACATTCAAATCATTTGTCAAGGGCATTCACAATGAGTTTGAAACAACTATCAAGAGAGTTAGAAGTGACAATGGTAGTGAATTCAAGAACACTAGAATTGATGAGTTGTGTGACAAATTTGGAATTAGACATCAATTCTCGGCCAAGTATACTCCACAATCAAATGGCTTAGTTGAAAGAAAGAATAGAACTTTGATTGACATGGCAAGATCAATGTTGAGTGAGTACAATGTGAGTCATTCTTTTTGGGCCGAAGCAATCAACATGGCTTGCTATTATAGCAACCGACTCTATTGTCACCCCATGATGGAGAAGACCCCATATGAGCTATTGAATGGAAGAAAGTCCAATATAGCATATTTTTGGGTTTTTGGTTGCAAATGCTACATATTGAAGAAAGGCACTAGATTGAGCAAGTTTAAAAAGAAATGTGATGAATGATTCTTGCTTGGTTACTCCACTACTAGCAAGGCTTATAGAGTTTGGAATTTAGCTAGTGGTACTCTTGAGGAGGTTCATGATGTGGAGTTTGATTAAACAAATGGTTCCCAAGAGGAAGATGAGAATCTAGATGATGTAAAAGGCACTCAATTGGTCAATGCAATGAAGAACATGGACATTGGTGATATAAGGCCTAGAGAGGTGATTGATGTTGAAGATGACAAGAATCAAGTGCTCTCTAACTCAAATGTGCAAGCTAGTGGTTCTCATGATCAAGTTCAAGCAAGAACTAGTGATGGCAAAGTGCAAAATCAACAACAAGTGGCTAGTTCATCATCTCAACCAAGTGATCTATCAAATGCAAGTAATCAAGTGTAAGTGCTTCAACCAACCAATGTTGCAAGAGATCATCCCTTGGACACTATCATTGGTGACATTTTAAGAGGTGTGCAAACTAGATCAAGATTGGCTTCATTTTGTGAGCATTTCTCTTTTGTGTCATCCATTGAACCTAAGAAGATAGATGAAGCTTTGAAGGATGTTGATTGGGTAAATGCTATGCATGAAGAGCTAAACAACTTTACAAGAAACCAAGTATGGGAGTTAGTTGAGAGGCCTAAGGATCATAATGTGATTGGAACCAAGTGGGTCTTTCGGAACAAGCAAGATCAAGATGGGATAGTAATAAGGAACAAAGCAAGATTAGTGGCTCAAGGTTACACTCAAGTTGAAGGTCTTGACTTTGGAGAAACTTATGCCCCGGTTGCAAGATTGGAAGCAATTAGGATCTTGTTAGCTTATGCTTGTGCCCACAACATCAAGTTATACCAAATGGATGTGAAGAGTGCATTTCTCAATGGGTACATCAATGAGCTTGTGTATGTTGAGCAACCTCCTGGTTTTGAAGATGATAAGAAACCCAACCATGTTTACAAGTTGAGAAAGACTTTGTATGGATTGAAACAAGCACCTAGAGCATGGTATGAGAGATTGAAAGATTTTCTGCTCTCTAAGAGATTCAAGATGGGAAAGGTTGACACCACTCTTTTCACCAAGAAGCTTGGAAATGACTTGTTTGTAATACAAATCTATGTTGATGATATCATTTTTTGGTCAACAAATCAAGATTTTTGTGAGGAGTTTGGCAAGATGATGGCAAATGAGTTTGAGATGTCCATGATTGGAGAGCTTAGCTACTTCCTTGGTCTTCAAATCAAGCAAATGAAGAATGACACATTTGTGAGTCAAGGAAAGTATATAAAGGACATGCTCAAGAAGTTTGGAATGGATGATAGTAAAGCTATTAGTACACCAATGGGGACAAGTGGAAGCTTGGATAGTGATGCCAGTGGCAACATGGTGGATCAAAAGATGTATCGGTCTATGATTGGAAGCCTACTCTATGTGACTGCATCAAGGCCGGATGTGATGTTTAGTGTATGTATGTGTGCTAGATTTCAAGCCTCACCAAGAGAGAGTCATTCGAAAGCAATAAAGAGAATATTGAGGTACTTGAAGCATATACAAAATATGGGATTGTGGTATCCCAAAGGAGCAAGATTTGAGTTGATTGGATATTCGGACTCCGATTATGCGGGATGCAAAGTTGAGAGAAAGAGCACCTCGGGCACATGTCAACTATTGGGAAGATCACTTGTGTCTTGATCATCAAAGAAGAAAAATAGTGTGGCACTTTCAACCGCCGAAGCGGAGTACATTTCGACCGGTAGTTGTTGTGCTCAATTACTTTGGATGAAGGCTACTTTGAGTGACTTTGGGATCAAATTCAAGCAAGTGCCATTGCTATGTGACAATGAAAGTGCCGTAAAGCTTACCAACAACCCGGTCCAACATTCAAGAACAAAGCACATAGATGTCCGCCATCATTTCATAAGAGATCACCAACAAAAAGGGGACATTTGCATTGAGAGTGTGGGCACCGAAGATCAACTTGCCGATATTTTCACCAAGCCACTTGATGAGAAGAGGTTTTGCAAGCTAAGGAATGAATTGAACATACTTGACTTCTCCAATATGTGTTGATGCACCCCCAATTTATATGACATGCCTCTCCTTCGAGCAATCCAAGGTAAAAGTTGATTGGCATGACATACATTCTTGCTAAGGACATGATTAGTGCATCTAGACATCTTTTGCATTTCAAATAGGCTCATTCCTAAAAATCAAATAAATTTGATGCTTGTATGGTACCACTATTGCTTATATGTTTGAAATGATCTAATGGTAGCATATGACATGTTTGTGGGCTTGTAAACCTAGTGTTTGATCTAGAAAATGAGCTCTAAGTGTTTAACTCAACATGGTACAAGATAACCCTTATTTGGAGGTGTGAAGAAGCTTGTCCTTGGATCCAACCGAGTTAAATATCTTTTGCAAGTAATCTAGATTGAACCAAATTAGAAAAATGATCCTCGTCTCACATGGTTTCACCCCAACCTATCTATAATTTGAGCTCACCTTTTGTGCTAATTATTGACAAAGGATGAGAGAAACAAAGATATACGTGATAGGGGAGTATTTGACATAGGGGGAGAGATATGAGATATATGATAAAGGAAAGGGATCAATTAAAATTTTGAGCATACAAGTAGAGGGAGCAAGCTCATAAACTTGTATGTTGCATTTGAATGTGCATTTCATATATTTGTTTGCATGGCACAAGTCTTAAAATTACAATATCCATGCTTGTGTGGTGTATGCTAGTTATATGCTTAAATGATGAAATAAAAAACTAGCATGCATAGTTAATCTAGTGACTTTATTTCCAAGTGGTATCAAACTAAAGTAACTAGACTTATGTTCATCATAGTTTTTGTGAATGTCTAGTTACAAATGGTGCTAAGGATGGTATATTGGTGCACTCCGATTGGTATCACGCTTCAAAGGTCCATCTCTTATACCTTAGCATCATTTGGTAGAAATTGTCTCCTATATTTCCTATCTAAGCATATGTACAAGCTACAATCCAAACTCTTAGCACATATGAAGGGGGAGCAATTGCTACCATATGGGATTCATGAAACTTGTCCATATTCTTTTACACATGGTAAATATGCTTGGGCAAGCAACATGGATTCATCTAAAATTCAATTCATATCTTTGTATAAGGGTTGTCATCAATTACCAAAAAGGGGGAGATTGAAAGTTCTTGTTTGGTTTTGGTGAATTGATGAAACCCTAAGTGCTAACCTAGTTTATCAAGTGATCATGATTTAGGTAGCACACTCCAAGTGGTGAAGCAAATGAAGATCATAACATGATGATGGTAATGCCATGGTGATGATCAAGTGCTCGAACTTGGAAAGAAGAAAGAGAAAAACAAAAGGCTCAAGGCAAAGGTATAAATTGTAGGAGCTATTTTGTTTTAGTGATCGAGACACTTAGCGAGTGTGATCACATTTAGGATTGATAGCCGTACTATTAAGAGGAGTGAAACTCGTATCGAAATGCGGTTGTCAAAGTGCCACTAGATGCTCTAACTCATTGCATATGCATTTAGGATCTAGTGGAGTGCTAACACCCTTCAAAATATTTGTGAAAATATGCTAACACATGTGCACAAGGTGATACACTTAGTGGTTGGCACATTTGATCAAGGGTGGTGAAGTTTGGGAGCAAAGGTAAGGAACTCCACCGGTGGAGTGTCCGCCCGTAGAGTGCGGACAGTCCGACGGTGCCACCGACGCCCTAGACAGAAAAGACAGAGGTCACTGTAAGTGACCGGACGCTGGTCTCAGTTGGACCGGCGTGTACGGTCAGTGGCAGTAGAGGGCGTGCGTCTCGGTCTCATGACCGGACGCTGGGTCGCTCAACGACCAGACGCTGGCAGGGTGCGTCCGGTCAGTGCTGACGTACGCTGACGTAAGGCACACAGAGGAGACGTTGAGTGACCGGACGCTGGGTGCGTCCGGTCGAGCATGACCGGACGCGTCCGGTCGTGAATTTTTGCGTTTGGATGCTTACTGGAAACGACCGGACGCTGAGGTCCAGCGTCCGGTCACTTTCTAACTGACGCGTCCGGTCATCTCTTGACTGATGAAATCGGGCGATCGGCGTTTGAAGCAGTTGACACATGGCGCACATTGCACGACCAGACGCTGAGGTCCAGCGTCCGGTCAATATGACCGGAGCGTCCGGTCGGCCCGTGTTCAGCCCAGTGAAGGGGTACAACGGCTCTATTTCATGGGGCCTTCTATTTAAGCCCCATGGCTGGCTCAAGCTCACCCCCTTGGCCATTTTCATTGACATAGCAACCTTGTGAGCTTAGCCAAAGCCCTCCCACTCATCTCCTTCATTGATCCATCATCATTGTGAGATTGGGAGAGAATCCAAGTGCTTTGCTTAAGTGATTGCATCTAGAGGCACTTGACATTCGTGTTGCGCTGTGGATTTCGCTTGTTACTCTTGGTGGTTGCCACCACCTAGACGGCTTGGTGCAGCGGTGGAGGATCGGCACGAGTTAGTGATTGTTCATGGCCGTCTCCGGTGATTGTGAGGGGAGTTGTACCTTCCCCGACGGAGTGCCGAAAGGTAACTTTAGTAAATTGCTCGTGTCATTGAGTTACCTCACTTGTGGGTAGGTTCTTGCGGTGTCTAATCGTGTGGACGAGGTTTGTGAAACACCTCTTAGCCGCCGAACCACCAAGTGTTGGTCGACACAACGGGGACTAGCGTGTTGGCAAGCACGTGAACCTCGGGAGAAAATCGGTTGTCTCTTGCCATTTGTATTCTCCCAGTGATTGGTCTAATCTTCATCTTGTGATTGGTTCATTCCTCTACACGGCGGTATAATCACTCTACTCACTCATTTACATTCTTGCAAACTAGTTGTAGCAAGCTCTTTAGTGTAATTAGAATTGAGAGCTTGCTTTGTTGTTTCAAGTTCATCTAGTGGAGCTCTTTAGTGTAGCAAGTGTGAGAGCTCTTAGTGACTAGTAACATTGCAAATTGTGTGGTTAGTTATCATAGCAACTAGAATTGTTGGATAGGTGGCTTGCAACCCTTGTAGAGCTAGAGCAAGTTTGCATTACGCTATTTGTTATATTAATCAAATTGCTCTAGTTGATTTGTAGTTTTTTAAATAGGCTATTCACCCCCCTCTAGCCATATTAGGATCTTTCAGCGGATAGGCTAGGTCGGGGCGGGGGCGCCCATGGCCATGGTAGCGGCGGGAGGGGGGGGGGAAGGAGGCCGCCGCTGCAGGCGTTGGCGGAGCTCTGGCGAAACCCTACAACGCTGCGGCGGGGCGGTGGGTGGTGGCGTCGCGTCGGGCTTGAGGAAGAAGAAGTTGTGAAGAAATAAAAGAGAGTGTTTTCAGCCTCCAAAACACTCGAGTGCCCTGTAAAATAAGCAGCAACCGAGAGTCATGTCATGTCACCTTCGAGTTCCGACCTGTCGCGACGTCGCGCCAGTGTCGCATATTCACACCAGTTCACACATATCGGATGGGGATCTCCAGATTTGGGTTAGGATGACTGTATTTTTCTTATCATTACTTCCAAGTTGAATGTTATAAGTAGCATTTCAGTAGTTATTATTATTTATGTACATGCAAGAACAGTACCTGTAGAACTGGTTTAGCATTGCAATTTGCAACTTGTTTGGAAAGTGATTTTTTTTAATTATACAGTAACAGTACAGAAGAAATTTAGCGTGATGAACATGGAGCAGATTGATAGATCACCGATGAGAAAACCTCTCAGAATTTAAAGGACTACAATAACTCATCAACAGGCAATTTCCATCATTCCTAAACAGCTGAAAAGTAGTTGAAAAATGGAATTGACCTTCGTGTCCTTGCATTTGCACGAGGCCCTTTCTACTTAGGTCGGTCATAATAAGACCCGTAAAAATAATGCATGTTGAAAAAAAGGCACCGTTGAATCAAATTCAAGGACGTTGTTGACTGCTGTGCTGTCGACTTAAACAAGTGATGACGACTGCTCACCAAGGGATTTTTTGGCCATCCCATACGAAGAACTTGCCGTTGTCGCTTTTTCTGATGTTGTTTTTCTCGAATACGCAAAATATTTGCACATCTTTATATTAAGATCGAGAAATAGTGAAAGTTACAATGACGTGCCACGAACATGGCACACAAGGGTGAGGGCGTTAGTGTTATACAATCGGCTCTGCCTTCCCTAGCATAAGGAGACCATGAGCTATTACTTGCTAATCATACTACGTAGCCATCATCGGCGTTTAGATGCGCTGGCGTGCGCGGCGCCTCGGTCGCTGTCCTTGTGGGTTTGGGAAGAGCTGTCGCATTGCCTCAGCATGCGAGGGGTTAAGCTGATCGATGAAGATACTGTCGTAGGCGTCCTTGGACGCCGTGGAAGGCCTTGTCTGCCCGTCGAGATATCACATCCGCTTCATCACCAGCACCTCTCCCCGCTTAGAAGCCGGGACGCGTGACAGCGCCTGAGCGGCAATCCTCCTGCTACTAGTCGGTAACTTTCGTTGTGCCTCAACATCTGGCTGAGGCAGCAGCGGCGACGACACCTTACACAGGATCTTTGAGGTGAGCCGCTTTAACCTCTTGGCGGCGGAGCTCCCGTGTTCGGCTGGCCCGGGGTGTCATATCCGCGGCTGGGGGCATGGCACTGGGTTTTCGTGGGCGCACCTCGTTGTCCACGACGGCGTGCTGTCCCCCTCTCGGTGGCAGGGAATGGGTGGCCACGCCCTCGCCTGGGGGTACGTTGTTGGAGCACGCCTGGCCCTCCACGGCGTGTGCCGCCCAATTTCTTGAAGTTGTCAATGACGGAGAGAAGTTTCTATACAGAGAACTCTCTCGTGAAGAGCTTATCCTTGGACATTGTTTCTCTGAAATGGCCGTGAGAGGTCAGTGTCCACCGTGTTCCAGGATGTTGGATGCAGGTAGGGATGAAAATGGATCGAATACGGACGGATATCATCGATATTACATTTGTTTTCATATTTCTTTCCGGATTCGGATTCGAATGCGGATAGTGTCAACCATGCCGGATAGGATACGATTGGATATCGACATCATAAATATGCGATTTGAGTATTCGGATACGGATACGGTATTGGATGTTGAATATCCGGACTCGAATACGGATAAATTTGAACCCCTCTAAACGAATTCGGTCAGCAAATATCCGTACTGTTTTCATGCAGGCAATGGTGTCCTCCTGCAAAACTCACTGACACTGTCTTTGTCGCTGCATTACATGAGCAATGAAGTTCAGGAAACAATTCATAGAACAAATAAATTTTAATAGGTATACAAGTTCTAGGTTACTCAGGACAGAATAATATATGGAACGTCAAAACAGCAAAGATTACAACGATGACGAGATTAGTGTGCTTGGCAGGATTGTGTAAAAATGAGAACTGATTTTTTTTAAATGAACCAATCAGGAGAGCTGCCAATTTATATTAACTAGATGATATCCCGCGCGTTGCTGCGGAAATTTTGTATAGTCTTGTATGCAAAAGGATTCATGGAAAAAAAATTCGACACGGGGAGAAGGATGTATAAATTTGTTACATAATGGGTAGCAGAGAGAGATAATTCATTGAGATTCGATAAGCCACATAGATCTCCCTACATAACTATAATTACATGAATCAGAGCTCTACTTTTTGTCAAGTAAAAACTATGGCCGTATAGTAGTTTTCATTGGTGAGACATTTGATCAACCAAATGGCATGTACATGATAAGAGAGAGTACTGCAGACTACAAATTATATACCTGGAATCAATAAATTTTGTGCTGATACGCAATGCTGAGGGAGAGAATCCAAAATAACACCGCCCTCCTATTGTGTAAATTTTATACGAGATAACTTTATTGACCTCTCTGTTGTCATCAAGATTACCACAAATTCATAGTCGTCTTGTTGGAGAAAAAAGAAAACATACTCATAACTGATCATCAGACACGATATTCTTCCATAGTTCACACTCGGCACCAGTGCGGAACCGAGAGCAAAGAAGTCATCCACCATTTACCAGTCACGCTAAGATTTATTACGACCAGCCTTCTCCTCAATACCAGACTGCGAAAATCTCATCCTCAGGACCTCAAGGACTTCCTCCATCTTTACATCCTTGACTCTGAGCAGCACCATAGCATGGTACAGCAGATCAGCCATCTCCGAAGCAGCACGAGATTGGTCCTCGTTCTCGAGCAGTGTTTGAATTAGTTCACCTGCTTCTTCACTGAATTATATGCAAAAATAACAGAACTGACATTAAGAGAAATATATTGCCATTCTCATTAAGAGAAAGTAGGGAGGAGAACAAACATGGCAGTAACAAAAGAAAAGGTATGAAATGTGCCTCAGTCAGGTAAATGGACTCTCACAGACATTTATTGATGCCAAGTCATAAACTCAATACACAACCATGAATAAACAAATCCTGACATTAAGACAAATGAATTTATCTGTTTTGGTCTCCTGTACCAATCAAATCTTGTTGCACCAAATTAACCCATCAATTCTTCAGTCAAATGCAGTGCTATGAAAGCATAAATAAACACAACTGAGGCATTAAGCTAATTCAACATGAATATATTTTAAAATGCAGAACTTGGTGAACTAGACTAAGAAAAAGGGAGAAAAGACTCAATGCTTTAATACCTGTTCTCTTTCCCATTAAAATTAACAGTTTTCATAATAATACAGTACCGTGATGGCTCAGAAAAAACATAACATCACATACCGTATTTTCGAGCAAAGTAGCTGGTTATCAAGCAGTAGTTTTTTGGTCCATGATGGCTTGCCACGTCCTTCAGTAACTATCTCCTCCTGTCTTCTACTAATTGTATCTTCAAGTGAGTATAGAGTTGTCACAACCTGCCTGCCTTCATTGGGCTGTGAACGGAAATCACATATTACTTTTAATCATGAGTCAAAGTCTATTGCAGGAAAAGGTAACTTGAGGATGTGTACCTTTGAACTTTGTAGAGCATCATAAACTGAAGTATAGTAACAGGTTTCTGCTCCTGTATGGCAGGTAGGTCCATCTGGCTTTCCAATGTATATTATCTAAGTTGTATGAAAATACAAAACATCTACACAGTTAGTACGCTCTGAAGTTGAAGTGAAAGTATTTACTCACAAGTCACAACACAAAACATGCTTACAGAATCACGGTCACAATCAAGGAAAATGTCATGGACATTAATGAAGTTCATGGATGTCTCCCCTTTTGTCCACAGGGAAGACCGTGAGCGGCTAAAGAATGTAGCTTTCCTGGTTGATATAGTTTTTGCAAGGGCTTCTTTGTTAGCAAAACCCTGCATAAGTATGGCTCCAGTATCCACATTCTGTGCAATAGCAACAGCCAACCCTTTGCTATCCCACTTCACACTGTCTAGTAACATGTCAACCTGATTTTTTTATCCAGCACAATAATGAACATGTTAGGCTTTATTGATTTAATGATAGTTTAAACTCAGTATTAGGGAAACCATAAAAAATAGACATTCTCTTTCCATTCAAAACTGATGCAAAATTGTAACAGAGCTACTGCAAAGTCTCAAATGGCTGTAGTTCTTAATGCATTTTACTCAGTGAAAGAATAAAGATAAATGCTGCCCATCTGCCACCGCAGCTCCAGCCCCACCTCCCCTGTTCGCTTGAACTTATCAGCCATGGTACAGTGTTTTTCTCTCACAACAAATTAATCAATAGTACTTTTTAGCCTGTTTTTTCAACGAAACGAATAGGGCAACTTGCTCGAACAGTACTTTTTAGCCTGGCTTCGCGGCGGAGGCAACCCTACATGCAACCACCACCCTAGAGTTATCTTCCTTGATTTGTTCTCTAGAACATACAGTATATTAATATATAATTGGCATATTAGTCCTGGTATATATAGGACGACTAGGACTGACCAGGGTCACCCTGGTCAACTACTAATTGCGACTAGTCACCTGGTGTGGAGACTATGACTGACTAGACAATTTGATACTCTGTTCCAAAATAAACCAACTTCTGGCGAAGTACCTAGACAAGAGGGGGTAACATTGACGGTGCATCAAGAAAGTTGGCTGCAAGCAATGCACTAACACCATAATTTCTTCAAACACCATTATGGCATGCCATCCTATTTAGCATAACAGAGCAATCTACCCAGATCGAGAAGCAACAAGAAATGTATTTCCTGCGAGTCTCCTTGAGGCCTTGTTTGGATGTTGTCTTATTTACCTCAATGCACATGTGTTGGTGTGGATTAGAATGGAATTTAGTTCAAGTTTCACTCTAATCCAACCCAATACATGTGGATTGAGGTGAATACGATGACATCCAAACGGCCTGAGTGGACTAAATAAAACCTTGCACAACACTAGTGGTGGATCCTCATCCTGGGCTTGTAGTTGTAGCCATCATGTGGAAGTGTGGTACTCCAATCCCCCAACTATTTTGGTTCCGAGGTAATAAGAGAGGCAGATTTCGCCAGAAGAAAAGAAGAAACTCCAAACCTTGGGGTCGACGGCTACAGCTCCCGGCGCAGACTGCGCGGAGCCCGCCTCCACGGAGACTGCCGGGTACGGTTCCCTGCGCCTCCATCCAGGGGCCCAAGCAGCGACGGAGCGAAGATTGGGGCAGGATGTCCCGCTGGAGAAGATTCCGGCGCGGCACGCCGAGGAAGAGGAGGACGCGGGCGAATGAGTTGGTGCCGCCGCCGGAGCCGCCGCCATCGGAACCCCGAGTGTGCGGTGTAATGGAATTCAGAATAAAGCACGAGTACGACAAACTGCTTGCCTGCTAGTTGCTAGTACGTACAAAGCCTGTGCAGCTGTACTTGTGCCGTTGTTCGCCCTGCGCCTGCCGTGTGCTGTGGCTGCAGCAGCACAGGAGATCAGGAGCGGGTACGGACGGCTGGCTGGCTGGCGGCGCCGTCCGCACGACCGCACGCCCCGGCAACCCCTCGATCTGGCGTTGTGCTTCCCCTCTCCCCGTGTGGCGATGTGGCTGCGCCTGCACCGCCGCTCGATTTGGCCGGAGGCCGGCGCTATGCCGGATTTGGCTAGCGGTAGCGGCGGGTTTGCCCTGCGCTGGGGCGCCGGGAATTGGTTGCCCGGCCACATGGATTGGGCCTTCAAATTTGGATGGCATAGGCCCATATCCGCCACATGGGTTGGGCCTTCAAATTTGGATGGCCCGCCTTTCAGCTTTTGTCGGATTTCATCGGCATCTTCCACTTAGCTTATTGCGTGTTTCATTTCTTATCGGTCACGATGGCGTTGCCAGAATCTCGATTGTGAAGGGCCCAATTGTACTATTCTTTTTCAAAATTAAGTAAAATATCAAATTTTATAATGCAACTTTGGTTCAACGGCACACCTCCCTCCGCGCATGATATGATTGCCACTACTATACCTTCTCTTCACATCACAGTACTAAAAATTATCATCAACGACAAAATACTTAAAACTAATGGCCCCGTTCGTTTCTCTTAAATTTGGCTGACTGCTGATGCTGATTTGCTGTGAGAGAAAAATATTGTTCCTTCGCTGAAAAGTACTGCTGAAGTAGTGCTGAAAAACAGTGCGAATAAGGTCCCGTTTAACGCAACTTCTTCAGTACTTTCAGCAATCTGTCTGGGTCTACTTTTTTTGAAATAGGTTAAAACGAATTAGCTCCTCAACTAGAGCTGAAAATATCCCTCTCCCAGATCTACTAGGAGAAGTTGTTTCACCAAATATTTTTTCAACATGGCTTCTGCTCCTCCACCAGTGGAGTTACTCATGGTGCGAAAAAAAACTACCTAATAAATAAAGCAGACATGTGTAAAACAGGGCCTAAACTTGCAGTGAAGTCTCCAAACATAGCCCTTGTTTAGTTACACCTCAACTTCCAAAAAGTTGCTACAGTACCTGTCACATCGAATGTTTGCAGTCCGTGCATAAAGCATTAAATGTAGACGAAAAGAAAAACTAATTGCACAGTTTGGTGGGAAATTGCGAGACGAACGTTTTGAGTCTAATTAGTCCATGTTTGAACACTATTTGCCAAATAAAAACGAACGTGCTACAGTAGCCCCAAAATCCAAATTCCTACAACTAAACACAGCCATACTATATGTATTTATAGGTTTCTCCGAAGTCAAAACTATGTTCCGTTTCACTAAATTTATAGGAGAAAATATAGACATATAGAAAACCAAATTAATATTATTAAATAAGATGGTAAATAAATTTTTATAACATACTTAACCGTGTGTCATAATAATTACTTTTTGTAGACTTTCAGACTAACCTAGTTAGATTAACTTTTATGACGGATGTATGTATGTAGTAGGAAAATTGTGAATCCGGCGTATTGGAGTATTATTAATTCCTGCTTTGTTTGCTTTTTGTTTTTGTTTTTTGCAAAGTTATATAGGGTGGAATTACTATTTATATTTATATTATATAGGGTTTTTTTATCTTAACTTCTTTCGGGGGGCATTATCTGTGTTGGGATTAGTGGTTTCTTTGTTCAGATGTAACTGGATCGGCATCGGCCCTCTGCTGAAAATTGATGAAGGTGGCAGCTTAGACGCAAATTGTGTCAGCTGTAACTCTGCATGCTGGCTTGCAACTGTGCATTGACTGAAACATCTTGCAATCACCATGGGATTTCATGGCCATTTCAATAACTGAAGCATTTTTGAGTCAAAGCTTAATTTAGCACTGTCATCATGGTCTTCTGATTTTGATGAAACATACGTAACAAACACATATACACCCAGCTCCCTTTTCAAACTGCTGATTCTTGACTTGATGCGTCCTGTTGAACAAATGTTCAGTAAGTTGCAAATTAACAACTTCAGTAGCTCGGTTGTGAACTGTAGAAACAACGGTTATCAGAGCCGAACAAGCCCTACGCAAATGATCTGAAACCTAACTCATCATACAACCATTTCATCAACTTGACAAGGCCGACGGCTCCGTTGTGCCAACGCCATCACCGCCGCTCACGGTCGTCGCCGGTTCCAGAGACGACGTTGTGGAGGCAGGACGATCGGCCGGCGGCCCGTAGGTAGCAACTGGCATCTTCGCGGGGAGGGTCGGCGGTGGCGCCTCGAACGGCAGCACGTTGACGGCCTGCCTGACGGTGGGCCGCAGTCCGCGGTCCGGGTGCGCGCACCAGAGCCCGACGAGCATCGCACACGCCATCTCCCGGCCGTCGAACTCACCCCAGAGCCGCGCGTCGGCCGCGTCGAGGATGGTCCCGCCGCCGTACGCGTCCCAGACCCACTGGACCAGGTGGACGAAGTACTCCTCGTCCTCGTCCCCGACGCGCCGCACCGCCGGGCGCCGGCCGCAGGCGATCTCGAGGAGCAGGACGCCGAAGCTGTACACGTCCGACTCCACGGTGGCCCTCCCGGTGAGCACGCACTCCGGGTCCATGTACCCCATGGTGCCGGCGACGCCCGTCGTGTGCGACCGCCGGTCGTCGTCGATGAGCCGGGCGAGCCCGAAGTCGCCGAGCTTGGCGGTCAACGACGCGTCCAGCATGACGTTGCTCTGCTTGACGTCCCGGTGCACCACCCGCCGCTCGGCGTCCTGGTGCAGGTACAGCAGAGCTTCGCCGACGCCGAGCGCGATGCGGTACCTGACCGGCCACGTCAGCAGCTGTCTCGTAGACGATGAGCAGCTCGTCGCCGCCGCCATGGCACCAGCCGATGAGCTGCACGAGGTTCCGGTGCCGGAGACGGCTGATGATCCTCACCTCGGAGACGAACTCCTTCCAGCCTTGTCGCGAGGTCTCGGACACCCTCTTCACGGCCACGTCGCGGCGGTTCGTGTCGGATCTGTCGGTCAACAGCCCTCGGTACACGCACCCGAAGCCGCCGCTCCCGAGTCTCCGGCCGTCGGAGAAGTTTCCAGTGGCTGCAGCGAGCTCGTCGTAACTGAATCGCTGGGGCCCGGCCACCCCCTCCTCGAGGTCGTCTTCCACTTGTTTGCCGCGGAAAAGTATTTTGTCTGGTGCGTGTTTGGCAGTCTTCCTCATTAGCATGGGATTCTTCTGCCGTTTCCACTGCCGGAGGCGGAACCAAATCGACAGACTGATGGAGAAGAAGAACACAAAGGAGGCGGCAGAAACGATGCTAGCAATCGCCGCCGCCGGTAGCTTGCCGCGGACGGGGGCTTCATATTCCAAACCAACCGTTGGATTGTTAGTTTTGGACGGTTGACAAGGAGCCAATAACAACTAAAAGTGAGGATACCAAAAGAAATTAAAGAGACGCGCTAACCGTAACCGTAGTGGCACCCGTCGCCGGCCATCCCGTCCGGGCACGTGCAATGGTGACACCACGCTCCGCTCGGCGTCTCCACGTCATAGCACGTCGCGTAAGCGGTGCACTGGATGCTGGTGGTGGCAGCACTGTTACTGTAATTGCACGGCCCGTTGAGCCACCACCCCAGCTCCGCGACGCCGAACTCCACCGAGCGCACCCCCTCCGGCGGCGTGTATGTTACATAATCCAGTTAATCCAGTGCCACGAACACAGCAAGGAAGGCGGCATCGGAAAAAAACCCCGCTGTGATACTGTAGCGCTATAGGTGCAGGCGTCGTACGGCTCACCTGCAGCACTGTAGGCATATGTAGAGACCGGCGCAGAGTTAGCCATGTATGTTATCTAGTTTATGTAGCAGCATGGCAGCTGTACTATGACTAAAAGGATATAGTTGTATAAATAAGCTACCATGGCAACTCAGTAAAGAGAGTTCAGATTTGTCATCTCCCATATAGGGCTTTGGCCAACGCTGGTGTCTTGTACTGTGTGTGTATGCTCTGTTCTCCCTTCTTCTTCAAGCTCTAGCCATAGTGGGTGGGGACGGACAACGCTTGTTCATGGTCGGCACAGCTAGTGGGTGCTCGGTAAGACTGGTGAGTGGGTAACTCATCTGAGCCGGTGATCCTGTGGGACAACAAGTGGTATCGGAGCTGTACAAGCTCCATCGCCAGACTAACCGCTGGCGATGACGGACGGTTCGGAGATGGGCGACAGCAGTGGCACTGCTGTGGCTGTCCAGCCACGACCGAATGTCGTTGTTCGTACGGTGCGGGAGGTCAGCGACACCAGTTGGCCGACGCTGACTCGCACCAACTATGGAGAGTGGTCGGTGACCATGAAGGTCAAGCTCAGAGCCCGACGGCTCTGGAATGCTGTTGACAAGGGCACCGACAATGAGGAAGATGACATGTCAGCGTTGGAGGCTATTCTCGCTGCTGTATTGGCGAAGTACAGGGTGCCGTTGGAGGACGAAGAGCTCTGCAAAGGAGGCGTGGGAGGCTATTGCGGCGATGCGCATCGATTCCGACCGCGCAAAGAAGGCGACGGCCTAGCTTCTGAAGCAGGAGTACGCCAACATCAAGTTCAAAGATGGTGAGACGGTGGAGGATTCCTTCCTCCGCCTGCAGACGCTCATCAGCAAGCTGAAGAGCCACGGCGTAACCATCGACGAAGAGGAGGCGGTCTCCAAGTACCTCCACTCCGTGCCGGCAAAGTACATCCAGATCGCTCTCTCCATAGAGACGATGCTGGACTTGTCCACCCTCACCATTGAGGATGTGATAGGCCGTCTGCGGGCGGTGGACGAGCGTCTAGAGCAGGCGACAACAACGAAGGACAGCGGCAAACTGCTGCTGACAGAGGAGGAGTGGGCTGCTCAGAGGAGCTCCGGGAAGGCAGCTTGTTCCAGCCGTGGTGGCGATGGCAAGCGCCGCGGCAAGGCTTCTTCGGAGAAGAAGAAGCAGGTCGACCCCAATGCATGTCGGCGCTGCGGGAAGATGGGTCATTGGGCACGGGAGTGCCTAAACCACAAGCAGGAGAAGAAGGCTCGGGCTCATCTGACGTAAGCCGATGATGAGGATGAGACCACTATCCTGATGGCGACATTCTATGCACTGCAAGACGTCGAGGCCGAGAAAAAGGTGGAGGTGATGGCAGTGGAAGGGTCTGGGAAGGCCCTGAAGGCTATCGACATCGATGAACTGCGCGCCCAAGTCCACCTTGGACGAGTGGGCGCCGACCAGGAGCAGTGGTGGTATCTAGACTCCGGTGCCAGCAACCACATGACGGGCTCCAAGGAAGCCTTCTTCGAGGTTGACGACGATGTTACTGGTACGGTGAAGTTTGGTGACGGCTCAAGGGTGGCTGTCCAAGGGCGCGACACCATCATCTTTAGGTGCCAGAACGGGGAGCACCGCGCGCTAACGGATGTATATTACATCCCGCAGCTGCGTTCCAGCATCATCAGCATTGGTCAGCTGAATGAGCGTGGTAGCGAGGTACTGATCAAGGACGGAGTCCTAAGAATCAGAGACCGGGAGCAGCGACTTCTTGCCAAGGTGAAGAGGTCCCTAAACCGGTTGTACCTGCTCGACCTGAAGGTAGAGCAGCCGGTGTGCCTGGCGGCAAGGAATACCGAGGAGACGTGGTTGTGGCATGCCCGGTTCAGACATCTCAACTTCGACGCGCTTGATCGGCTGGAGAAGATGGTCCGAGGGCTACCCCACATTGAGCACGGAGGCGAGCTGTGTGACAGCTGCCTGGCCAAAAAGCAGAGGAGGTTGCCATACCCAAAGGCGGCCAAGTATTGCGCGAAGAACGCTCTCGAGCTTGTCCACGATGATCTCTACGGGCCGATCACGCCAGCTTCAAGCGGTGGTCGGCGGTACTTCCTCTTGCTCGTAGATGATTACAGCCGCTATATGTGGCTGCAACTCCTGACGAGCAAGGACAAAGCGGCGGTGGCGATTAAGAAGTTCAAGACGCGCGCGGAGGCCGAAAGCGGCAAGAAGCTTCACACGCTGAGGACTGATCGCGGCAGTGAATTCACTTCGGTGAAGTTCGTTGCATAATGCGCGGAATAGGGTGTGGTGCGACACCACACCGCGCCGTATTTGCCACAACAGAATGGCATGGTGGAGCGACGGAACCAGAAGGTGGTCGGCATGGCTCGATCCATGATGAAGACCAAGGGAATACCGGCAAGATTCTAGGGGGAGGCGGTGACCACGGCGTTGTTCATCCTCAACCGAGCTCCTACCAAGGCCTTGATGGGCAAAACGTCGTTCGAGGCCTGGTATGGGCAGAAGCCGAGCGTATCCTTCCTCCGGACATTCGGCTGCATTGGCCACGTCAGGAAGACAAAGCCAAACCTTACCAAGCTGGAGGACAGGAGCACACCCATGGTGTTCCTAGGCTACGTGGAGGGTACCAAGGCGTACCGGCTCTACGACCCACGCGGAGACAAGATGCTTGTCTCGCGCGACGTCGTGTTCGACGAGAAGGTAGCTTGGGACTATAGCAGTCCAAGCACGGGGGAAGCTGGCGGCTTCACCAACACCTTCGTCGTCGAGCACTTGGTCATCCACGGTGGTGGAGATGCTGGGGAAGAGGTGCCGAGCACTCCGGGTGAAGTGCCGAGCACTCCTGGGCAGTGCCGAGCACTTCGGGAGGGATGCCGAGCACTCTGAGAGGAGTGCTGAGCACTCCTGGAGGGATGCCGAGCATGCCAGGAGTGGTGCCGGGAGGTTCTGCAGTGGCGCGACTACTTCAGGATAGGTGTCGAGCACTCCCATGGCAGAGCCAAGATGTTTTGCAGTGGTGCCAACCACTCCAAGACTGAGGCTGGGCACTCCTACAGTGTGGCCAAACACTGCAGGAGTTATGACGAAAAGACCAGAAATACTACCGAGCACTGTATCCGGGGTGCCGAGCAGTCCAGGTGCTCTGCCGAGCACTCAGGTGGAACATGGAACTCCATCGACGCCGATCGAGTTCACCTCAATTCCATATGACATCACTGAGTTCGTGGACGCCTACCACGAAGGTGACGAGGTGCGGTTCCGCAGGCTGGACGACATCGTCGGCGGCACAGGTCCCTCAGGCTTGGCGGGTAGGCTGCTCAATGACCCAGAGCTGCTACTTGTCAGTGCTGAGGAACCACCCACGTTCGTGCTAGTCGAGCGCGATGGAAATTGGCGACGGACGATGCTGGAGGAGATGATGGCAATTGAGGAAAACGAGACTTGGTAGCTCGTTGATCTGCCTCTGGGATGTCGTCCGATCAGTCTAAAGTGGGTGTATAAGGTCAAACGGGAAGAGCATAGCGTCGTTGTCAAGCACAAGGCGCGCCTCATGGCCTGAGGCTTTGTACATCGCGAGGGCATCGACTTCGAGGAGGTCTTTGCGCCAGTAGCGCGCATGGAGTCGGTCCGTTTGCTACTAGCCCTGGCAGCAGCAAAAGACTGGCGCATCCATCACTTGAACGTTAAATCGGCCTTCCTCAACGGCGAGCTGGCGGAAATGGTCTTCGTCAGACAACCTCCAGGCTTCGCTGTCAAAGGAGAGGAGTACATGGTGCTCCGACTGCGCAAGGCGCTCTACGGGCTGCGGCAAGCCCCGTGAGCATGGAACGCCAAGCTTGACGCCACGCTGGGCGAGCTTGGGTTCACGAGGTGTGCAACTGAGCACGCTCTCTACACGTGGCGACGGGGAAGGAGAAGCTCGTCGTCGGCGTGTATGTAGACGACTTAATCGTCACAGGCGCGCGCACGGAGGACATCAACAGCTTCAAGCGCGAGATGATAGCTCGTTTTTGAATGAGCGATCTCGGGGCACTCACCTACTACCTCGACATCGAGGTGAGACATGGGAGGGAGGCACTCACGCTCGGGCAGAGCGCGTACGCCTCGAAGCTGTTGGAGTGGAGCGGCATGGCTGAGTGCAAGCCATGCGTGACTCCAATGGAGGAGCGGCTGAAGCTGACGAAGGCCAGTACCGCGACGAAGGTGGATGCAACACTCTACCGGAGCATTGTTGGCGGGTTGCGCTATCTAGTCCACATGATGCCGGACATCGCATTCGCCGTGGGCTATGTCAGTCAGTTCATGGAGGATCCCAGAGAGGATCACTGGGCTACGGTGAAGCGGCTACTGCGCTACGTCAAAGGGACAATGGATCACGGGATCACCTTCCCCAAGACCAGCGGGAATAGGCTGTAGCTCACTGTGTTCAGCGATGCAGACATGGCGGGGGACATCGACGGACGACGGAGCACCTCTAGCGTGCTCGTCTTCCTCGGATCGGCTCCAATTTCATGGCTGTCGCTGAAACAGAAGGTGGTGGCGTTATCTACATGTGAGGCAGAGTACGTAGCGGCGGCCACAGCGGCGTGCCAAGTTGTGTGGCTGCGTCGGCTGCTGGACGAGCTGACCGGCGTGGAAGCTCACCCACCAGCACTGATGGTGGACAACCAGCCCGCCATCGCCCTAGCGAAGAATCTGGTTCTGCACGACCGGAGCAAGCACATCGACGTGAAGTTCCACTTACTCAGGGACTGCGTCGATGAAGGGCAGATCGTCCTCGAGTTCGTCGAAACTGGTCGGCAACTTGCGGACGTCCTCACCAAACCGCTCGGACGCCTTCGACTCACGAAGCTGAAGGAGATGATCGGCACGGAGGAGGTACAAGGGTTAGCAGTAGGATTAAGGGAAGATAGTTAGATAATCCACTGCTATCTTGTGTGAACACAGTAAGGGAAGGCGGCGCCAAAAAAGCCCCCCTGCTGTGATACTGTAGCCGCTGTAGGTGCAGGCGCCGCACGGCTCACCTACAGCACTGTAGGCACGTGCAGAGGCCGACGCAGAGTCAGCCTGGTATGTTATTTAGTTCCTGTAGCAGCATGACAGCTGTACTAGAACTAGAAGAATAGAGTTGTATAAATAGGCTACCACGACAACTCAGTAAAGAGAGTTCAGATTTGCCATCTCCCATACAGGGCTTCGGTCAATGCTGGTGTCTTGTACTGTGTGTGTATGCTCTGTTCTCCCTTTTTCTTCAAGCTCTAGCTATATTGGGTGAGGACGGACAACGCTCGTTTATGGTCGGCATGGTTAGTAGGTGCTCGACAATACTAGCGGGTGCTCGATAAGACCGGTGAGGAAACAACTCACCTGAGCCGTTCCTGTGGCCAACAGTGTAGACGTACACCGCAGACGTGACATCCTCGTACCCAGAGTCGTCCACCTTCTTCCAGTCCAGGAACTGGCCCTCCACGCCCCTCGCTACCGCTGTGCTGTTGAGGACTGGGGGCGAGGACACGCACGTCGAGGCGATATCGTTGCCGCGGTTGGCGGCGCCGCACTGCAGCGCCGTGGGGAGCAGACCTGACAGAACGTCGTCGGGGACGATGCAGCTGGAGGATGCAGCCGACGCACTGCACCTGCGGCGTAGGTAGAGCCCAGTGCGGGAGGAGACGCCGTAGCAGGAGCCGGTGAGCGACGCCTGCGCCTTGGATACGCTGCGGTTGCAAGAAGGTGGAGGTGCTGGAATTGAACGAGACGATCGGGTACGGCGCGGCCGCGGTGCTGTTGGGTAGGAAGCGGTGGCGTTGCAGTCCAGGAGGATGGGGCAGGCGCCGGAGAAGCCGAAAGGGTACGGCACCAAGGTGCTGCCGCACTGCCGGTCGCACCGGCCGCCGGCGGTTGCGGAGAAGGTTGCATGGGGGAGGAAGACAAGGAGGAAGAGTCGGTGCATGTTGTAGGGACTAGGGAGCTAGTGTGCATACTGGTTTGTCTCTGCTTTTTCACTAGTTTCGAGTGCTAGTTTCGGTTGGTTGCTTGCTGCTAGTCCTATTCCTATCCTACCTGCATAATATTGCAAAGCTGAAACATGCCAATTGCCAGTGAAGAGGGGGAGAGGATAGCCGTGTGACTAGTAGAGATATTAGGAGAGAGAGAACCAGAGAGCCGTGGCCCGTGTGCAAGAAAAGGAGGAGCACATTCTGCTATGCTAGCTTGCGCACAGCCGTATGACGGTATGAGCAGTGGTCTTTGCTGGTGGCGTGGGTCGTGGGGAAGTGATTTGTTTCAGAAGACATTCAGCGTTCATAAGACCTGTAAACTGGTTTAACATTGCAACCCGTCGGGAAGTGTTTTGTTTCAAAAGACATTCAGAGTGATGCATCAGGACCAGATTGATGGATCATGAATGGGAAAACCTATCAGAATTGAAGGACTTCCAATAATATCTGTCTCATCACTCATCGCTTCATCAGCAAGCACCCCCACCACTGCTAAGCAGCCAAAATTGAATCAAAGGAAAGTAGGGGAAACTAATTTCCATGCCTTCTACAATATAGGTTGAGCATGACATGAAAAGGACCGGTAAAAACGATACATACTGACCAAGAAAACACTGTCGGGTCAAGGACGCGGCTGTGCTGTAGACTTTAACAGCTAAACGAGTGACCACCACTCACTAAGGGATTTCTTGGCCATCCCATGCGAAGAACTTGCCGTTGTCGCTTTTCTTGATGTTGTCAATGATGGAGAGGAGCTTCTCTCACAACAAAGCAGAATAAACAGTGTTTCAAATCAAGATGAACAGTGTTTTAGCATGAACAGTATTGTTTTCATACCAGCCGAACGCTGTCAGCTACTACTCTACAAAGACCGGGCATACTGTGCGCAGACCAGAGTAGCAGGATATGCCCCTTCTCGTCGTCGTCTTTTTCCTGCTCCCCGGCGGAGCCTTCTCCACTTCTGCTGATGGCGGAGCCTTCCCCATATCCGGCGATGGCGGTGGCGGGTGCAACCACCGTTGCGTTGGCTCCGTCGTCCCATACCCTTTCGGCTTCTCTGGTGACTGTCCCATCCCTCTGGCCTGCAACGCTGCCACGTCGACGCCACTGCTCCCGCACAGCACGGCGGCCGCGCCGTACCCCATCCTCTCGTTCAATTCCACCACCTCCACCTTTCTGGTCTCCATCGAGCCCTCGTGCAACCGCAGCGTCCCCGAGGCCAAGGCGTCGCTCACCGGCGCCGGCTACGCCATCTCCTCCCGCACTGGCCTCTTCCTACGCGGCGACTGCCGTGCACCGGGGGCCGCCAACTGCACCGCCCCATCGGACGACATGAACAGCTGGCTGCTTCCCACCACGCCCTGCGCCAGCACCGACGACACCGTTTGGGCGTGCGTCTCCTCGATGCCGCCGCCGCCCAACAGCGCAGAGGCGGAGAGCGGCCAGGGCCAGTTCATGGCGTGGGAGAAGGTGGAAGGCACCGGCTGCGGGGACGCGCTGACGGCGTCGGTGTACGACGGGGAGGCACCGCGCGCGGCGGCGGCGGCGGCGTCGCAGGAGTTTGGCATGGCGGAGCTGGGCTGGTGGCTCAACGGGACGTGCTCGAACGCCACCAGCAGCGGTGCCCAGCCGTGCGCCAAGAACGCAACGTGCCATGACGTGGAGACGCCAAGAGGGACGTGGGGTCACCGGTGCAGGTGCACGGACGGGATGGTCGGAGATGGGTTCGCCGCTGGCAACGGATGCTACCACGGTGAGAACGTTTTTCAGAGTGTTGCATTGCGTACGACTTGTGGTTGTCAACACTGAATATCCAACAAGTATACTATCTAACAACAATCTAACGTTTGCGCTGGGACAAAAGACGATCTCCCTGACTCCAACTCGAAGAACCGGAAGCTACCGGCAGCTGTCGCCGGCGTGTCTTTCGCTTTCCTGTTGTTCATCATCGGTCTGTGGTCAGCATGGTGCCTCATCAGTCCGCAGAAACGGCGCCGGAGTGCCAAGATCATGACGGCGACGGAGGCATCCAAACATCAAACACCGAAAGATGCGAGACTTTTCCGCGGCAAACCTGTTCACGACGACCTCGAACAGGGGTTGACCGGGCCCCTACGATTCTGCTACGACGAGCTCGCCGCAGCCACAGGAAACTTCTCCGACGACCGGAGACTCGGGAGAGGCGGCTTCGGCTCCGTGTACCGTGGGCTGTTGACCGACACGAACCGCGACGTGGCCGTGAAGAGGGTGTCGGAGACCTCTCGACAGGGCTGGAAGGAGTTCGTCTCCGAGGTGAGGATCATCAGCCGTCTCCGGCACCGGAACCTCGTGCAGCTCATCGGCTGGTGCCACGGTGGCGACGACGAGCTCCTCCTCGTCTACGAGCTGATGCCCAACGGCAGCCTCGACACGCATCTCTACGACCCGGAGGGAAATGTCCTGACGTGGCCGGTCAGGTACGGCATCGCTCTCGGTGCCGGCGCCGCGCTGCTGTACCTGCACCAGGAGGCCGACCGGCGCGTGGTGCACCGGGACGTCAAGCCGAGCAACGTGATGCTGGACGCGTCGTTCACCGCCAAGCTTGGCGACTTTGGGCTCGCTCGGCTCATCGACGACGACCGGCGGTCACACACGACGGGCGTCGCCGGCACCATGGGGTACATGGACCCGGAGTGCGTGCTCACCGGGAGGGCGACCGTGGAGTCGGACGTGTACAGCTTCGGCGTCCTGCTCCTCGAGATCGCCTGCGGCCGGCGGCCGGCGGTGCGGCACGCCGGGGACGAGGAGGAGTACTTCGTCCACCTGGTTCAGTGGGTCTGGGACGCGTACGGCGGCGGGACCATCCTCGACGCGGCCGACGCGCGGCTCCGGGGGCAGTTCGACAGCCGGGAGATGGCGTGCGCGATGCTCGTCGGGCTCTGGTGCGCGCACCCGGACCGCGGCCTGCGTCCCACCGTCAGGCAGGCCGTTAACGTGCTGCGGTTCGAGGCTCCGCCGCCGAGCCTGCCCGCGAAGATGCCAGTTGCTACCTACGGGCCGCCGGCCGATTGTCCTGGCTCCATAACGTCGTCTCTGGAACTGGCGACGACCATGAGTGCCGGCGGCGATGATATTGGCACTGGCTCCGGCATTGGGCATTCCAGAGCCACGGAGCCGTCAGCCTTCTCCAGTTGTTGAAATGGCTGTACGATGATTTTGGTTTCAGATCATTGCGCAGGACTTTGTTCAGCGATAACGCATCAAGTCAAGAATTAGCCGTTTGAAAGGGAGTTGTGTGTAATGTGTTTGTATCTTGTATATGATCGGAAGACCATGACGACAGTGCTAAAATAAGAGAAATGCTAAATGACACTCGAGTGTTCCTCTCTCTCTCTCTCTCTCTCAACACTCTTTCCTCACCCTCTCATTCTTCTCCATCTATGGCCTCTTTCTCTCTTCTTCCCCAACTCCGACGGGCTTAGAAGGGGCTCGAGGGAGGCAGGCTGGCCCGATGGTGGGACGGCGGGAGAGCGGTGTTAGGGTTCTGCCGGCGGAGGAGGCGGATGGGCTAGGTCGGGGCAAGGGCGCCCATGACCATGGCAACGACAGGAGGGGGGAGGGGAAGGAGGAGGCCGTCGCAGACGCTGGCGGAGCTCCGGCGAAACCTTACCACGCTGCGGCGGGATGGTGGGTGGCGGCGGCGCGTCGGGCTTGAGGAAGAAGTTATGAAGAAAAAAGAGTGTTTTCGACCACCAAAACACTCGAGTGCCCTGTGTTCCGACCATTCCACACACGCGACGTCGCGCCAGTGTCGCATATTCACGCCAGTTCACACGTATCGGATGGGGATCTCCAAATTTGGGTTAGGATGACTGTATTTTTCTTATTATTACTTCCAAGTTGAATGTTATAAGTAGCATTTCAGAAGTTATTATTATTTATGTACATGTAAGAACAGGACCTGTAGAACTGGTCTAGCATTGCAATTTGCATCCTGTTCGGAAAGTGATTTTTTTCGAATTATACAGTAACAGTACAGAAGAAATTTAGCGTGATGAATATGGAGCAGATTGATAGATCATCGATGAGAAAACCTCTCAGAATTTAAAGGACTACAATAACTCATCAACAGGCAATTTCCATCGTTCCTATTTCCTAAACAGCTGAAAAGTAGTTGAAAAATGGAATTGACCTTTGTGTCCTTGCATTTGCACGAGGCCCTTTCTACAGCTTCAGCTTAGGTCGGTCGTAATAACGTGAAAAGAACCCGTAAAAATAATGCATGTTGAAAAAAGGCACCGTTGAATCAAATGCAAGGACGTTGTTGACTGCTGTGCTGTTGACTTAAAGAGTGATGACGACTGCTCACCAAGGATTTCTTGGCCATCCCATACGAAGAACTTGCCGTTGTCATTTTCTTGACGTTGTTTTTTCCGAATACGCAAAAAAGTTTGTGCATCTTTGTATTAAGAATTAAAATTGAGAAATAGTGAAAATTACAACGACGCGCCACAGACATGTCACATTAGGGTGGGTGCGTTAGTGTTATACAATCGGCTCTACCATCCCTAACATAAGAAGATCATGGGTTATTACTCGCTAATCATGCTACGTAGCCATCATCGGCGTTGAGACGCGCTGGCGTGCGCGGCGCCTCGGTCGCTCTCCTTGTGGGTCTGGGAAGAGCTGTCATATTGCCTCAGCATGCGAGGGGTTGAGCTGGTCGATAAAGATACTGTCGTAGGCGTCCTTGACGCCGTGGAAGGCATCGTCTGCCCGTCGACATAGCCCATTCGCTTCATCACCCGCACCTCTCCCCGCTTAGAAGCTGAGACGCGTGACAGCGCCTGAGCAGCAATCCTCCTGCTGCGAGTCAGCAACTTTAGTTGTGCCTCGATATCTGGCTGAGGCAGCAGCGGCGACGACATCTTACACAGGATCTTTGCGGTGAACCGCTTTAACCTCTTGGCGGTGGAGCTCCCGCGTTTGGCTGGCCCGGGAGGTGTTGACATGTCGGCGGCTGGGGGCATGGCCCTAGGGTTCGTGGGCGCGCCTCGTCGGCGGGCTGTCCCCCTCGCGGTGGCAGGGAGGGGGTGGCCGTGTCCTCGCGCTGGGGGTACGTTGTTGGAGCACACCTCGGCCTCCATGGCGTGTGCTGCCCAATTTCTTACGTTGTTAATGGTGGAGAGAAGTTTCTATACAGAGAACTCTCTCGTGAAGAGCTTATCCTTGGGGACATTGTTTCTCTGAAATGGCTGTGAGAGGTCAGTGTCCACGGTGTTCCAGGGTGTTTGTCAAATAATATTATTTTAATAAGTAATTGCTAATCTAGATGGTGTTACGGAAAATTTGCAAGAATAAATGCCTATCCACACTTGGAAAGCCGATTGGACACTTATCGGCTATTGGTCAGCCGATATGGTCATATCGGCGCCTTGGAGCCCGATTAGTGGCGCCACGTAAATGTGAGAATAGCCACATCAAAGTTTTCTGTGCCGACTGACATATCGGCATCCCAAGGGCCGACTGGACATCGAACAACCCTCTCGGCCTTCCTGTAGCCGATAAGCCATAGGCTCGGCCACACCAGGTACTCTGGGGTCCAGTTATTCCTTTCGATCCTTGCATGTGCTTTTTGGCATTTAGATGCCGCCGTTGGAATCCAGCAAAGAGACGGCAGTTGAGTACTGATGGAACTGGACATCGAGTCACACACACTCTCCCCTATGGTGCACGCACGCAAGCCTAAGGTGCTACTAAGGCTCTTGTAACCACTAGCCTACAGACCCTTTCGCGGACATCGAGTATTTCAATTTTCAAGAATTCGTTTCCAATAAAATTTGAATATGGATATATGTATTCATATTCATATTAATATTCAGTTTATAATATAGTGGGAGATTTAAAACATTGCAAATGATTAATGACTATTGATATAAAAACTAATATTTTAAAAAGAGCATGTCACAAACTAAAATTTTAGTAACTCGCGTTTTAGTCACGCCAAATGTCGTAGTGCAACTCGTGACTACAGTCACGCTAAATAAATTGGCGTGACTAACTAACCATGCTAGCGCATCCAGACAACACTTTACATGTCCAGGAGTAGTGGAGCTGACGAAGTCCTAGGCTGAGCGAAAGGACCGGGAGGGCAGCTCGAATAGATGGCGATCTACTATGGCGTCAGAGTCCTCGTGGCGGAATCGAGGGCTGTCCATCGAGTTGGTTGTGAACTGATCATAGATCAGTTGGTTGGGTGTGGTGGAACTTGTCCACCTAGGTTTAAGTCCTCGACTTGGTACGGATGATCGTATTTTTCTAGATTTATTCCAGAATTTAACAGTGCTACCACTTTCAGTGGTAGGTGACGTCCACGTCAACAGTGGGGCGCCTGTGGCGACTTCATGAATTTCGAGACCGGGTTTGCCTACGTGTAATTCTCAAAATAGTTTGTGTTTGATTTTTTCCTTTGCATCTACTTAGAAATTCATAATTTTTTTTAGATCTTTAGATATTTTTGTATAATATAAAAAAGAAATTTTAAAACCAAAATATTGTAGCTGAATGGGTGAACACAGCTAGCAAGCCGGCTGCTCCAGCACAGCGAACAATGTCGGGAGTCCAATCTGGCTATGCCGGGATATCGGTCAATGGAGAGCCGATTGGTGGCCGCCAGGACTTTAGTCGGCTAACCAGTTACCGACTGGATTCTACACTGTAGGCTGCCGGCAATTCAATAGCCGACCAATCTGGCTATGCCGGGATATCGGTCAACGGAGAGCCGATTGGTGGCCGCCAGGACTTTAGTCGGCTAACCAGTTACCGACTGGACTCTGCACTATGGTTTCCATATGCCACGTAGGCTGCCGGCAACTCAATAGCCGACAGGTGTCCTATAGACCTCTAGGCAACCGATAGGTAGCTAATTGTGCAATTTTGTAAAATGAACACCCAGATTTGCAATTATTTATTAAAATAATATTATTTAAAAAAAATTCCCAGGATGCAGGCATTGGTGTCCTCCTGCAAAACTCACTAACATTGTCTTGGTCACTGCATTACATGAGCAATGAAGTTCAGGAAACAATTCATAGAACAAATAAAATTTAATAGCTGTACAAGTTCTAGGTTACTTAGGACAGAATAATACATGCAACGTCAAAACAGCTTAGATTACAAGGATGACGAGATTAGTGTGATTGGAAGGATTGTGTAAAAATAAGAACATAATTTTTTTAAAACGAACCAATCAGGAGAGCTACCAATTTATATTAATAAAGAAGCAGGCCCAAACTGAACAAACAACGGCCTTGGACGAAGTAAACAACAGAAACTACAACTGGGAGAACTCAAAACAACAGAAACAACCACATAAAAAAATGAGAACAGGAAACGGAACATCTTCTTGTCCACTTACATCGGTTCAGCGCTGTTTTAGAAGCTCTGTATGAATGCCAGCCTCCCAGAGCATTGTCTCCTATCGAACTGACTAGCGTTCATATAATTCCAACCAATGTAAATCCTCGGCCAGTCTCGGAGCGACCTGGCTCCAATCTTCAGTAATGGCCACATGAGCTGACAAAAAAGGATCAATTCTGTCTCCAGCGTTAGTGAAGTACTGAAGTCATGATGACTGGCAAGCAGAGTGTTGATACCACCAGAACAAGAAACAGAAATTGAATCGATAGGGTCGTCTGCATTCACCTCATATGCCAGCATCAGGTCAGGGACGACTTCCGAACTTTGCTCAGTGTAGCCTCAGTGACAGGCGACAGGTGGAACTTGGTTTCAGATAAGTTACTAGGGAGTTGCTGCTCGCCAAATTCTGACTGTTGTGCTCAAATGTGATTTTTTTCCACACACGTGTCTTAGCACATGTTTCGTTAAGAGAAAAAAGAGTTACACGACACAGCTATGAGAAAACCCCCGTAGCATTGATTACAAATCACCAATCCAGTGGTAAGCGACATAGAATAAACTAATAAAGCAGAAAATAAAAAGAGCGATGGGAAATGTACCCTCAGTTGTAAAATCCTACTAAGCCCAGTAATATCTGGTCTATTAGTAGTCTACAGCATTTGGTGTTGGATTAATTGGGCTTGGCCCATAACTAGTCTAGCAATTAATCAAAGAATTCTAAAGACCTAGAATAGGTGTTAAGTGGAAGTGAGATTAGTACCACACATAGTTAAAGTTGAGCATGCAGCCCGGGGCCCGAAGGCACGGCACGGAGCCCATTTTTTTGGTTCGACCCAAGCCTGGCCCGGCCTCCACCGGGCCCATGCTAGGCATGGCACAGTCCACAGGCCGTGCTTGGGCCGCCACCTCGCCCCGCCGAGCGGTACAGCCCGGTCCATTTTTTAACGAGAGGCACGACCGTGGCCCGGTAGTAGGGGGGCCATATAAGCCCCCGCCACGCCCCCCCATTGAACCCTAATCCCCTCATTCCCAATCCCGCCGCGGTGCCCCCCTCGAACCCTAATTCTCACTCTCTCGCGCTCGCCTCGCATCTCGCCGCCGCCGACCACCTCCACTGTCGTCGTCCTGCTCGTCTTCGGCAACGTCTCCACTGTCGGATCTTGGAGATCTTGTCTTGCCGTCCTCTCATTGTGGACAGGGCTCTTTCTCCCGGCCTCTCTCACCACAGCCTGCCCCTACCGTCGCCTTTCTTGTCGTCTTCCCCTTCTCCGACGAACCCTCCACCGCTGGATCTTGTAGATCTCCTCTCGTCTTCCTCCTCTCGTACACCCTTCTTCCTCCCGCCCTCTCTCTAACCGCTTGTTGTCCTCCATCGGTCGATCTCGTTTGTCGCCGTCTGTCGGGGAGGTGCTCTTGCCGCCGCATGTCTTCATCTCTGTCTCTCCAGCACCGGGCTCTGGCTTGTGCAGGTTCGTAACCCTAACCCTAACCCTAGATCTACCTCACTTCCACATGAACCCTAACCCTAACCCTGCTCTCTCTCTGTTCGTAGGTCGTCGGTCGATGCCTGGTACATCGAGCTGGTGCCGCACGAGCCATTGAGGTACGATGCCGAGAGGTGAAGAAGAAGAGGTGGGGTGGCCATGGCCGACGGTGATGGTGATGATGGGATCCATTACCCTAGTACCATCAACGAAGAGCTCATCAAGTTAGGGCAGCTCCCCGATGACATCGACGACATGGGAGATGCTGTTGCTGCCTTGTTCGGTAGGAGTGATGCTGCTTCAATCGACCTAGAGGGGGCAGCGACAGGTAATGGTGTTGCGGCCTCCTCTAACGACGCAGAATCTATAACATCATCCACCACTGGTAAGCGTCGATCTCCTGTCTAGCAAGACTTTGATGGAGTCACTGAGACAGTTGATGGTATTAAGCGTGTTATTAGAGTTTACAAGTTCTGTAAGGCTAGGTTGTCTGTTAATTCAAATCATGGCACTGGTGAAAGGTCCTAATGGCTAGAGGGGGTGAATAGCCTAATAAAAATTTCTACAACAACACTTATCAAACCAATTAGACAATTATGAGGCGAAGCAAGTGTTGCGCTAGCCTACTAAAAAGCATGCCATCTACCACAATTCTAGTTTATATAGTTTCTATCCACTCAATAGCTATGTCACTACACTAAGTTAGTGTGCTCTCAAAAGCTAACTAAAGAGTCACACTAACCAAACTAACAAGCTCTCACAACTAGCTACACTAAAGAGCTTGACAACTAGTTTGCGGTAATGTAAGAGAGTGAGCAAGAAGGTTATACCGTCGTGTCGAGGAAGGAGCCAATCAATCACAAGAATTAATAATAATGAAGACCAATCACCTCGGAATCAAATGATGAACACAATGATTTTTTACCGAGGTTCACTTGCTTGCTGGCAAGCTACTCCTCGTTGTGGCGATTCACTCACTTGGAGGTTCACGCGCTCATTGGCATCACAAGCCAAACCCTCAATAGGATGCCGCACAACCAACACAAGATGAGGATCACTCAAGCCACGAGCAATCCACTAGAGTACCTTTTGGTGCTTCGCTGGGGAAAGGTCAAGAACCCCTCACAATCACCACGATCGGAGCCGGAGACAATCACCACCCTCCGCTCGATGATCCTCGCTACTCCAAGCCGTCTAGGTGGCGGCAACCACCAAGAGTAACAAGCGAATCCCGCAGCGAAACACGGACACCAAGTGCCTCTAGATGCAAACACTCAAGCAATGCACTTGGATTCTCTCCCAATCTCACAAAGATGTTTAATCTATGATGAAAATGAGTGGGAGGACTTTTGCTAAGCTCACAAGGTTGCTATATCAATGTAAATGCCCAAGGGTGTGAGCTTGAGCCGGCCATGGGGCTTTAAATAGAAGCCCCTACGAAATAGAGCCGTTGGCTCAATTATTGGGCTGACTACGCATCGACCGGACGCAGCACCGGATGCTCCGTTCATGAATGCCGGACGTGTCCGGTAGGTCGACCGGACGCGTCTGGTCTCTCCCAAACCGCCATGTGTCCAGTTCAAGACAAGGTAGCCGTTGTAGCCCACACTTTCATGTGATCGGACGCTCGGACCGGACGCATAACTACAAATGACCAGACGTTGAGCCGCCGAGTTTGGTCGAGTCCAGTAAGCCTCCAGGGCCAACCGAACATGTCTATTAGAAACTGACCGGACGTTGAGCCTCAGCGTTTGGTTGAGTACAGTAAGTATCCACGCTCGATCGGACGCGTCCGGTCACTTCGGACCGGACGCTGCCAGCGTCCGATCAACTGCACTACCGAACACCGACCATGCAGATTCATACCGGACGCGTCCGGTGTGGCGACCGAATGCGTCCGGTCGCACTGTGCAGTTCAGTCCTGAGCCACATACCGAACGTGTCCGATCTCCATACCGGACGCGTCCGGTCACTCTGTGACCAGCGTGACTAACTCGTTTTCAACTCTATCTTCTTCACCCTTGCTCAAATGTGCCAACCACCAAGTGTATCACCTTGTGCACATGTGTTAGCATATTTTCACAAACATTTTCAAGGATGTTAGCACTTCACTAGATCCTAAATGCATATGCAATGAGTTAGAGCATCTAGTGGCACTTTGACAACCGCATTTCGATACGAGTTTCACCCCTCTTAATAGTACGACTATCGATCCTAAATGTGATCACACTCGCTAAGTGTCTCGATCACTTAAAACATAATGGCTCCTACAATTTATACCTTTATCTTGAGCCTTTTGTTTTTCTCTTTCTTCTTTTCAAGTTTAAGCATTTGATCATCACCATGCCATCACCGTCGTCATGATCTTGACCATTGCTTAATCACTTAGAGTAGTGCTACCTATCTCACAATCACTTTGATAGACTAGGTTAGCACTTAGGGTTTCATCAATTAACCAAAACCAAACTAGAGCTTTCAATCTCCCCCTTTTTGGTAATTGATGACAACCCTTCTACAAAGATATGAATTGAATTTTAGATGAATCCATGTTGCTTGTCCAAGCATATTTACCATGTGTAAAAGGATATGGACAAGTTTTATGAATCCCATATGGTAGCAATTGCTCCCCCTACATATGTGCTAAGAGTTTGGATTGTAGCTTGCACATATGCTTAGATAGGAAATATAGGAGACAATGTCTACCAAATGATGCTAAGATATAAAAGATGGACCTTTGAAGCGTGATACTAATCGGAGTGCACCATTATACCATCTTTAGCACCATGGTTAGCTCGATACCACTTGGAAACACTTGGAAATGAAATCACTAAATAAACTTATGCATGCTAGATTTTCATTTCATCATTCAAACCTACAACTAGCATACACCACACAAGCATGGATGTTGAAATTTAAAAACGTGTGCCATGCAAGCAAACATATGAAATGCACATTCAAATGCACCATACAAGTTCATGAGCTTGCTCCCCCCTACTTGTGTGTTCAAAATTTTAATTGATCCCTTTCCTTTATCATATCTCTCCCCCTATGTCAAATATTCCCCCTATCACTCATATCTTTGTTTCTCTCCCCCTTTGTCATCAATGACCACAAAGGTTTAAAATATAGATAGGTTGAGATTATCAATGTCAATCAATGGGGTGAGGATCATATTTCCAAATTTAGTTCAAACTAGAATGTTTGCCAAAGATATTTAACTCGGTTTGATCCAAGGACAAGCTTCTTCACACCTCCAAATAAGGGTTATCTTGTACCATGTTGAGTTAAACACTTAGAGCTCATTTTCTAGATCAAACACTAGGTTTACAAGCCCACAAACATGTCATATGCTACCACTAGATCAAAATAAGCATATAAGCAATAGTGGTACCATACAATCATCAAATTCATTTGATTTTTATGAATGAGCCTATTAAATGTGAAATATGTCTAGATGCACTAAACATGTCCTTAGCAAGGATGTATGCCATGCCAATCAACTTTTACCTTGGATTGCTCGAAGGAGAGGCATGCCATATAAGTGGGGGTGCATCAACATATATTTGAGAAATCCAATATATTCAACTCATTCCTTAGCTTGCAAAACCTTTTCTCATTCAATGGCTTGGTGAATATATCGACAAGTTGATCTTCGGTGCCTACACTTTCAATGCAAATGTCCCCTTTTGTTGGTGATCTCTTATGAAATGGTGGCGAACATCAATGTGCTTTGTTCTTGCATGTTGAACCAGATTATTGGTTAACTTGATTGCACTCTCATTGTCACAAAGCAATGACACTTTCTTGAACTTGATTCCAAAGTCACTCAAAGTGGCCTTCATCCAAAGTATTTGTGCACAACAACTACCGACGGATATGTATTCAGCTTCGGCGGTTGATAATGCAACACTATTTTGCTTCTTTGATGACCATGAAACAAGTGATCTTCCCAACAATTGACATGTGCCCGAGGTGCTCTTCCTTTCAACCTTGCATCCCGCATAATCCGAGTCAGAGTAACCAACTAGCTCAAACTTTGCTCTTTTGGGATACCACAAACCAACATTTGGTGTATGCTTCAAGTACCTCAATATTCTCTTTGTAGCCTTCAAATGACTTTCTCTTGGTGAGGCTTGAAATCTTGCACACATGCATACACTAAACATGACATCCGACCTTGATGCGGTCACATAGAGTAGGCTTCCAATCATAGACCGATACAATTTTTTGATCCACCATATTGCCACTTACATCACTATCCAAGTTGCCATTTGTTCCCATTGGTGTGCTAATAGCTTTACTATCACTCATGCCAAACTTCTTGATCATATCCTTGATATACTTGCCTTGACTCACAAATGTACCATTCTTCAATTGCTTGATTTGAAGACCAAGGAAGTAACTTAACTCTACAATCATGTACTTCTCAAACTCATTAGCCATCATCTTTCCAAACTCATCACAAAAGTCTTGATTGGTTGATCCAAATATGATGTCATCAACATAGATTTGCAACACAAATAAATCTTTTCCAATCTTCTTGATGAAAAGAGTGGTGTCGACCTTGCCCATCATGAACCCTTTAGAGAGTAGGAAGTCCCTCAATCTCTCATACCATGTTCTAGGTACTTGCTTCAAGCCATACAATGCCTTCTTCAACTTGTACACATGGTTGAGCTTCTTATCATCTTCAAAACCAGGAGGTTGCTCAACATATACTTCTTCATTGATGTAACCATTGAGAAATGCACTCTTAACATCCATTTGATAGAGCTTGATATTGTGGGCATAAGCATAGGCTAGCAATATTCTAATTGCTTCCAATCTAACAACCGGGGCATATGTTTCTCCAAAGTCAAGACTTTCAACTTGTGTATATCCTTGTGCTACCAATCTTGCTTTATTCCTTACTACTATCCCATCTTGATCTTACTTGTTTCTAAAGACCCATTTGGTTCCAATCACATTGTGTCTTTTTGGTCTCTCTACTAATTCCCATACTTGATTTCTTGTGAAGTTATTCAATTCTTCATGCATAGCATTCACCCAATCAACATCCTTCAATGCTTCATCTATCTTCTTTGGTTCAATGGATGACACAAATGAGAAATGCTCATAAAATGAAGCCAATATTGATCTTGTTTGTACACCTCTATAAATATCACCAATGATAGTGTCCAATGGATAATCCCTTGCAATATTGATTGGTTGGAGGATTGGAACTTGATTGCTTGCACTTGCTTGATTATTTGGTTGAGATGATGTACTTGCCACTTGATCTTGTTCATTGTCATAAGATCCGCTTGTACTAACTTGATTTGTATCATCTTGCACATTTGAGTTAGATAGCACTTGCGCTTGATCATCTTCATCATCATTCACTTACCTAGGCCTCAATTCACCAACATCTATGTTTTTCATAGCATTTGAAAGTTGAATGCCTCTAACATCTTCCAAGTTCTCATTCTCTACTTGTGAACCCTTGGTTTCATCAAATTCAACATCATGAACTTTCTTAAGAGTACCACTATCCAAATTCCAAACTCTATATGCTTTGCTTGCAGTGGAGTGTCCAAGTAGGAATCCTTCATCACATTTCTTGTCAAACTTGCCCAATCTAGTGACTTTCTTTAAGATATAGCATTTATAACCGAAGACCCAAAAATATGCAATGTTGGGCTTTCTACCATTCAAGAGCTCATATGGTGTCTTCTCTTTCAATGGGTGACAATAGAGACGGTTGCTACAATAGCAAGTCGTGTTGATAGCTTCGGCCCAAAAGGATTGACTCACATTATACTCACTAAGCATAGACCTTGCCATATCAATGAGTGTTCTATTCTTTCTCTCAACAAGGCCATTTGATTGTGGAGTGTACTTGGCCGAGAATTGATGTCTAATTCTAAATTCATCACACAACTCATCAATTCTAGTGTTCTTGAACTCACTACCATTGTCACTTCTAACTCTCTTAATGGTTGTTTCAAACTCATTGTGAATGCCCTTAACAAATGATTTGAATGTTACAAACACATCACTTTTGTCCACTAGAAAGGATACCCAAGTGTATCTAGTATAATCATCCACTATCACAAAGCCATATTTATTTCCACCAATACTAGTGTATTGTGTTGGCCCAAACAAGTTTATGTGCAATAACTCAAATGCTTTACTAGTGCTCATCATGCTTTTTTTAGGATGGGTGTTTCCAACTTGTTTTCCGACTTGACAAGAGCTACAAAGCTTATTCTTTTCAAACACAACATCTTTCAAGCCTCTAACCAAGTCATGCTTAACCAATCTATTCAATTATTTTATTCCTACATGACCAAGCCTTCTATGCCATAACCAACCCATGCTAGACTTAGTGAACAAGCATGTAGATAATTTAGCTTCACTAGCATTGAAATCAATCAAGTATAGATTCTCATATGTAAAGCCTTTGAAGATCAAGTTAGAGCCATCTACACTTTTGATCTCTACATCATCTACCCCAAATATGCATTTGAATCTAAGATCACACAATTGAGCCACAGATAGCAAATTGAAGTTCAAGCTCTCTACTAGCAATACATTGGATATGCTCATGTCATTGGATATTGCAATCTTACCAAGCCCTTTGACCTTGCCTTTGTCATTGTCACCAAAAGTGATACTATCATAATCATCATTGCCATTGGTGTTGATTGAGTTGAACATTCTTGCATCACCGGTCATGTGTTGAGTGCACCCACTATCAAGAACCTAATGCCTTCCTCCGGCTTTGTAATTGACCTACAAAAGAAAATCAATTCTTTTTAGGTACCCAAACTTGCTTGGGTCCTTGAAGGTTAGTCACTAAGCTCTTTGGTACCCAAATGGCTTTCTTCTTTGAGCCCATCCATGGTTTACGAATGAACTTAGCCTTCACACCATTTGTACCCTTAGTAAGCATATAGCATGAATCAAGCTTAAGGAAGGATACATTGGTATTTTTACTCTTGTTGGTGCATTCATGCTCTTTATGACCTACTTGCTTGCAACTAATGCAAAACCGACCATTGTTCTTCACAAAACTAGTCTTGTGAGGACCAAAGGCCGCCTTGCCTTTCTTGGGGGTATAGTCCAATCCCTCTTTGTAGAGAGAAGCTCTTTGGCTACCAAGCATAGAAGCAAGCGGTCCTCACCACCATAGGCCTTAGCCAAAGTGTGAGTGAGCTTGTTGACCTCCTTCTTGAGATTCTCATTCTCAATCACTAGTGATGCATCACAAGTGAGACCATCACAACTAGATAAGGTGAAAGTGGAAGTACTACAAGAAGGGTTAGTAGAAGGAACAATGATAGGCATAGATAGTGATTCATCAATTATATCACAAGTTAAACCTATATTGTAAGTTTCAACATGCTTCTTTTTATTTTGCTCATTAAGCAAAGAAGAATGAGCCTTTTCAAGCTTTTTGTGAGCTTTGCCAAGCTTCTCATTGGCTTTCTCTAGCCTCTCATGAGAAGCATTGAGCTCATCAAAGGCTTGCTTAAGGTCTTTTAGTTCCTTACGCAAGCTTTTGCATTCCCTTCTCTTGATGTCAAAGTGTTCTTTAGCATCTTCTAGCATGTCAAATAATTCATCCTTAGTAGGTTCATCATTATCACTATCACTATCATTTTCATTTTTCATTTTCATTATCATCATCATGTTCTTCATCACTTTCATCATCACAAGTTTGTACCTTAGTGGCCTTAGCCATGAAGCATGATGGAGAGTCGAAGAGAGAAGGCTTTTCATTTATAGCAATGCTTGCAAGTGCCTTCTTCTTAGTGGTCTTGTTATCATCACTATCGTCATCATCATCACTTGAGGAAGCATCACTATCCCAAGTGACCACATATGAACCACCCTTTTTTTTCTTGAAGACCATCTTGTCCTTCTTCTCTTTCTTTTCCTTCTTGTTCTTCTTCTTGTTCTTCTTGTTGTCATCATCATTGTCGCTATTGTAAGGACATTGAGCAACAAGATGATCTTTGCTTCCACACTTGAAGCACCTTCTTGACTCTTCTTTGTTCTTGGATGAAGACTTCTTTCTTCTAGCACGATAGCCCTTCTTCACCATGAACTTGCCAAATCTCTTGACAAAGAGAGCCATCTTCTCATTATCATCATCATCCCATGAATCATCTTCTTCACTTGATATTTCTTGCTTGGCTTTGCCCTTGGATGATGTGGCCTTGAATGGCACGCTCTTCTTCTTGTCATCCTTCTTCTCATCTTTCTTCTCTCTATTTTCTTCCTTCTCATCATCATCTCTATAAGCATCATCGGTCATAATGTCTCCCAAGATTTGGTTTGGTGTCATTGTGTCCAACCTGGTCCTTACTAGTAAGGTGACCAACATGCCAAATCTTGCGGGTAAACATCTCAAGAACTTATTAGAGAAATCCTTATCCTCTATCTTCTCACCAAGTGCTTTGATATCATTAACAATCACCTCCATCTGATGGAACATGTCCGGCACACTTTCATTCTCCTTCATCTTGAAGCTTGCAAACTTCTCTTTGAGAATATATGCCTTTGCACCCTTCATGGCTTGAATGCCCTCAAATGATTCCTCCAATTTCTTCCAAGCCTCATGAGCTCTCTCAATGTTCTTGATTTGCTCAAAGGTTCTCTCATCCAAAGCATCATGGATGGCACTAAGAGCAATGCCATTGTTTTGGAGAAGTATTTCTTCGGCGGCGGTGGGAGCATCTTCATTTTCAATTTCAATTTTTGTTTCTACCACCTTCCAAATCTTCCTATTGATTGACTTAATATATGTTGTCATCTTAGCCTTCCAATAAGGATAATTTGAGCCATCAAATTGGGGTGGCTTCTTGGTGTTGTTGATTTCAGCTATTTTTACACCGAAGGTTGTTAAGCCTCAAATCACGGTGACCTCGGCTCTGATACCACTTGAAATGTCCTAATGGCTAGAGGGGGGGTGAATAGCCTAATAAAAATTTCTACAACAACACTTATCAAACCGATTAGACAATTATGAGGCGAAGCAAGTGTTGCGCTAGCCTACTAAAAAGCATGCCATCTACCACAATTCTAGTTTATATAGTTTCTATCCACTCAATAGCTATGTCACTACACTAAGTTAGTGTGCTCTCAAAAGCTAACTAAAGAGTCACACTAACCAAACTAACAAGCTCTCACAACTAGCTACACTAAAGAGCTTGACAACTAGTTTGCGGTAATGTAAGAGAGTGAGCAAGAAGGTTATACCGCCGTGTCGAGGAAGGAGCCAATCAATCACAAGAATTAATAACAATGAAGACCAATCACCTCGGAATCAAATGATGAACACAATGATTTTTTACCGAGGTTCACTTGCTTGCCGGTAAGCTACTCCTCGTTGTGGCGATTCACTCACTTGGAGGTTCACGCGCTAATTGGCATCACAAGCCAAACCCTCAATAGGGTGCCGCACAACCAACACAAGATGAGTATCACTCAAGCCACGAGCAATCCACTAGAGTACCTTTTGGCGCTTCGCTAGGGAAAGGTCAAGAACCCCTCACAATCACCACGATCAGAGCCGGAGACAATCACCACCCTCCGCTCGATGATCCTCGCTACTCCAAGCCGTCTAGGTGGTGGCAACCACCAAGAGTAACAAGCGAATCCCGCAGCGAAACACGGACACCAAGTGCCTCTAGATGCAAACACTCAAGCAATGCACTTAGATTCTCTCCCAATCTCACAAAGATGTTTAATCTATGATGGAAATAAGTGGGAGGACTTTTGCTAAGCTCACAAGGTTGCTATATCAATGTAAATGCCCAAGGGTGTGAGCTTGAGCCGGCCATGGGGCTTTAAATAGAAGCCCCCACGAAATAGAGCCGTTGGCTCAATTATTGGGCTGACTGCGCGTCGATCGGACGCTGCACCGGACGCTCCGTTCGTGAATGCCGGACGTGTCCGGTAGGTCGACCGGACGCGTCCGGTCTCTCCCAGACTGCCACGTGTCCAGTTCAAGACAAGGTAGCCATTGCAGCCAACACTTTCATGTGATCGGACGCTCAGACTAGACGCAGAACTACAAATGACCGGACACCGAGCCGCCGAGTCCGGTCGAGTCCAGTAAGTCTCCAGGGCCAACCGGACGCATCTGTTAGAAATTGACCGGACGCTGAGCCTCAGTGTCTGGTCGAGTATAGTAAGCATCCACGCTCGACCGGACACGTCCGGTCACTTCGGACCGGACGCTGCCAGCGTCCGATCAACTGCACTACCGAACACCGACCATGCAGATTCATACCGAACGCGTCCGGTCGCACTGTGCAGTTCAGTCCTGAGCCACATACTGGACGTGTCCGATCTCCATACCGGACACATCCGGTCACTCTGTGACCAGCACAACTAACTCGTTTTCAACTCTATCTTCTTCACCCTTGCTAAAATGTGCCAACCACCATGTATCACCTTGTGCACATGTGTTAGCATATTTTTACAAACATTTTCATGGATGTTAGCACTTCACTAGATCCTAAATGCATATGCAATGAGTTAGAGCATCTAGTGGCACTTTGACAACCACATTTCGATACGAGTTTCACCCCTCTTAATAGTACGGCTATCGATCCTAAATGTGATCACACTCGCTAAGTGTCTCGATCACTTAAAACAAAATGGCTCCTATAATTTATTCCTTTGCCTTGAGCCTTTTGTTTTTCTCTTTCTTTTTTTTCAAATTTAAGCATTTGATCATCACCATGCCATCACCGTCGTCATGATCTTGACCATTGCTTCATCACTTGGAGTAGTGCTACCTATCTCACAATCACTTTGATAAACTAGGTTAGCACTTAGTGTTTCATCAATTAACCAAAACCAAACTAGAGCTTTCAACTGGACATTTGCTTAGGCATAAAAAATCATGCAAAAAGAATGCTGATCATGCTAATATGGTTCAAACTAGGCTTGCTTTAAACCCTGATGGATCATATAGAAACTAGGAATATAGACCAGATTAGATCTTCCTTTATCAATAGCTGACACTGATGCCTGGGATGATTATATTCAGCGTGCTCACAACCCTAGATATTCTAGAGTCTCTAGATTTACCACAGCTAGAGATCTGTCTAAGCTTTATAATGAAAAACTGCATCACCTTAAAAATGTTGTTATTCCTGGTGTGTCTTCTATTTGTTTGACTTCTGATATCTGGTCTGGTAATGCTAAGAAAGATTATTACATAACTGTTGTTGCTCACTATATTACTGCTGATTGGGAACTTAAGAAATCTATGATAGGTTTTAAACTGATTGAAGTGTCTCATAATGGTATTTTGAATGTATTGCTGGTGAACTTCAAGATTATGGTCTGCTTAACAAAGTATTCTCTGTTAGCCTTGATAATGCATCTGCTAATACAACTGCTATGCTTACTTTGACACCTATACTTTGATGCCTATGCTTTGAGATTTTGGTATGCTTAACAAAGTATTCTCTGTTAGATGGAGCTCAACTTATCTTATGCTAAAGCATCTTATGCCATATAGATCTATGTTTACTGTGTTCATAAATACTCACTGTGGCTATCCACTATTGAATGAACAACATTGGTTTGTTGCTAAAAAGATATAGTTCCTTGAATTGTTTTATGATTCAACTGTTGTACTTTCTGGTGTTTATTATCCCACTAGTCCTTTGATACTGCATCACATACTTGAGATTGTTGTCCATCTGCATGACTATGAACATGATAATAATCTTAGCGGTGTTGTTGTGCGAATGAAGGCTAAATTTCTCAAGTACTGGAAGTCTATACCACTGTTATATTATTTGCATTTGTTCTGGACCCTAGGGCTAAGCTGAGAGGTTTGCAAAATGTTCTTGAATCGCTTGCTCAGTGTAACAATATGAGTTACATTGCCTATTTTGCTGAGGTTAAAGTTGAGTTGCATAAATTGTATGACAAGTATGAATCTAAGTTTGGTGCATCTAGGCTAGCCAGGACCATACATCCATCTAGACTAACAGTTAAGAGGAAGCAGGCATGGGGCAAAAATTTTGGAGGATCAGCTTCTTTTGGTCCTTCAAGTGTTGGTTCATCTACCACTGTGGCTCCTGGTCTTTCAAAGCTCACTGTTTACCTTGACAATGACAATGTTGTTGCCTATGATGATGACTTTGATATTCTAAATTGGTGGCATGAGCATAAACTAACCTATCTAGTTCTCTCTACCTTGGCTAAAGATATTATGTCAGTTCCTGTCTCAACTACTTCTGTTAACACTGGATTTTGGTCGACTTCGAAAGATGACAGGTGGACCCGCATACAGGAAGAAGGACATTCGGCAAACAAAACGAGCGGTCGGCTAAATGCTTGTGCGGTTGGTTACTTCAGAAGGTGGTGACTCCATTCGGGAAAGCAGAAGATGGCAGGCAAAGCCGATCGAAAAGATGAAAGTTGTAATAATAAAGGACTCTGAGAGTTTAGGGCAAGGAATCGTAGTTTCCAAGTTTGTTTAAGAGTTCCTTTGTAAATCGTAGTCTTTTAGGACTTGTGTTTTGTCTAGGGTATAAATATTGACCCTCGACCATTGTAATAGGCGTTCACAACCAAATCAATACAACCGGCCCCGTGCCAACTTTCGAGTCCTTTTGTCGTGTCGTCGAGTTCTTCGAGAGGAGTCATCGATCCGTCGACCTCCGTAAGTTCCGACAACCTTGTTATCATGTTTAGTATCATGCGGTGGATTTAGACGTGATGCAAGTAGTCTTGTTTGTTTTCAATGATCGTGCGGCGGATCTTTGCTTGACAATCAAGAAGTCTTTGCTTATGCTTTGTTTATGAGTAGATACCGTGCGGCAGGCGTTTGCTCAATATGCTTAGTGAAGGCAAGACAGTTATCGGCTCTATTAGATACGGCAAAATCTAAATAGATTCATTAAGTTATCCTGTGTTGCATGTTTTAAATATTTTATATATTTGTAACACACTTCTGCCCAATCTAGATTGATATTGTTCGGCCCTCTCTTATGGTTTTATTCATGCTTCAATGATCATTACTTTCGTATTACCTTTGCAAATAGATAACATGCTCGTAATGGCTGAATTATTTTAATCTAGATTGTCACATGTCGTGGGTTCATGCATGTTAATTACGTTTAAGCTTTGATGAAACTAGGTGTCGTATGCACGATGCAGGTTTTAGATTAGTTTAATCGTGTTTATTTGCACGTTCCTTCTTCATGGACCCCAACTCAATTTGGATTCTTTGAGCTTGGTTATGCATTAACTCATGATTAATTTCACTTGTTCAAACATGTCTTCCCATGCACATGCATTCGGCAATTGGATCTTTACGTGTGCTCATCTTACGATTAGCGAATGGTTTATAAACTTCTTTGCGAGATAGCTTCCTATAGGCTGTATGTCGTTGTAAGTGGCTTCGGGTCCGTATATATATGGAACTATCTGGTCTCACCCGACATGTTCGGTTTGGCATTTAATTGCTTTTATCCATTGTTAGTTTTTTCAGTCAAACCGGTAGCGCGTTTCGGATCACGAAGCACCCGGGCACCCAATTGAAGCCACGCTTTCCGGCTTCTTTGTGTGTGGGGCATGGTCGTCACATTTTGTGTCAACACACTTTTTGGCACGCCGGTGGGACAATCTGTTAGTTCAAGATGGCGCCCGAGATCAACAATGATCATGTTCGGATGTGAGCATGACAGAATTGCCGGATAATTACTGAGGATTTAGTGCTACAAGCATGTGAGCAATACTAACGGAAGTGTTTGATGTCTTTTTTCAAAAACAAGAGCAATAAAGTGTTTCAAAAAAGGTCAATGCCAAGGGTTCTTCTTCCACATCAAGCTGATTACATCAAGAGGAGGATGCTCGGAAGATGGCAGCCCTGGTTTATAAAGCTATGGGAGAAACCATGACAAACCATCACATGACTTTTTCGAATACCTTTTCGGGCAATCATGATCAAGTACTTTTGGTCCAATGGTTGATAAGTACTTTGAAGAAAATGTTGGCCCACTCAGTGGACCGACACTTTTCAATGTTCCAAAGCATCAAGAGAAGCCTGTTGGAAAAGAAGGACCATCGACTTCAAATATAGGTGGATTGACTCACACTGAAAAGCAATCACATCCCACCTATGGCCAGGTAACATTTGGTACCACAGGAGAAGTGCCACCTTCATCTTATAGAGTTTCTCCAGCATCAAACAGATTGCAGAAGAATATGTATGGAGATGGGTATCAAGAATTTACTGATTACAATGCTATCAATGCTGTGCCAAATCCAGGTATAGGAGTGTTTGGGATTTATTCGGAGTACAAGTACAAGGAAATCAGGATTTAGGCATTGATGTTTTGATGCACAGGATGGCTGATATGATGCAGAATCAGTTCGGCTTGAAGCCAAAAAATCAATCCTATTCATACAAGTCTCCTTACCTAGAGTGGTACAACAGAGTGGCGTTACCTCCAAGGGTGAAGCCTCCAACGGATTTGACCAAGTTTTCTGGTCAAGATGATACTAGTACCATAGAACACGTCAGTCGGTACTTAATGCAGCTTGGAGAAGCTACTTCAGATGAAGCTTGGAGGATTCGATATTTTCCTTTGTCTCTTACAGGACCAGCTTTCACGTGGTTCACGTCTTTACCAGCTCATTCCATTGGTACGTGGGCAGAGCTAGAGCAGAAGTTTCATTCATATTTCTACACGGGTACTAATGAGAAGAAGTTGGTCGATCTCATGAGTCTGAGGATGAGAACAAATGAGACACCATTGGAATATCTTCGTAGATTTAGGGAGACCAAGAATATGTGTTATTCTCTGAATTTACCAGATGATCAACTACCTGGAATAGCTATAGCAGGAATGTTGCCGAATATCAAGGAGAAATTGTTTGGCATGGAGTTTGATGATCTTGGCCAACTTGCACAGCGTTTAGCAGCTATGAGTAATCAGGCCCAAGGATTCAGGAGAGATAATCGCTTTCAGAAGAACAATGCCACTAATGAGGTGTATCAAGGTTTTACGGAGGAAGCGGTCGAGTATATTGATGAAGATGAGATAGGCTGCAAATTTGAGTTGAATTGGGCAAAGGAGCCTACTCAAATTAGTCAACGCTGGTTGAAACAACAAAAGGGAACCTATGATTTTGATGTTACTAAGGCGCATGTGGGCTTTTGCATTATTGATGAAGGAAGGACGCATCAAGTTGCCAGAAGGACATCCCATGCTACGTCCTGAGGGAGTGAAAGACAAAAAGTATTGTGGCTTCCATAACACTAATTCTCACTCTATCAATGATTGCCGAGTGTTCAGAATACGAATCTAGAAAGATATCCAAGAGGGACATTTGAAGTTTGATGGCAAGATGAAAATTGATGATCAGCCTTTTCCACAAAATATGATTTCTTTCTCTGTGAATATGGTCTCTACCAATGATCTCAAAGGTAAAGGCAAGATGAAGGTGTTGACTTCTGATAGAGCAAAGAAAAATGGTGTTGTTGACCCGGATCGGTAAGCCACCAAGAGAGAGTCAGATCAACGAGTTCGGTTCGAGAATAGCGAACCGAGAAAGGTCAAACTTCAAACCCAGAGTTACATCACGTATTTTGCTAAACAAGTGGCGAGAGAGAGCAAGAGAAGGAATACTATAAGAAGCAATGGTTTATGGAAGAATCTTAGGAGGTATGAGGAAGAGGTATACCGAAGGGAGCAAGAAGAATACATGATGAACGGGGAGCAGTCTCATTGGGGTTGTTCATTCTTTAGGCATTGTTGGAATGAAGGCTTGAGGTTACGCTAGAAATAATTGTCCGGAGTGTAGTGCTCAAGATTACTCTCGAGTATAGGCAATCTCGAGTCAACCGCCAATCTGTCTATGAAAGACTTGGAACGAAGGTTCACGAAGATGATCGGGCGCTTAAAACATATGATTTTGAGAATCAGCAAAGGAAGAGATTTGCAGGTCAAGGTTGGATTCATGATAGAGTGCATGATGAAGAAGCTGATTCCTATAGATACGTATGGCAAAAAGGACAGTGGTGTCCTCCAGGCCTGAGGAAAAGTCAGAAAAGAAGAGTTCAATGGTTGAGGAATAGGAAGTTGAAACAGGAAGTTACCGAAACAAAGCAAATATGGCGTCCTAAGAAGAAGCCTGATGAATGTGGTCCTTCGGCTGATGCTTGCATGGCTTTCTTCCTCTCATCAGAGTTTATAGCTCCCGAAAGCCAAGATGTCCAAGAAGAGGTGTACTCGATTTTGATGAAAGTGAATGTCGAGGATTTGATGGCCCGACTTGTATTAACACAAAGAAAGCTTTTTGACAAACCAATCAAGAATCGTCACTTGAGACCACTCTATTTAAAGGGATATGTCAATGGCAAGCCTTTAACTAAGATGTTTGTTGATGGAGGGCTGCTATCAATATCATGTCTTATACTACCTTGTAAAGCTTGGGATGACTAATGAAGAATTGTTGAAAACCGACATGGTGCTTAGGGACTTTCTTGACAATCCTTCCGATACCCGAGGTGCTATCCATGTCGAAAGTGACTATTGGGTCGAAAACTCGATTACTACCTTTTTGTCATTGATGGCAAGGGGGCATATAGTCTACTCTTGGGCAGAGATTGGATCCATGCTAATTTTGCATTCCTTCGACCATGCATCAAATTCTCATTCAATGGATTGGAGATGATGTTGAAGTTGTACATCTTGATGATTGGTAAGTGTTTGCCACAGAATCTACCTCACCGGGAATATGAAGGCGTCGATTGTTTCTCCGGAAAAGTGTGGAAAGAAGGTCCTATAAATGTTTTCAATGAGGGCCTTGCCGATCCAAGCAAATCGGCTCTCCTAGTAATTTTAATGGGAAATCTGTCGATGGCAACAAAGGAAAGTTGGGACGTGGTTTTATGTCGGTGATAAGTTGGAAGAAATTGATGTTGGTGATGGTTCTAAGCCAAGGCCGATGTATATTAGTGCAAAGTTAGACCCGAATATAAATCAAAGTTGATAGATCTGTTGAAAGAGTTTAAAGATTGTTTTGCTTGGGATTACGGAAATGCCCGGATTGGATCGTTCCATTGTTGAGCATCGATTACCCATTAAACCTGGATTTCGTCCTTACAAACAACCTCCACGGAAGATATACAAAGAGGAGGTATTGGCCGATGTGAAGAAGGAGGTTGAAAGATTAATAGAAGCAAACTTCATTCGCCCCGCAAGTATGCAGAGTGGATTTCAAATATAGTACCGGTATACAGAGAAAATGAAAAATGAGGGTTTGCATAGATTTCAGAAATCTTAATAAGGCCACTCCATGGATGGTTACCCAATGCCGATTGCCGATTTACTAGTAGATGCAATGAAGAGGAGTTATGAAGTCATTAGTTTTATGGATGGTAATCTTTGGCTATAATCAAATTTTATGGCAATGGAAGATATTTTAAAAGCGACCTTGAGGATGTCCTGGTCATATTGGTTTGTTTGAATGGATAGTCATGACATTTGGGTTAAAGAATGCCGGTGCAACTTATCAAAGAGCTATGAATTATATTTTTCACGAGCTGATCGGCAAGATTGTAGAGATCTACATCGATGATGTAGTGGTCAAGTCTAGAAATCATGAAGGACATTTAGCCGATTTAAGAAAGAGACTGGAGTGCACAAGAAAGCATGGCTTGAAGATGAATCCAAACAAATGTGCCTTTGGAGTTTTAATTTGGTGAGTTTTTGGATTTTTAGTTCATAAAGGAGGAATTGAAGTTGGGAAAAAGAGCATGGAAGCAATAGACAAAGTTGTGCCACCAACCAATCTCATAGAATTACAATCATTGTTAGGCAAAATCAACTTTGTAAGAAGATTCATATCCAATCTATCAGAGAGAGTTTTACCCTTTTCTCCTTTATTAAAGCTCAAGAAGGATCAAAAATTTGTATGGGGTGACATACAACAAAAGGCTTTTGATGAGATCAAGCAATATATGAAGGCACCACTGTCTTTGGTACCTCCACAACTTGACAAGCCTTTTAAGTTGTATGTGGTGGCCGATAGCCTAACGATAGGATTGGCCCTTATGCAAGAATTTGAAGGAAAAGAAAGAGTCATAACTTATCTTAGCCGAAAAGTCTGCTAGACCCGGAAACAAGGTATTCGCTCTGAAAAAACTTTGCTTGTGTGTGTATTACTCATGTACCAAATTTCGGCACTATTTGTTGAATGCCGAATGCGTGGTAGTTTCTAGTTTTGATGTAATCAAACATATGCTATCAATGCCAATTTTGAATGGAAGAATTGGCAAATGGATTTTAGCATTGTCAGAATTTAATTTAAGGTACGAATCGGCAAAGGCGGTAAAGGGTCAAATTATTGCCGATTTTATTACCCAACATCGGGATCTTTCTGTTGAGGCGATAAGCATTGTGCCTTGGGCTTTGTTCTTCGATGGATCATCTTGTAACAAAGGTGGTGGTGCTGGTATTCTCTTGATTTCCCCACAAGGAAAAACTTTTGAGTATGCGGTTCCTATTGAATTTCATGTTACTAATAATCGAGAAGCAGAGTATGAAGCGTTGCTTAGAGGGCTTGACTTCTTATAGAAGTAAAGGCCGTTCTTTGTTGAAATCTTTGGGGATTCGAGTTGGTGATTAATCAAGCGAGAGTGGTCGGTATGAATGCAAGAACAATGTGTTAAGAGAATATTATGAGGAGTGTAGAGAACTTTTGAAGAATTTTCGGTAGTAACCTTGCATCATATCCCTAGAGAGTATAATGAAGAAGCAAATAAGTTAGCTCAAGTCGCTTACGGATATCGAGAGAGTCGGGAAGTTTTTGCTATAGAAGAAGGTGTTTTAAATATTGATCAAGTAGATGGTGATTGGAGATACTGAAATTACCAATTATCCGAAAGGTCCATCTCAAAAGTTTCCGAAAACTCGGATACAAAGCTCTCAAATTTGTGTTCCTTGATGATCAGTTATATTACAAGTCCATCGATGGAGTATTGCTCAAATGTTTAAGTCAAGAAGAGGCCAAGAAAGTGATGTATGAGGTTCACGAAGGATTGTGTGGTGCACACCAGTCAGCTTATCGGATGAAGTGGATAATTAGGAGAACTGGTTATTTTTGGCCGACTATGTTGGAGGATTGTTTTGAATATTACAAAGGGTGTCACAATTGTCAAAAATTCGGCAATATTCAAAAAGTTCCAAGATCGCTATGAATCCCATAATCAAGCCTTGGCCGTTCAGAGGATGGGGTATAGATTTAATTGGTCAGATCAATCCTCCTTCTAGTAAGGGACACAAATTTGTACTCTTGGCCACGGATTATTTCACCAAGTGGGTTGAAGCTATCCCTTTGAAGAAGGTAACGTCAGAAAATATGATCAGTTTTGTTAAGGAACATATAATTCACAGATTCGGGATTCCTCAAACTATAACGACTGATCAAGGAACTCAGTTTACTTCTTCAGAATTCTGTGATTTTGCCAAAGATATGGGAATTAAGTTGTATAATTCTTCTCCTTATTATGCACAAGCTAATGGTCAGGCAGAAGCATCAAATAAGATTATGATTAAAATCATCCAGAAGAAGATTGATGAAAAACCAAGGAGATGGCACTTGGTTCTTAATGAAGCATTGTGGGCTTACCGAATGGCTTGTCATGGGTCCACTCAAACTTCTCCCTATGAACTGGTCTATGGGCATTATGCTGTATTACCATGGGAATTGCGGTCAGGTTCAAGGCGAGTTGTGTTATAGAAAGAATTGGTAGAAGAAGATTATAAGAATCTGATGATGGATGAATTGGAAGATTTACATTTGATTCGTCTCAAGGCATTAGAAAATATTGAGAAAAATAAAATACGCGTTGCCAAGTATTATAACAAAAGGGTTAGGCTGAGGCAATTCGCAGAAGGAGACTTGGTTTGGAAAACTATATTGCCAGTTGGAATAAAGGATAGAGCATTCGGCAAATGGTCTCCAAATTGGGAAGGTCCTTTCCGAATAGTAGAATGTGTACCTGGCAATGCATACATATTGAAGACTTTATTTGGGGAGGAGTTTACCAGAGCTATCAATGGAAGATTTCTTAAGAAATATTACCCCAGTGTTGAGGTTGGTTCATGAACGTAGATCAAAAAAGCTGATCGCCTTTAGCCTAAAAAAAATAAACTGAGAATAGCCGATATTGTTCATATCGCCTTTAGCACAAAATAGCCGATGCAGTTTGCATCGCCTCTAGCACAAGAATGTTTATGCAAGACCGGGGTGTTTTCAGCATTTTTCTGACAATCGCAGGCAGAATTTTACCGAAAAGAATCAAAGAAATAAGCATTCTTCCAAAAGACAAGTTTATTCACAGAAGTCCATCCTAATACAAACTACTCCTCAAATAACTTGTTGAGGACGGACTGGGGATTTGTGGACTCGGCAAGGGCGACGGCATGATCATCGTAGACCTCCAGACGCTCATCGATGTCGTCGATCTTGTCCGGGCGTCCTCCAGCGAAGCCGACTGGCTGGAAGGAGTAGTCTTCGTTGGTTCGGGAGGTCATTGCCGCCAGCCCGAGAGAAACACCAAGGTGCACACCTTGGATGACGGCCTGATCAACACGGCCGTCCACAGCATCAAGGCGTGCCTCGGATGTCTCCCCCTGGGCATTCACCTTGTCGGCAACCTTGTTTCGCCGCCTTGAGCGATCGTTCTCGCATGAAAGAGCTGGGCGCGTAAAAAAAAAAAAAAAAAAAATGGGTCAGCAAGCAGGGGAAGCCAGAATGATAAAACCAAATGAAGATATCAAACCGGTGATGGCGTCGCAGAGTTGCTTCCGCTGGTCCTCCCATTCGGCTTGCTCGATGCCGAATTTCTTGGAGACGTCGCCTAGCTCCTCCCGGGCCTCGTCCCTCTCCTGGCGAAACTTGAGCGCTTCCTCGTGAGAATATGGATGGTGTGCATCTGCTGGTTCCGCCGGGCCCCAAGGATTGGGATGATAGGAGCTTGAAGAGCTGGAGGATCCGAAGGAGCTGGATGATGGAGTTCCCGGTTGAGCTGCTGTCGCCGGAGGGAGGAGATGATATTGACTGGAGCTGATGACCCTTATCCTGATGAATGAGGAAGAAAAATCAAAACTAAGAGATGAACAAATCGCAAGGGGGCAAAAAGCCGATTCGCATTATACGCGGCGGGCAGTATGATGCTCTGCTTCCTTCCGCCTCTCGTCGGCGGGTAAAGTCGCCACGATCGCCCACTGTTTCGCCATTTGCTTTGGTGGAGGTTAGGGTTTTCTTCGGAATGAATCGAACAAAGGAAGTGGAGGAGAGCGGATATGAGAACGCTAAAAGCGGAGATAACGATGAAGGCTAACGGAAGGGTCTATTTATAAGCGAAGCGAAGAATCGTGGCGAATTCCACGGAGTTGTGGGGCGGGAATGCGAACGATGGAGTAGGGTTTTTCCTTTCATTTGGGCGCCTCTTTGGGTGGGCAGGCATGGTTTAAGTCAAAGGCGTCGTTCGACTATATCCTTGATTTGTTGGAGCCAGATTGTTCGGCTATACCCTCACAACATTTAAATTAGGATTCGTTCGGCTATCGGAAGAATGGAAACAATCGGCTACATTCTAATCGAGAAATTTAAAGGAAAATGGCGATTGCTTTTTCAAATGAATAAAATATGTAAACATAAAGTTGATTGATCAAGGGACGAGAGGATATCACACTTAAGTTCATTACAAGCTCAATGTCTACTTGTTCGAAGTTGATTGATTGCCTCTATGGCTTTGATCTGATTCGGCTAACATTATCTAGCACTTTTCGATCCTCATCTTGAGAACTCGGATCTTTGGATAACTTAGTTTTGATTTCTTGATCTTCTTTGATGGCGAAGTTATCTTTAGTGAAGCCGCTTCTATGTTCTTGACAAATTAGCTATATATATGGGCCTGTGAGACCCGAATTTTGGCATTCATTCGGCTAGTTGAGCTTCTAGTCCGCTTTTTCATCCTCCATGACTTTCGATTCAGGCTCCAAGGTTGTCAAGGAATTTCTTGTAGTCCGGATATGAGAGTGAAGATCTTTAATCTCGGCTTCTTCAAAGATCTATCTTTACTCAAAGCGACCCTCGAAGATATGTTCTTGGTTGCCCTTCTCACCATGACAAAGTGGTCATCAAGATGGGCTGCAGATTCTAGGGGGCCTTGAGGGCGGAAGGATATCTTCATCAATGAGTTCAAGGAGGTCTCTTATCGATCTCGCATCCCGAACCGGACTAATGGTATCCTTGTTGCCAGAATGATCACCTCTTTTAGCCGAGCACGATTTTCAAATGATAAGGTTTGTTGAGAAGTAATCTCTTCACCTTTCTCAATGATGTAGTCCTCAATATAGAAGGAGTAGCTGGTGGTCGGTTTAGTAATGTTCTTCTAAAAGAAAAGAGAAGAAAGGAGGTGTTAGCCGATTGGGTGAATTTGCTAAAATATAGTGTAAGACAAGGCATTACCTGCTGAACTGATTGATCATCAGGATGGGTTATACCGGCTTCTTTGGAAGACTTAATTTGAATGTTCGGAAGGGACGGGTTTGGAGTTTGATGGGAGAAGTTTCCCTTGCCGGTTCGTCTAAGATTTCATCTATAAAGTAAATGATAATGAGCATAAAGGATAGATGTTATTTAAAAAGAAAAAAAAGAAGAAAAAAGAGAATTGGTTGAACGATGTTACCTATAGTCTCATCAGATTTATGAGCCTTTGAACCTTCAGCTTCATGAGTCTCTGAAGTTTCACTGTCATGGATTTCTTCATTTTCGGTAGAAACTTCAGGAGTTGGTTTTACAGCTGTTGAGGTGCTGCCTAGTCTGGGAATTTCGACTTGTGGCTGCAATGGAAGTAATGAATATAGAGGTGGTCAGGTTTATTGCTAAGTGGGGTTGTTAACCTGATAGAGGATAAAAGGTTCATACCTTAAGAGATGATTTGGCTTTCTTGGTCCTTGGTTTCTTGGGTAAGAGAAAACTTTCGTGTGTTTTTCTTTTGCTTTTTCCTCTTGAAGATCAAAGAATTTGAAGTAGCGGGAGTTCTCATGAGTACCTTTAGAGGTCTTGAATCCAAGTTGCAGGAATTTTCATGAATTCCTTTAATTTTGGAGCATCAAACCCCAGAAAGCGTGCTTGGGACCAGCCGAATAATCTTTGGATTGCTTTGGCAGGGGGAGTAGGCTCAAGATCCTGTGCATAACCAGATGTTAAAATAAGAAGTGAATTCAAGAGCAGGAAATGGTGAGCCTAATGAAATTACCTCACTATCAGAAGCAAAATCGGGCTGCAAGTTTTGCCTAAAGGATGAACTGATATATTGAAGATATGAGCATGCCATTCTTGCCACCAAGAGACAAAGAAGGGATGAGCAACATCTATTAGCCCAAATGGAGATGGTTCGTATGTTGGCAATTCCCATCCTAATTCAAAGATTTTCTTGGCTTCCATTCTTTCATTATTACTTCCCTTGGCTTTATGATTGTTGAGAAGAGGAATCTTGGGGGCGGTGGCCACATCCTAATTGTCGCCACCATATTTGGATAGTAGAATTCATAGGTGGACTGCACTAACCTCCCATGATGAAATTCGGGTGGCGAGAGTGCAAGGTTTGATAAAGGAGTTGAAGATCTCCGTGGATTCTTGACTGAACAACCAATTTCATAGCTAAACTTGCGGGCAAAGTCAAATTTTCATTTTTCTCTGTAAGGGAACAGAGCACATTTACGAATCCTTTGAAAAACATCTTGAAGAAATGACCAATGTCTATGTCAATGCTGATAGATGATGCTTCTTCCCCATAAGTCTGACAAGCCTTAACCTTTGCTGTGCTGCCTTCAGCATAGTTAACTGAAGGAAAACTTAGATTGAAGAGGCTCACAGAGGTTATCTCGATGCATGTATAGCTGGAGCCACATTTGAATTAGCCACAGGGACCATTCACACAAGAGATTTCTCCACCTTGGCGCATCTCAAGAGTAATCGATGCATCATATGATAAATGCAGACCCCAAAAGATATTTGCCTAGTGGGATCTCGAAAAGTCTGCAGACTAAATCTTCAGCCATCACCATATGATTCAGAGTTGGTTCATTGGATTTTCCACAGAAGATGAATCTGCATAGCCACATGTTCATGAAGGCTTTCAACTCTTTGTCAGAAATGATGCCAGATGCATTCATGTAGTTCTGGATGTATTTGACCCATCCACATCCAGAGCTGACGGCTCTTTGATTACTTTTGCTCTTGTACTTATGAGGGTATACTGGTAGTGACACATTCAAGCCAGTCATCATGAACACGTCGGCTAGAGTGATGGTCATCATACCATGGCCGAAGATGAAGACATTAATGGTGTCAGACCAAAAATGGGAAGCTGCTATCAAAAGGGAATCGTTTCTGGGTGTTTCTGCTAAGGATAATTCCAGACAATGACTGATGTCTTGACTTTCCCAGTGGCTGCTGCTTTTCTCCAGCATTCTCCTGTACCAATTCCGCCATCCAGCGATTGGGGGAAATGGCCAATTATTGAACGTGTTTGGCCATCGGTTTGGCAAGGTGATCCCAGATTTGAAAGGGATTCTTTGGGTTTCCTTCTCGATAATTTCAAAAGGGTCGAGGATTTCCCATTAATGAGGAAATAGGAATCAGGGTTGGCAGCATAAGGGATCAAAATCTGATTCTTGTATTCCTGTAAAGGGTGATTGAAATCAAAGAGGAATAAGCCAAAAGAAGAACGGGAAGATCAAGTGGAAATTGCCGAATATAAGTGAAGTTTACCTCTGGAATTTCATCACGGTCGCCATTGAAGATTCGAAGTGGGTCCGAGGTTGCTTATTTGAAAGCTTGAATTTTTGGACAATGGTGCGGTGTTGAACGGTCTTGACCTAGGAGGGAGAAGGAGCTTGTGGTCAATTTCAGAATAAAACAACTTTTATCCCGAAATTGAGGGGGCATGTGTTAACACTGGATTTTGGTCGACTTCGGAAGATGACAGGTGGACCCGCATACAGGAAGAAGGACATTCGGCAAACAAAATGAGCGGTCAGCTAAATGCTTGTGCGGTTGGTTACTTCAGAAGGTGGTGACTCCATTCGGGAAAGCAGAAGATGGCAGGCAAAGCCGATCGAAAAGATGAAAGTTGTAATAATAAAGGACTCTGAGAGTTTAGGGCAAGGAATCGTAGTTTCCAAGTTTGTTTAAGAGTTCCTTTGTAAATCATAGTCTTTTAGGACTCGTGTTTTGTCTAGGGTATAAATATTGACCCTCGACCATTGTAATAGGCGTTCACAACCAAATCAATACAACCGCCCCGTGCCAACTTTTCGAGTCCTTTTTTGTCGTGTCGTCGAAGTTCTTCGAGAGGAGTCATTGATCCGTCGACCTCGTAAGTTCGACAACCTTGTTATCATGTTTAGTATCATGCGGTGGATTTAGACGTGATGCAAGTAGTCTTGTTTGTTTTCAATGATCGTGCGGCGGATCTTTGCTTGACAATCAAGAAGTCTTTGCTTATGCTTTGTTTATGAGTAGATACCGCCGATGCGTGCGTTTGCTCAATATGCTTAGTGAAGGCAAGATGGTTATCGGCTCTATTAGATACGGCAAAATCTAAATAGATTCATTAAGTTATCTGTGTTGCATGTTTTAAATATTTTATATATTTGTAACACACTTCTTCCCAATCTAGATTGATATTGTTCGGACCTCTCTTATGGTTTTATTCGTGCTTCAATGATCATTACTTTTCGTATTACCTTTGCAAATAGATAACATGCTCGTAATGGCTGAATTATTTTAATCTAGATTGTCACATGTCGTGGGTTCATGCATGTTAATTACGTTTAAGCTTTGACGAAACTAGGTGTCGTCGCGCGATGATGCAGGTTTTAGATTAGTTTAATCGTGTTTATTTGCACGTTCCTTCTTCATGGACCCCAACTCAATTTGGATTCTTTGAGCTTGGTTATGCATTAACTCATGATTAATTTCACTTGTTCAAACATGTCTTCCCATGCACATGCATTCGGCAATCGGATCTTTTCGTGTGCTCATCTTACGATTAGCCGAATGGTTTATAAACTTCTTTGGCGAGATAGCTTCCTATATTTGTATGTCATTGTAAGTGGCTTCGAGGTCGTATATATGGGCTATCTCGGTCTCACCCGACATGTTCCGGTTTGGCATTTAACTGTTTTATCCCTTGTTAGTTTTTTTAGGTCAAACTGACTGGCACGTTTCTGGATCACGAAGCACCCGGGCACCCAATTGAAGCCACGCTTTCCGGCTTGCTGTGTGTGGGGCACAGTGCGTCACATTTTGTGTCAACAACTTCTTCGGAGTCTTGCTTTAGTCTTACTAGCAGGATCATTGAGGAGCGACGACGACGATTGGGCTCAGAGACAGTGGAGATGTTGGTCTGCATCAAGGACTAAGAGTTAGGCCAAGAAAGAGGACAACATACTGTGGAGGACAAGGAATTAGAAGACTACTTCAAGAACCTATGTCTTGATGAGAAAGCTACTGCTGGTGTTGGTTCTAGTGCTAGTTGAGTGTTGCTGCTGAGTGTTGAGTGACAGTGTGTGAGTCAGTGAGTGTGAGTGGTGAATCAGTCAGACATTTGAAACTATGGCTTGTAATAACTTTGAACAATTCAATTTGAAAATGAGCTAGCCGTACTCTTTTCCTTTCTAGGGTTTCTCATGAGGTGTGAGTTTTACCTAGAAAGGTTTTTAATGAGTCGTCATTGCACAAACAGCTCAAAAAATCCTTATCATGTCTTTTGTTTACTTGCTGTTTGCCCATTTTCATAACTTGGATTGATCTGTTGTTGAACTTGAATTCATCAGTGAGACTTGTATTGTATTGATCAAATCTGAGAGTTGTATTGTATTGATCAAATCTGAGAATTATATTGATCTGTTGTTGAACTTGAAATTCTAAGAGTTGTACTGATCTAGTTGAACTTAGACAAGCTGTGGGAGGTGTTTTTGTGATCGTGGGCTTCGGGCTGGCTCGGTGCGGTTTCGAGCCCGTGCTTTTCGGGCTGGCACGGCTAGAAAAATGGCCCGACGTGCCGTACCTGGGCTGTCAGTCAGGCACGGTGGGCTGGGGCGGCACGGCTCGGTGGCTCGACGGGCCATACCATGCTATGCCCTACCGGGCCGTGCCTGGCACGAGCCTGGGGCGGGCCATGCCGTGCTGGGCAACACGAATGCTCATCTTTACACATAGTATACCCATTAAGAAGGTGCTCAACTTAAATGGGAAGCTAATGTGTGCTCATATAGACAAGTTGAGGAGGAGAGTTGGGAGGCCACAGGCATGCGCCGCCGTGCTCTGCCGCGGCCTTGCAGACGTGATGTGCTGAGCCATCTTTTGCGGCTCAGTGCTATGGTCAGTTAGGGGCATATAATGGATAAATGGGTGGGCGCAGAAGGGCAAATGGGTAAAGTCGTGTCGTGTGAGCATGTCACGACACGGTCTTGGGCGGACGTGATGTATTAAGCCATCTTTTTGTGGCTAAGTACAATGGTTAGTTAGGGGCATATAACGGATAAATGGGTGGGCGCAGAAGGGCAAATGAGTAAAGTCACGTGAGCCTATCACAAGCAGTCTAGACATGAAGTTCCACTCTAACTCTCTACGAAGCAGTCCAGGTTCATCCCCTGTGTGTAGAGGCTGCTTAAAGGCAGCACTGCAATCTCCTGCCCGAGTTCCCAAGCTTTGTCCGCTCATGTACCTGCACGAGTAGGTGGGCGATCAAGTTTTTGGGGAGCGCATCTACGTGACTGCTCTTTATCTTCGTTCATTCTCGACGAGCTGATCCAGCTACTATGGACTTCCTCGAGCGAACGACTGCTTCGGCTACTTCTAGTGACCGCTCGTGGGACTGCACTACATACATATTCCCACATCGTGCCTAGATCGACTACTTCACAAGCAGGCCATCATGACTAAGTCTGATGGTGGTAACTGTGTTCCCCCTGTCTCTAGCTCGGTCCACTCAAGGGTACAAACTAAGCTTATCTCTAGCGCATATTTGGTTATATATGCCATGGATCTGTTTTTAGAATCTGCTATTACATGGTCCGGTAGCATATCTGCATATGCGATTAGTGGATTGCTCATGTTCATATGTGTCATGATGTATGTAATAATGTCTCATTTCTAGATTAAAGCATACCGTAAAATGACTAAGTATTCGATAGTTGGCTCATATGTCGTTGTAATTGGTGAGTTTAGTATCATCTTAAAAATTTAGGAGATGAGGGTTAGTTTATAATCCTTGTCGCTCAAATGTAACATCTGTGGATCAACCCTTTTGTAATAAGTGAGGACAAAAGTACAAGGGGTGTGCTACCACTACCGTGTTCTCTGGGTCAACCCTAGCTTTTGTACGAAGCCGGGCTGTAAGCAAATTTTAGACGTGTACATCTATTGTGTTCTCGTCGGTGACATCAAGCGGCGTTTTTTTGGGCATGTGGATATTTGGATCCTAAACAAACTTGAATAGAAAGTTATCAACTGTTGAGATCTAGATGAGTTTATATGAGGTGCTTACAAACCGTCTCTAAAAATTAATTTGTAGGTGTAGATTGTAAAAAGGGTCTCTAAAATAGAGGATTTCTTGAGATAGCTCCCCTTATGAACCGTCTAAAAAAACCGTTTTTAGGGTGTTTTGCTGGTTGTCTGGTCCTCATGTTCAACTGGCTTTAGTCCCGGTTTTTCAACCGGAACTACGGACCTTTAGGGCCTGTTTGGCAGAGCTCCAGCTCTGTAAAAAAGCTCCAGATTCACAGATCTAGCTAGCTCCACCATAGAGCAGCTCCACAGTGGATCTAAGATCTCAAAAATTGTTTGGTACAGCTCCAGTCGTGACATTATTACATACGTCATGACACCTATGAACATGAGCAATCCACTAATCGCCCGTGACAAGAAATTCTTCGTGACAAATTATAAGAACGTCACTAAGTCATAAACCCCTGCCAGTACCGGTTACTGATGCCCATTCCAGCCCGGTACCAGTGTTGGAGTATAAAGAACGAAGGCAAGCCCTAGTCCAATACTCCTCCCGGTCTCCCACAGCCGCACACTTCTCGGTCCTTCCATCCGCAGTCGATACTCCATCCCTCCGTCTCCTACCTCCCGATCCTCCACGAGTCGCTCAACTTCACCAGCCGCCACCCGGCCACCGCGTCCTCTCTCTCCTCAAACTCCCGAAATGGAGCAGCAGCTGTGTGGGGCTACGGCCTACGGCGGCACGGTGGCTGCTGGCGTTGTGGAGTAGCGGCGATGCGGAATAGCGAGCCAGGATTGCGGTGGCACTGAGCAGCGGCGACGCGGCGGTCCGGGGCAGGTGGCACAGAGCAGACGTGGCGCAGGGCTACGGCGGCGCGGAGAAGCGGCAATGTTGTGGCGCGGGGCTGCGAATCGGGCGGCGCGCGGTGCTACTGGTTGAGCAAGAGGTCCAGCAAGGAGATTGAGGACATCAGCATAAGTGCCCACCCATCCGCTTCCCTCCTCATCCATATACTGTGTGTGCCTCTTAGGAACTCGACTGTTTACTTGCAATGCTTAGCCTGCTCGCCGATGTTCTAGATCTGGCGTCTTGGTAGGTTCTAGATCTCTAGTCTTGGTTGATAGGTTCTGGATCTCGAGTCTTGGTTGATGAAGATCCTTGTTCTTGCAAAATATCAATCGGCTATACATAGAGTAACAGACGGTGAGGCTTCAGTTAGACATTCTAACTACATTGTAATAACCTTGCTTGTAAGCTCTACCTAAAGGTCAAATGAATGTGACAGGAGGTAGTAGTATGTTCACAATATTTTGTCAGACTCCACCTATAAAATAATTATGTAGTTACTAACAATATTCTCTATTGATTTCTGAAAATGCAGAACTGCTTGTTCAGTTGTTCTGGTTCATTACTTGTGTGCAGTAGTGAGGACAGAAAGAAAGAATAGATCAGTAGACAGTTTACCATAGAAGAGAACGGAGTGCTTTGTTCAGATGTTGTCTTACTTGGTTAGTGATATTTCTACCGTTTCTAAGCTAAAAATGAGCCAGATTTGTCTAGTCTTACAGTAGCTAAATGAAATAAATAGCCTGTAGCATATCTTCCTGTCGCCTTAATAGATTTAGGTTCAGTTGGTGTATGAACCTACTGACAATTGTACTTACATGCTCATATGTGCTTGGAGGAAGCAGGCATGGCTTGGGCAGCAGCATGACATGGAAACCCTGTCAACAACCGGTCTGTTCCCTTTCAATTTTATTTCTGTTTTAATTCGATCAATCTGGGCCTGTGTTAAGTATATTTCAAAGGGTTTTTTGGATTGCTGCCATTACAATTTTGCAAGTTTGGAGAAACGCCATTACTATTTGTCTATTTGGAAACCTGCCATTACAATTCTTTTTCACCTTGAATCATGCCATTTTCTACGTATTCGACAGCGTCGGGCCCACGTGCAGATGACTAAAGGTCAATGTATTCTCGCATGTCCCAAAATAACCCTGCTGCTTCTCTCTCCCTCTACTCACTGACACGCAGGCCCCAAATGTCATCTTCTTCTTCCTCCTCTCCTCATCTTCCTTGCTGAGCAGCAGCCACCGGCAATGGGCGAGCTGGCGAGCAGCCGTGGCCACGCCTCGTGCTCGCGCCCCTCCAACTCACGTGCACGGCCGCGCCGCGCCGCGTCACATCACCAACCATCTCAGAGCCGCAAGCGTCACAGAGGCAGTCGTGGGCGGTGAGCTCGACGACATGCGCTTGCTCTGTGGCTCTATCTCGAGCGCCTGGCAGCGGTGAGTGGGGCAGGCCGGCGGGATTCGCTGGGCCTACGGCCCCGGGACCTGCAGCGGTCGGCCAGCGGTGGCCCGAGCGCTGGGAGTGGGACCCTGAGTGCACGTCGCGTATGGCGCGGTGGAACAGAGGCGGCGTGTGGCGGCGAGGGCATCGCGAAGACGGCGACGACCGGTTGTCTCCAGCGGCAAAAGCTCACGCGAGCACATGTCTGGAAGAGAAGAAGATGGGGCGGGACTAGGGGCGTTGGTAGTGCTGGTAGCGGCGGTGGGGGTAGCCGAGAACAATGGTGACAAGCTCGGCTTCGAGCTCGCGACCATGGCACCAACGTGCAACAGTGGAGAGGGTGAGGGAGCGCCCAACAAGGACCCATGTCTTTGCATCTCCATCGCAACCAAGCACCTTCAGTTTCTAGCTAGCTAGGTTCCTGAGAATGCACTTCTGCTAGCTAGTAGCCATGGCTTCCGGATCCGCTGCCTCGTCTCTCTTCTTCGCCATGGCGCTCGTGATGATGGCGCTCATCATGCTCGGGGGCAGCAGCACGTGCCACGCCGCACAGAATCTCGCCGACACACGACTACCTCGACCGCCTGTGCGGGGCCTTCGTCCGCCATGGTTGCGTGAGACCACCGTCCGCCATGGCGCTGATGACCAGATCTATCACCAGCAGGCCCTGGCCTGCGGGCGGCGCGGCCTTGGGCGAGCAGGAGGCAGCAGGGGGGGGGGGCTTGGGGAGGAGCGGCCGCCGGCGTCCGGTAGCCTCCCGTGTTGAGCTCGGTCGTGAAGCAGAATTGGACTTAGACCATGCGCTGGCTGGAGGTTGAAGGAGGAGCTGACATGTGGGCCCACACGTTAGCGAGTGGAGGGAGAGAGAAGAAGCAGGGGTATTTTGGGACATACGAGAATACATGGACCTTTAGTCACCTGCACGTGGGCCCGACGCTGTCGAATACGTAGAAAATGGTACGATTCAAGGTGAAGAAGAATTGTAATGGCAGGTTTCAAAATAGACAAATAGTAATGGCATTTCTCCAAACTTGTAAAATTATAATGGCAGCGATCAAAAAAACCTATTTCAAACTAACTTGGATGGAACATGTTGTTTTACTCATGTTTACATGAGAACAGGGGAGAGAGCTGATTGACATTGGACGCGTTCCGCAGGTTTGAGCAGCAGCAGCAGCAAGGACACGTATTTCTTTGCTGTAAACTACAACTGAGATTTTCTAAACAGAAACTGAATGCCCATCTATTACTTTGCTGGTAGCAGTTCATATTGAAAGGTCATTTGCTTTGTGAGGGTGACAAGTATGAATTCCCTGATTTTTCTGTCCTAGATTGCTGCTGCTGTTACTGTACTATCTAACCAGTTACATCCAGTTCAGCATCGGTCCAGCAGTACAGCCGCAGTATCTAGTTTGCAGTTTGGCACTGCTACAATTTCCAGTTCAGCATCGGTCCAGCAGTAGCAGCTCAAGCCTAGCTTTTCTAAGTTTCAGGTGAGCAGGATGTGCAGACCATAACTTATGATTAGTAGATAAGATTAGACAGATTAGTAGATAAGATTAGACAACTCCAATATACAGAAGATATGACATAGAACTGAGTGCAGTTTCACATACACATTTACAAATTTCAAGCAATATTCTATTGAAAGAGAGCAAATTTCAATTTTAGTTCAGAACTATTACTTGTTAACTGCCACAAGAGGCTGGAACCGATTTCAGTTTTAGTTCAAAACTATTAGTTCAGTTTTAGTTGGGAAATTCACTTTAGCAAAGGGTCTGTCGTCATGGTTTGTTAGTATGTTCCGTATTGCAATCTTTATGTACTATTTTACCTACACCAACTGTATGTATCTTTATGTGCTATTTTATCTACACCAAATGTATGTACTGTTTTTACCTACACTAACTATATGTACTATCTGGATAGCTAATTTGTTTCCTTAATACCATAGGACAAGGCTATCGAAGGATAAATTCCACAGATCGATCAAAAAACAAGGTGGAACTAATAAATGTAAATATATTTACATTAGTTTCGTGCTCTGTAGTGCACTGAAATTCTTTTGTCAATCTTTTTTGTAACTGTATGGGTTGATATATGTGTGATTGTTGTAAATGTATGTATATGTGTTGTGATTCCCATACGTATATGGGCTGTAATAGGAAGAATTCTTGGTTTATATATGGGCTGTAATTGATTTCATTCTATTTGAGAATTTAAATGGCTGATTCTTTCCGATGACTAAATGGGCCAGTCCTGCTAAGATAAAACTATTAATAAAAAATAGAGAGACGTATTTGGGCTGCATCCTACGTGGCGGTTACAACACGTCGTCATCCATGTAAGCATCCATGATGATGTGGCAGTTTATTCGTGACGTTTATTTTTTGTCACAAGAAATGGACTTGGGTTGGGCTAACTAGGCCCCGGGCTTTACCGTGACGGTTTAAGATCGTCACCGATTCTGTTAATCCGTGATGATTTTCGACAAAACGTCACGCGGGTTAATCCATGACTATATCTGAAATCATCACATATATTGCTTGGTGACGTTTTTTTGGTGACCCGTGACGAAAAATTTTCATCATGGATTAACAGGATTCTTGTAGTGGCCTCTCCTTTGTGTCACTCCCACCTGGGGCCCGCGTGTCAGTTCAACATTTATTTCTTCTCCACATGGCTTGGGTGGTTCCTCGCGGCGGTCATGCGGCCGGAGGTGCACACAGGCCTGGTGCCCGGGGCAGGGGGCTCACCGGAGGTGGACGTGTGGCCGGCGTGCATGGCGCGGCTATGGGGTGCGGGGCACGTGGCCGGCGGGAACGACGGCTCGGCGACGGTGGAGGCGCTACCCCACCGGCGGGCGGGGCAACCATGCGGCCACGGCCAGGCAGGCAGTGCGGGGTGGGGCTCTGGCGAGCGGCACTCCTGCGGGTGGAGCGGGGCTCCGGAGGGCTGCGTTTTGCATGGAGAGGAAGAAAGCTACAATGAAAACAAAATAGAACGAACCGGTCATTTTCCACTAACAAGTGGCAGTGGTGGGTAATTTCTTCCAACTCCACCAAATTTGATTTCGTGGAGTACCCCCTGAGGTGCTCCACCAAATCCATGGATCTGGGGACAGATCCACCGTTTTTGTGGAGCAGATGTGTGGTGGAGCTGCTGGATCTCAAACCGTTTGGGTAAAAAAAATCTGGAGCGGAGCTGTTTTTAGAGATCTGGAGCTACGTGGAGCTCTGCCAAACATGCCTTTAGTCCCGGGTCACGCAACCGGGACTAAAGCCCATCATCAAAACAAAAAAATAGTTTAAATCTCGGAGACCTCTCTTGCAGTGCGTGAGATTCGAATCAAGACCCCTTGGCTCACGCGTAACTTTCTTACCAATTCAACTGCACACCACATATGACAAAGTCCTGGGGGCTCTCCTTTTGAATTCACCCGTGGGGGACCTTTAGTCCCGGGTGGGAGACCTTTAGTCCCGGTTGGTGATACCAACCCGGACTAAAAAGTCACCCTTTAGTCACAGTTGGTGTTACCAAGCCGGACTAAACGTTGAAGTTGGTGTTACCAACCGGGATAAAAGGGCCTTCGGTGCCTGTGAAATTTAGACCTAGTCCCGAACCCCAACACAACCGAGACTAAAGGTGTGAACCGAAAGTCGTTTCTCTACTAGTGGATGAGATAAACTAGATAACAAGAAAAATTTCAGGATATAAGTAGAGGAAAATGTAATAAATTTGCTAAAAAAGAAAATGTTGTAAAGGAAGAACATGAGAGAGAAAGAAATGGAATATAATTTAGTTAATACATGTCTCTCTTCGGTAGCCGGTGCACTGGCTCCGGGTCCCAATTTTTAAGTACATTATTACACGTACGTATACACCGTATGGATACACAGTGCACAAACGGATAGAGAGCTCCTCCCTTTGGTACACACACTAGCACTACATATATAGTAGCCACGACAAGTACTCGCCGGGTTTCTTTGAGTGCCTTTGTCGTTGTTTACATGGCATACACATAATACTTGTATATATTGCCTAAAAAAAAATCCAATCCTGTACTAGGCAGAAGTGTGACATAAACAGAAGCTGAATGTGGGCCATCACTAGTTCAGTACGGATTCTGACATATTGGACCCTTATGAAGGCTCGCTTCGTGTTAGACCAGCAGAAGCATCAGTTTAAGGTACGATACCTTGGAAGTTGTTGTTGGCTAGAGATAGTGTACTCAGCTGACTAAGATTGCTAATAGAGGACGGGATTGACCCGGCGAAGCTGTTGTTAGCAAGAGATAGGAAGCTCAACTGACTAAGATCGCTAACAGAGGAGGGGACTGACCCAACGAAGTAGTTATTCTTCAGATTTAGCAATGTCAGCTGAGTATTATTAGTAACAGAGGAGAGGATTTGGCCCATAAGGTTGTTGTCATTGAGATGCAGATATGTTAGGTTCATCAGCTTCCGGATCCATTCTCTAACCGTACCAGCGAAATTGTTAGATGACAAATCTACTAACATTAGATTGGAAGCAATTGCCTAGGGATGCTGGGATGTAACCTCGAAGCAGGTTCCGTCCCAGGACAAGCATTTGGAGATCAGGGAGGGCATCGCCAATGCTAAGGCGGCAGCGTCCCTCCCACCCTATTGCTTTCCATGGCGAGTACCTGAAGAGATGACTTGTTAAGAAGAGAGTGTGGTATGCCACCCGACAGGTTATTCCCACCGAGGGCTAAGTAGGACAAATCCAGCAATTGCCCCAGCTCGCCAGGAATGTTTCCCGTCAGCTGATTATATGACAGAGCGATCTTCTCTATATGACTGGTGTTGCTGATGGTTCGGGGTACCATTCCTGACAGCCTGTTCCGTGAAAGCCGTAAGACCACAAGATTGGAAAGGAGACCCAGTTTGAGGGGGATTTCACCAACTAGGTTGTTATGGTAGAGGTCTATCGTCCTTAAATTAGAACAATTTGCTACCACATCTGGGATCGTGTCATGCAATGAGTTGTAGCCTAGATCAAGAACCAACCTCTAGTCTGTGGAGACGGTTCAGAGGAGGCAACGGGCCAGACAGACTGTTGTTGGAGAGAGTGAGCTCTCTAAGCAGCGTTAGGTTTCCAACGTAGGGGGAGATAGGGCCTGACAAACCTTGGCCGCTAAGGACCAGCGCTATCACACGCCTGGGGTGCTTACGGGTGCAGAAAACGCCGTCCCACCGGCAAAACGGGGTGCTTCTCGTTCCACGACTTCAGGGCTCCGTTCGGATCACTGGCGGCGGCGATGATGGGCATCTTGAAATGGAGCAGCGCGAGCATGTCACTGCTGTGGCCGTCGACTTTGCCGGTTCCATGGCACAACAAGAACAACAACAGGGCCAAGGAGACAAGCATGGTGATTATTCACGCTTAGCTTGACGACCCGCTGCTCTCCTCTCAATCAATCCTCAATAAATATGATGATGCTTCAGCCTTGGCACAGTTTTAATGAGACCAACTAAATATCTATCTATCTGCAAAACGTAAGGAATACATATCATCACAAACATGCGTGAATATTTTTTTTTTAAAAAGGAACAAGGTGTATTAAGTTTACACAACCCAAGAAAGTGAGCAACGAACTCACTCATTGCCGGTGCACGCTGCTTTTCTTTTCTGCAGGGTTTTTGCAGCGCCGAGCAAACCGGGACGGCTTTTATATATCATTATCATTATATATATTACTATACTCACATCATAAAAGCTTGCTTTTTCAACGCCCGGAATCGCGATCCATTAGAGCAGGCGAGCAGCCAGAGTCTACGGGCATCGCTATCCATGGACTGGATCACACTGGATCTGGGACGTTGTATCGGTCCACTTTAGAATTTGAGCAGCCGTAGTGTTGTGTACAGTGTACTCCGATGTTTTTCACGTGTAATGTTAGGTTTGTCCTAAGTCAAATATTACTTTCTTTGATCATTCATTTCGAAAAAATCTTTATGGGTTTTTACAACCTTGTATATTACGAAAGTATTTTTCGTAGTAAATCTAAAAACATAAATTTTATGTTATTAATCTTTATATGTAGTTTTTTTAAAAAAAAATTGATGGTCAAAGATAAAAATGTTTGACTTTGGATAAACCTAGGAGCTGTTTGGATCACAACTTGATTAATCAGAGTGTTTGGGTTAATGGATTATGGTGATTGGTTATGGTTGGTTAAAGTGAGAAATTCCTATCATATCCTTTGTAGTTTGGCAAATTAGACAATCAGTTGGGGGCAAGTTAGACTTTCAGCATCCATAATCACCTATAACTTGGTGTCACCTGTATTATGTATGGGATTTTAGTAATCAAGAGTTTTGATTATAATAATCCATCCTGTTTGGATCAAAATTTGGCTACATGATTTGATTATTATAAATCGGAGAGGTATCAAATAAGACCCTAATGCGACATGTAAATAAAAACGAACAGAGTACATGCAAGCTCCCACTTGCTACTAGGAGAAAACGTGTGTATTCCAGCCTTTGCCCTTTGGTAGATATGGCACTCGGTAATATCAACCTAGTAGGCCGACTTACAAACACAGTATGACTCCCTCGCCCCCTCACTGCCCCTCCACCAGCCTACCCTCCACCCAGCCTACTGGACGCCACCTGTATATGGAGCTACTTAACTTATCTGTCATTATGATGTATGGGTACTTTAGCTTATCTACCCAATTGGTGGGCGCAGTGGATATATCACCTCTAATTAACCTGTATGTGCATTCTCAGAACATGACTGCAACTCTATATTTTTCTTTATAATCTGCACTGCATCTTCACTATAAATAATATGTGTTCTTAAAAAGTTGATCCTTGCCTCCAGAACTTTATCATTGTGATCAGTGAATATAACTAATTGTAATTCTGCTTTGTAATTCTGTACTGTGCTTCTTTTTACTAATAAATGCCTGTAGGGGCCCCTGAGCCTCTCCAGTTTCATAAAAAAAAACTAATTGTTCTTGATCCTAGCTGCATCAGAACTGCATCCTTTGTCTATTTTACTTCTGATTTTAGAAGAAATAATTCTGGATTCATCAATAAGCTATATATTTGTATGGTCAAGTGCAAGACTGTTTCTGTGACTAGCTCTTATGTCTCTGCCCTTCTATATACTCTAAATTATAGCTTCTGTACAAGCACTAGATCTGATAGGCATTCTCTGGTTGACAAACTTGGGTATGCCAATATGTTCTTCTAAGTTATTGTGTCTTTGTCAAAGTACGGTTTAATAACTCACTAAGGCTGCAATTAGAATGTTCTGACTAGATGACTTGGTAACTAAATGACTTGGGGCGTGTTTGGTAACGCGACTCTGCGTGGCCCGGCTGGCTAGCCTGGTCGAGGCCAGCTCGAGCCTGGTCATAACGGTGCAACCTCATGTGTTTGGTTGTCTGTTCCAACGGAGACGAGCTCACTTCAGACCGTGCTTGGTTGGCAGTACACTGGAATCTGGTGACCCTAGACTTGGTACATGGTAACGTTACCTCCTCTTTGCCATTTCATCGAATACATGGAGGTCGTCGGTGTCGAGGCATGGCATGGCTCCGATTGGCGGTGAGGCATGGCTGCATACGTCGGCGAACCCTCCTCCCCGTCCCTCTCCGCTTGCCCACACCTCCGCCACGGCTGCTCGCGCCACGCCTGCTGCTCCAGCGCCGTCGGTCGCCCGCGCGGCGGTGCACCACGTCGACACAGACGTCCGCGGCGCGGGTGTGTCCGCGTCCGCCTCGACGCCTGCGGCGGCGGCGGGGGCTTGGCTTCTGCACTGGCTCTGCTGCTTGCCCTTGCTCCTCCTCCTCCGGAGCTTCTGGAACCATTGGGCGCCGGCATGGTGTGTCACCGTGGAATGAAGCTAGGCAGCAGGGGACAGGGACAGGGACAGAGACCGGCGCCGCCACCTCCCGGCTGGATCCCATCGAGGATGGCCTACGCCGCCGCGCGGTTCCTCGAGGCATCGGTGCGGCGGAGTGCGAGGAGGAGGACATCGGGCCTCGATCTGGAGCCGCAGCGCGTTGCGGGGGCAGCGTGGAGAGGCGGAGGACGAGGGGCCGCGAGCGGGACGGGTGGGAGAGCTCGGCGGAGATGGAGGCGTCGGGGGAGACGGCGAGGGAGCCGGAGGCGAGGGAGAGCGGCGCGTCGAGCGAGTGAGGGGCGCGTCGAGGTGAGAGGTGAGAGGCCGGGAAGTGACGAGCTCGCTCACCGCGCACTCCATCTTGCTCCAACGGGCCAGGCTGTCAAAAAACGAACCCCCCCTTCGTTTCCTGGGAGCCAGGCCCTTGAGTGCTTTGAGCAGCGTGCAAGCCGGGCTGGGAAGCGGCCCAACGACACCAAACATGCACACTGCAGCTGGAGGGCGCAGCCGGGCCGTCGGGCCAGCGTTTCAAACACGCCCTTGTTAACTGAATATACTATTGTCTAAAACATATGATTAGCTTCTGTTCGATCATATCCATCGGCTCATAGAAATTGTACTGTTGTTGATCTGTGAACTTTTTCTTGTGGACCTTTCTCCATTTCAACCTTGTGACGACATGAGTCATTATCACTCTACGTAATAACCCAGTCTATAATTTATTACTCAACAAATACAAGATTGTCAAATAATAAACCATAACAAAGTTGGCAATAGAGAATAGCTAGAGGATGCCAATAATTAGTACAATACCATTCTACGCACTTAAGTCTTTAAAGAAGCATCACATGTTTGTGCATTATTACAAGCCCTTTATATAGAAGTCCAAACTAGACTACTAGGTGAGCGATAAACGCACGTTGCCCTGACATACATAACCGATCTAAGGGGGATTATTCATTCATCCCATCCACCATAGGAGGTGGCAGCAACTCAACTAGCTTCCTCATAGTCATCATCCCAATCTGCATATATATAGGCATAACCATCATCTAGAGATCCTTGTGCACATTCTTGGGGATCCTCTAAAGAGGGAGAGTTAATACACAAGAGTGAGTACAACGTACTCAACAAGCATATATATCAAAGCAATGCAATCTAGTCATATCAAATGATCAATAGTATATCATCTTGCTGTTTGAAATAGCATTTGTAGAAAAAGGTCAAGTTCAATTTTTAAAAAACACTACCCGCAAAAAAAAACACTACTATCACTTGTATCTTGAGGAAGAGCCACCCATAGGTTCCTGTAGCCTATATTCCAAGAGACATGACATTAATTTATGATTTAACCATGCGCGGGTTTGTATCACCTTATCCATAATTACCTTGACCAATTTTCCATCGCACTCCTTTTGTTGCGACTCATGGTCAAGATACCGAACTTTCCCCATTTCATATAATTATACATTCACATCTATCCACGTACGCTAATATATTCGCCTGGGTGTACGTGCTTCATCGACACCTGAATGGGGATTTCATCACCCAAACCTCTCCTCACTTATCATAGGGATTATACAACAACTATATGGGTACTAGAATGGGCCCGTCCCAAACGAGTTCATGGTCGACTTGATTTTATATGGCCCAATAACACAAGTGAGAGTGGGTTATTAATCCTACCAAACTTTTCTATCCAAATATGCAATAGGGAATTAGCTGCTCCATCAACTAACCCCATGTCATCAAATTCACATGTCATCCATCTATAGTTAATTTCAGAAAATAATGTTTAATGCATGTTACTTTTATTTTACCAAATCTTGTATAAAAACTCAAGGAGAAAATGATCACGGATTCTTGCCTGAGTTGTTAGGATTTAGTTCGGGCTCAATTTAGTTCACTGGACGTTCTTGTGCCTGATTTTGATCGCTTCCTTAATTGTGGAGATGTTCAGCTCCAGACTTATACTTGTGCTCCCTCAGGAGCACCTCTGCTACTTGCAGGTCTTTGGCCAATTCTCTTGACTTCCTCACTGGTCAGCCCCTTTCTCTCCACCCATGTCGCTCTCCATGGGTGCTCAAGTCACCATGCTGTGTTCACTGGGCTAGGTGTTTCTTAGTAGGCTTCAATTTTGAGTGGAGACTCAAGAACTGATTTGCTACTACCTCGACGGGTGATGCTACTTTGACTTTCACTCCTGGTACTCGTATTAGTACTAGTAAAGGGCGCGCGCCCTTGCGCGCGAGGGCAAAGGATCATAGTTTGGTTTATTCATGGATGGCTCACATGGTATAGGTGGTTGGCGAGGCACTGAACCATTGAAATAAAAAACATGACAGCATATTGAGTTCCATGCATACTATATTAGTACGGGTAGCATATATGGTTCTTGCAAGTACCTGAGTAGGCAGCCATATAAATTTAGGAGAGGACCTGGGCGTTTTAAGTAATACACAGGAGATCGAAGCATAATAGCCTGAAAATTATACAGTGGACAGGCCTAGAAGCGAATACATAAATTTACGAAAGTCTTGGACAGTCTCAACTAACGATAGATAAAAGTGCAATGCCCTGGCTATTGTACAATCAAAGGGCTTCGAAACTGGTTTCGTGGTTATTTCTCCAGCAGGACCTTTTGTTCTCTTAGCCTGGATCATCTGCACTCAGGCATCTTGCTGCGCATGTCACGAATGGCTGTGGCCGCTACTTTTTTAGTCGCTGTAGCCTGCTTTGAGATAGGAAAAGTTATTAACTGAATATATCATTTTTGTGAACTAAACTGAATATGTGACAAGGAAGATTTTTAGGTATACATTAACCGTGGGATTGTGTCTGTACTATATCAATTAAATGGCCTAAGGAACAAAGCGAGACACAGGTTGGCAAATAATTTCAGTAAATTTGCAAGGAACTTAGAAGGCCCAATGAATAATGAACATGGCATATATTTGTCAAGTAGCAAGAGCGTATATTGAGGAGCAGTTGGCTGCATATGTACTGGAGCTATTCAACGAAGAAAAATAATGAACACTGTAAAGTTGATTAAGCTTTAGTGGAAGCAAAAGATCAGCATTTGATAGCAAGATAACGTGCATGAGAAATGAGCCATATAATGTTTACCTAGGCTTGGGCATTAGTCTAAGATGCCCTGTGAGAACTATCCTTTGATTGAAGCTTGGAGGCAACAGATCTAGCTCTGTGAGTTATATATACGTATATGTGAGCTGTGAGCACTCGCATATGGCCGAATAAATTAAGCCAAACTGGTGGGCCTATAGTTTTACCGTTTTTTTCTTTTGGCTGTAGTAGTGGATCAGTTGGACTGTTGCGGTCATCCTGTATATGATTCCTTCTGCATTCAAATTTTGATCCTCTGTGGTTTCCTGTAAATTGAAAGCAAAATAGTCTATTAAGTTCTGCTGTGCTGAAGTTTTGAGGTTCAGGGCAGTAGATATGTACGAACCCACCTTTTCAGCAATAGTGTCTTCTCCAAACAGTTTCCTGCGAGCGTGCTGTTGCTGATCTAAATCATACGGAAAGAATATTTATTTTTTTGATGGAAACAATTGAAAAGGTAAACAAAGCTGTTTTTTTTTAGTAATTTTCATATGCCAATGCGACTTACTTGATGATGAGATCCTTTAGAGGTGTATCATTTGGGTCAGCTGCTGGAGCAGGTGCCTGTATACGAAATGAGAAAATAGGTTTATGCAGGTGTAGAGCTATGTAACGAAGCATGAATAATTAAGGAGAGGCAATATAACATACCGATGAAGTTCCAGAGTCAATGGATATAGCCTGTGGTTCAGGCTGTGTACTCTGTGGAGTACCAAGTTGTTATGTTCGGCAAAGTATATAGACGCCGTAGTGGCTAGACTCAACCGTGTGCAGAGCTGGGGGGTTACTAGGGGCGCACAGGGTTGGGTTAGTTGGGATTCATAGCCATTAAAGTTTGGTTAGTTGAGATTATAGAGTCTTAAAAGGTAGGGATAGTTGGTTAAGTTGAGTCCTATATGTATCAAACTCTATGGATCAATAAAGAACAGCCTGGGATTGAGTTTATCTCACCTTGGCCCTCGGGCGTTACTGTTCATGATCTCTCTCTTGCCGCCAAGTATTCAGCCAGGCGCCGAGCACGGCGCCGCCAGTTCATCGCCGGGGTTTCAAGCCCAGGCCCCGCGTCTCCCACTCCTACGGCCTCCGGTCCCTAAGCCGCAACAACCTAGTATCAGAGCCATGTCTGCTCCTGCGGCTTCCGCTCCCATACCACCCTCCACATCCGCCGCCACCCCATCAGTCACCGCGGCCGTCAGCTCCGCCGCCATAGTCACCACGACAGCGCCCATTGTCTCGGCGATGGTGCCCGGGCTACAGCCGGCTTTCTCCCCGGCAGACCTTGCCCAGGCGTTCAACGGGATGACTGCGGCCATGGACGCGTTGCAGTGCCAAGTCACGGAGTTGTCGCTGCGCGTGTCCGCGATTGAAAGCCCGCCCTCCTCCTCGACGTTCCAGTATGGGCTGTCGGGCTATGGTGGTCTCCCTCCACTGCCAATGTCGAGACCGGTGCGGGAGCTGCCGTTCTCCTCACCGGCTCCTCAGATCACGCTGACAACACAGATGGCGACCAGTGCTAGCCCGGGGTGTTTGTCGGCGCCGCCACCGTCACAAGGCGTGCCGATCACGGAGATCTCCTTTCCGCCGTCCCCCTCACCAGTACCTTCGCTGTCACAGATCATGCATGGTTCTGGATCACATGCCCCGATGCAGTCGCCAACATCAGTGCATCACCGGCCTTCAGACCCTGAACAGTCAGCGGTGCCGCGCTACCACAAGCTTACGTTCCCGTGCTATGATAGGGCGGACGATCCGTTGGGATGGTTGCTCAAGTGCGAGCAGTTCTTTAGAGGACAGCAGACCCAGGCCGTCGATTGGGTGTGGCTCGCATCCTTCCACATGACCGGCAAGGCCCAGATGTGGTATACCGTTCTTGAGCGGGACGCCGGGCGGCCGACATGGGATGATTTCAGACGGCTTTGTTAGCAGCGGTTCGGGCCTCCCCTCAGCACCAACCATCTCGCCAACTTGGCACGGCTACCGTTCTCGTCGAATGTTGAAGCTTATCTGGACGCTTTTCAGGCCAGATTGGCGCATGCAGGCCGCCTCTCGCCGTACCAGCAAGCACAGCTCTTCACCGGTGGTCTGCCTGATCATATCCGTGTGGATGTTGAGCTCCACGATCCACAAGACCTGCATCAGGCGATGCGCTTAGCGCGCGTATGAACGACGGAACAGGCCTCAACAGCTAGCTCTACAGGCACCACCGGCGCGCCCTGGCCACCGGGTCTTCACCGCCGCCACGGCGTCGTCCTCAGCATCAGCCGTGGTACCGGCCACCTCAGGCCCATCTCCACGGCCGTTCAAGAAGTTATCGTCGGAGGAGATGGCGGAGCGCCGCAAGCAAGGCCTCTGTTACAATCGTGATGAGCAGTATGTCCGTGGTCACAAGTGTGCCCGCCTGTTCTATTTGGAGGCCTCAGATTACATTGTGGAGGAGCCGGAGGACAGCGATGAGTCAGTCCAATCTACAACAGCAGCAGCAGAACCGTCCCCGATCGACACCGAGGCCCCGCGGATCTCGCTTAATGCCATCACCGGCATTCGAACAGCAACAACGATGCAGCTCTACGTTCAGGTCAGGAATACACAGGTTGTCGCTCTCCTGGATTCCGGGTCTACGCATAACTTCGTGCGCGCGGACATCACTCGCCGCATTGGCCTCCACTTCCAGCCATGCCCGGGTGCGAGCGTGCTCGTCGCGAACGGAGACCGTGTCTCATGCAGCGGCCTCGCCACAGACGTCACCATCAGGATTGCAGATGAAACGTTCACGGTGGACTGCTATTCTATTCCGCTGGATGGCTACGACATGGTCCTCGGCATCAAGTTCCTTCGCACATTGGGGCCAATCTTGTGGGATTTCGATGACCTATGCCTGGCTTTCACAAGGGCAGGTCACCGTGTCTTCTGGAGGGGGATCGGCTCCACACGATATGATGTTCAGTCGACGCGCCTCCATGCGGTACAACCGGACGGGCCGACCCTATTACAGAACCTACTGCAGGAGTTCGACGACCTCTTTGTGGAGCCGAAGGGACTACCGCCGGCTCGACGTTGTGATCACCGCATCCACTTGTTGCCAAACACAGCACCCGTAGCAGTCCGGCCATACAGATATCCACAACTTCAGAAGGACGAGCTGGAGGCCCAGTGTGCTGCCATGCTAGCTTAGGGGATTATCCGGCCGTCGACTTCGGCGTTCTCGACTCCGGTGTTGTTGGTTAAGAAGCCGGATGCGTCATGGCGCTTCTGTGTTGACTACCGGGCTCTGAACGAGCGCACGGTTAAGGACAAGTTCCCCATCCCAGTTGTGGAGGAGCTGCTCGACGAACTTGGCGGCCCACGGTTCTTTACGAAGCTAGATCTTCGTTCCGGTTACCACCAGGTCCGGATGCATCAAGAGGACATCGAGAAGACGGCGTTCCAAACACACCATGGCCACTTCGAGTTTTTGGTCATGCCGTTCGGCCTCACCAATGCACCGGCAATGTTCTAGAGCCTAATGAACACCGTCCTCCAGCCGTATCTGTGTAAGTTTGTCTTGGTTTTCTTCGATGACATCTTGATCTACAGCCCGTCGTGGACAACGCATCTCCAGCATGTAAAGGCGGTCCTCTTAGCGCTCCGTATGCACCAGCTGCGGCTTAAGCGCAGCAAGTGCTCATTCGCCGAGCCCTCAGTGGCGTACCTCGGGCATGTGATCTCAGCTGAAGGTGTGGCCATGGACGTCAGCAAGGTGGACGCCGTCATGACATGGACGCAACCGCGTTCGGCACGCGGCCTACGCGGCTTCCTCGGTTTGGCTGGCTATTACCGTCGGTTTATCAAGGATTACGGCGCCATCGCGGTGCCCCTGACCCGGCTTCTTCGGCGCGACGCGTTCAACTGGTCGGATGAGGCGATTGTGGCGTTTGATGCCCTCAAACGGGCACTGTCTACAACGCCGGTGCTGCAGCTACCGACGTTTGACCGGCCCTTTACGGTGGACTACGATGCGTCGGGGTTGGGATTCGACGCTGTTCTTCATCAGGGTATCGGTGCAATTGCCTTCTTTAGTAGGCCCTTTGCGCAGCGCCATATGAAATTGGCGGCTTATGAGCGTGAGCTGATCGGTCTCGTGCAGGCCGTGCAACACTGGAGACCATACTTGTGGGGCGCAGTTTTGTGGTACGTACCGACCACTACGCACTCAAGTTTCTACTGGACCAGCGCTTGCCGACGCCGCCACAACATCATTGGGTGACCAAGCTCTTTAGATATGATTTCACAGTAGAGTTTCGCCCAGGTAGCTTGAACACCGTGGAAGATGCTCTTTCCCGCCATCACGACGATGACGACACGGCTCATGCTATCTCTGGCCCGTCATTTGAGTTATTTGCTGAGCTACGAAGGGAGGTGCAGGAGAACCCGAACTTGTGCGCCCTCTGGGACACGGGTGTCGCCCAGCGCAGCGCGCCATGGCGCGTGGTTGATGGACTGATACTTTATGGCAACAGGGTGTTCATTCCAGAGGGGTCGCGGCTTGTGCCCACGGTATTGGACCTTGCTCATTCAGCAGGCCATGAGGGGTTCCCGAAGACGTTGCAGCGCCTCCGTTCTAATTTCTTCATCGACCATGACAGTGGGCTGGTCCGTGACTTTGTGCACTCTTGCGCCGTGTGTCAGCAGAACAAGGTGGACTCCCTCCGACCAGCCGGTCTCTTGCAACCCTTGGAGGTACCTTCCCAGGTGTGGGAAGACATAGCTCTTGACTTCATTGAGGGGCTTCCATGGGTCCATGGAAAGAGTGTCATCTTGACTGTGGTGGATAGATTTTTGAAACATGCTCATTTTATACCCCTCAGCCACCCGTACATAGCTATGTCAGTGGCCAAGGCGTTCTTTGAAGGCATCATTCGTCTCCATGGGTTCCCCAATTCAATTGTCAGTGATCGGGACCCGGTGTTCACAGGCCACATTTGGCGGGATCTCTTCAAGCTTGCCGGTGTCACGCTCAAACTCAGTACAACATTCCATCCGCAGACGGACGGTCAGTCGGAGGCGGTGAACAAGACTATAGCTATGTACCTCCGGTGCATCACAGGTGACTGCCCGCGCACATGGCTTGAGTGGCTTCCTTGGGCGGAGTATTGCTACAACACGTCCTATCATTCAGCCCTCCGCACATCGCCGTTCTAGGTTGTTTACGGTCGACCGCCACCGGCCTTGCTGCCTTATACTGCTGGTTCCTCCCGCACAGAAGCTATTGATGCCCTCCTGCAGAACCGAGATGACTTCCTCGCTGATGTGCGCGCCAGGCTGCTCCAGGCTCAGGAGTATGCCAAGCACCAATATGATCGCACTCATCGTGCCTTGGAGTTTCAGGTGGGTGATTGGGTTTGGCTCTGCATCCTGCATCGTCCTACATAGACACTGCTGCCTGGACGTCGCGGCAAGCTCAGCCCTCGATTCGTCGGGCTATACCAGATCGTCGAACGCATCGGCGAGGTGGCCTACTGCTTGTCGCTGCCAGCTGGAGCCAGGATTCACGACGTATTCCATGTCGGGGTGTTGAAGCCGTTCCACGGTCCTCCACCGTCTACAACGCCAGCTCTGCCTCCGCTTCACCAGGGACGTCGCCTGCTCCAACCAGATCAGGCCTTGCGTGCACAGCTGCGTCGCGGGGTCTGGCATGTTCTCATCAAGTGGGCAGGTCTTCCGCCAGCCGAGGCAACATGGGAACCGCTCGAGGATTTCCGCGCCGAATTCCCCACCTTTCAGCTTGAGGACAAGCTGTTTGTCGAGGGGAGGAGTGATGTTATGTTCGGCAAAGTATATAGACGCCGTAGTGGCTAGACTCAACCGTGTGCAGAGCTGGGGGGTCACCAGGGGCGCACAGGGTTGGGTTAGTTGGGATTCATAGCCATTAGAGTTTGGTTAGTTGAGATTATAGAGTCTTAAAAGGTAGGGATAGTTGGTTAAGTTGAGTCCTATATGTATCAAACTCTATGGATCAATAAAGAACAGCCTGGGATTGAGTTTATCTCACCGTGGCCCTCGGGCGTTACTGTTCACGATCTCTCTCTTGCCGCCAAGTCTTCAGCCAGGCGCCGAGCACGGCGCCGCCAGTTCATCGCTGGGGTTTCAAGCCCAGGCCCCGCGTCTCCCACTCCTACGGCCTCCGGTCCCTAAGCCGCAACACAAGTGAACTTGCTGGCTGCATGGAACTGGTTGCTGGAACTGGAACAACCTGTGCAGGTGCTGCAAAAAGATCTACAAATGGTACAGTGTGATGCCTGAAAAAGCAAAGACACCCATATGAAACCTTATCAATGCTCTATATGCTAATCCAAGGAGCAATCTGAATATACAGAGAATAAATAAAAAGGAGCTGTTACTAATCAAACTTAACACCGGACCAACTGCGCATGAGCATGTTCAAATTGATAAGTTCCATAGACTTCTGTTCTTCTGTTTCCATAAAGTAAACAAATACATGATTTGAAGCCTATCATCCTTTTTATAATTGGAGAAAGGTGTATTGCAGTAGGAGACAGGAGAGAACTGACGTATGAAACATACAAGTTAATGGAAGGACCATTACCTCCAGGAGTACAGGGTAGGATGACAAAAATCATTGTAGTATTAATCATTGTACACGCAACACTGCAATAGATGAAGACTGATTTAGTTAAATTAAATTAGCTAGCATCACATGAAAAGCAATCACAAGAAGCATATAACTTTTTATCACAACCTAATGGTACCTAAGATAATATATTCAGCCAAATATATCAACACTCTTGCAGACCTAAATGTAACAACATGTTGTGGGAAAAATAAACAGTGTTGTATGAAAACGGTTTGCCTCTGCATGTTTACAAATATTAATTTATGGATGCACACTGTTTTATCTCTTAATGTCAATTGATATGGACCATTACTTGTAGTCCTCGACGATGGAAAGAGTGAATATGCTATGAAATCCCTTGATTGTAATGAAAGAGTACATTCAGTACCTTTCAGATAATATTCTTGGAGCTAAAGTAAGGAGAAAAGACTTTTTCAATCGCCTACACATAGAAATGACCCGGAAGTAGCAGCAGATAAGACACAGTTAAATTGTTGAGAGCATAAAAAGACTTCAATATTGTGAGGAGCATGTACACTATCCCTTTCCTGCAATCATACGTAGACATGGAAAAACAATTACCTGCATGCCTTCATGAGTGAAGTGTAGAAACAAAAGGAAGCATGCTGCCTTCTCTGCATAACAAATTTCAGTTAACTAACATCAATCCTAAGCTTTTTCAACTTGCTGAACCCAAAAGCACAATTTCTAGAAAAATAAGGTAAGACGGTGACTTTGTTGTAACTAAGAACTGGTAACCTCAATTCATTACACCTTTAGCCCCAGTTTTTCTGAGCGCAGGTCAATTTGAACACAGTAACCTAGATTCGCTTAAGTTTGTACCTTGCACAAAAAAAAGGAATTTGAGAAGTGCATTTACCAAGAGAAAAGAAGAAAAATATTAGGAAGCAGAGAAACTGAAATAGTACATGTGTTGGCCCCTTGGATCTCCGGCACGGGTGATCCGACCACTCACCAGCGACGCCGACCACACACTATGGCTAGAGGTAGAAGAAGGAAGGGAGAAAAGAACACACACAACACAAGCACCAGCGTTGGCCGGAGCTCTGCAGAGGAGATGGCAAAACTGAACTCGCCCTCTTTACTGAGTTGCAGTGGCAAACTATATATACAACTCAACACATCTAATCATAGTACACAGACATGTCAGGCTGCCATGCTGCTACAGTGACTAGATGTGACAGTAGGGTTGACTTTGGCGCCTGCTCCTGCTGTGGCTACAGAGCGTCAGGGGAGCCTTGCGACGCCTGCCTCTGCAGCAGCTACAGTGCAGCAGCAGGGAGCCCTTTCGGCGCCGTCTGTCCCTACCGCGCGTTCACACAAGGGGAGCAGTAGATTACTTAACAATTCTTCCCCTCATCCAACTGCTAATCCTTGAACCCCCTCCATGCCGATCATCTTCTTCAGCTCCGTGAACCGAAGACGGCCGAGCGGCTTGGTGAGGCCGTCCGCGAGTTGCCGACTAGTTTCGATGAACTCGATGACGATCTGCCCTCCATCGATACAGTCCCTAAGGAAGTGGAACTTGACGTCGATGTGATTACTCTGGTCGTGGAGAACCAGATTCTTCACGAGGGCGATGGCGGGCTGGTTGTCCACCATCAGTGTTGGTGGGTGAGCTTCCACACCGGTCAGCTCGCCCAGCAGCCGGCGCAGCCACATAGCTTAGCACGTTGCTATGGCCGCCGCCATGTACTCTGCCTCACACGTGGATAGCCCCACCACCTTCTGTTTCAGCGACAGCCATGAGATTGAAGCCGACCCGCCAGGCCTGAGGGCCTTGTACCGCCAATGATGTCGTCTAGCCTACGGAACCGCACATCCTCACCGTTGTGGAAAGCATCCACGAACTCAATGATGTCGCTTGGAGGTGAGGAGAACTCGATCGGCGTCGATGGAGTTCCCTGTTCCGCCTGAGTGGTAGGCATAGCACCTGGAGTGCTCGGCACCCCGGCTGCAGTGCTCGGCACTACTCCTGGACCGCTCGTCACCACTCCTAGAGTGGTCGGCACCACTGCAGGAGTGCTTAGCACCAGTCTTGGAGTGGTCAGCACCACTGCAAGACTTCTCGACTCCGCTACAGGAGCGTTCGGCACCCGTCCTGGAGTGATCGGCACCACTACAGGCCGCTTGGCACCACTCCTGGAGTGCTCGGCACCCCTCTCGGAGTGCTCGGCACCGCCCTAGGAGTGCTCGGCTCTGTTGCTAGAGTGGTCTGCACCTCCTCTCCAGCGACTCCACCACCGTGGATGACCAAGTGCTCAATGACAAAGGTGCTGGTGAAGCCGCCAGCTTCCCCCGTGCCCGGACTATTCCAGTCCCAGGCCGCCTTCTCATCGAACACGATGTCGCGCGAGACAACCACCTTGCCTCCACGTGGGTCATAGTGCCGGTACGCCTTGGTACCTTTTGCGTAGCCCAGGAGCACCATCGGTGTACTCCTGTCCTCCAGCTTTGTGAGGACCGGCTTCATCTTCCTGACGTGGCCGATGTAGCCGAATGTCTGGAAGGACACGCTCGGCTTGCGCCCATACCAAGCTTTGAACGACGTCTTGCCCTTCAGGGCCTTGGTGGGCGTGCGGTTGAGGATGAACACCACCGTAGTCACTGCCTCACCCCAGACCCTTGCCGGCATGCTCTTGGCCTTCATCATGGATCGAGCCATGCCGACCACCGTCTGGTTCCACCGCTCCACCACGCCATTCTGCTGTGGCAAGTACGGCACGGTGTGGTGTCGCACCACACCCTGATCCGCAGTACGCAGCGAACTCCACCGAAGTGAATTCACCGCCGCAATGAGTCCTCAGCACGTGCAGCTTCTTGCCGCTCTCCACCTCCGCGCGCGCCTTGAACTTCTTGATTGCTGCCGCCTCTTCGTCCTTGCTCGTCAGGAGTTGCAGCCACATATAGTGACTGCAATCATCCATGAGCAGGAGGAAGTACCACCGACCACCGCTTGTGGCTGGCGTGAATGGCCCACATAGGTCACCATGGACCAGCTCGAGGGTCTCTACTGCGCGGTACTCCGCCGTGCCGGTCACGTCGTCGTCGAGCTCGGAGAAGGCTGTCTTGGAGCCTGTCATGTGGTTGCTGGCGCCGGAGTCCAGGTACCACCGCTGCTCCTGCTCGCCACCCACACGTCCGAGGTGGACCTGGGCGCGGCTCGTCGAGGTTGACAGCTTTCTGAGCCTTCCCAGGCCCTTCCACCGCCATCACCTCTCCCTTCTCCTTGGTCTCAACGTCGTGCAGTGCACAAAACGTCACCATCAGGAGAGTGGCCTCCTCATCATCATCGGCCTGCGCCAGATGAGCCTCAGCCTTCTTCTCCTGCTTGCGATTTGGGCACTCCTTTGCCCAATGACCCGTCTTCCCACAGCGTCGGTAGGCGTTGGGGTCGACCTTCTTCTTCTTCTTCTTCTTCTCCGAAGAAGCCTTGCCGCGGCGATTGCCATCGCCACCGCGGCTGGAGGAGGCTTCCTCGGAGTTCCTTCGGGCAGTCCACTCCTCCTCTGTCAGCAGCAGTTTGCCACTGTCCGTCGTTGCTGTGGCCTGCTCCATGCACTCATCCACCACCCGTAGACAGCCTGTCACATCCTCAATGGTGAGGGTGGACAAGTCCAGCATCGTCTCTATGGAGAGAGCAATCTGGATGTACTTCGTCAGCACGGAGTGGAGGTACTTGGAGACCGCCTCTTCTTCGTCGATGGTGACGCCGTGGCTCCTCATCTTGCTGATGAGCGTCTACAGGCGGAGAGAGAAATCCTCCACCGCCTCAACATCCTTGAACTTGAGGTTGGCGTACTCCTGGTTCAGCAGCTGGGCCATCGCCTTCTTTGCGCGGTCGGAACTGACGTGCATCGCCGCAATGGCCTCCCACGCCCCCTTAGCAGAGTTCTTCGCCCCCAACGGCTCCCTGTACTCCACTGGCACAGCAGCGAGGATAGCCTCCAACGCTGATATGTCGTCTTCTTAATTGTCGGTGCCCTTGTCAACAGCATTCCAGAGCCGTCGGGCTCTGAGCTTGACCATCATGGTCATCGGCCACTCTCCATAGTTGGTGCGAGTCAGCATTGGCCAACTGGTGCCGCTGACCTCCCACACCGTGCGCACAACGACCTCCTATCGTGGCTGGGCAGCCACAGCAGCACCGCTGTTGTCGCTCATCTCCAAACCGTTCATCATCGCCAGCGGTTAGTCCGGCGACAGCGCTTGTACGGCTCCGATACCACTTGTTGGCCCTCTGGATCTCCAGCATGGGTGATCCGACCATTCACCAGCGATGCCGACCACACACTATGGCTAGAGGTAGAAGGGAGGGAGAACAAAGCACTGACACAGCACAAGCACCAGCGTTGGCCAGAGCTCTACAGAGGAGATGGCAAAACTAAACTCGCTCTCTTTACTGAGTTACAGTGACAAACTATATATACAACTCTACCCATCTAATTCTAGTACACAGACATGTCAGGCTGCCATGCTGCTACAGTGACTAGATGTGACAACATGGCTGACTTTGGCGCCTGCCCCTGCTGTGGATACAGTGCGGCAGGGGAGCCTTGCGGCGCTTGCCCCTGCAGCGGCTACAGTGCAGCAGCAGGGAGCCCTTTTGGCGCCGCCTGTCCCTGCCGCGCGTTCACACAAGGAGAGCAGCAGATTACTTAATAGCATGAACATGAGCACAAGAAAAAAAATCCTGATCCAATGATAAAATCAGAAAGGCAAAGATCAGAGCTCTGGTTCATTCACCCGCAGCCAGAAATAATGTGGGCACATCAAATGGGAGCAGGATTAGGAAATGATGCAAAATAAAAAAAATATATAGATAAGGACATGGCGCTGCACATCTGAAGGCCTACATTCATTGCGGGCGTGTTCGAAATCAAAGTAATATATGAAAATACCACTTTTAAGGACGCACAACACCAGGTCTACAAAGCAATGGCGTGAGGATACTGCATTTGTGTGCAGCGTCATACCACACTTGGAACTTATCAAAACTTTCAAAGTTATTGACAGCTGCAAATTTTCTCGTGATGCATGGATATCTTTAACGACATCGTCTTTTACTAACATGTACCATGCAGAATAGATCTAAGCGTGCAGCGAGAGTGTTTACGAAACCAAATATATGGCACCTGCAGTATTACAATCTGTGGAAGGAAAATGTGAAGCTAGGTAAAAAGGCATGGGAATCACAGAATATAAGGATGGAACAGGTACTAACTAATAGGTAGCATAAAGCAGTATGAGATTTAGTTTTGCAAACGATGAAAATGAAGAGCAAATAGAAATCACCCATACGTTGACACCACCTATTTTAAGTAGCAGGTCTGCTGTAATGTGGCCTAATTATTTGAAACCATGATGAAAATATGTGTACGGTACATTGGCATCAATTGGCTTGACATGAATAACATGTGCAGTAGAAGAACAATGATTTGAGATTGCTTAAATCATAAGGAGGTGGTGAGCCAAAATTTCACAGTACATGTGAGGATCATTCAGTTTGTGTGGTACAAGACTTCACATGTGTATTTCAGATAATTAGCCCCAACATAATATGTTGCAGATAGAGGTGAAGACTCAAGAGCATACCCAGTTTTGTCCCAACAAGGATTATGGGCATGCCAGGAGCATAGTGCCTTAATTGAGGAACCCACTGGGGGAAAAAAAACAAGACGCACAGGTGATATCCAAGAAACGCAAGTGAAGAAGCTGAAAAAAATAAGAATGCATTAAATGAGGAAGCAAGGAAAGTGAGCAGGGCAATATTATTGCCTTCTTAGAGATATTGTCGTACCTTGCTTTACCGATAAGAGAAAAGGCTAGCAGAAAAACATCAGCACCACAAAAGCTCAACGGGCGCAGCGTGCTGTAATCTTGTTGTCCTGTATAATTCATAGAATGTCAGTTACAGTATTTTGGAGCGGGAAGGAGTGCATATACAAAGAATGATGTTAATGCCAAGGGAAGAGACATGCTGTATCCCGCAGACCCAAGTTGACAGTGCTCCCATCGACCACAACATTGGCACTGAAGTTGTTGAACACAGTTGGAACATAGTCCTGTAACATTGAGATGTGACTTGTAGGCATAAGCAACTGCATAATTATTGTTTCACTCCAGTTAGGTAAAAAAAAAAAGATCATCATGGTCAACATGAATCATTTTGTGAGACCTAGCTGGTGCTGGACTAAAAGAATTAAATATTATTGTTTGAGCATGAGTACTTTGGCTACCAGTTTCGAAGTCGTCGTACCGTTTTTTTAGTATCATAAGTCTTATGGAACTCTATAAATAAGCACATCAAATTTAGTTAAAAGCACCAAAACATAGGAAAATAATAAAGAATTCAATGTAAAGCATTTTTTTTTTGGCCTTCAGAGTTCTTCAAACCTTAAGGTCGAGTGATCCAGGTAATGATGCTTCACTTGTCCAACCTGCAAAGGTAAATGTACTATCAGATAGAACTATAGAGGAGTGGTGTGCATACTGCATTGAGTAGTCGGAGAACAAACTATTTAGTGTTTGTGCACAAAGTTATATCTTCTTTCTCGGAGCTTCAATACTCTTGTGCATGGTTGCTGAGGTCCTGCATGAAAGCATATATAAGTGGATTCAGTTTATATATCAAAAAAGGGGAAAAAGGAAAAGTGGTCAGTTATGATTATAGAGTGCACAGATAAGAGAGCAGTCAGCATTAGATGAGCAAACGAAATAGATAAATTGATGGAAAAAATGTGGTGGGTAGTGCTATAATAAATCTCTAAGGAAGGCGTGTATATTAGCTATAAAAATTACAGTACCAACTAAATATGTAAGTTGTAGGGTAAGTTGCACATTAGCTATAGAAATTACAGAAGAAACTACTGAAATGGCAAGAGTAGAGCCTGGAACTCATTAATCTGTTTGCATTGGGAATTTTAAAGACTGACAAAATAGATATAGCATCAATTTTGAAAGTAGACTATGTAGATATAGCACTAGCTTTACGTGATCCTAGCTATGTCATCATTTATTATAACAGAAAAAGTTTTAGGAAGCAACCATATCCAGTCTGTAGACAGGTAAGAAGCTTTTTTTGAAGAGGAGATAATTATAGTTCGTACCCATAAAGGACAGCACCAAAAGGATAGAAAAATTCATCTTAACGAACAGAAACAACAGGGTAACAGGCTCATGAAGAACGGCACAGCAGCATAAAAAATTTCGTTGTAACAACGTATCCTGTTCAGTGCAAATCTAAAGCTCTCAGCAATTTTTTTGGTGCAGTGAGGCGACAAACAAAGGCAACTGAGCATAGGCCGACATATATTTGGCACTAGAGCGTAAAGTATGAAGTAAGGCCATACTGGATAATCTGAAATCATAGACAAAACTGTAGCGTACTAATGGCGGGGAAAAAATAAAGAAGCACAAAAATGTGAAGACGGAATATGTGGCGACGAATGTTACCTCATCTAACTCTTTTTTTTTCACGTTGGTAGACAGCAGCGGATAGCTTGCAATGACCTCATAGTCAACTCCATGTTATGTTTTGAAAAGTCTAGCAGTATATCATAGTAAGCATGAGGAGAAGAAAAATTAGCATTGCTATTAAACAGAATTCGAAGGGGGAGAGGGGTTAGGAATAAAGCTGACCTTAAAGAGTAGAATCATCATTGTTATATGTACCAACAGCAGTTGCCTATTCATGAAGAAAACATGTAAAGTCCAGTAAGAGGTATAGGTAGCAAATCATCATGAAAGGAGAGAAGGTTTAGATATCATGGAGTATTAACTATCATCAACAATTACAAACAAAAGCAGCATACATAATTTTTCATTGTAGGCAAATTAGCTATTAAAAAATCATGGCTGGCAGGCAAAATTAGCTTCTAAAAAATCATGGCTGCCATGTTTGGATAGCACATTCACAGCTGCTTGCAAAATGGATCTAACCACTATATTATTTCATATAAGAACTGAAACCTTGACATCGTTAAGTTGGTAGAGTCTCCAACTTTAGAACAAGAGGCAGCACAGTTGAGGAAAACTTACTGAGTGTTGCATTGGAACCTAGGTACATCGCGAAACAGCTCCAGCGCCGTCAGATCCAGCTGCCAAGCTCCGCCGCCGCCGCAGCCGGCGACGAAGAGGGCAGCCGCCGCCGCACAGTGACCTAGGGTTTCGTCGAGCTGAGGAGCTCAAGCTCCCCAGCAGGAGGAGGAGTTGAGGAACCCGCATGGAGGATAGGGGAGAGGGAGGGGGCCGCCGAGCCCCTCCCGCGCCGGCGCACCACCCACAGGGGCGCTGTCGCCTCGTGCCCGCCGTCGCATCGTGAGGGAAGGGGAGAGAGAGAGGGAGAGAGAGGAATGGGAGGGAAAAACAGAGGTGAGAGGCCGGTGAGGGAGGGAGGAGGAGGAGGAGAGAGAGCGAAGAGAGAGGAGGGGTTGAGAAAAAGAATCTGGAATGAGAAGCTAAAACTGCTGTATATATTTGATTGCCTGGATTCTGATGAGAAGCGGGAGAAGCAGAGGAGAAGCGAGAGAAGCTAACCAGAAATAGGAGAAGTGGCTGCAGGCGAGAATCCGCTTCGAATGATCTGGGCCGTCGAACGCGAGATCGGACGGCCAGGGGAATTTGGAGCGACGTGGATAGGGCTTCTGCGCGAGAAGCTGTCGCAATTTGTAGTGCTAAATAATAATTCTTCTCCACCCTCCACGAAGATACTTACCTCCACTTCTCAGCTTCTCAGCTGGTCAAGGGTCTGAACTGTTTTGTGGTCTAGCTGCTGCTACTAGATTGGCTGCCTCTTCTAGAAGGGCATGGCTACACCTACACCTCATGTGCATAAAACTAGTACCAAGGGTCAGGCTATAGCCATCTTGTTCTGTGTACTAGTGTGTGTGTACCTGGAAGTGTAAAGAACGGTGTGTGTGCGTGTGTGGTACATTGTGAACCAAAATTGGCCTGGATCATGTAAAGAATAATTTTCAAGGATTAATATATGATTTGTGTATTTTTATGTCAATGTGTATCAATTATCTAGCCTGATGTAATTAAGAGAAACTGATGGCTCACTTATCCAAGGTTAGTTATCTACTAAAATGTGGATCGTTACAAACCTGCAGTGAGAAGGAAGTCATAGCTATATGTTATATGACTGTTTCTGATGAATGAACCCTGTGATATTTCTTAGAGAACAACTTTTCTTTATTGTAGGTTGTTTTTGGCTGCCCTGTAAGATATTGTTTAAAAAATAATGTAATTATGTTTGCCTTCTTATATGTTTGCTTGATCCGTTTTCTTTATGTATACTTGTTATGTATGCTTGATCTGTTTTCTATCAAATAGTACACGATGATATACAAAATGGTATTTATGATTGATGTTGTCTACATACAAAACATTAAATGACTCACAGATAGCATGTTGTACAAGTTGTCTGAGTCGTGGATTCCAAGAATTTGCAGACGGCCCCTTTCTCTCAGTTGAACATGCCCTCATTGCATTATACGTTTTTGGAAACCACGCTATATGAAACTCACTACTGAGAATGACCTTATTACTTCCAGTTAAATGGTTATAAGTAACATTAGTTACAGAAGTTATTATTTATGTACATGTAAGAACAAGGCCTGTACAACTGGTTTAGCATAGCTACCATTCGGAAAGTGATTTGTTCCAAAAGAAATTTAGCGTGATGCATCAGGAGCAGATTGATAAATCATGAACGAGAGCACCTCTGAGAATTGAAGGATGGAATTGACCTTGGTGTCCTTGCATTTGCACGAGGCCCTTTCTACAGCTTGAGCTTTAGGTCGGTCATAACATGAAAAGGACCCGTAAAAATAATGCACGTTGAAAAAAAAGGCACCGCTGAATTAAAATCATGGACGTTGTTGTCTGCTATGCTGTAGACTTAAACGAGTGGTGATGACCGTTCACCAAGGGATTTCTTGGCCATCCCATGCGAAGAACTTGCCGTTGTCGCTTTTCTTGACGTTGTCAATGATGGAGAGAAGTTTCTGTACAGAGAACTCTCTCGTGAAGAGCTTACCCTTGGGGACATTTCTCTGAAATGGCCGTGAGAGGTCAGTGTCCACGGTTCCAGGATGTAGCAGGATGCAGGCAATGTTGTCCTTCCTGCCAAACTCCACTGACACTGTCTTGGTCACTGCATGAATGAGGATTGAGCAACAAACTTCAGTAAGCAAATTGTGACAAATAAAATTTCGATAGCACACAAGCGCCAGGTTATTCAAGATAGAATAATGCACAGCACTTCGGATGAGCGTAGATTACTGTGATTACAAGATTAGTGCGCATAGCAGGATTGTTAAAAACTCAGGACAGGTCAATGGAACAGTACATCTTGGTGTCCACTTACACTGATTCAGTGCTGTTTTAGAAGTTCTGTATGCATGCCAGCCTCCCAAAGCATTGTCTCCTATCGAACTGACTCTAGCGCTCATATTTGCAACCAATGCGAATCCTCTCCCAGTCTCAGAGCGACCTCCAACCTTCAGCAATGGCCACATGTGCTGACCAAAAAGGATCAATAGTTCGCAATGACGGACCGGCAAGCAGAGTGTTGATACCACCAGAACATGAAACAGAAAATTGAAGCAACAACCCAGTGAGTTTCACCTTGATCACTAAGATAGGGCCAACTGCATTCACCTCGTATGCCAGCATCAGGGATGACTTCTGAACCTTGCTTAGTGTAGTCTCTGTGACGCAGGGAACTTGGTTTCAGATAAGGTGCTAGAGAACTGATGCTTGCTGAATTTTTTTGAATGCTGTGCTCAAACGTGATAAGAGGCAGAGAATCCACCTGGTTGTATCACGTTGGGGATCGAAAGGATGCCGGTGGAGTTGATCAGCAGGTCCAGAGAACCATGGGTCTCTGTAATTGAGGCCGCAGCTGCCTGCAATGGAAGAATCAGATTTTTCTCATTTTCATACTAAGCTAGTGCAAATAAGTGGAATCAGTTAGCAATGTGGGCAAAATGCGTCAGGTCTTCAGTCACGATGACAAATAGTAGGAATGTTTCATGAGCATTTCCTCTGACTACTCTCTAATTAAAAAAAAAAAATCCATGGCTGCAGCATTGCTGAACAAGGCTGGAAGGCTGTGCGTGTACGCGTACCTCTATGGTGCTCTCGTCGGTGACGTCGAGCGGCAGCACGGTGAGGCGCCCGGGCTCGTTCTCTTCCTTGAGCTTCTGGAGCTCGGCCGCCGAATCCGGCGCGCGGCACGTCGCGACGACGCGGCCTTCACCGCTTCTCCGCAGCAGCTGCCGCACCTGTAACGCGCATCAGAACGCAATCCAGTATGGAGGAAAGTAGGAAACGGAGGGGGCGATGCGGGAGAGAGAGAGAGAGGGATGGGGGGCAGGAGTAGGCGGGGCGGACTCACGAACTCGAGGCCGATGCCCCGGGATGCCCCCTGCACCATGGACACGCCGCCGGCGCACGCGCCGGAGGGCGAGGCAGAGAACGCCCTCGCGGCCACCGCCAGTCTCGCCATCGCTCCCCTTCTCATCGGCGGATCGGATTCGGCCTCCTCCCTTTCACGGATTCACATCGATCTTCATGTAGCGGCTTGGTCGCGATGCAAATTATGCAATGCAACAAAGATTTGGATTGAAAAGGTGGTTGCAGTTGGATGGATTGGGAAGTAATGGTTGCGTCCGTGCTCGTGATCGTGCTCGCCTCGGGAATTTCTCGTGGCTGGATGGCGCTACACGTATTCCTTGCTCTCAGTCTCACACACACGGGAAAAGCGAGCCTCGTCAGGCAGGCCCATAGCAATCGAGCAAGAGTGGGCCTGTGCGCGCATACTAGGCCCACCAGCTACTTTGAGGCCTTGTGAAGCCCAAAAGCTTCTTCGCGCCATTGCTTTGGAAAAGTAGTGTTTATAAAAAGGTCCGGTCAAAAATCAACGCAAAACGTCAAACACCACTTTTATTTTTATTTTTTAAATTCTTTTCGTATAAAATTCTTTAAAATTGTAAACTTTTTGTGACTCAATACTTTTTTCAAAAAATTTATGTTAAAAGCAGAGAAAAACCTATTCGGAGTTAAACCAATTTTATAACTTTATTTTTCACTCAAATAAAACTATGCAGTCAACATGTTTGCAAAAAAAAAAAAACAAATAAATTTATTTATAAAAAAATATATTTTCTCACTTTTAATTTTAAAAACCTAATTAAATCGTAAAAAAATTAGAAAATAATATAAAATCATTTATTTTATTTAGTGTAAACTATTTTTGAGCCCACCAGCGAGCCCATTTATGAGCCCATCAGTGAGCCCACTCTGAAGCCCATGGCCGTCTGGATTTGAGCCACATTTTTTGAGCCCACCGTGGACGTTGTGGAGCCCGCCTGAATCTGGCAAGTAGCCATGCCGCGCCGCCACGTCTGAATCCGATAAGCCGCCACACCCGTTTGGATACGCACGAAGCCGCCTCCACGAGGTAGATCCCAGCCACAATGCCCTAGATCTTGACTAGCACCACCGGATCTGACCGCCATGGGGAGGAGAAGGCCGCCATAGGGAGGGAGAGATTTGACACCCACCTCATTTAATTTGGATCTAGGTCACAAGAAAGCTCATGCTGCACTGCCATGCCTTGTGCCTCAGCCATCCCACCGCGCCCAGTGCCTCGAACGCCCCGCCACGACAAGGTCATGGCTCGTGCCTCGCACAACCTGGCCGGTCATGCCATCATGCTCCATGCCCAGGTCGTATCGCCGCGCGCAGGGGTACAGTGCTCCTGACCTGCCGCCTTCTTGTAGATCTACGCCAGGCACCAACGCTCAGGGACCACCACGTGCGCTTGGGATCCAGCCCTGGCTGCCAGTTGTGTGTGTGAGAAAGAGAGGGTGGGGGTGGTGACCGGTGAGGAAGGATGCCACCGGTGAGAGTCGCACAAAGGTGCAAGTCTGAGAAGGAGAGCGGCGGCCGCAAAAAAGAAAATATACTAGGGTTTCCACTTTCTCATTTACATAGCCTTTGCTATTGTCACCACTATTTAGCATCTTCGTTTTGATTTCCCATGCAAATTAATGACATTGTCATTCCTTCTTGCAAGAGCATCCTCCAGAAGCTCCATTCTTTTGGACTGTAGCAAATCTTCCTGTGCACTTCTGATAACAATTTATCATGTTGGTCAACAAACACTGGCTATCATCTCTACTGTTAGCCGGCTGTTTTTTGTTTCACATAATTTTGAGCTTCTGTTCATTCTTATATATTTTTATGCCTCTGATCCAAATTGTGTTGATGCTCAAAATCAGCACAAGAATCGTCAATGACTAGATTATTTCTTTTTTTATAGAACATATATGACTAGTGTTTTAGCAAACTAGTAAAGAGATATAATTTATTCGATTATGACGAAGATATGTTTGTTTTATGAGTAAGAAGAACAACAAAGGATGATGTTCTAATCTCACTAGAGCTCACGACTGATTTGTAGACAAACTAGCATAGTTACTAATAATCTAGATGTGAATAAGTAGAAAAAAATTAAAAACAACAATAATAAATTTGTTTTGTGTTGATTGTAGGTGGTATTCAATCGGCTATATACCTTTGGTGTTCATGATTACTTGAGTGATTTGGAAGATCAAATCACTCTAATGAAAGAATCCAAACAAATCGGGTGATTGAAGTCCTTCGTTCATTTGGGTGATACAATATTCGAAGTTACACCATTTCTCATTGGGCCAGGATTTGTGTGATAAAAAGTCCAAAATCTCATACACCCTACCGAAACATATGCTTGCGCAAATTACAATACCTCCATCAATTAAATTACACCATATCAGACAATGTAAAATAATTTGTTTATAGCAAATAAAATTAAGGCAGAAGAGAAGTATTAGTTCCTTCCATGCATGCTATTTAGGGAAAAGAAACAGAAAAAGGAAATGAAAGCAAAAAAAAAAAAAAAAAAGGTGCGAGAAAGAAGATTTTTACCCGAGCATATATATAGCGAAACTGAATAAATTGTATTATTGGAACAAAACATATGTAGATGACAAATAATCAAAGGAACAGAATCCAAAATTATTTTATGTATTGCAAACTAACAGGATTACTTGGCCTTCAATTAACCAAACATGTCAAATAGGAAAATGACAAAACATACAACAAAAACAAAAAAAAGTTTAGTTTTTTTTTGTGTGTGTGTGATTGGTGGCACTATACTTCAAATTATATTACTGGTACAATTACACAAAACAAAACATAAGTGTAGTTAATTTTTGAAATGAAAATTAGTAAGCACGCATGGCATATATACCAACATTGAGAACCCGAACCTACGAGTGCAAAATCCAAACGCCGCTAGCTCTACATGAGCACCATCACCCAACGGAATTAATGATCACTAGCTCGGTAACAACGAGCGCGCATCCAAAGCTTCCGAGGAACCGGCACCGGCCGGAACGATCTCGTGTCACCACCAGCGCACCACACGCACCAGCAGTCCGATTAGTGTGTGACAACGGCCTGACCGCCTGACCGGCCGGGGATGTGGAACCAAGACCTTCAAGAAGCTGCGCATATCCAGAACAAGTGGACCACATTGATCCACAGGTGGGATCAAATCAAACCAGCGAAAGATCGATCATCGTACGTGTGGTGGACAAAATCGTGTGACACGGAAGTGATTACATCACTCGTGCTTATCTATGGGCGGCCTGCTGGTCTTTGGCTTGTCCTGTTTAAGAAGCGAACTACCTCTGTCTCGAAATAAATTAATCTTTAGAGTGTCAAACTATTCTAAGTTTAACTATTTTTATATAAAAAGATAATCACTAAATAAATATATTATAAAAATATATTTTATTATATATCTAGTGATACTAATTTGTTGTCATAAATATCATGCTCTTCTCTATAAAGATGATCAAAGTTAAAATAGTTTGTCTTTGAGTGCATTCAAAGCTTCCGAGGAAGCTGAACAATCTAACTCGTGTCACCTCTAGCACGGTACCATCAGTCTACCCTCTACCTACCCCTCTCTCTCTCAGCTCCAGCAGCTGTGTGCAGCAGCCTCGCCAGCATATATATCCAGATTCCAGAACAAGTGGACCACGGTGCGATCAAATCAAATTAAACCAGTAACAAAAGATCGTATGGCGGACAAAATCGTGTGACGGAAGTGATTACATCACTCGAGTAATAACATACCACGTGTGGATCCTATAACATTAACCTAGGCCTTGTTTAGATTGAAAAAAAGTGAACCCGATGAATAATATAATTTTCGTCTTATTTAGTAAATATTGTTCAATCGTGAACCAACTAGGCTCAAAAGATTTATCTTGTGATTTCCAACTAAACTGTGTAATTAGTTATTTTTTTTACCTACATTTAATACTCCATGCATACGTCCAAAAATTGATGTGATGGAAAGAGAGTGAAAAAACTTGAAATTTTGAGGGTATCTGAACAAGGCCCTATAATTGTTGGTACGTGTCGTGTTGATGCATGCACACGTTTTGTCCTTTGCTGCCGCCCCATTATTAAGCCCATTAAGGTCTTGTAATCCTCTTTGGATGCTGGTGTTTTATGTTCCGGTTTCTAACACACCTATATTTTGCAAACAAATGTACAAGAGTTTCATCTCCATATAACTCTCTCTACTCTAATGAAACTTTTATATTTTTTCATCATTACAGTGCCACGTCGACATATTTAATGTCCATAAAACTCTTATCAAACCCCCATTGAGATTGACCTAATATCAAGCTAATAATACAGCCTATTGCTGACTATATGAATCATTACCGCCTACTTCTCAGCTCACCTATTATGGCAGAATCGTCTAATCTAATGCCCTCCTAAAAGTACTTGTCTTCCATTAGACACTAAGTATCCAAGAGAGTGCACTAAATCGTGTCGTTCCGTCGAGCACACCCCAAGGGAGAACTCGAAAATCCATATTTTACTGTCCGGATCATAAATGAGAGAGTAAAGCTTATAATATTCTTAACCATTTCTTGCATCACTTTATTACAACATTAGAGTATTTAAACAAGTTGAATGCAATAGCGGAGTAGAGACAGTTTTACATGTAAAAGAGTTTATACATTTTATGTTTATATTTTTATCTTGCAGCGGAGAACAACATAAACTTAGAGTTACAGAGGAAATAAAGATTAATGGTGAATCATTAACATAGTGAACATTTATAAATCAGATATGATGGCAGATCACAAAACTTTTCTTCTAAAAACTTCTAGCGAGGGTTATAAATAAACATTACGACCGTAGCGTGGAAGGAATCCTCTCTGAGCCCACCACGAGGTTTCCACACACAAAAGTCGTATACCATCCATCGGTCACCTGCAACAGGAGAAATAAAACCCTGATCACTCCATTATACTCAGCAAGACTTACTCGACAGGAGAAAAATAAAAGACTCCAAGGATACACAAGACTATCTGGCTTGTGGGTTCTTGCATCTGCAGGAAGCATTACTAAACGTGCGTCCATATATTCAATTTTTTAGCAGACATCATTAGTTCATTAACTAACCATTCTATGTAAGCACCTATGCTACTTTCAAGCAGGTAGTAAGCAATCAGAACTATTTTACCATCTTTGATATTCCAGTTCTTACTACGGTACTAGACCATAGCCAAGTCGGTACGGTCTCAAAAAACGGCGATTCGCGAATCAATGTATCCCAGCGGGGTACCCCAAAACACACGCCTCGCTTGTACCCCCGGCACAAACAAGACCAACTCGTTTTACTCCTGTCAAGGGGTCCAGGTCTCCGTCCAAACTTGGACTCCAAGCCCCCAACACCTGAGACCCGGTCTCATTATGGTGCTTAGACCTCCACCTAATACCCACCCCTAAAAGTCGGTCCGGAAAGAGCAGGAACCCATGACAAGAGAGTAACAAGTCTTTTCGCTCCCATAAACAAGTATGTGCTCAGGATAATTAGTCCGTGATCTGACTACCATCCACAACAATGGACGGTCCTTAATCGACACAGGCGGAACAAATGCAACCGGTGCCTCGCTTGGTTGTCTAACCAAGCCCAAATCCAAATCCAAAGCACAGTCCCGCCCGGTCTCCAATTATCATCCATATATATTCAATGTGATAGTGATAGGATAATAAGAACAGTAATATCTTTCCTATCTCTCGCGAGTGACAGGTAATCACTCGACTTCTACTGGAATCCTTTAGCATAGCAATCTACACGATCCTAACATACTAGTAGGACTCATAGGATAAGGATATATATATGCAAGTGGTTTTCATTCAACTCCTTAAAACTTAATACACAAACATAAAATAAAGTGCAGAATAATAGGGGTTATGCATCAGGGCTTGCCTGGGTAAGATATAACCAAAGTTTCGCATTCCATCGTGGTGACACGACCAGAAAAGGCACCATCTTTTCTGCTACCCAGATGACTTTGTGATCCATCGTCGTTCCTATTATATACATGGATACAACGCAGAAACGTAGTTAACCAACGGAAACCACAACTCTTAAAATATGTTGACGCCTCTCAAACTAACGAGCTAGCTCTAATGGCTAACGTACTAGGTTACGTGCCTATGTTGTCGAATAAGACGTTATTTCCCAACAATGCTTCAGTTTTATCATTCCGAGGTGTTTAGGCATTTCATTGATTTAATATATATATTCGAACTAGGGCTCATTAAGTATCTTAGCAACTAATTATTATGGAGCTATAAAAATTAAAGTGGGCACCTAATAATATGAGGAATTTACTGTAAAATTCTTAAACCCAACACTATCACCAATTTATCACAACAATTCCTACAAGTTTATATCTTAACCATATTAAGCATCTCAAATTGATTAGACAGCACCACAAAATACTATGAAAATACGCGGACAAGATGCACTGGCAGATATTCAATCGGCTATAAATTTGTTTTGTGTTGATTGTAGGTGATATTCAATCGGCTATATACCTTTGGTGTTCATGATTACTTGAGTGATTTGGAAGATCAAATCACTCTAATGAAAGAATCCAAACAAATCGGGTGATTGAAGTCCTTTGTTCATTTGGGTGATACAATATTCGAAGTTACACCATTTCTCATTGGGCCAGGATTTGTGTGATAAAAAGTCCAAAACCATACATATGCTTAAGGATGAAAACGGTCGAACTCGGTCGAAAAACTCCTGAACCATTTTCGACTTTTACATTTGAAATACGAAAGCGAAAGCGGACAAGCCAGACACGAAAACGAACACGAACTTACGGAATATCTAGAATTTCGGAAACGAACCAATTCGAACGGAATTATGTCGAACACGGTCGGTATGCGAAAATTCAATATAAAATAACGACCCACAGTGCATAGCATTAAACAAGTGCACGACCAAATACATAATAAGTTCACAACTAACAAGTGCATGATCTAGTTCAAGTGTATAGCAGTAAACAAGTGCACGACCAAATACATAATAAGAGAGATGAGGTGGGCGCCGTCTATAAGAAGGCAGCTAGCCACCCAAGAGAAAAAACGCAGCACTGCGTGGTGAGCAGCCTGTAATTGGGTGTATGACTCTGCAGTTGGCCAAAATTGGTTTAAACCGAATTTTGAATTCGGAATATTTCAAATTAAAAGTAGAAAAGTAGAAAACGGTCGAAAAATATGTAAACCGTTTTCTACTTTTACATTTGAAATACGAAACATCTCAAATGCGAAAGCGAAAACTGTAAAGTCGGACAAGAAAATACGGATTCGATCGGATTAAATATAGAAAACGATGCGGTTCGGTTCAGGATATTTTCGTTCCGTTTTCATCCTTACATATGCTCATACACCCTACCGAAACATATGCTTGCACAAATTACAATACCTCCATCAATTAAATTACACCATATCAGACAATGTAAAATAATTTGTTTATAGCAAACAAAATTAAGGCGGAAGAGAAGTATTAGTTCCTTCCATGCATGCTATTTAGGGAAAAGAAACAGAAAAAGGAAATGAAAGCAAAAAAAAAAAAAATGGTGCGAGAAAGAAGATTTTTACCCAAGCGTATATATATATAGCAAAACTGAATAAATTGTATTATTGGAACAAAACATATGTAGATGACAAATAATCAAAGGAACAGAATCCAAAATTATTTTATGTATTGCAAAATAACAGGATTACTTGGCCTTCAATTAACCAAACATGTCAAATAGGAAAATGACAAAACATACAACAAAAACAAAAAAAAAGTTTAGTTTTTTTTGTGTGTGTGTGATTGGTGGCACTATACTTCAAATTATATTACTGGTACAATTACACAAAACAAAACATAAGTGTAGTTAATTTTTGAAATGAAAATTAGTAAGCACGCATGGCATATATACCAACATTGAGAACCCGAACCTACGAGTGCAAAATCCAAACGCCGCTAGCTCTACATGAGCACCATCACCCAACGGAATTAATGATCACTAGCTCGGTTACAACGAGCGCGCATCCAAAGCTTCCGAGGAACCGGCACCGGCCGGAACGATCTCGTGTCACCACCAGCGCACCACACGCACCAGCAGTCCGATTAGTGTGTGACAACGGCCGGCACCGGCCGGGAATGTGGAGCCAAGACCTTCAAGAAGCCGTGCTTGTGTTGTGACCACATTGATCCACAGGTGGGATCAAATCAAACCAGCGAAAGATCGATCATCGTACGTGTGGTGGACAAAATAGTGTGACACGGAAGTGATTACATCACTCGTGCTTATCTATGGCCAGCCTGCTGGTCTTTGGCTTGTCCTGTTTAAGAAGCGAACTACCTCTGTCTCAAAATAAATCATTCTTTAGTGTCAAACTATTTTAAGTTTGACTAATTTTATATAAAAAGATAATCACCAAATAAGTATATTGTAAAAATATATTTTATAATATATCCAGTGATACTAATTTATTGTCATAAATATCATGCTCTTCTCTATAAAGATGATCAAAATTAAAATAGTTTGTCTTTGAGTGCATTCAAAGCTTCCGAGGAAGTTGAACAATCTAACTCGTGTCACCTTAGCACGGTACCATCAGTCTACCGTCTACCTACCCCTCTCTCTCTCTCTCTCAGCTCCAGCAGCTGTGTGCAGCAGCCTCGCCAGCATATATATCCAGGCCTTGTTTAGATACACTCAAAATTCCAATTTGTTTACTCTCTCTCTATCACATCAATTTTTAACCGTTTGCATAGAGCATTAAATGTAAGTAAAAAAAATAACTAATTACACAGTTTAGTTGGAAATCACGAGATAAATCTTTTGAACTTAGTTAGTCCACAATTAGACAATATTTATTAAATAAGACGAAAGTGCTACTATTTATCGGTTTGAAATTTTTTCCAATCTAAACAAGGCCCTAGATTCCAGAACAAGTGGACCACAGGTGCGATCAAATCAAATTAAATCAGTAACAAAAGATCGTATGGCGGACAAAATCGTGTGACGGAAGTGATTACATCACTCGAGTAATAACATACCACGTGTGGATCCTATAACATTAACCTATAATTGTTGGTACGTGTCGTGTTGATGCATGCACACGTTTTGTCCTTTGCTGCCGCCCCATTATTAAGCCCATTAAGGTCTTGTAATCCTCTTTGGATGGTCTTGTAATCCTCTTTGGATGCTGGTGTTTTATGTTCCGGTTTCTAACACACCTATATTTTGAAAACAAATGTACAAGAGTTCCATCTTCATATAACTCTCTCTACTCTCATGAAACTTTTACATTTTTTTTCATCATTACAGTGCCACATCGACATATTTAATGTCCATAAAACTCTTATCAAACCCCCATTGAGATTGGCCTAATATCAAGGCTAATAATACAGCCTATTGTTGACTGTATGAATCCTTACCGCCTACTTCTCAACTCACCTATTATGATAGAATCGCCTAATCTAATGCGCTCCAAAGAGTACTTGTCTTCCATTAGACACTAAGTATTCAAGAGAGTGCACTAAATCGTGTCGTTCCGTCGAGCACATACCAAGAGAGAACTCGAAAATCCATATTTTACCGTCCGGATCATAAATGAGAGAGTAAAGCTTATAATATTCTTAACCATTTCTTACATCACTTTATTACAACATTAGAGTATTTAAACAAGTTGAATGCAATAGCGGAGCAGAGACAGTTTTACATGTAAAAGAGTTTATATATTTTATGTTTATATTTTTATCTTGTAGCGGAGAACAACATATACTTAGAGTTACAGACGAAATAAAGATTAATGGTGAATCATTAACATAGTGAACATTTATAAATCAGATATGATGGCAGATCACAAAACTTTTCTTCTAAAAACTTCTAGTAAGGGTTATAAATAAACATTACGACCGTAGCGTGAGAGGAATCCTCTCTGAGCCCACCGGGAGGTTTCCACACACAAAAGTCATCTACCATCCATCGGTCACCTGCAACAGGAGAAATAAAATCCTGAGCACTCAATTGTACTCAGCAAGACTTACCCGATAGGAGAAAAACAAAAGACTCCAAGGATATACAAGACTACCTGGCTTGTGAGTTATTGCATCTGCATGAAGCATTACTAAACGTGCGTCCTTATATTCAATTTTTTAGCAGACATCATTAGTTCATTAACTAACCATTCTACGTAAGCACCTATGCTACTTTCAAGCATGTGGTAAGCAATCAGAACCATTTTACCATCTTTGATATTTTAGTTCTTACTACGGTACTAGACCATAGCCAAGTCGGTACGGTCTCAAGAAACGGCGATTCGCGAATCAATATATCCCAGCTGGGTACTCCGAAGCACACGCCTCGCTTGTACCCTAGGCACAAACAAGACCAACCCGTTTTACTCCTGTCAAGGGGTCCAGGTCTCCGTCCAAACTTGGACTCCAAGCCCCCAACACCTGAGACCCGGTCTCATTATGGTGCTTAGACCTCCACCTAATACCCACCTCTAAAAGTCGGTCCGGAAAGAGCAGAAACCCATGACAAGAGAGTAACAAGTCTTCCTGCTCCCATAAACAAGTATGTGCTCAAGATAATAAGTCCGTGACTTGACTACCATCCACAACAACGGACGGTCCTCAATCGACACAGGCGGAACAAATGCAACCGTAGCCTCGCTCGGTTGCCTAACCAAGCCCAAATCTAAATCCAAAGCACAGTCCCGTCCGGTCTCCAATTACCATCCATATATATTCCATGTGATAGTTATAGGATAATAAGAACAATAATATCTTTCCTATCTCTCGCGAGTGACAGGTAATCACTCGACTTCCATCGGAATCCTTTAGCCTAGCAATCTACACGATCCCGACATACTAGTACGACTCATAGGATAAGGATATATATATGCAAGTGATTTTCATTCAACTCCTTAAAACTTAATACACAAACATAAAATAAAGTGCAGAATAATAGGGGTTATGCACCGGGGCTTGCCTGGGTAAGATATAACCAAAGGTTCGCATTCCATCGTGGTGACACGACCAGAAAGGCACCATCTATTCTGCTACCTAGATGACTTTGCGATCCATCGTCGTTCCTATTATATACGTGGATACAACGCAGAAACGTACTTAACCAACGGAAACTGCAACTCTTAAAATATGTTGACGCCTCTCAAACTAACGAGCTAGCTCTAATGGCTAACATGCTAGGTTACGTGCCCATGTTGTCGAATAAGACGTTATTTCCCAACAATGCTTCAGTTTTATCATTCCGAGGTGTTTAGGCATTTCATTGATTTAATATATATATTCGAACTAGGGCTCATTAACTATCTTAGCAACTAATTATTATGGAGCTACAAAAATTAAAGGTGGCACCTAATAATATGCGGAATTTACTGTAAAATTCTTAAACCCAACACTATCACCAATTTATCACAACAATTCCTACAAGTTTATATCTTAACCATATTAAGCATCTCAATTTGATTAGATAGCTCCAGAAAATACTATGAAAATACGCGGACAAGATACACTGGCAAATAGAGCATGATTTTAGGAGCCTAACAAAATTAGTTTCACAATTTTTGGTCAACTATACAAATTTATTTTGAATTTACAAGTTTGCCTAAGAAACTAATTTAACAAATGCTTAGAAAAGGAAAACGATTGGTGTCAATCAATTCGGCCCGGCAACCCAGCGGCCCAGCGCGGGGCGCGGCCCACGTGCGAGACGGTCCACGACGGGGAGCCCACACGCTAGCACTTTAGCAAAAGAGCCCTCGGATTTTTCCCGAACTATGCCTAAGCCCTAATACTATTTATTCCTCTCTCTCTAGCGAATTCACTTAACCCCCTAGATTTTTTCAAATTTCCCCGCGCGCACCCCTAGCTACTCCGTGCACGGTGGCGCGGCGAGCGGCGACACTAGGTGTCCACGCCGACCACCAGGGGCCTGCGCGGACCCATTTAGTGGGTCGGTCGCCATCAATGGCTAAATGCACCAAGATAGGTGGCGGTCAGGGGCTCAGAGGCGCACTAGTGCGAGCTATAGCGACGAGTGGCTATCTGTGACGGCGGTGCAATCGTTTTGACGAGAGAGGAGGATGAAGGCGGAGAAAAAGTGGTGCACGAGCACCAGTGACGTACCACGAGTACAATCAACGCATCCGTGAAGTGGGAGAGACCCCGTGCAGTGCTGGCCACGTACGACCGAGC